>JBBEEQ010000001.1:1094708-1715925 GCA_037950945.1 Hypolimnas misippus
AGATATTGATGTATTTTGATACTACGTCACCTATTTAACATTATCCAAAGAAATTTCAAGTCATCTAAACTAAATAAATATGGAAAAAAGTTTCTTAACTCAATGTTTCGTATTTCAGGTGCGTTTCATATTTTGCAATTTATAAAATAATCTCAAATATTTAAAAACTTATTATTATATAACATATTAAATAAATCTATCTGCTTTTGATTCAATATACATTTTATCAAAATAGAAAACAAAGGATGAATATATACGTCTTCAAACTAACTTATTAAGAATAGGCTTGACATCTTTAGACGCCATTTTCTCAAAACTAAGTCCGTGTGGCTTGACACAGTATTGCTTATCAGCGTTCAAATATAATTGATGTGTCCGTTTGTAATTTTAAATAAATGCACATGAAAGTATACACGGTACTGACAACAAAATTAAAAACTTTAAAATTTTTGTCCGTCTATCTATCACTCAGTTTGGCTAATATCTAAAACAGCTGGACCGATTTTGACAAAACTTTCACTGAACAGAAAGCTAATGTAATAAGGAACAAAATTGAAACCAATGAAATAGTGAACAACATCTAATTCAAATAGGGAAGATATATGTATATTATATAAATATAATAATTTGGAAAATAATATATTTACTGGGTAATTTTTTAACTGGATATGATAGACCAAATCCACCAAGACCAAATCAAATATTTGTCGACCGATATCGAGTCGATTAAGATTTAGTTTAAAAAAAGTCAATACAGTTTTCAAATATTCACTGGTCTTAAAACTCAGTTTTCAGTAGACTGAGTAACAATAATTTAGTTTCGTTTAGAAGAGATTATTAAAAAGTCGTGATGAAAAACGGGGATCTCCAATAGTTATAATGCTTACAAGAGCATAAGGGTGCTTGAAATTCACATAATTTTCAAAAATATTTTAAAATAATTCGGTAGTAATTTTTGCGGCTTAAATGGTGCTTTCTTATGAACAATAAGATACAACTTGTTTTGGCGAAATCAGTTCATTTATGGCCTTAACATATTCACGGTAAGGCGTGCAATATTGTTGTGTTTTACCTTTATAATACTTAAGTATATTTGTTGCTTGCTAAATATAATTTGATTTAGCAACTCCGACAGTAAAATGTACATATTTAACTAAGAAAAAAGTATTTTAATTAGGCACTTTTCCTTAAGCTATTAATAAATTAAATTGCTACGATTTGCTGCATACATAACGATTGTCATAAATATGACCTCTTATCGTAGAATCAGCCATTCACGACATTTATATCATGTTATAAAATTAATTTCGTGCTTAAAATTTTATTAGACTAATTGTGGGCGATTATTTATAAAGATTGTCAGACGTAATATTTACTAATTAGACACCTAATTCGATAATCGCTTATCTATTATATTAGTAATTAATTTGCTATTATATTTATACTAGCGTCCCGCCCCGACTTCGCACGAGTAGACATAGGTATTTAACAAAGAAATTAAAAATTTTAATACATAAAATTTCTATACCCTGATGAGGGATAACGGTTAAAGAATTTCTAAAATCGGGTTTGTCGTTTCAGAGCCTATTCGATGCAAACAAACAAATAATCAAATCTTTTAGAACATTAGTATCTACACAGAGTGGATTGTTGAAAGAGTACCTATCGAGTTTCTTGCCGGTTCCTCTCGGACTACATTCCGAACCGGTGGTAGCTTAAAAAAATATATAACCGATGGACTTGTAACTTGACGATTCAAAAGTGCTGTAAAAAGCCTACTTGAAAAAAGTATATTTAGATTTTAAATTTGAATTTGAATTTGAATTTGAATTTGAATTTGAATTTGAATTTGAATTTGAATTTGAATTTGAATTTGAATTTGAATTTGAATTTGAATTTGAATTTGAATTTGAATTTGAATTTGAATTTGAATTTGAATTTGAATTTGAATTTGAATTTGAATTTGAATTTGAATTTAATTTGAATTTGAATTTGAATTGTATATGTGGAAACAATAATATTAGAAACATAGTACGATATCGATTGTGGAGTTAAAATCAACGGGCGTTATATTAACAATTTTAAATACACAGACGACTCAGTACTTAGCGCATAGTCGAATATATTGAGCAAATTGTTGACGATGTAAATGTTTGCAGCGCGAAAGGGGTCGCATCGTGTCTGTCTTATTTCTTTTGTTTTTTATAAAGCAAAAATTGACACGTAGTAGTTCTAATCAATGAATACCTACCTTTTCTGTTCGTAACAAGTAATCCTCGTAAAGGCCAATCTGTTTTAAAGAAAACTTGGATTATCTATAAAATTAAAGAGTTTTTTGTCTAACATTTCGTTACATACAGGAAAAGATAGTCGACATTTTCAATACTCAAACCCGAGTTGACCTTACAGAGACCTCACTAGAAACAGGATCAATTGACATTAAAATGTTATTTGTTTTAATTATGCATCAAAATTAGTGAACGTATATTAAATTATGTCTAAAAATTACGATAAAATATCTTAAGAACATTTTCCTGTATCTTTAACGGTTAACGTTACAACAACGCAAAAGTCCATTCATTACGTACATATATTTTAATCCGCAAAGGTGTTTAGTTATGTTACTATCCACCAAAATTAATGCATATACGTCATTTTAAAGATAATGTTTCGCACTAATGACAAAAGTTAGATGAATATTGCATAATCAATGTTTTCGTTGAAAAATAACAGTTTTCCATTAAAAACTAACAACTAGCGGCGCGAAGTACGGATCAACTAGTCTACACAGCGTGATTCCGAAAATGTAGAAAGTGCACTGTGAAAAAAGTCCAAAGTACATCGTTAAATAATCATGAAAAATATTTCCGTTACCTAATTTGTTTCTCTGTTTCAGGATAATATCTAAACTGGTATCAGCGAATAACCTTCGAACTCGCAGTGTGAGCGTCCAGCTGCTGTGTAAGAATGTGTCGTGGGAAATTAATAACGAACAAGTCGTGCTTCTGTTGAGACTACTCACAGAACGAACACCGGCCGAAGTGATCCCACTGCCTGTGCCCAGGCAGGCTAGTGCCAAACCGCCGCCTCCACGTAAGTATCTGTGACTGATAGCGGCGACTTCCTTTATGTATATGTCTTTGTATATTTACTTATAACCTGTGTGTTATACTGATGTATAAGGTTTATTTTAATATCAATTTTCATTAAAGTTCACCCTCACAAACTTGTCGATAATTGGACGCAGATAAGCAATACTATGTCGAGCAACACAGATATTATTTTGAGAAAACGGCGTCTAAAGATGATAAACCTATTCTTAATCATTTTTTTAGAAGACTTTTCTATCTATTCATATTCTCTTTTCTATTTTAATAAACATTATAATGCATTAAAAGCAGTTTGGTACAATAAAAAGTCTTATGAGATTTTTGCATCATCCATATTGATCAAAATACGTCAATATCTCCGAATTCGACCTTTTGTGAGTTGATACATTATTGCTTATCAGAATCCAAATAATAGTTGTGGGATAAATTATTTCGAACAAAAATCCGAGTCAATAAATTCAACAGCCCCGACGACCGTGACGATAGATGATGACAGCTGGTCCGATTGGGTGATGTCCTGGCTGCCGTCGTTCGACTGGAGCAACGCGGACGAGGTGCCCGCGCCGGGGACCCCTACGCCGATTACATTCAGCGCGTATTTCAATTCCGCCTCTTTGGTGTTTAAGGTGCGCACTTAAAAAAAAGTAAAGTACATGTAAATGTCCCACTGCTGGGCAAAGGCCTCCTCTCATATTAAGGAGGTTTAGATCTTAATCCACTGAGGTTGGAGGATATACACATGTTAGAATTTTACGGATAGAGATCGACGTGAAAGATAAGATGCTAAATGATTGGATTTGTTATTCCATTACGGACATTTTGTTTTCAAAGATTAAATCTTCTATTTAAAAAAAAAATATAACTAATGACGACAAAATGTGTCTAATTTAAACTAATATACGTTTCTAAACAGATAATGGAACCCGACGGCACGGGTCGCAAGAAGGCTCGCAGCGTCCTGGAACTGAAAACATCGGACACAGTGATAAAGAGCTTCATATGCTCGCCCACAGTCATGCGTTTCAACTTCGGCACGCGCAGCATCATTCTCGCCTCGAAAAATAAATGTGTCTGCGGTTACATGGACTTTAACGCCGTGAGTGTTCCACTATTGTTGTATAAATAATTAACCTTTGTGTTACTAGACATACGACAACACGAAGCGCTTGTGGCATTATTGCTATAGTAACTCTTATGAACAACATCCCTGAGTCGAGATTTCGACTAATTTGGTTAACTCTAGGGTTTGGTTTTATGAACACAATGAAAAATTTGAAAAAAAAAAAAACAACAATACAAGTATGATATATAACACTTTTTTCGGGCTGTCTGGTTCTTTATAAAACATAAGTCATGTGTAATTATAAGTCTGTTACATATTCATTATACTGTACAGGTAGACGAAAAGCCAACGGTATACGTCAGGAAAATAGAAAGAACCGACGAACAGCCCTGGAGTTGGAATCCGGAGGAACATAACGAGCCGCTCATGGAAGTCGAAGAGTCCGCTGACGAAGAAGAACCCGAGTACGAACTTCCTGATGTGGTAAGGGAAAAAGAGTGTTATTGTAGACTTATTATTGATTCTTGTATGATCTTATTGTAGATTTACGTAGCTGTGCCCGCGACTTCGTTCGCGTGGATTACAGAATGCTTGGCATGTCTCCTGCAAAGCAAGGCTGTAGTCTGCGGTGCCTCCCAGTAAAAGAACTTTTTACTTTAGATTTGGGAACTTTCTGGTTGTATTTATGAGCAGACACTAACTCAGATACGGAATTCCTCCACGGTTTTCAAAATAAATGTTGAAGAAAACTGTTTTGCGCTACTCTTTATAATTTCGACTGTAAAACAGTATGTTCTCGCTGAGGTTCTCCTAGCCTCCTAGGAATAGAACCCACTAATTTGTGACACTATTAGGTGGTGCAATAAAGAATGTTTATTTTATATGTAAATAATAAAGAATGTTTATTTTTTCTAAATCAACGTGTTCCATTTCTGGCTAGGAAAACTTATTTTTCAAAAAACTAATGATGCAGTTGTAGCCTTTAATTATTTTTCGCTATTCCTTATAGTTTCGAATTTGGCCGTTCATATCCAGTAAAAAATCACTCACTAATAATAATAATAATAATAATAAACGTATCACACTCAACGGCCCCCATTAAGATCGCGTGACCTTGTGTCGGAAACACTCACAACACTAATACAAACACCCAGACCACGACAAACATCCATATGGCTAATACAGACGTTTGCCGTGAGCGGGGATCGAACCCGCGACCGTTAGCGCTTGAGTCAGTTGCAGTGACCACTGCGACAACGTGTCTGTCACTGAATATAAATATTTTTTTATTATTATATTTATATAATATATACATACCTTTCCTGTTTGAATCAGATATTGTTCACTATTTAATTAGTTTTAATTTTGTTTTCGCGTAACGTTTTTATTTATTAATTAAAAAAATCTAAAATAAAAGTAGCCTAAGTTACTTCGTATTTCATTAGCTTTCTGCTAGTGAAAGTTTCGTCAAAATCTGTCCAGTCGTTTCGAGAGAGATTATTCGGAACAAACAGATAGACAGACTGACTGACAAAAAATTAAAAATATATCGATACCTCCCACGTAAGTTATTGTAAGCCACAAAATTGCCGTTAGCGTTTTTACTGAATACAACACGGGTTTGCATTGCTTAATGCATTCAAAGTGAAAAAATACTAAAAATCTTTTTTTTTTTTTCAAGAAAAGATACAACAAAATACGCCTGAAAAAAGGCGTATTTTGTTGTAACTTTCAAACTAAAACGGATTAAAAGTGCTTTACTGTAAAATTGTAATTTTGGGGTTACAACAACTTACGTAAATACTTTCATGCATTTCGTGAAAAGCACAAAAAATGTTCGACGTGATTCCTTAAATTGATTCAATATATTACTGAAAACCGCGTCTAAATCGGATAAGCCGTTTTTGTGATTAGCGGGCATAAACGCACAGACAAACAGACAAACAGATAAGAATTCTAAAAATTATTGTTTTGGGTTCTATTTCGTTGGTAAAGGGCCCCTAATAATATATTTTTTTCATATGTCTTCCATGTACAGACAACGACCCGTTACAATTTTATTATTAGTATAGAAAAGTCTAACTGTAAACCACCGACTACAGCTCGTGCAGGAGTTCAACCGAAGAAATGCACTCGACTAATCTGTAAAGTTTTTTTTTGTGTTTTATTATAGCTGCATTTGATACGGTGAGTGAGAGAGCCTTTAAGCCTAACCTCTCTGTACTTCCTTTCTCCTTCATTACTCGTTCCTCGGTTACAAAATAGATTCCTGAGCGGCAGTGATCACTTAACATCAGGTGACCCGCCTGCTCTTTTGTCGGATAGTCTTCAGGAAGAAGTCTTTATGTGTTTTTGGTTCAGCATGTCTTTCTTCCAGATACTTTTCATCAGAAAACTTTTCTGATAATTTTCTTGAATTAATATTGTTGTCTTTCTATTCTAACAATCTATCCTTTTTCGTCAAACAATGTCAAGAACCCTGGACGTGTCGTGAGAAATTCTGGCATATGTATAATGTATATTCACCAAATAAAATGGAGTATAAGGTTTATATCCTTCTTAGGAAAGCAGTCAGCGTCATTGGATTCGTCATGGAATCTGAAACTTTGGAGTATGGTAGTTAGTAGTGTTTTCCTATGAGGTTCTCTCTAATAAAATGTCATAATACGCCTTCTATTAAACTTCCAGAATTATCTTTACAAATTTATCTAAGGCAAGCGACAAGCGACGGTAACCGTTCACACTGATGGGCAGTGGGACCGTCTTCCTATTTGCTTTCTAGGCTTTGTAAAAAGTATTTTTATTGACGGTATATTAACGTAGCGCTCAATGCAGCCGATTGCAGGACAATCCCCTCCTCCCACTCATGACAAACTGATACAAATGTCTTGGTATTTCTGCTGTGTGTTTTTGCGTCCTCTATTATTAATATAGCTATGCGTATTTAAAAAAGATCCAACTTGTCGGATAAAGGATTTATCATAAAATCAGAGATGTTATCTCTGATTTTATGACTTTATGTCTTTTTTTGAGGTACGCCTTTATTGCAATTTAAAGTTCATTATATTTTTATTGGATATAAGGTTTTGCTCGCGACTTTATCTACGTGGTTTTATGTATAAATGAATACGCGGCGTACCGAGATAAAACAGTAGAATTTAAATTCGACCAGTTTTGGTACTGATGAATAACGCATACATTTTACAGTCCAGTTACATTTTTATTATATAACATAGATTATAGTGTACTCAATAATAAAATATCTGTTTAAGACACCAGAAAATGAAGATGCAGAGGAAATCTACCGTGAAATCGAGTCGCCGGATGAAAAATTGGATCAATTCTGGCGTAAAATGGCGCCAGTGGTTTACATAGGATACGAACACAATAGAACGCCACCAAACGAAGATGAAGACCCGTACGAAAACCCGCCGAAAGATTTCCAATATAGGTGAGTAGGTAGTAGTAATTAATCTTCACTAATATTATATTATAAATAGTGTGGTTACTCTGTCTGTGTGTTACACAATCACGCTTAAACTACTGAACCCATTTAAATTAAATATGGTGGTTATAGTCTAAAGCCTGAAACGGACATCGATTAGGCATTTTTTTGTATAGAGATTGTATAGAGATTTAGTAATTTGTAAAGCATGAAGTTTGAAACCTGGATAACAATTTCCCAGTTTTTTAAATTTCATCTGCCACAATCCAAACTTGAAGCGAGCGGTGCCGCGAGCATTTTCTAGAAAAAAATATAGACGAAATTGCTAACGCCGAACATATTAACGTCATGTAATGTATGTTCTATTGATATTTCAGTGATTGGATTGAAGATAGCAAACTGAAAGTGTATGTAAATCCTGTCACTGTCAACGTGTGCACGGGGCTGCTTCACCGTTTAACGGAAATAAAGAAAGCCGTCAAGGAAGTTTGTGTACACGATGGAGCAGGTGAATATCTGTACACATATAACCACTTGTCCTGACTGATTCACCAACGCAGAGCCTAAACCGCTGGGGATACGTATTTGAAATTTTGGCAGTAGACGCCTTTTAGGGTGTAGGTTAGGTAGGAGCTTTTTGGTAATCCACCCACAAAATGGTGAAAAAGAGTTATAATGTTTATATGCAAAATCATATCCCGTGGTCACATGGACTCAAAACTGAATACGAAGTTTATTCTTCTTGTTGATATACAAAAAGTGTTAATATTGAGGTGTAAAGGGTTGTGAAGTTTGTATGGAGAAGTTGTATTATTTTGGCCGATTATCCTTAAATTCAGCACAATATTACATAGGGTGAATAACTACATATGTATGTATATGTATCCCAAATTTCAAAATCATCCCTCTTAGAGACGCGAGAGGGTACGCGGGTGTAGCCGCGAGCAACTGCTAGTAATATAAACGTCACGGATATGTTGCGAAAAGCAATTCAGCGTTTTGCTGAGTCTTAACGGCACCGACATTGATGGACGATTTGTTAGATTTAAGCTGTCATTCGTTTTGACCGGTATGACAGGTTTTATTTTGAAACACATCATAGATTATACATATTTTATTTATAATTCTATTTCTGATGTCTTACATTTTTTTGTAAATAAAAAATTAAAACATAAATTATTGGTTATTTTTTCGTTGTGAGTAAAATATTGATTTTCAATTTGAAGAAACAGTATAATAATGACGGTTGTGGCTCAATATATTTTTTTAAAAGACTAAACCACGAAACAGCTTTTATCGTTATAGACAATGTTACAAACGTAATGAATTTTGAAAATGAGAATAGAAATTAAAAATCACGAAACAACAATTCGTTATAGCGACTAGGTTCCATGAAATAGCTGTAGCTTTCGTCTAAAATACATTTACGATGTGAATATATCATTAACCATTATTCTAGATCTCCCAATGCGAAGGTTGACCCTAGAGGAGTCCGACGCGTTAGTAGAGAACGTGCCAATGCGAAGGTTCACTATCTTCGTGAGGGGCTTGCGCCTGCGCGTCCTGCCGACCAACCACTCGCAGAACGAACGTGCAGTTACGCCGCCGATAGTGCTCGACGTCCACTTTCCTAAGACATTGATCTCGAGTATTGCACCTTTATACTCATACAGGTATTTTTTTTTAATTTTATCTTATAGTACAGCTCTGCTTCGTGACGTTTATGGTCGTTGCTTCGATTCTATATATCGTAGCGTAACGTTTTATAGTCCTAGTCTCCCTTCATGAAAAGTATATCTAATAAATGCAATTGTTGTAAAAAATAAAATGCTATTTTAATATTGACATTTACACGATATAAATTTAATTTCCTATAATATATTTTTTGTTTCCGCAGAGTGTGCTCAGCGGCGTGCCAGATGACGCAAGACATGCTAACTACCATGCTAGACAAGTGTCGCGTGCGCGTGGCGCTCGATTCGACGGTGGAAGTGGGCACGAGCTTGTACAATGAGACCGCGTCGCGGCAGTGCGCGCGGGCGCAAGTGCGCGCCACGGCGCACTCGCTGCTGCACCGCCA
This sequence comes from Hypolimnas misippus, assembly GCA_037950945.1. Taxonomy (NCBI): domain Eukaryota; kingdom Metazoa; phylum Arthropoda; class Insecta; order Lepidoptera; family Nymphalidae; genus Hypolimnas; species Hypolimnas misippus. The sequence continues at coordinate 1,104,407 of JBBEEQ010000001.1, forward strand.
GCTCTTCAGGCGAAACATTACCTCGATGATAGGGTGCCACGCGAAATTAAGTACGTTCCACACTGCCTGTGCTTATGATAATAAACATTTTTTTTTAAACATAAACCATAAAATTGGATAATATACTAATTTAAGTTGTTTTGATTTAAAATCAGATTACTTAACCCATCTAAAAACGTATATTTCAAATATTAAAATCGATTAAGAAATTACGCAATTCTGAGGTAACAAATATAAAAAAACATACAGTTCGAATTGAAAAACTCTTTTTTGTAATTAAAAACCAATTCAATTTTTTTTTAATTGAATTGGATAAATTCAAGGTTTATTTAAACAACTATTAAGAAATATTGATTTGTTAGCGTTTCGTGGGACAGGAATGACAATATACGAACCGAAGTGTACTATCTCTTTCTGAGGGTCGATAATATTTTTATCGGGCACTATCTTGTATAGTAACAGAGATTCGTTTTTGATGTGCTTTGCTTATTATGTTATATGTATATTCAATTGCGATTAAATAGTAAACTCTAGCCGCATCTGGCCTATCGCGCGCAATGATTACCTCAACCCATTTACTTTGTTCAACAGGTGAAATAACCGTGTGCGGGTCAGCGGCTCGCCTGCAGGCGGCTTATTACGTCATCATGTCGCTATTGAATAGCAAATTGCATCCATCATTTTGTAAAACCACTCTCGTCGAAGATGCGCTACAGGATCAAGGTAATATATTCAAAAAAGATTGTTTTATTTCCCTATTATATTTTACTATAATAATTTTGTAAATTATATATTTAATAATTTTAAGTCTTTACGTTGGAAAACAAAATTTTAAATCTATAGGCCACATCTGCTTATCATATGCATTCTAATAATTGACTTTAAAGAGAAAAATATCGGGACTTTTTATATATATGAATATTCCTCGAGTACTGGAGAACGGTTTGATTAATTTGGTTTATTTTTAATTCATAGAAATTTAGGTATTTTGCTCTGGAAATCGGTTCTTTTTTAGCGAGCGTTCTGTCAAAAGCGTAGAGCAAACTTATTAGTGTTATTCTCGCTCAACACTATGTTGTGTAATCTCTATATTGTAAATAATCTGTATTACTAGTGAAATTCGTTTTGAATGTTACCATTTAAATATGACACTTTATACAATAATAATAAATATGTATTGTCTACCCGTGACCACGAACGCTGCAAAGTGCTCGAAACGTCGGGCTGATAAAAATAATTAATATACGCGATTTAAACCCGTTTAAAATAGTTTTATTTCAATGAATAATAATCGCGAAAATCTAAGACAACGATAAATAAATATGTATATTTTTTTTTTATAGAAGCGGTGGCGATTGACTTCACACTAGAAAATCTCAGATTAAAAACGGCCAAGACCAGAAATTATAACGTGGTTTTTTTCACAATAAATTCCATTAAATGCACTACATTCCATTATATTGGTAAGTTCTACTATGAATGTATGGTCTCGATAGATATATGTTAACCTATTAACCGTTCCATACATTTTGTACAGAACGGCTAATCAATTAGCAATGTCGACCAGCATATGTATGCATAATATTGTTCGCAGCCGACGGAGAACTAAAGCAAGCGTGGGTGTTCGCCGGCCCGGAGTCTCCGATTGCTGTGTGAGTTGCCCTTTATTGCTCATCTCTGATTATAATCTTCCTTCTGTCGCTTTAAAGGACTTAAAATTAATACCTACAATTTTATAGTTAACTAATTTAAAAAGGCGACAGCTTGGTTTTTTATTATAACAGGTATTTTTGTCTTCGGATGATGGACTCTTGTAGATATAATTAAAAGAAAAAAAAACTGATTTTAAATGTAAATGACTCGTAATTTTTTTTTTTAAACAACGTTTTACATTTGCGGGTACTGAAGGGACATAGATCTGCGCACGTATGCACGTCCTCTATGCGTTCACGTTGTCTGAACGAAGACTTATTACAATAATCGATATATTTCGCAGACCGTACTTGGAATGCGCGTTCCAATGGTGCAACGACCCCCTGCTCAGGAAATCGTTGGAATACATCAGTGTAATAATCAAGCCCACCGCTTTGAGCCTCGACCCCATGTTCATCTCCTGGCTGAGTTACCGGTACAAAAAGACGGGCGTTGTGATTGGTGAATATTATTTATTGTTTTAATTCAATAACGCTGAAAAGAAAACAGTTCTTTAAGATAATCAGTAATGTTTAAGCTAACGTTACAATGTATTATACAATATTTTTTATTTTCTATTGTAAATGAATGATTTTTACCGTATTTAAAATTCTTTTATTTTTTACAAATTTTGCATAACTTCCAATTTTAATTAAAGCTAATTGACTTTCCTGTAAACAATTTATCTTCTAGGTTTCGCTTCAAAATTATTTTCTTTTCAGCGTCGATGATAGGGAAATTTTCACATATGTAGTTACATAATATCTAATACTTTATGTACGCTCTAATATACTGAAAGCAGACTTGGACGCTGATAAGCAATATTATGTGAAGCCACACGGACCTCATTTCGAGAAAATGGCGTTTAAAGATGTCAAACCTATTCTTAATAAATTAGTTTGTAGAAGTATATATCCATCTTTCTTTACAATATTGCTAAAAGATATAATTAATTAAAAGCATATTGGAACAATGAAAAGTTTTATCAAATTAAAATGAATTGATTTTTTTTGAATAATGTAAAATATAATTTTAAATACACACTATCAAAATACGTCAATATCTCCAAATTCGAGTTTTTGTGGTTTGAAACATTATTGGTTATTAGCATCCAACTGACAAATCCAGATATATCATTTTTGATTTTTAGTTAATTTATATCTATCAAAGTATTTCATATATTGTAGGGTCTAATATTTTATTGTTAAAATATTGACACTTCTATAATCCTGCTAATATTGATTAGAATATATCATAACTATAAAAAGAACATGCAATTCATTGATACGCTGGTGAGAATAATAAATTTACAGTTAAAAAGTTTTGTTATCAGAATTCGTACAAAGGATCGCGGTAATAACTGTCTAAATCACGTTTATGTATTGTTTTTTACATGTATTTTAACTTCGCAGCTCCCATGCCCGAAACTGTGAAACCCGTGTCAACATCACACTCCTTGTCCCGGAGGCGAGCCACACCGCCCGTGAGTAGTTTTGGAAGAATATTCTATGTTACCTTTTATGCTCATTAAAAAAAATATATTATGCACGATCCGTTACATCAGTGATGGACAAAGACTAATGCAATAATACTAACCGATTAAAAATCTATTAAAATCATGAATACTGAAATGCTTCATATGTTCCGCAACTAATGCGCAACAAAGGGTTCGATAACACACATTCAAGCAGATTACAGTTCAAACAAACACACACGCACGCACGTACGTACGCACGCACGCATGCGCGAAGGCACTCACCCACACCCACGACAAAATTTGTGTGACCAATACAGACGTTTGGTAGAACGATGATAACGAAATGTAAACGTGTTTGGGAACAGTGTCAACATTTAAGATATCAACTCTGGCCAGTACGCCAGATCCTATTTCGGAACGCTGTAATAATAAAATATTTAATTTTAAACTTTACATACCTTAAGTGCTTAAACGTAGATCTTCAAACAATATGTTTTAATCTAGTCATCTAGTGGTCGCGGCCCCAGTCGCCACGGTTCAGGCGCGGAACTGATTCACGTGAAGCCGACAAGCAATGAATCGTGCAGCGAGAGAAGTGACAGGAGGGAAAATATACGCCCTGTGAAGAAGGTATTGTCAACTTTACTTTATTTTATTTAAAATTTGATCTGTTCCCTAGGGTTCTGTCCTAATAATAAAATGAAAAAGAAAATTCAAATCGGTCAAAGCATTTTTAAATTTTTGCATGACAAAATATATACAATGAATTTCGTGCAATTGCTTGCATACTAACATAAATCCTTTATACTATTTTATAATAAATAATAAATTAAATAAAAAAAAAACATCGATTTATTGAATAGTAATATATAAATATATATATATACTTATATACTATCATATCAGAGGTTGCCTAGAATTATTTTATTATTTTTATTATTTGTTTTTGAATAAAAAAAAGTTAAAGTTAAAGTTTTTTACGTTGGTTTACTGGTGAAGCCGAGGGGCACGGCTAGTAATACTAATATTGTCCCCAGGACGACGACTTCTTTTCCCGGTACACTGGCGACCGGCTGGTGCAGCTGTACAACCGCCTCAACCGCCTGCTGTTCATCGTGGAAGTGGGGCTGACGCAGGTGTACGTGTCGCCGACGGACGCGTCCGCGGTCAACTGCGTCAACGTGGGAGAGGCGATGGACCAACACGTCATGGCGGGGCACAAGGTGCTGGTCTTCAGGTACGGGTAACTGTACTATGTTAGGCTAAGTTTCACTGTCGTAACTGATATCAAACATCTATATTACCTAGGAACGAATGTCGAGAAATGTGACATTATCTGTAAATTCCTTCAGGTGTAAAAGCAATGATGAATAATTTATGTCACTTAAGGCGAGATTCACATTATAAGTTTTATCCTCGCGAGCGATGTAAAGTAACTCTGCCATCTAGTAACAGATACGTCGTAAATAATTACGAAAGCTTTAAATGTCATAACAAGGTCTTGACAGTAATGTGTTTCAGGCGTAAAGCAATGATAAATAGCGCATTTGTAACTTTTGCCTTAGAGTTTCGTAAATGGTTTTTCATTACAAATGTAATATTTGCCTTATAAAAGTTTAAGAGCTATATGGGTAAAATTTACGAGTGTATTTCTCGCCTTATACACATACTATAAAATACAAAAACTTGTAAATATCTTACTATTGGGGAAAAGACATCCTATAAAAGAGAACTACAGATGTTTCATATCGTGACAATTTGATGGCAATATCATACCCCACGATGTATGACTTTACTGCTGAGTACGAAATAAATCGAAATTCTAATTTAGCACTAGAAAACTTAGCAATAATGCTAACCAGAAACTATACACTCCCTGAGATACAGAGCACCTCTGCCATAAAAATATCAAATACTGTCCGTTCCTAAGTGCATCGCTTGATGACTATGTTGGTAATTTTTGTTTAAATTCGTCATCATTCCAATTTGGTACATATTTGTTTTTATTTTTGATTTTTTACATTAAAATGCGCCTACTTAAGGAAGTTAATTTATAATTTTCATTAAAGGTATTAGACTGCTACCACCGGGTCTTTGGTAGCTTCCCCTTAATGCAAAACACTTTGTTTTTTTTTTTGTTTTACGATCAAAAAGGCTTGTGAAAGCCTACTTGACTAAAGTATATATTCATTTCAATTGATCTTTATTGAGACATATAACACATTCGCAATATTCGATACCGCGGTATTTATATTCTCTACGAGTATATAACATTATATGATTGACTTAATTAACTAAAAACTTATTTTTTATTAGCCTTAGGCGTTTTTTGATACAATCCAATAAACGAAACGTAGTATTTTGGCATGGAGTCAAATTCGGCCAGCCCTCGCCGCGCACAGTGGACCACGCACCTGACCGTAAGTGAACTAATTCATGAACCTTAACAAAATTTTATATCAAATTATGTATTGACACTTTTTATAAGGGTGGGAAGGTCGAATAGTAAACTATAATATGTGAATATTAAATTTTTTTTAAAGGAGTCACGGGAGTGATTATAATGAAAGCTAAAAATGCATCATTAGATTCTTAAAAAATTAGTATCTCGAATCAATTATCAAACGAGTTGATTTTAACAAGAAAACTTGTATGCACAGTCTGATACTGTCCTCTACAAGAATCAACTTCTAGGAAGTAAAATAAGGGAAGGGATTCATTCACGTCTAACGGAAAAAAAACTGCATTTATTACACCTTGAAATGTTAAAAGAAATATACCTGAAATCTAATGTGTAAAATACTTAAACCCCTTATAGAGAAAGAAGACTTATTCCCATGGCATATTAGCTTTGACGACCTGTCGTGCTACACTCTCGACTGGAAGCGTGAGCGTACTAACCTGGAGAAGTTAGTGAACCAGTGTAAACAGAAGGCGAGCCCCACCTCGCCCGTCCCGCGGCCGATACTGGACGCCTTCACGACCTCGATTACCATAACCCTGGGCACTAAGGATTTGACGAATGAAAATGCGGCGAGAAACGATCACAAGCCGAAGCGCACCGATCTCGACCGGGAAGAAGATGTAAGTTAATCTGTTCGATAGATCAATAAATGGACGCTGATAGGCAATACTGTGTTATACTACACCGACTTCATTTTGAGAAAATGGCGTCTGAACATCTCAAACCTATTCGCAATTAATTTACTTAAAAAAAGTTCTTTTCTATTTTGATAAAAGGTTAAAGGAATTAAAAATAGATTGGTATAATAAAAACTTTTTTTTAGTACTTAGTTAATTTAGATCACTTGATTTAAAAAAAAATTAAAATAGGTGACGCCTTATCAGAATATTTCAATATCTTCGAATTTGACTTTTTGATAGGTCAACCAGAGGAATAATGATGACTAATCGTGTGTATAATATATGTAAGTATAGTCGAATGTGGAATGTTGTCTTTTAGGACCAATATTTGATTGATGTTTTTTCACATTGATGTTAATTTTTTTGTTCGAGCGTGATAAAAAAATGTCATTTTATAATGGATATATCGCGCGCTCGGTACTAAAGTGACAGAATTGAAAACGCTAATTTAAATTTAAAACCTATCTGACACGAGTTGGCTAATTAGTCATTAAAATTAAGTTTCATACATTTCCATGGAAAAAATTAAATAACTATTCTATCAACATTTTGTGAGATTAAAATCTAAATAAACGGCCGAATTCCTTAGTGTACATCGTTTTCTGCGTTCTGGTCTGGTTATGTGAATTTTATCTCTTTATACATATACGTAGAACTATGATGTACTCCAGTTTGTTACACATCTTGTAAAGGCTATATAGCTTGATATTTTATGTAGTTTATTTTATTAATTTCAGAAATTGAAATCTTTTCTGACGGGTAGTGATTTCCAACCGACTACGTTACTGGAATTTTTCCGGGGTCAGGCAAAGTAAGTGATACCCGGTGTATTATTAATACTATATCATTAAATTGTTTAATTAATAACGTTCAATTGTTCTAAATATCTTTTATCTTTCAGGAAGCCCAAAACTGAGGATCCAGAGGTAAGCAATCCTTTTCATAATTATGTATTTCAAATATGATTCATTTCACTTTTGCAAATTTATCACCAATGTGGACTGTCCAATCTACTTTAAATTGTGATATTGACTAACATTTATTATCATAGAAATGTATTAATTTATTGTAACTTTGCTTGTTCGGTCAGCCCGGTCCCTCCAAGCCCGGTCCGTCTCAGCCCGATCCAAACCCGCCGGCGCCCGACGAAGCGCGCGGTCCATACATGTCTCTGGGACTCGATATCCTCGGCGACTCGCGACCTATCCACTTGAAGCTGAAGTCAGATCAGGTGAATGAATCATTTGTTTCAGTTCATTCATTCTTACTATAGCAGATCCGCTAACATAGCTATTAACTTGTTACAAGTATAAAATTAGGTATACCATGCCGCTCTAGATGTTACAAAATTACTAAATATGTTAATATAAATATAGAAAGAATTTTATTGTGACATCGTTTAACGAAATGGAAGAAGGGTCAAGGCCTGCATTCAGACAAATATTACATATTATATACTCGAATCATAAAAAAGAATTCATAATGAACAATTTCAAGCGATCTCAGCCATACAAGTCTTTAAGTCACTCTTCATTTCGTTACTAACCTATAAAATATATCGAGTTTTTAACGAAGGTAAGACCATGACGCTTTTACAATAAGCTTGTTTTGCGTCATACGAATAGTTTGGTTTATTCATTAGGCGTTGCGTGAGACATTATTTTGATATTTTAGGTTCAAATCGTGGTCTTAGCGATGCACTGCTTTGCCCATGTATTAACACTGCTTCGTAGTCCATCCAAGACACCTAAACAAAGGCCATCTTCATCCGGAGCGTCACAAAAAACAGTCACGAGGTAAGTGGCTTGTGAAATATATTTTAAGCTTTCTAGATCCTTTAACATCCAATATCGTTAAAATGTATAGGCACAATGTTTCTTTGCAACTATCGATCTATTTGACGCTTAAAATCTGTATCCATTTTAAGTTTGGCGAGGTCGTCAATTGATTATTAAATTATAGTAACGTAACTTTCGCCTAAAATACTCAGTTACTAGCTGGTTGCTGGTCGTCTAAAATAGTCGGCATTTTATGTGCCAAAATCTATGAGCTTATAACATATTTACAGTTAAATAGTTTTTTCCGAAATGATGATAATAAACATTAACTTTTACTACTAATATTTTAAACACTAGATTAGTTTCGTCTGTCTGTCTATTTGTTTGTTTATTTATTAGGATTATACGTCTGAATTTCATAAATTTTGGTATACAGATAGATTGGACATTAGAGGAGAACATAAAACAATTTGTGTCTCGAAACGAAGGGGGTAAAAAACCCCTGGATGAACTTTTCCACATTTATAATGTATATCTTTTTACAGATCGGTGTCGGAACAAGATCATAGACGAAGTGCATCCGAAGCGACGACGAGCGAGCGTCGTTCAGATCCGCTTATAAGTATATTTCAAGCTCGAGCTCCTGAACCAGGTAAAATTATTAATAATATCCATTCGATTGAAACATTTCAGACATTTAAATAATATTGTATATTGTTATCCAAAACAATTCTAATAGTAAAAAATGCCCAAAAATAACGTACAGAATATTATTAATATAAAAAAATTAAAACTAGAATTACTTTGTAAGAATTACCCTCGTAAGTGATAAAAAACTACTATATGACCTGGTAACAGATACGTCGTAAGAGGTTATGAAAGCTATAAAGTATGTCAAAAATAAAGCCTTGACCATAATTGTAAAGCCAGTAACAGCTTATGTAAGTTCATATAAAAGACTGAGAGTAAAACTTGTAAGTGTAATTCCTTACCATTATGAATTCGGACTATTCATACATAGTCTGAGTACTACCAACCTATTCAATTACGACTATTGTTGATTTTTTTTTGTTTGTCTTAACTAATAACCGATAAGTTTTAAGAAAAAAAAACAGGTTTAACAGAAAACCGATGACAGATTTTCGCAGTACTTTCTGTTTTTTAATTAAAAGTAGTAAATTAGTAAACTTTTATTTATACACAGCCCGTAATATTTTTAGTAACCTTTCTTTCCAGTCGGAATATTGCCACAGATACGTATTAAATAAAATGTTCGTGTCGCGTAACTTCAGCATCGCGTCAATCGAGGTATCATTGCATCATCTCCTATTTCAGAGCCACTCATAACGCCGTACTTCTGGTTCCAATGGGTGGTGAGTCGAATCACTCTCGTGGTTTCCACGCACCGAGAGAAACTGGCCGTAGAACTGGATGAAATCATCGTATCAGTGGATCTCCAGAGCCACTACAAGCAGTTGAAGTCTAAAGTGACATCGTTTTCTGTAAGAAACTATAAACGGTAAGACTAATTTAATAATAATTTTGATTATAATCATTTGTTTTGTTTTAAAAGTTTTCCTCAATAAATACCAAGGCAAAAAGATTTTTTCAAATCGGACCAATAATTTAAAAGATTACCTTCTTTATACAAACCTACAAACAAATTTGACCACCTTAAAATATTAAATCGGGAGGTAATCTAAAGCATCTTTATTATATTTCTCCCCCTAATAAAAATATGTAATTTATTTATTTAACTCTAATATATCTAATACTAACATGTAAAAAAATATATACGGTCAAATTAAGAAACACTCCTTTTTTTGAAGTCGCTTAAGAAATGTATATAATCACGATACAACTCTGGGTAATTATACATGTTAAGCAGTCTGGTAGCCACTGGTAGACGTCAAACAGCGAGGCACTAGCTATAAAAAAAATCACGAAATAGCAATATTAGTAAGTAGCAAGTGTAAACAGAGAATTATACTTATAAGTAATGCCCAGACATTCATAAACATTTACATAAGTCGTTAGTCATTGCTTTGAACCTGAAAGAATTTACTGTCAGTGATTTTATTTTTTATACGCATAATAGGTAATTTTTACCTTAACACGGCTATGGCTGTCAAAAAATAAAGGCACCGACGATTTATTCGTTGAGATGTCAAGCAAAGACAACTTATACAAAACTTTATGAAACTCTGAGAAGGAATCTTATTTTTTCAAATTCTCGTCTTGTATAGCGTAATGTAATGTTGCAGTAAGTACAGCCTGGACTGGTTGCCCGGGCCGTTGAACGGGCGCGTGCTCGTAGTTCGCGAACCCTGCGACCTGTGGTCCGGGGGGCCCTTCATCGCGTTCACGGTCACCAGGGCCAAGTAAGTTGCCCTAACTAAAGCCTGACTCGCCATATCCTTCTCCATCATCATATGGACGATGATAAGCAATACTGTGTCGAGCCACACGGATTTCATTTTAAGAAAATGACGTCTGAACATGTCAAACCGATTCTTAATACATTTGATCGAATAAGTATATATTTCTATTTTATTCTGATAAAAGGTATCATGAGTTAAAAGCAAATTGGGCAAATATAAAGTTTTTATCTAGTAATATATTTTTTTAATTATATAAGATTATTCGATATTACAAAATATAGAAGTTTAGATGACTTCAAAATGTTTTGAATAATGTTAAATACGTGACACATTATGAGAATACATCAATATCTCCGAATTAGACGTTTTGTGGATTGACACATTGCTTAAGATCATCCATATTTCCCTTTTTTTTAAACCGGCAAAGCATTAGAGGCAGATTATGCCCATAGGTAACGGTTATCAGTTTCCATCAGGCCCTCTCGCCCCCTTGCTCGTTGTCTATTTTCAATAAAATTAAAGGTTGGAGCTATTATCCTAATTATAAATAAAATAAATCTAATATATTTTGCGTAATTTGTACAGAAATAGGACCACAAAGAATAAACATTTTGTATCTAGTTGACAAATGTCTTCTTCCACATCAAACAGATTTCCTTACGATATTTTCCGCATGTTATTGTGTTGGTATTTGTCTCATTTTAAAAATTCATACAAATTAAAAAAATATTACGTATATACAATGATATAATATAGATATGTTATAAGATCATACATTTTGGCACCGAGAATGTCCACTATTTGGACGACGTTGCCTAGCAACCAGCTAGTGCTAAGGGAGACGAAAATAGTTTTAGGTCAACAGGCCAATTGATGCGCTTATCAAAGTTTAAATTAGTCAGAAGGCAACATATTTATATCTATAAGGTATCATTGCGTACATTATAAAGCACCTACACAAATAGAAAACCTTCACGGGAGTATTGACATGATACTATAGATATAAACAACGAATATGATGTTGTTATTATCTTTATCTATTTTTTCCTGTCCGTGTGTGTGTCGTTGAACTCTTCCTGATTTTTATGAAATTATTTATGTATGTTGGTTGGTTTCCTAGATGGCTTAGATTTAAAATTGAATACGATAGGTGGCGCTTCCATTACGCAGAACACCATCTAGCCAGTAGCTATAATTTTCTTTATAAAACTAATGATCAAATCGTTTTCCAACTCTCAGGATATCAACCTTACCTCTCGGCTGGAAAGACGATCCTAAAGTGATGCATCCTGTAAGTATTTGTAGAATATATATATATTTATTTATTTTTTTATTTATCATCGTTATTGTCATTCCTTGTGATCGAGTAAATGCTTATAAAAATTTGAACTAAAATGTTTTTGAATTGGTTATATATGGCAACATTTTTGGAGTTCTTAAACAAGAAAGAGTCGAAATTAGAGTCAAAACATTTTATTTATTCGTTCTGTAATTGTAATTGTATACGTTTCTTTTACAGAACTTGGTATGCTAGGCGAAAATTCACTTATAAGTTTTGCTCAAAGTTTTTCATAATATTTACATAAATTCTTTATCATTGCTTCTACTCTTGAAAGTATTTGTGCCTTACTTTAAACACATAACTTTCATAAGGTACCCTAGGTAACTGTTACCGGGTCACAAAGTAATTTTATTACAATTACGAGAGTTAAACTTACGAGTATCATTCCCGCCTCGCGAGTGCTAGTTACTTTTTTAGAACAGAGAACAGAGCTCTGTTGCCCGCAGAAACACTAGCAGCGCATAACAAAAAACCTTAGAAATCGTTGACGGTTGTATCAATTTACACGTTATTTTGAAGTATGCTTTATTTTTGAATGAATAATTCATAACTTGACGATCTGTAAAAAAAAAATAATAAACCGTCTTCTAAAATTAAACGAATAACTACAAACTAAAAAGAAAAAAAAAATATTTAATACTTATTGGAGTCAGTGCCAAGTAAAACATTCGAAATCGGCGCTAATTAAACCTTTTCGTGTTATTTAACTCTGTCGAAGTCGGTTAAAAAGTGCTTTGAAATAAATAATAAAATAAATTTTGAATTTGAATGTTTATGTACAGAAAACGGATACGATATTGGAGGTGTACGCACACATCGCTCCTCTGGACATTCTGATTGAGCCAGATGTACTTGAAAACTTGCTGAAATGGATCGGCGACCTCACCTACCAGCCGCCATGTTCGCTGTTGACTCCGTCGCCGAAGTATGTTGAACATTGTATACGCATGTATAATCTATTTTTCTTCACTTGTCATACCAGGCAAATATGGCGTATTTTTAGCTATACATAAGAGTTACATAAGAATTTATATAATAGAATAATATACAGAATATTATTACGCGCTCTGTAGTAGAATTTTGACTTTGTGAGAATTTGAAATCTATGTAAAATCACTAAATGTTTTCAACTTTTTCATTAATAACACCAAAGCTATCGTTTACTTCGAAAGAGTGTTCTCACTTTTGAATGTCATTTAATAATTACGCTGGAAAATGATATTATTTATTATTATGAACTTTAACATGATCACGAGAGCAGTCGATTTTTATGTATATTTTTGTCACACAGGCCTGCTATAAGAGAGTGGCCATTCTGCTACATTACCATTGTCGGTGTCAGGCTGACGTTGATCTGTGGGGAAGATGCCGACCGCTCTGACGACGACACCTTGGTGCTAGTCGTACGTACCTCAACTTCTATATTAGGCGTGGGTTACACTTGTTTTAACTTTGTAAGTTTTGCACATTTTTGACTATATAGGGCAACATTTTTGGAGTTCTTGACCAAAAGTCTAAATAAGTCTGTTCATATTTATTTGCTTTGTATTTATAATTACATAAGTTTGTTTCTTCTAAACTTAGTATATTAGGCGAGAATTCTTTTAAACCTGAATAAATTTGCTGTCTGTGATATATATATATTGATAATGGTGAGTACCTTTGTAACTGTTCCTAGTTTATAGGTGGACGTTGATAAACAATAATGTTAACCCACAAAAAGTCAAATTCGAAGATACTGATGTATTCTGATAATGCGTCACGTAATTAACATTTATTCATATTTAATATAACGGGTCTTATCGCGATAACTAATGGTAGTAATACCTTTTTATTGCCCGACGTTTCGACGAAGTTACATTCGCCGTGGTCACGAGCTGACTGGTGTACCGCGCGCCCTCCGGCGACGAGTGCGCGAGTTTTCTTCGCCTACCCTCACAATATTAATATTAATATTAATATTATGAGGTGTATTAATATTAATATTAATATTGTGAGGGATTAATTATGAATAGTATAAATCGCGAAAGTTTAAAATATATAATTAACATTTATTATCTTATTTTGCAATTTATACAATAATCTTATTTGAAAACTTGTTGGTAGATTAAACTTTATGTTGATGTATATTGAATACAATTTTTAATTATACCAATTTGGTTTTAATTTAATCTACCTTTCATGAAAATAGAAATGAAAAGATGGATATATACTACTTCAAACATATTTAATAAGAAGAGGTTTGATATAGGTCGACGCCATTTTCTCGAAATAAAGTTATTGTGGCTTGACACAGCATTGCTTATCTGCGTCCAGATATGTTGCATAACAGTTACGAAAGTAAAACTAACAAGTGTAATTCCCGTCTCATAATATTTACAAAATTAAATGTTAATATAATAAAAAAAACATCTCTTTTTTTCAGACTAAGAAAATAAATATTAGTCCACATCCGGAAAATCCTATCTGCAGGTACGTAGTTTAAATTTGAAAGTCAAGGGTAATTCTTTTTAGTTTATTATATTTACTTATAACTTGTATTAATATATTAAAATAAATTGTCGTGTGTTAGTCGTTCAAAAACTTGACAAGGGTTCGGTATAAAATAAACTTAGGAAATCCCTACAGGGACAGCGGAGAAATTTACAAAATTGTAACTGTATAGGAAGTACGATGGATCTCCTGGTTAATACAAAGTAATGTCTCCAGGCAATCAGTGAACCCGGATTCAGATGGCTGCACGTGGGCACCTCTGAGACCAGAATTAGACGCGCGCCAGTACGAGTGCCTGTTCAAAAGCGTGGCGATCACATCCGCAAAGCTGAGCGAGCTCATCAACGAGGTGAGCGTAGCTTATCGTCGGGGTTACACAATCGTTAAATTCCATTATTTATAAAAAATCATGCTTACTAAATATTATATAATCGATATTTGTAAAATTAATACTTAAGTACTATAAAGTAAATTTTGACATATCATCCGCGGTACTACAAATGCAATGCTCATAACGCCTTATCAATAAGTAAATTAATATTTCAAATTTTATAGTAAAAGCTAGATACGCGGTTTTGCAGTCGCGATGATATAGAACACGTAGCGTCCTTATGTGTATGTGGAGTACAATACTACGCGCTGTCAGGCGCAAAGACATCTTCCACTGCTTCATAATGGATTAGTTGGACTTGTTATACAAAAACCGGTCAAGTGCGAGCCAGACCCGCACGTGAAGGATTCCGCACCATTGTACAAGATACAACACTATGTACTTTTTAATACTTCTGTGAAAGAAACAAGATAGGCGCTACAACAATATGCAATATCCATAACCCTACATATGCGAGTACGACTCTCACTTGACCGATTTTTATTATTTGTTCTTCTAGCGACAATAGAAATACTTATTCTGTAAATCTCTATTTATTATGCCTCATGAGATATAGCCCGCTGACAGACGGACAGCGGAGACTTACTAATAGGGCCCCGTTGGCAACCATCGGATACGGAACCTTAAAAATGTCCACAGACCTGTCATTATTTGAAGCTAACTTGATACAGGCAGTGCAGTGACCTTCTTACTTATGCTCCTGGTTGCTTATAGTGTAATCTTGCGCTGTTTTTTAATATATTGATTGATAACATGGTTCATTATTTTAATATTACTTAATTGAAAAAAGCAATCGTACTTTAAAAAAAAGCAGTTTTGAGCAATAAAATGTGTACGGAATGTCATTTGGTCGTAAACATAGTAATATTTACAGGAAGGCAATGGTGACCCTCTGAACAACGGCAGCAGTGAAAATCCTGCTCTGAAGTGGACCCAGCGGAAGGCTTCGCAGGATAAAACTCCACTTTTGCATCCGTAAGTAGCAACGAACACATATTGTCCCCCTAAAAATTATTAAATTTTAGAATTATGTTATATTTTTATTTAAAAATGTAATTAAAAATCAAAATTAGACTGCACAACAAGACCATCTGAGATCAGCAGTATCGTATCAATATCAGTTATGTTTAGGAGCGTATAAGTGAGAATAGTTACTAACCAAATTTAAATCGTTATACACCCAAAGCGGTAATTCTGATTAGAAAACGTTGGATGATTTTTGAATACCTTTTCAACGATACTTGACATAGGTAATTTTTTTAATATGGCGTCCAAAATCAGCCATTTGGATTTTCTTAAATTTCTAAGCTTTATGATATTCGCGCACGCGTGACGAATCAAACGACGTATCATCAAAATCAGTTCATGCGTTTTGTCTAAATCGTCCCATAAATATACAATATGACATACATACACATGCTGATAAACACATTATCCTTCCGTTGCGCAATTGGGTGAAAATAAGCTAAATTCAAAAATTAATATAAAAAATGTGTAGTTCAAATATTATGTAAGATCCATTTGTCGGTCACCGATATCTCATAATTGGATGCTGATAAGCAATATTGCGTTAAACCACAAAAAGTCAAATTCTGAGATATTGATGCATTCTGATTATGCGTCAAATATTTAACATTATATAAAAAATCATGTCGATTAAACTAAATAAGTACCGAAAAATGTTATTAAATTAAATGTGTCGGATATTGAATAGTGTTCCATATTTTGAAACTATTATACATATATTTGAAAAAAATAATTATAAGATAAAACTTTTTAGTATATCAATCTACTTTTAATTAAATTGTCTTTTATCAAAGTGTAAAAGAAAAGATGGATATATACTTCTTCAAACAAATTTAGACGCCATTTTCTCAAAATAAAGTCTGTGTGGCTTGACGTAGTATTGCTTATCAGCGTCCAATTATAATCATGACAGAGTGAATGTCTGCTTGGTGGTGGCGCCGACGGTGTACGACTGCGGCGCGCTGGCCAGCGGGCCGGCCTTCGAGTTCAACTTGCTGTCGCGCTGCTCCATGGAGATAGACGTCGAGCACATCGACCTGATTCAGACTCTAACACAGAACGTGCTTCGCGTGATCACAAGCAGGTGATCACTTTATACAAATACCTCTAAACAAAGCTGTATGAAATTTTTTCTAATCTCCATCGAACTTTCTCATTAATATTATTGCTACAAGGAATCTTCTGACATGCTTTACATCACTCTGGATTTTTGGTCTTCAGTCAAGTAAATGTCATAGATGTAGGTATTTGAAAATTTTGTTTGCAAATATCTAAAACTATTTGTTTGTATTGTCATTATTTCTTTCAAAGAGAGGAGAGAGTTGAGATATTCCGATGATATTATATATTGTTTATATAATCTGTGCAATTTTTTTTTCATAAAAAAAAAAATTGGGTTCTTATCGAATCAAACCTTAGTACAATTTTTGTAAGTTTCAAATGTACGAAGACAAATAAAAATTCACTAGATATTAGCATGCGTATAATATTTAAGAAAAAAAACAATTATTTCAGATCTGGACGTTCATTCCTGAAAGAAGAGGCCAGAAAATGTATTTATAGTGCTACTCAAACTACAACAGATGCTCCGGTCGAAAATGAACCTTCGGTGTCGAATATTAACCCCCCTGAAACTACATGCCATGAAACTTCTCAACCTCAAAGAACACTTACGGAAACTACTCGCCCCGAAACTACCGGCCATAGGCCTACACGCCCTGACACTTTACACCTCAGATATACTCATTCTGAATCTATGCGCGCTGAAACTGCACGCCCTGAAACTTTACACCTAAGACCTATTCGACCTGAAACTATTCGTGTTGACACTGCACCCCCTGAAACTTTACACGTTAGAACTATTCGTTCTGAAGCTGTTCGCGCGGAAACTTCACGCCCGGGTACTAGTCGCCCCGAAACTATCCACCCCGGGACTTCCCGTTCTGGTACTACCCAACCTACGCGTCCTGGAACAAGCCAGTCTGGGACACACTCTGAAACTACTTGCCACGAAGGTAAACTTGTTTTCATTAGACTGTATTTAACGCTTTGCGCTGCCCGCTGCCCCAATGCTAGTGGCGGATATTAGACCATGCGTCCGAACACGACACACGACACGTGCAGATTGATTTTAAATGCAAAGGGTTTATTTTGGAAATCTGCCTTCGCAGCTCATTGTATTTGAATTGGTTTGGTACTAAATAAAAATCATTTTGTTAAGGTTTTTTGACATCTTTTTAATATATTTTTAAGTACAATTAATAATTATGTATGTAAATTATTTTTTTCCCCAATTTTTCAAGCAAAATATTTTATAATTATTTTTAGATAAACAGCCGATTTAAAACGCAACGAATAAAATTTAAATTATTTTATTTAACTTTTTTTTTATATAAATAAATCTTAAACCAATTAAACTGTAACTTGACGATTTGAAAGTGCTTTTAAAAATATTTTGAATTTGAATTTGAAAAGTGTAACTCTCCATTTTATTTAAATTCTTTAAAATTCAATGTTTTTCCGCAGAGGCATCAAACAGATCTGGAGATGTGAATCGTGGTCTTGTTTTGGACTCTGGCGTCGAAACGACTACTTCCCAATCGACTTCCAACAAGAATCGCGTTTCTGCGCCCATTAAGAAATCAGTCTCGATCGCTTGCATTGATAATTCGTGAGTAATATAAAGAAAAAAAAATTAACTAAATTTTGAAAAAAAAAAGGTTCCATAGAAACCAAAATGACAAAATTTTTCGCTTCTACGAAAATTATATTCTGATACATATTGATGTCAAATGGTTAATATCGTGATAAAATTGATAAAAATATACATTAAAAAATATCCGTTAAAACATGTATGGGAATAGTGCCCAATTAAACAATTTGGCTATAACATTTACATCAAAATTATCAGGCTGAAACCGAAAGACTACCTGGATGTGTATGTGACAATGGGAGTCGTTGACATCTCTCTCTACGTGAAAGACGACAATTCCCGTAAGATTCGGGACTTACGACCGCCTCCTGACGAACCGGAGGAAACGACTGAAACTCCGAAAAGGGTATGTAAGAAAACTTCCTTACCAAAAACCTTACCAATATTAGAAACGTAAAGTTGTGTCCTCCTTTTGTCATACCAGGTTAACGGATATATTTGACAGAATAAAGCAGATATACAAACAAAATTCACCATAATTTATTTTCAAATCCATCTTTTTTATTTAAATTTTTTTCACATTTTGTTTGATTCATAATCATTTTTGTGTGTTGCTTTTAATGTGATCGTTTTTGATAAGCAGTTTTATCATATGGTTTAAATATTTTTGAGATTTGTTTGCAATACAGACCGTTATCGATGAAGCGAAAGAATTGAAATTGGACGACGATAAGGATTCAACGACGGAGAGCAGAAGTCTCAGCGAAAATATTCGCTCAGCTGATAGTGGAAAAACTAAGTTGGAAGATATGGCAAGATATACTCGTGTTATTGTGAAAATAATATCATTTGTTTTAGATGCTTTTTTCGATATTTTGTAACTATAGATGTGTGATGTTGATATTATTTGATGGTAAAGTCTGTACCCATTTCTTACCTTTACAAGCTCGTCAAGTGTCTTACTGGGCCAAGGATACTGCTTGACATATTCAGTCGTTAGGTAGTCGCCGGGCAGCCTCGTCTAAAGCGAACAAATTCTGACCAATAACAGATCTATAGTTATACAATATCATTAGACGCGGTCCGAAGTAGCGGATGCTATTCAAAGTTGGATCATTTAGACGAGATCTACTCATTTTCTATAAAAAAATATTAAAATATATCATTTCTAACTTCGATCCTATCCTGTGAGTCATATACTACTTGATACTGGATTATTGATATTCATATTTTAGCGCCTTCTGCCGTTGGTAAGAGGAACCTTAGGAAACCTGCCCCTCATCCACGTGACACTACAGCAACCTAATTTCTACTATACAAAAAAGAACAAGGTGCAATCCGTTCAGGTAAGTGTTCACCGCGTTCTACTTGTTATTTATACGGATCAAGGAACCAAAAAGTTACTATTTTTAATTTTGTTTTATTCCATCATATCTGATAAAAGAAATGTTTTTTAATAGAATTCAACAAGACTGATCAGTTCTGTTTTCTTAATCCAGAAGTAATTTACAGTTCATCGACGCACTTTACGATCTAAAACATTTTTTTAACACCCGACAAATTAGAGGGTGTTATAAGTTTGACATTTGTATCTGTGTAATTATTTGAGATTTTTTTTTGTTCGAAAAATGATGTTATCGGAATAGCTCTTGGTTCTGCTTTTATTCTTATTCATGAAGATCAATTCAGACGTTTGAAGGTTATATCAGCATACTGAATTAACTATTTATAAGATGAGAATTAAAGTTAAAAGTTTTTCTCTGACTTTCATAAATATTTACACAAGTTACTTTACATGTGAAAGAATATAATCAGAGCCTTGTTTTCGACACAAGTAAGGTTATACTGTTACGAGGTTACATATTTTTTAATTTTAAATTAACAAATGCAATTGTTACCTAATAGTTCAGATACAGTAGAGTAAGCAGTGATGTTCAATAAGATGGTTAACTTCCAGATAGGTGCATTCGACGCGTGGGTCGGGCTCGGCGCGGGCCCGGACGAAGAGAAGTGGAACGCGCCGCTGCTGACCACCGCGCGGGGCTCGCCCGACACCATCACCGACATAACGCCCTCGTTCGCGTCGCTGCGGATCGACCATTCGCCAGGTAACGTGTACTGTTTTTTTTTTGCAGGAGAAATCTTCAAAAAGATACCCTAAAATCCCTGCGACGGTCTTCTTTATCGTCACTTAACATCAGGTGTCCGACCTGCTCGTTTGCCAACTATTTTTATATAAAGTACATCCTAAAAAATGTAAGAATTGACCGGGTCTAGCCCGTATCCGGTGTCTGCATTTCGGAAAATTCTGATCTAAACAAATCAAAAAGTTCGTTCATTAACCCCTTATGAGTGACCGTTTTTTTAACCCCTTACCAGTGACTTATATTAATCATCTTTTCGTATAAGTTATATTCATATTGTTCATAAATTCAGGTGCATTCCCGTCATTAAACAAGTCGGTCAGTCGAGGCTCCGTACAACTGGATATAGAGCGACCAGTTATGTTCGACATCTGCTCGGATAGAATTCGAAGACTTAAAGGCATCATTGCTATAGTAAGTTTCATTTCATATTATGTAAATAAAATATTATATGATGAAATTAATTCAAATTATTCTCCTCAGTTCAAGAAAAACATTACAGTACCAGAAACGTTTGACGAACAGACAGAGGAGGAACCGGTTCCGGTACTATATAAGTTGCGACGGAGTATGGGTACGTAACTAGATATACAATTATGTATGATGGACAAAAATTATAAATTTACAAATGATGCCTTTAGATACAATCCAGTATACACCGCTGATACAAGGCGTCACTGCCTCTGACCGGCATGCCGGATTGTACCCTCGGACACACCGAACACCGAAAATATTTTCAACAATCGTATTAACTTTCAACAGTGAACCACAAAATCGATAGCATCGTGATTCAAACGGGTCAGATAGGAGTCCGCGGCTCGGAGGGCGTGGCCGGGTGGGACTCGCTCGACGTGCAGCTGGCGACGCGCAGGCGCTCGCCGCGGCTCAGCTGCCGCGCGCTCGTCTGCGCCGCGCTGATCGCCGCCGGCCCCCCCACCGATAAGCGACACGTCATCCTGCAGCCGCTCATGGCGGGGTGAGACGCTTCTTCCAGCTTAGAATACCAATTGGACGCTGATAAGCAATGCTATGTCGAGCCACACGGACTTAAAATACCGTCTAAGGATGTCAAACGTATCTATACTAATATTATAAAGCTGAAGAGTTTGTTTGTTTGATTGTTTGACACACTAACCTCAGAAACCACTGATTCGAATTGAAAAAATCTGTTTGTGTTATTTATTAAGACGATATAGAAGGCTATATTATATCACATTACGACTTATAGGAGAAAAGCAGTAACAGTAAACGCGAGTGAAACTGCAAGCTAATTCTTATTAAATTCGTTTGAAGAATTTGTATAATAAACAGTTTTGACTAAAAATTAGTTTCTTAAAAATGTTAGATTATTGGATATTGCAAAATATAAAATACACTTTAATATTCGAAACATACAATGAAGAAACTTTTTGCCATTATTAATTTAGATGACTTAAAACGTTTTCGAATAATGTTAAATACGTGATGTTCCTGTGGTTTGACACATTATTGCTTTTCAGCATTATCAGCAATTAACTAACTATTAAAAGTTATTAATCAAATTTTAGAAAGCCACAATTTTTTGAAGATAACATTATAAAAACGTACTACTTTAATATACATGTGAGAACACAGAACCCTATACGTGTATTTATTAATAAAATATCTGTACAACTGTCGAATTGGAAAATAAATAATTATTAGAAGCGAACCAAAACTTTTAGCGTAAATAATCAAAATCGGAAATATGTGCAAAGTAAACGATTAATAATCCACAAAAACTGCAAGTTTTTGAGGAAATAGGTTAAAATTATTTTTGGATTTAAAAATATTTTGTTTTTTTTTTTTTTTATAACTCGGCTGTATAACATAATTCAAAGTCGTGTTAGGAATGATACGTCATGGTTTCTTTAAAAATTCAAAGGATGGTAGCCGATGTACATTGGGAACCGTGGAGGAGAGTGGAACCCGGTTCGGCAGCGGTCGAGCCATCGATTCACGTTAATGTGGAGCTGGACAAGGTGGTCCTCGACGTGCGCCCTAAAGACATCGAAGCTGCGATGAGAATATATTATGCCGCAGAACAAGATCTCGGTTGTACAGAGGTTTGTATGATTGCTTAAGGAATTGTAAATAGTATTGATAATTTAAGTATTTTGATGAGAAATACATGTTATTTTTTTAATTTGTTACCAAGACTTTTTAAATAAAGTAATTTAGACATATTCGCGGCTTTGTTTATTAGGAATCCCATAAGGGCTGGAACTCAAGACCGTAATAATTTAATAAAAAAATGTTTATAAAACAAATTGGATTAAAATTTTATGTACACATTTGTCTAAAAAATCTGTAAATTCCTATTTTAGTGTATTGGGTAGTAACCCGCAAGCATTGTGTAGTCCTAACATTAATATGGACACTAAAGAGAAATTAAAGACAATTGTTTGATCTTTTATGCTTACAGTTGCTGGAATCGCTTTCTTCACCTACAATGAACCAGGAGTCCACCAGCAGGCCGACCGAGCTGAGCGATCTGACAGATCAGTTTTACAAAGATGACTTAAGGTTAGATGTAGACATTGTAGACAGATGCGTTGGCGCAGTTCTCACTGCTACTGACTGAAGCGCTAACGGTCGCGGGTTCGATCCCCGCTAACGGCAATCTTCTGTATTGGCCATGAATATGTTTGTCGTGGTCTGGGTGTTTGTGTTGTGTATGTTTCCGGACATCCGATACAAGGCCATGGTATGATACCGAGTAGAAAAAAAATTTTTCTTTATTCAACCTACTGTAAATGAGCCGAGATTGTCTAGTAGTGAAAACACCTCGATCTCAACCGCTGATCGTGGGTTCAATGCCGGCTAACATCACTAAGTTTTCAAATGCTAAATTTGTGTAAATAAATGATGTGCATGTGCCGGGAAGAATTCTGAAATATGTATATCCGGCACGAAGGACCATCGTGGTAGATAAAGCTCTGAACTTCCTTAATAGGAGAAAAGGCCTTTTCCCAGCAGTTTACCATTTACAGACTGTTACTTTACTCTACCCTTACGTATCTGTATCATAATAAAATGTTTCTTACGTTATGAATATAGAAGCGGCGTATTCAAGTTAGTGATGGGCGGTCAGCTGCCGATGGCCTACCAGATCACGCTGCACGACAATGCCGTCACCTGGAAGTACCCGCAGCAGCGGACCCTCACCCGCCTCGTCGTGTTTCCTATACCCGACTTAGAGGTTTGTTTCACGATTTAACGATCTTATTTTTGAACAGTTGAGATAGAATTCGATCATAAATTATTGTGTTATTTGGTCTGTAATCGTTATGGCAGTAACATAAAATTATGTAAGATGTAAAGAAATAACAAACAGCTTATGTAAATATTTATGAAAGTCTAAGAGCAAAACTTATAAGTGTAAATAATAGACATGATTTTAGAAAATATTTTTTTCAAAATTTGTGTCCTCGTAAATTTCGTTTCTTTTATTAAAGTTTAATTTGTCTTTAAGGACGATACCGTAGAGTGCGTTTTGGAGCTGTACTGCTCGTTGACGGAGCGCTGGGAGGCGCACACGTACTTCCACTTACCCGTCTCCGAACCGCTGGAGGTAGTGCTCACGCCCTCGCTGAACGGTATGAAACACACCACTTCGATAATTATACCGATAAACCGGTCATTTTATATAAATAGTAGCTGGTGCCCGCGACTTGTCTGCAAAAAATTAAAATAAAAAAAATTCTATAAAAAAAATCCTAAGTAATGCCCTATAACATTACTTATCTGCGAGTAAAAGTCCCGTCAAAATCGGTCCAGACGTTTCAGAGTTTAGCTGGAACAAATACACAGAACGACAGACGGATAGACAAAAAATTTAAAATTTATTATTTCATGTAAGCATCATATGAGTGCTGATAAGCAATAATGTGTCAAGCCACAAAAAGTCAAATTCGGAGATATTGATGTATTCTGATCGCCTATTTAACATTAATAAAAAATATTGTAATCATGTAAACTAAATAAGTACGTAAAAAAGTTTCATATAATAATCTCATATATTTGAAAAACTTTTTATTTGATTATACATTAAATATATCAGTCTGATTTGATTTAATTATATCTTTTAACAAAAAATAAAAGAAAAGATGGATTTATATTTCTTCAAACATATTTATTAAGAGTAGGTTTGACATCTTTAGACGCCATCTTCCCAATATGAAGTCCGTGTGGCTTGACACAGTATTGCTTATCAGTGTCGACATATGAGCTTTAAAAAAATCTATACAAAACTTACAAGAATAATTTCCGCCTAAGAAATAGACACGTACAAATTGAGAGCATCAGAATGTAAAAATATTACATAAAAGCTATTATTTTAATTACAAATAGACAGTTCAATTTCATTTATTAGTAGAGATATAGATTAACGACTACGATGGAGGAGAACATTGGCTACTTCTTCTTCTGAAACTTGCATGAAATACAGGGCGCAAGTTTGTATAGAGTGCCTTTAATTTCTAAAAGACATAGGATTTTTAAAATATAAATTCTACGCAGGTGAAGTCGTGGAACCAAGTTAATAAACATAAAATATACGCCGAGGATTAATAGTAAGACATTAGAATAAATTTATTGTTCGTTATTTTCTTTAGTAGCAATATAACTCCATATCTTTTCTCGTGAAATTGAACCTAGCTAGGTCAGATCATATGTGGCTATTAATGTACATATTTTTTTAAAATTAATCATGGTATTTTATTATTTTTATTTTTATCCATATTATTAATATATAATTACTGGTCTTCCCTGGCTCACTGATTCATCAACGAAGAGCCTAAACCACTGGGGCAGCAAAATTCAAATTTTGTTGCCCCAGTGGTTTAGACTTTTTACATTTTTATAAACCGGTTATTTTTCCTTTGTAATTATTTTTTAGTTTAAAAATTATATATTAATTTTTAGATGCGGTGTTCGCGTTAATGTGGCGCGTACGAGTTTGTTCGGACGCGGAGAAAAGTCCGCCATATGTTTTCATCAAGAGGAAATTTATGCCTCGTCTAGACCCTCTGGTAAGGAGTATGAAAGTTTGTGTTGTATTTTGGTAAAGCCTAACTGTAGCTAGTAGCTTGTACTCGGGCTGGCCGGGAAAATACCACACGAGCATTAATAATAATTCCCGCAAAGCCATATGCTGTTTCACGTAAATTTAAATGCCTGAATACGAGACGTCGTGTCGAGAGAGTCGTGTATGGTTTGCAACAAAACTTTAAACATATATGTGGGAGAAGGAGAAAAAGTAAAATAAAATAAAATGGAATAACTAATATGGAATAATTATATATAAATAATTGTTATATCTCATTTAACAAAAGTATAAATTAACTATAAGTCTTACTTCTTCAAACATGAAATTAATAACATAATAGCATAAATAACCGAACAAAAGGTTTCTCACCTGTTTTATAAACTATAACATCTCCGTGCCGTGTCACGATTCGACAACTTCTGATCTGTTGACGTCTACCGCACCGAATACAAAAGCTCGCTTGGCAGAGGTGGGAGCGTGCGAGTCAAATACACTACTTAACAAGATGTTGGGTTTGAACAAGAACATATTGAAACGAATTAATTTATTTTGTCCCCAATATAATGTATAGGATAGCTATATTTATTGTTCATAGACATATTTTATCAAAATCAGTCCAGCCACCATGAATAGATTGTCGGGGATTTTTTAAAATATCAATTTTAGTAAATGATGTCTGCATGTGTTATGTAATAGTCGGTCCAGTCCCTGGAGCCGGGCAACGCGGAGCCGGCTCACGCCGAGTCGAGCAAGGTGTCCGCGGTGCAGCTGGCGGGCATCCTGCGCGTGGACTCGTACTTCGCGCCGCAGTACATGCCGCGCGCGGACGTCGCGCTGCGCGTCGCCGCGCTCGAGCTGCACGCGCACAACCAACTGCCGACGATAGAGAGGTATACCGCGATGTCATTGTTTTGCTATGAACAAGAGGCGTGCCCTGACTCGCGCACGGTACAGTCGAGTGGACAAGTCTTAAAACATTTAATTTATATCATGTTGTTGATAAATTAGTTGAATATTTTCAGTCGTTATTTATATCTATTTTATATCTTTACTTATTTGGTTGATAAACGAAAATCACTTATTTACGAACAATTTCACTGGTGCAGTATTCATGGTTTCAATCATTTGAAAAACACATCCAGTATGAATTGCACTAAAAACTGCTTTTGATTAATGATTTAAACACATTAATTTGACGTATATAATTATATAAGAATAATAATATTTAAAGAAATGTCAATAGACTGTCCCTTCCTACCTAATTTTATCTCATTTTGCAGATCAACAAAATTTCATGATAATCCATTGAATATTTGAGCATTGCATTTGATTTTATTACATTAAGTATAATACATATAAAATTAAATTAAAAATTGAAAAAAGCTTTGAAGAGTTCTAATTTTATTTCGTCTCAAAAGATTATTTGTATGGCCAAAATACTTTTGTCGTAAATTGTGTGTCATTTCAAGTCAAGTCAAGTCAAGTCCCAACTATGTGATCACGAAGTATCAAGATCGCGTTCTTACAGCAAGAAGGCTGTAATTGTAAAATTGAAAAATTAAGAAGTCGTTAGTATTTTAACTTATTCGCAGATCTCCGAATCTCGAAGGCTACTACGTGACGCCGGCGCTAACAGCCAATCACCGCGTGCTCACGCTGCGAGCACGCAATACTTACGCACACTTCATACTCTCCACTTCGTCGAAAGTCGTGCTGGACACAAATTTGTCGTGAGTAGAATTTAGTCTGTGGCTCGCAACATAGAAATTATATTTGTTTAATGTTTGAGTTGTAATTGAATGCTTATAAACAATAATGTCTCAACTCACAAAGTCAAATTCGGACATATTGATGTATTCTGATAACACGTCACGTATTCAACATTATTAAAAAAAATTCAAGTTAACTATAATAAATAAAAATGAAATGAATAAATATGTTTTAAAATTGATAATTATTGAATATATATAGCAATATAAAATAATCTCATATAAATTATATTATTAAATATTAAACTTGTTATTATACCAATCTCCTTTTAATTCACTGTTCTCTTAATAAAATAAAAATAAGATGGATATATAGTTTTTAAAAATATATTTATTAGGAATACGTAAGACATCTTAAGACGCAATTTTTTCAAAATGAAGTTCGTGTTGCTTGAAATGCTATTGCTTATAAGCGCCCCGTTTATTAAATCATAGGAGTGATATGATAAACTGCGCCAACGGAGCTATGGAAAGGCTGATAGAGGAGTTCCGCCTCCAAGGCAGCATAGGGCTCTGCAAGCAGCCGCGCATGCGCGTTCGCGCCGGCGACGTGCGCATGTCGCTGCTCGTGGCGCGCGCGGACACGCTGCTGGCGCTCGTCGACGACTGGAGCGCCGTTTATGAACAAGTATGTCCTTCGAAATGTGAACCAGGATAATTACTATTCGAAACCATAAACTAATTATTACCTAAACCATATTAAATTATTGCTTTATACCCGACATTTGCAATATTACAATGATGTTTATAACTACAGATATATTACAATCGTGGTTCTACAATTTTGATAAGTCTGTCAAATAACTTGGCGATCAAAGACTCTCGCCTGTTATATTCAGTCGCTAGCTATCGTAGTTTAAAAGTGGTCGGCACTCTAGATGCTAAAATTCATGAAAAAGCGTGATTAATTTATTCCTTATAGTTATGTTACCTATAAAAAATAAATAAACAACGCTTTAAAATAAATTTCAGTATAAGGCTAGAATTACACATAAGTTTCACTCTCATACTTATAATACTCTCATAAATATTAAGAGAAGTTGTTTATCATTGCTTCATACCTGAACGAATTTACTGTCAATGCTTTTACTATTGTCATTTTACAGAGTTATTTTATGTCAGTTACGAGAGTAAGAATTAGAAATGTTTTTCTCACCTGATAAATATATATATTTTTTATACAAAATTAAGAATTTACATTATCTTTTCAAATGTTAAACAAATGAATTCACTACGGTTTCGGAACACTATAACCTGAGACCTGAGAAGAAATCGCTAAAGAAACTCAGATTTTTTCCTTCCTTGAATTTTTTTCCAATAAAGAACACAAAGCACAATCTCTATATTCCAATAGACTAACTGTACCATGCTTGATGTACTCCGCAGTGCGTCCGACCGAAGGCCGCCGCCAGCGGCGCGGAGGCGGCCAGTGTCGCCGCCGCGGACGCCCAGAAGGCGCTGCGCGGCCGCGTGTCGCTGTGGGTGCACAACACCTGCACGGTGCCGCTGCGCATCGGGCAGAGGAGCACCACCGAGGTCGCGACTATCAGCTCTGGCACCTCCTACGCCTACAGGTTCGTCCATTGTGTCCTGAATTCTCATGTCCACGTGTCATTTTCTTTCTCTCTCTCTCTCATGTCACTCTCTCTGTGTGTGGTTTATTTATTTACTTCGCGTTAGTACTCCTAATTGCGGTGTCTCAGTCAAGACTTACCATCATAATATTTTATAAACACATTATCAGGATTACAGAAAAAAAAATCGTGAAATGTCGTTCATTAAAAATAAATATTTTTTTCTCATTTGAACAATTGTAACAGTAAAATATTCATAGGTGGCGCTCAGCGAGAGCACCAAAGGAATTGAGATTCGGATTAACAAGTTCGTCGATGGACTGGTTTTGGTCGAGAGGTATGTACTTATATAATAAAATACATCTTTATATTAATACTTAAAGCAAAACTTTGTACCTCTCTTAACGGAAATTGCGCGGACGGAGGAGTATGAAAATTCACATACTTAGTTTATATCAAGAAGGATCAATGTATGTTGATATATTTTTTTAATTATTTACAAAAACACATCAAAACAAATAAAAAAATTACACACTACCATGTATTTGAAACAATTTTTATTGTTGTAGTCTATGGTCGATCCTGTAATCCAGATGTGTATTAACAAAGTTACATACTGGATTATTTATAGATCCTCTTAGCTCACAAACGTTCTTCCATGTAGGTGTCACATTTGAACCCGGCTCGTACTGCGTCCTTCTCGAAGACACGAGACATTTATCCTCTGCACCCCCGGCCACTCCGACAGGAGTAGATCTGCACGTCATCGTTCGGGCGAACGGGACTCGTCGCGACATGTACCTGTGCGGGAAACTGTTGCTGGCCAACATGCTGCGACATGACTTGACGTACAAGGTAACGTAATGATTCCGCGGGTCTTAGATGCTGATAAACAATAATGTGTCAACCCGGAAAAAGTATAATTTAGAGATGTTCGTGTACTATGATAATACATCACATATTTAATGTAATTCAAACAATATGTATAAGTATGGAAAAAATTTGCCTCATCTAACGTTATATATACTGTCAAAATAGGAAAGAAAATATGGATATATGTATATTTCCTTAAATTGATTTATTAAGAATAGGTTTGACATCTTTAAAAGCCTTTTTCCCAAAATAAAGTCTGTGTGGCTAAAACAGTATTGCCTATCAGCGTCCAGATCTCGTCTTTATTCTCGAATTGAAATAATATATCGCTATATTCTCTGTCTGGATATCAACAGCCTAGGAAAACATGGCCTGCCCCACGGACTATTATCGACATGGTCGAAGAGTGTTTGACGCAGATGACCGATTTTTTTTTGTTTGGGGGGGGTGTTAATATTCGTATATTATTAAGTGCGAATGTCTCTTCTGTCTATATAATAAATTCTATAGAAAAACCATTTCTTTTTACTTAAGTGGTTTTGATGGAATTTTTATAATTTGCCGCTAAATGTGCTGTAAAAATATAATCCAGGTTTGCATTTGAAGAGTTAAATGTACTACAGTTATTATGTATATTAACATCACTATAATAAACTTTATAAAAGTAAAAGTAAATTAACAGGTTTTAATGCCACACTGTTGGGCTAAGGTTTCCTCTCCTATTATATAAGGTTTTTAGAGCTTAATCGGCCACGCTGCTCCACTGCGGATTGGTGGATAAACATGTGTCAGAATTTCTTCCAGCACATTTAGGTTTTCTCACGATGTTCTTTTAACCGCCGAGCTCGATATGAATTTTAACTCATATTTAGCACTTGAAAAGTCAGCGGTGCTAGCCGGGATTTGAACCCGCGATCATCGGTTTAGATCAACGTTTTCTGACCACTAGACCATCTCGGCTCATAAAAAATAAATTTTGTACTAAAGTATAATTTTATTTTTTTTCTACTAGTCTATGATATAATATTAAGATATGTTTTAAGGTCATGGATTTTGGCACCAAGACTTTTGGACGACGTTGCCTAGCAACCAGCTAGCGATTGAGTATGAGGCGAGATTATGTTTGTTGCAACAAATCAATCGACGTGCTTGTCGAAGTTGGACAATACTACGAACGTTACTTTGCTATAGTAATAAAATATCATTGCTATAACGACATAAATATGGCAACAGCTAAGAAGTTTGTCCAGATATACATACGAGATTATTTGTATCGTACCGTGTCTATCACAATTCGTGTACCTGGTTTCACGTAAGTGTGGCCGTCTGAACACGAGGCGAGTCCGATCTCGCGCATAGTACAGTCGAGTAAACAAGAGTTAAAACCTTTTGTAATTTGTAATTCATTATATCTTTACTTGACTTATTTAGTAAATAAACAAATCCCGGAATGACAATCGCGAATTTTCGAATACTTACACTCATTCCATATTAATATTTTCAACAATTTGGGAAATTTATATCGGATAAATTTTACTAAAAATGTTAATAATTAATTCTAAACACATCAATTTGTCATATATCATTATGTAAGAAGCGTTTAATAATTAAAATTAATGAAATGTGTAAACGACTGTCCCGGTGGCTAATTTAGTGTTCTGCGCAGCGTCAGCGCACAGTTCAGGCCAACACTTACGTGAAGCTACAAATAATTTTATTTATTCGTTATTTTAAACTATCAAAATACAGGTTCGGAATCGTTGCCTAACAAAGAAGTCAATGCAGGTCATTTCGGGTGGCGTATTGCAGTCGGAGAGCATCGGACATAGTATACTCTGCAACTTGGACCACGATGAAAACCTGAAGTAAGTCTCCTATGTCTACGTATATCAAATAGAAAAAAAGTTTCATCGATTTCAATAGTCGCATTTTTTTTAGTTTAGTTCGCCTTAATTCTGGGGTGGTTAGGACAAAATAAAATCAAGAAAAACCCAAACATCAAAACAGTCGAATAATCGAAAAAATTTAAATTGGGAATTTTGTAAGGGAATGCAAATTTTAGATGGTACAAAGTTTACCGGGTTGTCCAGTGTGTTATTAATGTCTACAGTTATGTCGGTTTTCTAACATTATTTTTATTGTCTGTGAATGAATATTGTAGTTTGCATCACGTCGATATGATTTCTATAAAACGTATATTAAATAGAATTAAGATTTTATTAATAAGTGAAATATGTTTTAAATTAATTCTATAACCCAAATTGTAATTCATAAATATATATTATAATTGACAATGGTGGACATTCCCAGGATAAAATTGACAACAACGGATAATGCCTGGTCGGGCGACATACCGCTGAGGCACGGCCGCAAGAACAACGTCCCCTGGCTAGTAAAAAGTAAAGCTTAATTCTTTCTCTTATATCACAAACGCCAAAGTTGTTTTTTTATCATTCCCACGCCGCTGCGGACGGAAGCAAATATATGGAAATCATGTTCTTTTTTTACTGGTTGTGGATGGTTGTACGACTGTCCTCATATTTTTTTATATCGTAGTGTATTTTAGACTATTTGACTAAATTGAATCAAAGTACACCGTACATTTTTTACATTTGCTTTACTATTTGACAGAAACGTTGGCGCAGTGGTCACTGCAACTGACTGTAGCGCTAACGGTCGCGGGTTCGATTCCCGCTCACGGCAAATGTCTGTATTGGCCATACGGATGTTTGTCGTGGTCTGGGTGTTTGTGTTCGTGTTGTGTGTGTTTCCGGACCCCCGACACAAGGTCATGAGATCTTAATGGGGGCCGTTGAGTGTAATACGTTTACTTATTTATTTACTTATTTAGATTCTGATAAGCAATAATGTGTCAATCCGCAAAATGTCAAATTCAGAGATATTGATGTATTTTGATAATGTGTCACGTATTTAACATTATTCCAAAAATTGAATTCATTTTAAATAAGCACGGCAAACAGTTTCTTTAATGTTTCAAATATTTAAGCAGGTTCCACATTTTGCAATATACGATATTCTCATATATTTGTAAAAATTATTATTTGATAAAACTTTTTATCATGCTAATCTGCTTTTAATTCACTTTACCTTTTATAAAAACAGAAAAGAAAAGGTGGATATATACATTAACAAATGCAACAGTATTAACAGTAGGTTTGACATGCTTAAACGCCATTTTCTCAAAATGAAGTCCGTGTGGCTCGACACAGTATTGCTTATCAGCGTCCATTTCAAGCATTATATGCTCACGTTCTTAAAAAGTTCCAACGGAAGACATGAAGTCGTACTTTGCGGTGTGGTGTCGCGTGAGCCGCGCGCGCAGCGACGGGCGACTCTTGGCGACAGTGTGGCCCTTCTACATGCTGCGCTCGTTTCTCCCTCTAGACATTAAAGTGAGTATTTATTATCC
Source organism: Hypolimnas misippus (assembly GCA_037950945.1). Classification (NCBI taxonomy): domain Eukaryota; kingdom Metazoa; phylum Arthropoda; class Insecta; order Lepidoptera; family Nymphalidae; genus Hypolimnas; species Hypolimnas misippus. The sequence continues at coordinate 1,137,642 of JBBEEQ010000001.1, forward strand.
GCACTAGTTCATACTTGACTATCGAGACCCTAGTAGTTCTACTCCTCTGTTTTATTACCAAAAAGTTAGTTTTGATAGTTCAGTGAGCTCTAATTGTGTACATGTAAAACTTTTACCCGTAAACTCAGAGGGTAAGATCATAAAGCTTGAACTGATTGCCATATGGCCAAGCTAAAATCTTGTTTTATCTCGACACGCCGCTTAAAAGCCGTTATCGATACATAAAAAAAATACCTAGACGAATTCGCAAGCAAAAGGCGACATGATAACGTCTAAAAATACACAAAAAATTATCTTTTTTCTCACCCAAAGGTAATGGTTTTTTTTTTAATATTCTTATAATTAACAAGCTTCATTTCTCTGCAGTAATCATTATGTTACAAGCATACACACAATAGACGTTATAACATGATAGTACAACGTTCCCTCAACGCTCCCCAGGTGCTGGCAACGACGGAGGGGATTTCCCCAGCCAACGAGAGAGACCAGTCGAATGCGTCGCAGTCCACCTTGCAGACGGCGGCCGGTCGCGGCGCCACCACCCACCTCGCGCTGCCGGGCACCACGTCCGCCAAACACACGATCACTTTCAAATACGGGTATGTAACCTATCCTTTTTTGACACTGGTAAATGTATTTTAGCATTCTGCCCAAAGATTTGGGCGAATATGTGAAACTCCTGCCGCAATATAGTGCGGCAGACCACACTGAAACCCAGTGGTACCTTCGGTGTTGGGCTTACGCGTGCTACCGTGACGCCCCGGCGGTTAGTCCGCTAATACAATTCACCCTCGCCTAAAGAGTGTTCACAATTTAACCTTCTAACTTTGCATTTACGTAGTTATAGTTACAGAAAACAACATAGAAAAAACTTTCATAAAAAAGTGTTTTTTCAGAGCGATGAGCACTTGATGAATTGCACACTACTAAAATTGACAACTTATCGGTGCAAGACTAAATTTGAATTCAGAATCACTGACTTATAGACGTTCTGTGCACACTGCCAACTCGACTCTCATTTCAAATCAGATTAAAGTCAGATAAGCGTAACGTGGTTGCATCAAAACGAATACAAGATGGCGCGGTGATCACCGATACAAACTCGATCAAAACCGACCCGTTACATAATAACGAATATTATAGTCTATTCTTCTTCACTTGTCTTATTCAGCAGAAAAATATGGCGTATTTCTAGTTACACATAAGAGTTAGATAAGAAATTATCGACTGAATGATTGAACTGAATAATTTTTATGATGTAAAATTATAATGAAAAAAAATTGTTCGAAAAATCATGGTTCTCATTTGGGGTTGTGTTACCAAATAAAGACAATTAAAGAAAAATAGACTCTAATAACATAATTTTTGTCTGAATGTTGGTATTAGATCGATGCGCTATATATACATATAGAATTTCTTCTACATGCCTAAACTTTATATATGTATTACTTACGTGCCCTGCCACTGTATGTTTAGAGACGTCGACGGTACCGTTACCACTGATGCGATATCGCTGCATTACGGAATGTGTGAAACTTCGGTGTTCGATAAATCTCCGCAAATCAACAATATTGATGAAGTCGTGGAGAGTGTAAAGCAGTGGTAAGTAACATAACTAGTTACTATCAATTTTACAATATCTACTAAAATTCTCTCCCTATTACAATTTACGGCTATTAATATGTATGATTTTTCATTTGACAATTCTATCATACTAAAAAAAAATCTCGAAATTACTTTTGTATTTTTCGTTATAACCCTTATATGCAGTATTATAACTTGCAAACTGAATATCTCATCGTTTCGATTGGTTCGCTGTCTGTTTTGTATTTTAGGAATTGTCAATCGCGGCTTTTGTCATATAAGATACCTTATTGCACCAGTGCTCTGTGCGATATTTTGATAATTTTGGTATCTCATTAAAATAAAAACATATTTTTTTCTGTAAGCAATAAATTTGGATAATATAAAATGTTTTGCAAAAACTTATATTACAATACCAATAAGGTGAATTCGATTGTGAAAAAGCTTATACGTATGGCCATTAACATCACGTAGGCATATAAAACACACAGTCATGAGATGGAGATAAATTTAACATAGATGTGCAAATTATTAAGAGTCGAGTCTAATATGTTTGAAGTTCTATTGTGTTAAAGCGACACGTACACTAACAATGTACAATCTTTACTACCCAGGTTGAAAGATTCTAGCCAAGAGGCGACTACCGGCTGGCCGTATACAACATTTGCCAAACACTGGACCGGCAAATGGGTACCGGCAACCACGCAACCTAAATCTGATATCAACGTAAGAACGAATACAATTAAATACATGTTATTTTGTTGCTCGTTAGAAATTTATGTTTTCAATTCAAAACTTTTAATTTAATTAAAGCGCTTGGTTCATCTTTGCTCTAAATTTTGTATAATTCTTCATTGATTTCAATAGTTTTAGCAGTCCATAATCCAGTCCAGATCACAATCGTTTTAACAATTTAATTAGTTAGCTATATAAAAATATAGTTACAAATTAGTCAAGTGGTTTAGCCGCGTAAATTTCTGAGTTGATTAGGAAAAAGAAGTTCACTTAGGAAAAAGATTAATATTTGTAAATCTTTATCAATGTCTGAGAGCAAAACTTATAAGTGTAAATCTCTTAAAAGAGAGGACTTATAAATAAAACTCAGACTTTAATAAGTGGTTGTATGTTTTTGTTTAAAAGCTGATCAGTTCTTTTCTAGTTGTTAAAACGATGTAAGCAAAATTTACTGGTCTGGACGTTTCGAAATTTTTTACTGCAGCTCCAATGATATCACCCATCAGTACCACCTGGAATCACCATACACATCTTCTCACCAACTCATAGCAGAATTATCGTGTTGGGTCTCGTTAAATAGATCGTCGCGTTTTTTTTAAATTAGTAACTAGCTACGATTACCACAGATATGCTACGAACCGGTGCGCGTGGGCGGCGGCTGCTCCATGGAGCTGCAGCTGCGGCCCGTGGCGCTGCTCGCGAACGCCTTCGCCCGCGAGCTGACGCTGCGCGGCCACGACGGCGCGCCGCTGTGCACGCTCGCGCCCGGCGACGTGCTGTCGCCTCCGCTCGCATTCTTAGAGGTGAGTGCCACACTAATTCCCTCTGCCTATAGTCCGGTTTGCTTTACTTGTCTTAGTTAGTAGCAATGCCCGGAACGAAAATCACCAATTTCGAACATTTTATGATTTTATCATTCGAACGATCATTTGTCTGCTAAATAAGTTAAGTAAAGAAAAATTGACTACACGTTGCATTTTTCTCGGCTATATTGTGTAATGTAGGTATTTGTTAAATAATTGTCATTGAGCCAGTTGCAATCAATAAATAGATCTCGCAAGTTGTGTGTGTGTTTTTCTGGCTGGCTTCCTTACTATTTATCTAAAATATCTCATATTGGAGTATGTTATTTTAGATCACATATTGATAAGATACTAGTTTTTACACAGAGTGATTGGTGTGTGGCCTCCGCAAATTCTGAGGGCTGATCTGTAACCATTTAAATTAGAATAATAATAGAATAGTATCCCTATTTAGTTTAATGATCATTATGAGGTGAGATTTACGAAAAAGTACGGAGATCAAAACGACAAACATCAATCAAAAAATTATTATTTGTAAGATACAATCATCTTCCCCGAACTGGGATGAAATCTGCAATTGTCGGTGGTAAAGTAATATTCGATTATATGAATAGTAACGAACTCCGTCAAGATTCCATTATAGACAACACCTCCGTCGCGTTAGCTCTAATATAAATAGATAAAACTCGGAAAAAATTAAAATATTATTTTCGCATGTGTGGTTTTTTTACGAAATAATAAAGAAAAAGAAATCTGTATATTGTCTGCATACAGAAAACTAAGAACTACTACTCAGCGTCTCATTGTTTGATAGGCATAATTTGAAGCACTTCGCTGGTCTACCAGTAACATGAATTAGCACCAATGCCTCGATCGACATATGTGTAATGTTGCAGAAACCATTCTTCGTGTCGGTGAACGAAAGCCATGAGTCGTTCGTGAGCGGCCCGCTGGAGGTGTGCAAGGAGGAGCAGGGGCGCTACGGCCAGCCGCCGCCGGGCCAGATCGCCCTGGAGAGGTGCGCCACCTGCGCCATACACTGCGGCCGGAAGGTAATCCAGCTTAGTTTATTAACATGAAGCGAAAACGAGCAGGCGATTCTCTTGATGCGAGGTCCGTCACATTCTGTGCACATTTTTATACCTCGATTCACGTAGGTGTAATGGTCTGAACTATGCGCTTTACGCTACCCTGGATTAGATAATTTCCGTAATTCAAATTATTAAATAGTTATACGAATATTTGAAATTAAAAATGTAACATGTAGTGTAGTTTTTTATGACGTACAATTTAGATTTAAAAATTTTGCATTAATAGAATGTAAAAAATATAACAAAGTATGGAGTATGGAACAATCAAATTAGACAATCGACAATCAGTCAGAGATGCTCCTACCGTAACCGCAGGAGATATTTATTATTAAAAGGTACTATAAAACTAACTCCTAGTTTTGTTTACTTGACTGTTCCGTGCGCGAATTCTTACTCGCATCGTATTCAGACATTTAGATTTACGTGAATCAACCTATATACTGCCAGTTTAAAAAGAATTAGGGAAGAGTTACATATATACTTATATTATAAAGCAGAGGAGTTTGTTTGTTTGTTTGTTTGAACGCGCTAATCTCAGGAACTATTAGTTAAATTTGAAAAAATATGTTTGTGTAGAATAGTTCATTTATTGAGGAAGGATATAGCCTATATTGCATCACGCTACGACTCATAGAGCAAAGCAATAAATGCGAGTGAAGCCGCGAGGGACGGCTAGTAGGAAATAAAGAAAGGAATGGGGCGTACGTTTTAGGCTCTCAAGCTTATGAGTTGCGATATTTTAACTAAAATAGCGACGTGTGTGTAACGCAGGTGATGCTGATGTCATTTTACTACGAGATCAAGCATGAAATCAACATCATTGGCATCACCTCACCGTATTTGTTGATCAACAGAGTAAATGCTGGTATTTTGGTAAGAATTTTTTCTATTTAAACTATCAAATTGTCATATAAGTCCATATTCTTTTTTTTTTCAATACTTGTTCGATAAATTCACTCGATTGTTATTTAATTTATTTTTTCGTGATTGTGTTAAAATAAGGTTATTATTACTTCACGATTAATTTATTAATGTCACTTTTTTATTTGATCAGGTAGCGCAAGTGGCGATGACTAAAAACACGAAATACTTTCCCGTACGAACAAAGTACTATACTTTTCTTCACACGGCGAAAGAAGGAAGGTAATAAAAAATTATACAATTGTATCGCGCTTAATAAAATTATATTTTATATGTACTAAAGACTGTCGGACTCTTTGTAGACACCCTCTACAGGTCATGTGAAAGTTTGAATGGAATGTATTTTCGAAGTTAGCAACATAGACGTTGGTATTACTTCTTCGAAAGAGTCATTTGATGAAAATTCTCTGGAGCATACACTTACAAATATTTATACAAATAAAATTATTTTTTAGTATTTAGGACAACACTCGGATGTCCTAATGTAATGTTCCTTGTATTTTTATAATGAATGTTAAAAATGTTTCTTTGTTAAATTTTCATGAATCAATTATTAAACCAATATTAAATTTTGCATTACATCACGAATATAGAAAAGAACATGGGGTATTGTTTTATCGAAAAAAAGTGCTGTTCTCGATGGATAAAAAAGTAACATTCAGACGGTCGTCTCACATATTAAAATATTTATTAATAAGAACGAAGCTGAGCAAACAAAGCGAAGTAAAAGTTGGTATGATGTAAAGCGATATGTAACGTTCCAGCTTTGAAGGCGCGCAGCTAAACCAGTTCCATCTCAAGACTCGCTGGCGCGGCGGCGACGCGAGCGAGCTGCACTTGTTCGCAACCGTCGCGATGTCCGACGGGCTCTCGGCCGCGCACCGCTTCGTGCCGCTGCTGCTGGGCCACACGCCCTCGCGCCGGGCCTTCGCGGTCAAAGACGAGCACGGACGATCGGTGAGTGCCCATTGACGAACAGGGAACCGGGCTGACATGCGGCGAGTGGCCATTGGCGAACAGGGAACCGGGCTGACATGCGGCGAGTGGCCATTGGCGAACAGGGAACCGGGCTGACATGCGGCGAGTGGCCATTGGCGAACAGGGAACCGTACTGAGATGCGGTGAATGGCCATTAGCGAACAGGGAACCGGGCTGACATGCGGTGAGTGGCCATTGGCGAACAGGGAACCGGGCTGACATGCGGTGAGTGACCATTGGCGAACAGGGAACCGGGCTGACATGCGGCGAGTGGCCATTGGCGAACAGGGAACCGGGCTGACATGCGGCGAGTGGCCATTGGCGAACAGGGAACCGTACTGAGATGCGGTGAATGGCCATTAGCGAACAGGGAACCGGGCTGACATGCGGTGAGTGGCCATTGGCGAACAGGGAACCGGGCTGACATGCGGTGAGTGACCATTGGCGAACAGGGAACCGGGCTGACATGCGGTGAGTGACCAATAGCGAACAGGGAACCGGGCTGACATGCGGCGAGTGGCCATTGGCGAACAGGGAACCGGGCTGACATGCGGCGAGTGGCCATTGGCGAACAGGGAACCGTACTGAGATGCGGTGAATGGCCATTAGCGAACAGGGAACCGGGCTGACATGCGGTGAGTGGCCATTGGCGAACAGGGAACCGGGCTGACATGCGGTGAGTGGCCATTGGCGAACAGGGAACCGGGCTGACATGCGGTGAGTGACCATTGGCGAACAGGGAACCGGGCTGACATGCGGTGAGTGACCATTGGCGAACAGGGAACCGGGCTGACATGCGGTGAGTGGCCATTGGCGAACAGGGAACCGGGCTGACATGCGGCGAGTGGCCATTGGCGAACAGGGAACCGTACTGAGATGCGGTGAATGGCCATTAGCGAACAGGGAACCGGGCTGACATGCGGTGAGTGGCCATTGGCGAACAGGGAACGGGGCTGACATGCGGTGAGTGGCCATTGGCGAACAGGGAATTGGGTTGACATGCGGTGAGTGGCCATTGGCGAACAGGGAACCGTACTGAGATGCAATGAATGGCCATTGGCGAACAGGGAACCGGGCTGACATGCGGTGAGTGGCCATTGGCGAATAGGGAACCGGGCTGACATGCGGTGAGTGGCCATTGGCGAATAGGGAACCGGATATTTATAATGTAATTGAAAATCACGATGCTTCGAACTGCACCGGTTTAGTAATAATGTTTCTAATTAATTGAGAAAAACATTTGGCATGAATTGAACTCAAAATTACTAAAATAAAATAATGATTTAAACATTTAAATGAAATTGACGTATATAATTATATGATAAGTATTTAATAATCAAAATGAAAGATATGTCTAAACGAGTGTCCTGGTGCCTAATTTAGTGTTTTGCGCAGCGTCATGCGCACAGTTGAGACCGACACATTTAATGGATTTACCATCATATGAAATCCGCTACGTTCTCTCATCAGATCCCCGTGGTGGCGACTCAAATACGGCATGATGAGCGCTGGGTGATTACTTTAGCGGAGGATCCGTGCCCACAGTTCGTTGTCAACAACCGCACCAAAACAAACTTGGTCATCGGTCAACCCACCCACATCGACGAAGATCCTGAACGCCCAGTAAAGGTAGCTAGCACGTTAATGAGACCTTAAGCCATATGTACATAGGTTTAAGGTATTTAAAAAAAATCAATTTTAAATTGAATTTTCAAGCAATTTAAAAGCAATCTTTTCAATCTCCGAATAACTTGAAATTAACATTTCTTTTTATAACTGATTATAGTACAAAAATAGTAAATCGAAAACTTTTATAGGTATTTATTTGTGTGAAATTAGTATTGTATATAATTTATGAAATCATTAGAACGTGTTTATTGATTACTAGCTGGTGCTCGCAACTTCGTCTGTGATGCCTACGTCATAGTAACTTTATGCATGCTAAGTCTCAGACCGATCGGTTTAAAATTGACAAAGTTTCATACAAACTTTGATCCCTTATATTATTTTATCTGATGGGAAGTATAATTATTTAAAATCCTATCTTAGCGTCCGTCAAATAAATGATCAACACGAATAATTGTATTTCATAGCAGATTCATCTCCGATCGATCTCAATTGGATGCTCATAAGCAAAATTGTGTAAATCAACAACAAATTCGGCGATAGTGATGTATTCTGATGCGTCACGCAATTAAGATTAAAAAAATCAACTGATCTAAACTAAATAAACATGGAAAAAAGTTTTTTAATAAAGTATTTTTATTTTTTTCTTATTATATTTTGCAATAAGCAATAATCTCATTTATTTGAAAAAAAAAACTTATTATTAAATACAATCTTTTACTACACTAATCTAATTTTAATACAATTTTTATTAAAATAGAAAAGAAAAGATGATTATATGATGAGTATATATTGTCTCAAAAGAAATCCGCGCGGCTCGACACAGCATTGCTTATGTCCACGTACCGCAGATCGTAGAGGAGTGCGAGGGCGCGTCGTGGTGCTGCGTGGCGGAGGCGGAGGGCTCGGTGCACTACTCCACGCCCGCGTACTGCGCGCGCTACCCGCCGCCGGACAACCCGCGCGACGGGGCGGCCGACGACGAGCACCGCTACTACATCACAGTCGGCCCATACTCAGGTCGCTTGTTCACCTTGTTTCACGAACTCGCGCACGGTACACTCGTGTATACACGCCTCATTGGTGGTGGCAATATGTGTGCCCTAACTTTTTTATGATTTTTTCCATCTTGAGCACCAATATATTAAAACTTAGTGACGCTGCGTAAAATGGAACATATTTTGGTGTAAAAAAAACAACAGACCAATTTGACATTACGTCAAACAGTTTTTATTTTAACGATTTTTTATTTTTCCAAGATACAGAATTGCTTCTACCAGTTAAAGGGTTAAACATTTAATGTATATATGAATGTAAATTATTATAATCTTATTGATTTATAATGTTTAATTTATTTAACGTTAATAGTAAATAATCTCACCTCGGAATAAAAATCGCGGCTCTTCGAACAATTAAACTCAGTATTAATGTTTTCAACTATTTTGAGTTTATATATTCGTTATGAATTCAACTAAAAACTGGTAAAAAATTAAATAATGAGTAAAACATATAATTTGATGTACATAATTAAATGAGAAGTAATTAATAATTAAAATAAGAGAAATGTCTACACGACTGTCCTGGTGCCAAATTTAGTACCACACTTACGTAAAACAAAGTATACAAGATGAGAATACGATAGGCATATTAACGTATTGTTTCTTATTTTAGTATTTGTTTTAAACACATATTTAATCAATAGTGATGGGTTTTCTTCTACTAAATAAAAATACTATTAATAATAACTTTGCAATGGAGATTTTAAAACGATTTTTTTATTTTATCATACAGTGATACCTGTGGAAAACGACTTAGTAGTAGATGTAGAGAATACCAAATGGTGCCAGCCCATCCTGATAAAAGATGGAGAGCAACTGCTCCAGCTCAGCGGTGACATCAAAATAAAACTGCGCGTGCGCACACACCCGCACTCTACACTCATTGAGTTTCAGGAATTCGACGAAGTATGATCTTCAAACACTTTCTAGCCATATTGTAGATTCGAAGGTTAACGGTAGAATAAATTAATGCTACTCAATTTTATGTTATTTTCTAATCCCGTACTGTCACACTTAAAGGACTCAAACTCGATAAACAGAAATAGCTCCAGACTTAATGGGAACTTAAAATTAAGTAGCATCTGATTATTTGTACGTAAAAATCCTTTAAGGAAATATAGAAAGCATGAGATATATAATATTAGGTGAGAATTACATTAATATATTTTTGTAATTGATACAAAACATCTCCGCAACCTGGTAACATTTAATTACGTAAATTTATAATAGATGTGACTGTGAAAAATAAGACACTGACAGTAAATTCTCCCTGGTGTAAAGCTTTGACAAAAAGCTTAACATGTAAATCTTTATGAAAGCGTGAGAGCAAAACTTATAAGTGTATTTCTCGCCTTATATTTCATTACTTATAACTTTGTGGTATATAGTTCCGTTTGCGTCTGAAATTCTGCGTTAATTGAAAAGTATTATTTATTATTAAAAAAAATGTAACATAAATACTTTTATTTTATAACAGTTCGACATCTCGGCTAGCCTCATAAGGAACCGCCTGGGGATGGCCTCGAATGAACAATCCCAGCAAGGCGTAAGTTACAATACAATTTTGATTTATGTTATCACAGTTACACTTACGAATTTTTGTTTTTTATTACAGAAAAATGAAAGGCAACCTGCGATAGGCGGCCCAGCCAGCGTCGCCAGTAGACGTAAGAACAACAGCTAACTCCATATTACCGCAGTTGCAGTCTCAGTACTGGACCATTTTACAATGTTTATCGTAATCATTAAATTACTTGTGGCAAAATTTTACAATATGGTGACAAAGTTACATGAAGCCTCTACTGTGCTAAATTTAATAATTAAATAATTTAATTTTCAAGTTCGAACGCATCTGCTCAGTTATGAGAAATGTCGTTTCAGTAACGACTGTAAATTTTATTAATATAGAATTGGCTGGTATGCAAATGAATACGTTTATCTGAAATACGTTTTAACTCGCATTGTGTACGTTGGTTTGGTATTTTTCTTTAATAATAAACGTAAATTCAGCTCTAGATCAAGCTTCGAGTTCGACAAACGCCGAAACGACGCCGAGGAGGCGACGCCTGCCTGAAATCCCGCAAGAAGCCATTATAGCTAAAACGCAACAGGTTTCTAACTAGATATTATGCAAACATTTAACGATTCCTCTATTATAAAAAAAATTGTAATATTTGTTAATTAATGATGATTAGAATTGGATATCTAAATGGGTTGTCGTAATACAATTCAGCTGGTCTAGTTTTCAATTCATCTGATTCATCCGTCGCATCGTCGGCCGACGGCAAAAGTTGACATTATTTGTTTGAGGCAGATAATATCAATTGGACCGTTTTGAGCCAAAATCATCCAACCCACGAAGGAATTGAATGTGTGAGGTGTATGCTGTACGCCAGTGCGCTGGCTTGTCTTACGTTCTTCTCTCATTTTAATCGACCAAATGATATATATAAAATTACAACAAAATTGCATTATTTTCATTATTTATTATTTTTTTTATAAATGCAAATAATCGTTATAGATACAGAAGAAGATAGAAATGAACAAACTAAAATTGGATCAAGATACAGTCGACGATTCGTCTCGTTCGAAGATCTCTCGTGTCGAACGCGACGCCGCCGCTAGTAAGACTTATCATAATTTCCTTAAATCATAGTCTATAGTCTATAGTCTAGCCTCATATGCTTGTCCCTTATTCAAGCGATGTATGCATTTAGAGATTATTTTCAGTATCTAGTTTTACTACATTGCACAAACTTTATAGAACAATTGGGATTATTAATAACATAAATAAAAAGTTATGTAATATTTTTATATTCTGATGCTCTCAATTTGTACGTGTCTAAGTCGTAGGCGGAAATTATTCTTGTAAGTTTAGTATAGATTTTTTTAAAGCTCATATCTCATATATCATGTCGACACTGATAAGCAATACGCTGTCAAGCCACACGGACTTCATATTCAGAAAATGGCGTTTAATATCTTTTCCTTTTGATTTTCATAAAAAGGATTATGAACTGAAGGCAGATTGGTGTAAAATTTTATCTAATAATTAGTTTTTCATTTATATTAGGTTATTGTATAATGCAAAATATTGTGCACAATTCAATATTCGAAACATTAAGAAACTTTCCCATATCTATTTAGTTAAGACGACTATAAATTTACTTGAATATTGTTGAATACGTGCGGGTTGACACATTATTGCTTATCAGTATCCATATATAGATATCGTCGTTGTTGTTTACACTTGAAAGTGTTTAAGTGTTGAAAGTGTTTACAGTCACCGCCTTATTTTTGACGTACCTTTCGTAAGTTTACAGAGGATCTGTTACCAAGTTACAGTTGTTTTTAATATATCAATGACGAAAATAACATTACAAGTGTAATTCTTGCCAAAAAAAAACATATTTTAAAAGCCGCACATAATTACTATTTCACACATTGTACCTACACGATTACATAAAATAGAACAACACCTAGTTAGATTTTTTTTTTCTAAGCTAAACTTATAATTTATAATTTGCTTTGCGTATGTTATTTATTTATTATGATTAGTTGGAATATTTATTTTATATTATTTATAGCATAAATAAATAAGTCAAATGTGATTCACAGTGGCGTATGAAAATGAAATATTCAGCACTACGGCACCTAAAGACTCCACAGAATACTATGACAACTCATATCTAACGGATGCTGTGTCTCTATCAGGTTTTTCTTTACTTTATGTCTTTTAGGGAGGTTTAATTTTTTAGCATAATAAAAGCTTTTATTAACTTTTTTTTTATCAGGTTTTTGTTAATTATGATAATTTTTTATTAATTAAAATAAAAATATTAAAATCACTATGCCCATAAACTATCGTAACAACTGTAATAAAAAAAAACATTTGTTAGATAAGCTTGTTACATGTTTGTACATCATTCACATATGGACGCTCATAAGCAATACTATGTCAATACGGATTTCATTTTGAGAAAATGGTGTCTCAAGATGTCAAATCTTTTCTTAATTAATTCGTTTGATGTTTACATACTTTTTTCTTTTCAGTTTTGATAAAAGATATAATAAATTTAAAGCTGATTGATATAATAAAAATTTTTATCTAATAATAAGTTTTTCAAATACAATAGATTTTTTGCATATCGCAAAATATGGAACACATTTCAACATTCTCAACATTCAATTAAGAATAATTTGAATAACGTTTAATACGAGTCGCATTATCAGAATATTCAATATTTTCAAATTTGACTTTTTGTGGGTTGACATATTATTGTTTATCAGCATCACTATATAACAAAAATAGTTATACAACAACAAACAATTTATATAAAAAATTCCAACAGGGACAATTGACGAAAGACAGAAAAATGATGCACGACACTAGGAAGTGACATTATCACCTCATTATACAATCAATTTTAACACTTCTTCCACAGCTTTTATTCCATTTAACTGCTGTTTTAATCTTGTCAAGTGTCGTAATACTGCGCCGCACAATCACAGCCTAGCACAGACTAAAAATAAAACTACTTGTAACGGATTTAAATCGCGTGTATTCATTGTTATTATGAACAGTTTTCAGCGATCATGGTTTTGAATAGACCTTAAAATATTTAGTAATTGTGAAAATTGGCAATACTTACATGGTGATCTTCTTACATCAGCCGAATCGCCTGCTCGTTTGTCTGCCATTTTCATAAAAAAAATGAAATGATTAAATACAATTGAACTTGAACATCAATCCAATAACCATTTGGTTTCTCAAGATTGGTCGGAGAGTAACGAGGTGGTAGCGGAGCGGGAGGTGGTGCGCGGCGTGGTGTCGCGCATCGTGATCACCGTGGGCGCGTTTGCCAAGGACCAGCCGCTGATCGCCATACACCTGCAGCGATTGGGTGTGCGCGTGAAGACCGACACCAGGGTGAGACAAACGGCTATATAAGAAAACTTACTTTATAATATCAAGATCGTAGTTTGTGGCGCAGCTAACACCCAGATCAGACAAATACTCATGTGACATCTATAGATATTAGTCATAAGCGGGGATCGAACCCGCAATCATTGGCGCTTCATTCCGTTGGAATATCCACTATTCCAACCTGTCGTCGATATTTTTGTTTGGCACACATTTTATCTACTAAAAAGTCTTACATTTACTTACTGTGTGACTCCGCTGATGCTGCAAGTAATTCATGGGCGGCCGTGATCACCTAACATCAGGTGTCTCGCTTCCTCATTTGCCAGCTATTATTATATAAAACGGGATAACGCCAACATTTAGAAGTTATAACATTTTGTGATCAGTGTAAAAGAAATGTTTTAATACTAGTTCTTGTTTAACAGAAAATGAAAACAACGCTGGCGATAGCGGACGTCAAAGTCGACAATACGCAGTACAAAACGGAGTTGTATGACTTCGCCGTCATAGCCACGACGCGGGCGCAGCCGCAGACCGTAGAGCGCTGGCCGGCCTTCTGGGCGACGTTCAACGAGGCCATGCCCGTTCAGGCCAGGACGGCTAACTTCTGGATAAAGACTTGTCACGAGAACTGGATCAGTATAGATCGTAACTTTAGAGGTAAAAAGTATTTTTTGTTGGGCCTCTTTCTGACAAATTTTATATTACACGATGTTGATATAGTTCACCGGGAACTTTGTTCATCTATTGAAAGTAATTCTAAGTTACGATTTCCATATAAAATTACTAATTTAAATTTTTTTTCGACTTTTTGTTGCTTTGGGTTTTTTTTTTAATTTTCTTTTCTCCTAAGCCACCTTAAGCGAACTAAAGTACGGCGATTGGTTTTATATAATATCTCGGATTGAACACTGTATTAGTTCGCCCGATTGTTAATTAAAGATGTAACATAATAAAGCGATTTTCCACATTCACAGAACTGACAGAACTGGAGGTATTTCTTGGCTCGATGGGCCTCTACGTGGAGGACGAGTTTGTGGCTGCGATGCTGGAACTGTACCACCTGGCGCTGCCCAACACCCCGCTCACCTCCGACGCCATGGCTCTCGCCGAGTCACAGACGCTGGCGAAACCGTTCAGAATAATGAAACTAAATATCCGCCCCCTCGACTTGTCCCTGACTCTACATACCGCGGTAAATATCGTTTCTTATGATATTTCTGTAGCGTTTACTTAAATAATTTCAATTTCCAGATTTTACTTTTTAATTGAATTCCTATAATACTAGCACGTTCCCTCTTCCTATGCTTCCCTTCCATAAACGTTACTAATCTTAGCATTTAGTCTCGAGCGAAACTATCACTAACGAACGTGTCCGCTTATAATTATAGTTATAGAAAATTATAGAAGAAAGAACTTTATTTGTAAAAAAAATCAGGAAGCGTGAACGTATTTTGGAGGTGTTAATTGTTGTGGCAGGTGCGCATGTACATCGCGCTGGACGAGAGCCCGCTGCGGCTGTCCGGCTTCACGCTAGAGGACGCGATGACGTCGTACGAGAGGCTGACTCACGCGCTCACCGTGCACTACCTGTCCGCCGCCATACTCGGGGCAGGTTCGTTGGGGGTGTTGTTGGCTTTACTGTTATATATTTTATATTTGTATATTCATTCTTATGTAATTGATTTGTATGGACTACTTCCACTTTACTATTCAAATCTTCAAATGAATTTAAATGTTTTTATGTTATTCTTTATTTATTGTCTATTATTGATATTTTTTATAATATAGTCTATATCAATCTTCTATATTCAGTTTTAGAGTTTATTTGAATTTTTTTCATTTAATGTTTACTTATCAATTTAATTATTTTGGTGTTAATTTTCTTATGAGTCTTTACAAGTTTTACTTGTAAATTAGATTGTACAGATCTTAGTATCATTTTTTATTCCCTTTATACTCGGTACCGCTATAATAGCTATGTTGCTGCAAATGATCATATGTGACAGTGACGCGTCTACTGGTTACTCTCGTCAGTTATGCTTTCGTTTCCTTGGATTGCGGTTCATATAATTATATATTCGATTTTATGGGCCTCTAGGAAACTCTTCGACTTAATGGTGCCAAAATACCCTTTCTAGAAAACTGCATCACGGTGTCTCCATAGAATAATTTAAAATCCATATCCAAATATATTTTATTCAAGTAGGCTTATAAAGCGCTTTAGTATCTAAAATAAAAAATCTACCACAGTTTGAATGACGTCATTTGTAGGTATAACCTTCTAAGACCCCTTGTACAAAATTTTGCACATAATAAAGTTTAGCTGTCAGACCCAGGTTAAAAAAAGGTCATAGTAATAAACGCCCACGGTACAATGTTTTGTACATATTATTCAAAGTTGCCGCATTTCTTTTTGACTTGTCGGGAGATTTTTGCAATGCAAAAATGTGTGCAATTTTTTGAACAAAAGATAGGCCCAACAAATCTATGTCATCATATGCTTTAGGTGTAGTCTACACAAGGAAAAATAGTATTACTTATATAACTTTCCGAATTTTGAAGTTACAAGGTAAAATCCCTCTGGGCCTGACAGCAAATATTTATTATGTGCAAAAATTTGCACAACGGGTCTCAAGCTGTATAAGAATTTTAAAAAGCTGGGCCTTAGGAGGTTAAACCAAACTAAATGACAAGAAACGTAATTTTAGGGAACCATAGCTTTACCTTTATGGCTTGCGCGTGCTAGGGTGGGTGGTGGGCGGGCTGGAGCTGCTGGGCGCGCCGGGCGCGCTGGCGTCGCGCGTGGGCAGCGCGGGCGGTGGGCTGCGGGGCGTGGCGTCCGCCGCCGCGGGCGCGCTGCTGCGCTCGCTCAGCTCCGCCGCCGGCTCGCTCGCGCGGAACCTGGACCTGCTCGCCGGCGACGACGAGCACGCGAGGCGAGCCGCCGCCGCCAGGTACCGTGAACAGACTTGCTCGATGGTAACGATTCCGATTGGATTTCTACCCGAATGTGGGTAGTGATTAAACAATTACCGTATAGTTCTTTCGGTGTGAATTTGTGCCTTCGATAAATTAAATAAATAATTTAAGTGCACTTATACCTTTATGTCTATGAAATAAATTAGTTCGTCTAAGTACTGAGTACATTAAACATCCAAATAGGGTTTTTAAGTGTAAACAAACAGTCTCTTCACAGATTTATATTATTTTTGTTTCAGGCGGCATCCACCACCCAATCTTATGGCGGGTCTTGTAACCGGAATAGCAAACTTCGCTGTAAACATTTTAGGTAAAACTTTATTTTTAGTATACATAAAACACATATTTATTAAACTAAATCCAAGACTATCACTCTTATTTGATTCATCCTCCCTTTCATATATTTCTTCTTTATATATATTATGGATTTATATACATACATATGTATGTACATTATCCTGTGAGCAGGCGCAGTAGGTGGCTTGGCGCACCATCCGCTAGTGGGCGTGGCGGTAGGAGAGAGCGACAGCGGCGCGGCGGCTCTACGGCGAGGCATAGTGGGCGCTATCACAAAGCCGCTAAGCGCCACTGCCGACTTAGTCGCCTTCGCTGGACACGGACTGCTTTCACAGACCGGCTGGGATCCTGTGCCTCGTGTAATTATGATATAATAGATTAACCAATTAACCAATTATTAAAATTGACGAAATTTGAACATAGTTAATGCTTAAGAAAAACATATACCTGTTTTTTTTTCCTATTTTCAATTAAAACTAATTGTTTTCAAAATTTTATTGTATTACATGTGCAAATATTATTATTAACACTCAAGTTGATCATTAGTGTATTAATTAAAGAACGTGGAATATATGTTCTGTAGATTTTCTCTCAGGACATCTGTAGTTAATTATATATAAAAACATTATGCGCGTCGACAGCCGACGGCGAGCGCCATCGGTGATCCAGACGAGGCGCCCAATCCCAGCGGCTGGAGTCGCGACTGCGTGCGCTGGGTATTCCAGTTCGTGAAGCTCGGCGTGCTCACCGGCTTCGAGGCCCATCTCGCCACCGCCAAAGTCCAGCTGATCGTAACGCACAAGGTAACATTTAGACTGGTGCTCGTCGAATGACATGGTTCATTACATTTTTTACGACTGCCTAAACACAGACTATGATTTATTTAGTACGCGGAAGATATTATATGCGATACTATGAACTTCGGTTCGGTAGACCGTTTTATTATTATATTATATACAATAATATATATATATTCAGTTATTGTACAAGTTTGCTGGAGGCCAGTCGCGTCCACTGGAAGTATATTTAACTAATTTAATTGCCTCTGCCCTGCAGTGGGATATGTACAGGCTGTTACTTTACAACTACTAATAAATACCGGATTGTTCGTGTATTGTGGAACAGGATGACAAGTCAAAGCTAATCCAATTTTTGTATGGATGTAAAACATTTTTAGCTAAATGTGTAAATTGACAATGAGAACGTTAATATATTAATTAACGACAAATGGATTTATATATTTTGATCTTGTCAGCATGAATATTTAATGAATTTGTAACATATAGATTCATAACTTACTTAGCTCTTTCATTCTATGTAACTTCAACTTTTATCCTTCTAAATCCTAGTTTATGAACCACAGAACTATGTAAATCTAGACTAGACTGCTATTCAGTTTAGTAAGCAAGTTATGCTTCAAAAACATTTTTAATTCAGTCATTTTAATATTTATCGTTGCGTTCATCGGAAACGAATCAATAAGCTAAACGTGCGATATATAGATGACACTGAACATGAATATAAAACATTTGATACGATCTCGCAATAGATTACACCGTCTCACAAAATAATTCTAATTTATAAACAACTTTCAGTACCTCATCATGATCGAAATATCTACGGAGTCCATCTACGAAATGATAGATTTCAAGTACTGCAGCCTCGGCGTATGCAACGACAAATTCATCGAGGTGAGCATTAGATATGTTTTATTTTTACTTTTAAGTGGAGACGAGACGGCCTATGGTTAGAACACGTCGATCTCAACCGATGACCGCGGTTTCTAACACCGTCGATTTTTCAAGTGCTAAATTTGTATTTAAATTCATCTTGAGCTCAGCGGTGAAGGAAAACATCGTGAGGAAACCTGCTTTGGCGGGTGAAATTCTGACACATGTATCCGTCAACCTGCAGTGGAGCAGCGTGGTGGATTAAGCACTAAACCTTGTCCTTAATAGGAGAGGAGGCCTTTGCCCTGCAGTGGGATATGTACAGGCTGTTACTTTACTTTTACTTTATTACTTTAAATTTAAAGTATTTTTTTTTATAAAAATCAGGCGGAACAGCTGATGTTAAGTGATCACTGATGCCCATGTACATTTAGATTTCCAAAGACACCAAAATGCTTTGCCAGCTTAAAAAATAATAAGAGACAAAACCGTATAGGAAGTAACGGGAGGAATGGGGACGGGGTTAAGGTTCCAGCTCTTTCACTCACCGAACGAAACATATTAGCTACTTCGCACCGATGTTCAGTGCTCATGTCCTGCCTGGTAGAGCCAGTGGGCTACCGTGAGGCTCTAACTTAATAAAATAGTTTTTTATTATAGTTTTGTCAATACATTATGCGTTGTTTGTTTGTAGTTGTTCATTAAGAAGAAGAAGAAACCGGAAACACGTGCCGTAATCAACGAGGAAGGCGAGATTCAGGTAAAATTCAATTGTTTATTGTTTTAATTAACACATTTATTATGTAATAGAGTTAATGAAGGCTAGCCCTTCACTCATTTTTAACGAGTTTGTTGTATGTGAAGATGAGAATTTTCTTTTAAGAAGTATATTTCCATATTCTCTTTGTTATTTTGATAAAAGGTACGACATATTAAAATATAATGATATAAATAAAAAGTTTCATCTCATTAGAAGTATTTCAAGTATATGAGATTATTGCATATTGCAAAATATGGAACACGCTTATAAATTCATAACGTTAAATCAAGATTTATTTCTGGACTTATTTAGATAAAAAAAAAATTAGATGATTTGATGTTTTTTTTAATAATGTCTGAAGCATTACCGAAACACATCAATACCTCCGAATTTGACTTTTAGTGGGTTAACACATTATTGCTTATCAGCGTCCACTTAGCGGTCGCTTTGCTATCAGATGACGATAATGAGTGTAGTGCGCCGTGAAGTCCAAGAGTTACCGTGCATGTACTATCCGCAATGCGTTGGCGCAGGTGAGCGCGGAGGCGATGGCGCGCGTGGCGCGCTACACGGGCGCGGAGGTGGCGGCGGACGAGCGGCTGCTGACGCTGCGGCCGTCGCCCGACGTGGCGCCCTCGCTGTACGCCGCGCTGGCCGCCGCCGTGCACCACTGCGACTGCGACCACTTCGGCATGCTCTAAGCGCCTCCGGTCAGTCCGCGCTTTACAAAATATTACTTATACGCTGCAAAGAGATAATTTGTTTTCAAATATTCAAAAAAATATATTGATAATACATTAAAGATTTTTTTTAATATTGATTTCACTTGGCACGTTGGCGCAGTAGTCACTGCAACTGACTGAAGCGCTAACGGTCGCGGGTTCGATCCCCGCTCACGGCAAACGTCTTTATTGGCCATACGGATGTTTGTCGTGGTCTGGGTGGTTGTGTTAGTGTTGTGTGTGTGTTTCCGGACCCCGACACAAGACCACGATGTCTTAATGGGGGCCGTTGAGTGTGATGCGTTTATTTATTTATTTATTTACTTTAATAATACTTTCTTCTAATGATAGTAACTTATGAAGGCGATCGAGAGGTTAAGTGTTTAACCAATATAACCAGTGTGGTTAACCAATAATATTACTAAGCATCTAATTTGGCTATATTTATTTTTTACATGACATTTTTACATACATCCATCTTCTTACTATTCTGCCATTATTCTACCCGTTACTCTATTAAAAAACAAATACAAATTATTTTCATTTATAATGAAATTAAAAAAAATCATGCATTTACGAGTTCATATTAATGCTATGGACAGAGGGAAAATCTTAGATGCAGTTTCTATTAAAAATTAACTTGATGACAGTACCCTGCACCAACTTATTTTCATCATGCAAAGAGTATTGACATTTAAATTTACTGTTTGGTTTTAACAAAGTATATGTGATAATGAAAATACCAAAAAGGAGTGGAGGGATTTAGCTTCAAAACTTAACTGAGCTTTTAAAACATGGGCTCCGAATGAATCTAATAAGTTATTCCTGTTCTAGACTGCCGCCGCCTGCTGACACATGGCGCTTAATATGGAGGGAAGCTGCGACGACACTGCGCCTGCACTGCGATAACCAATAAATACCGTTTATTCGCACGTTAGCTAACTTTGTAAACTTAATTGCTACAATAACTTAATTACTAATAATGATTAATTAGTGAATACTTTTTGATTAAAGCCATAACCTTTGTTTACTGTGTTACAAAATCTTACACGATTCGTCTGTAAATTTACTGATATGAACTTGTACGCAAATTAAGGTGACAGTTTCGA
This sequence comes from Hypolimnas misippus, assembly GCA_037950945.1. NCBI lineage: Eukaryota > Metazoa > Arthropoda > Insecta > Lepidoptera > Nymphalidae > Hypolimnas > Hypolimnas misippus. The sequence goes on from JBBEEQ010000001.1 coordinate 1,158,905, forward strand.
TATATCGTCTAATACGAAGGTATAAATGGATGCTGATAAGCAATAATGTGTCAACCCAATAACAGTCAAATTCGGAGGTAATGATGTATTCTGATAGCGCATCATGAATTTGACATTATTCAAAAAATGTACAAGTAAAGAAATACGGAAAAAAGTTCTTTAATTAAATGTTTCGAATATTAAAGTGTGTGCCATATTTTGCAATATAAAGTAACCTCTATTTGATGAAAATTTTCATTAGATCAAATTGTTTTAATTCATTATACAATTTATCAAAATGGAAAACTAAAAATAAATAAGTCTTTAAATAAATTTGTAAAGAATTGGTTTAACATCTTAAAACGCCATTTTGATGAAATGAAGTCCGCGTGACTTGACACATTATTGCTTATCAGCGTCCAAATCATTGTTAGACTCCACAATCCGGTTACACGCGTTGTCGCGAGCACTCATGCCCTCTACATTAAGCGCGATGCAGAAACATCAGAGCGGCTCTCTTGATAAGACTTACACACTGACTCGACACGTTCCATGTTTTCCAAATATTTCCTTTTTTTTAATTGAAGTTGAAATTTTACTTAAATATTAATTGTAATTTTTTTGTAATTATTTTATTGTTTCGTCTTTACCGCATCGAATTACTGAAAGCATTTGGCAATTTTCCATGTTACGAGGTGTCGTTGAGTGTTTTAGCATCGTTTGTCTCCGTGGCACTCGAGTGTCTGTCACGTTATAATGCAGTGCAATAAAATGACGCTTACTTTAATAAATAATCTTAACGGCAGCATATTATGTTCATGATTCCAAATTTGAATTTTGCTATTCTATAAAAGTATAGTGACAGATATGTCTATTGTTTTTGTAATTGACACAAAAAGGTTGATTAACGTTAATTACAAGTCAATTGGAGGTTTTTCTAAAGTAAAAGTACGTAAGTTGGTATTAAAATAATGGAAACTAGATGCTCAAATGACGAGACGCCAATACAGTATTGCTGCGGTATTATTAATTTATTTTATTACTAATTTAATTGATTAAATTTGACAACGAATGTTATCGATTTTATTAATTATCATTTTTAACACGCTACTTAATATAATATACATTGTTTTATGTGATTAACTTAATTTAATGTTACATAGACATCAAATTAACGACAAAAATATCGGTAATTTCCTCTAAAAGATTCCAAGCGACGACACTGCGCGCCACCTGCCGCAAGCGCCACGTACTAACCGTTTAAATTGTTGCTTCTAGATACTTTCCATCACAAGAATTCCTTCGTGTAGTAGAATATCGCATAGTAGTATATAGACGTTACAATTGTAGGTATTTTGCATTTATTTAAATATATTTTGATCTTCGTAGCACAAAAGTTATTATAATACAATTATGTGATTGATGGTAATTTTAAAGTTTTAAGAGTACGTTGTAGCCAATGTTTTGCCAAATTGTCTTTTTAAATTTTGTCTCTTAATATTTTTGCCTAGCGCGGTCAACAGGTGACTTCACCTTGCATTTTGTATGGGATTTTTCAAACTTTATATATATGTTTAGTTATTTGTAATTTATAATTTCGACTTCGATGCTCTCTTGCCGTTTCCAAGAACATGAAAAGCGGTTTTTAATTATAATCTCATTACTGGTGCCATAAACGCGGATTGAGGTTATATCAAAAAATATAAACAGTATAACTCTCTTTCTTTTCTGTTTTAAATTTCGGACACAAGTATAACACATGAATAATGCAAAATAAGAAGTCTGTAAAGGTCCCGTTCAAAGCGCAAGGTGCAGTTACTTACACACTGGCTGACTGGGCCTTAATTAATAAAAAGTAGCCATAATATTATATAATATATCAATTGGATGTTCTACTCGATGTTTCAAATTCTCGGTGTTTGTTGTATTTCATTCCGTAGAGACTAAGCACGCGCTGTGATTTTTTGCTTATATATTTTACCTTATTATACTTTTTCTCATCTTCGATATATATTTATGTAATGACTGAGGCGAGGGTTGCTATTTGTAAAATCGTGAATCGAGGATATCAATGTTGTCGAAATTTGGGCGTTTTAACGCGAAATGTTCTTGACAAAGAACATTACGTTATGTGAATTGTAAAAAGATATTGAGAAATTGTTCCGGGACGAGACAAGTAACGGGAACGGTTTTTATTATTGCGTCTATTTATTCGATTATTCTTTTCCAAATTTACGGAGGCGGGAGGAAGCTCTCTTTATATAAAGCAATTTTTTTTTTATATCTTTTAAAACTTCGTGCAATATAAATTATTTTCGGGATTTTCTATAAACGCCTTTAATAAATATGTAGAATGATAAATATATATTTATAAACGATTATATTTCTATACGTCCTAATGTTACAAAGTCCGCATTGCACTTGAAAATGTCGTAATCGAAGAAAATGTGGGACTCGAACTCTTGAGTTGCTATGAAATGAAACATCTCATCGTTATCCTGCGCCTGGCCGGGACTCACAGAGTATACTAAACACTACCCTCAAGTTACAAGAACAGATCAGCCATAGTTCTACGATTACGACAAAATAACAAATTTTACTTAAAAATATTAAATTATATTACAGTAGTGGAATTTAAGTAAAATATATATGTATGTGTATTATTGTGATAATAAAGATTAATAAAATCATGTTTTGTTTTATTTTGTACGTAATATAAATAGTCCATAATTTAATGATTGAAAATAACAATGAATAAAAATAGATGCCGCTTCATGACAAAGCTTACTTAAAGGATTTTACCATTTCAAGTGAAACAATTCCAAAATTAATTTAGGTATAATAACATATTATTAACCAAATGAGCAAAACAGGGCAGGCAAAGATGTCCTCTTTGGTCTTCGAGGTTAATATACAAATTTTTACCACACCTGTTCGCTAAAATAATGACTATAATTGCAGGTGTATAGCTACTTATAGCATATTAAATCATAAAATTTTTAATTACTCTATTTACACAATTTAAAGGAGATTGGGCGTTTTTGGTTTCACTTTTATACGCGTATAGCCATTTAAGTAAATGTATAATTAATATTTATTATTTTAAATGTTTTATAAATGAAATTCATTCAAATCAATTGTGGGGTTTATATTTTCGATCTAATTAGTATTGTATTTGTAATATAATTAATTAAATAATTATGTCGTTTGTCACTATAGTGAAGTCTTTTTTCTTGAAAAGAATCGATCGACTAACCAGCATTAGAAACTATACAAAAAATATATATACTACCTATAACTTATAAAATCATTTTAAAAGCGATTATTATTGCTTTTCTATAAATGCATTAGGAATTATTTATAATAAACCTATTTATGTATTTAAACCAAACAATAAAGATGTACCAATATATATAAATAAACCCAAAATAATAATAAATAATAGAACCATGTAAATATGTTCCTCGATGGTTACAAAACGACATTGTTTTGACATAGGTATAACATAACCTCAATACTTTTTTTTCAATTTTGTTTTTTTTTTCAAAAACCCCACATAATATTAATTCGTATTTGACCTTGTTTTAAAGTAAATAAATCCTCCCTATTTACTTCCAATTTTCGCTGCTATACTGTGTTAAGAGTAACGCAACCTAATCCACACATAGTTTTAAGCATTATTTAATAAATTTATATAAATAATAATCACACACACAATTCAAAGCTTATAATTACTTATGAAATATATGAAAGTGAATAGTAGTGTAATAAGTAATAACACATTTTTCTCCCGTGTAATGTAATCATAATTTTTTTACTAGCTATAGTACTTTTCTCCAAGTTATTTCTTGAGAAAGTATTGTGCTATATTGCCGCCCCTAAGTGGCAAGAAAAATCGAATTTTCGACCGTGATACGGTTAAAAATCATTTAAATTTGACTAGAGGGCATAGGTATTATCCACAATGCACCGTGAGTGCTATTACGCGTCTTCCTGTTGATCTAGGTCCAAGACGTCCTCTCATCAATTCGAGCGAACTGCACAATGCGACAAAGAAGCTGTCAATCTTCATATCACGAGTTATAACAGGTAAATAGGTTTATATTGAATTCATTGTCAGCTCACGTGCCGCGCAACGGGAGTAATATATAACGGTTTGGTTCTAACTGACGATTTTCAAAAGTTGCTTCGGGTGGTGTTGGGAAAATTTATGTTTTTTTTTTATTTAAGTAACTTTGTTTTGATATGACCCAGTGAATACCCAATCCAAATTATTCTAATCAAGCGCCATAGCACTTATGTTTCATTTTCAATTTCTGCTTAAAAATAAAGGAAGGAACGAGAAAACGTGTAGATATAAATAATTATTTCCGGTAAAATTCTGAGATATCTACAATTATACTTATGTACAATTGTACGTCAGTAAGCCTGCAATAAGCCTTAAAACTGCCCGCTGTTTGTTTGCTCTTCTATTAACCACGAAATGATTGGCTCAGCCGTGGAAACATTTTAGTTATTAAGCAAATTAAATTATAATTCAAATCAGTTAAGATGTTATCTATTTTAGCCTGTATAAGTAATAATTTATTAAGATCGTCGTGTAATTAAATAACTTGTATTAAAGACTCGTTTTCCACGCCCAAGCTTTAAGTAGTCATATAAATATTTTTTATAGCTTAAATTCTGTCCGCCAGCATTTTATTTTATCCAACAAGAAAGTAGAGGTTAATTCTCATTCTAAATGTTTTAATATTACATACTGTAGAATCTCTATTTACCAGACCCAGGTAAAATCACGGAAAGACTATTTTAGCAGTCTATGGATGTATGCTTTAATAGTGTATGTATGAATCTATGTAAGTCTAATGTATATATGTTTCTATTTACATGTTTTCCATCGTAGCGCCTAAACATTCATATTATTTTATTTTAAACATATTGATAACAATTTATGTTCTGAAACGAAGTCGTAGAGTCTGAAAAGATCCTTTAGGACTTATTCTGACAAAACCATAAGAGACAAATCATTTTTGTAATTTTAACTCCTACTGAAGGATATTTCGAAATAATTCAAACATATTTAAAACCGAATTTAACGGGAAGGGTAACATATTATTAAACTATACATCATGTCTGCAATTTATTACAGCGAGTCAATCACGCCCAATAATTACAATAAGTGAGCACGTATTGAAAGCTGGTTGTTTCAGTACATTGTTGTGATATTCTTGACGACAAAGAATCGGTATTTATTAATTTTATCACAGTCAATAGAGACGCTTCAAAGCGAAGTTGGACAATTAATAACTAACTGCAGTATGCGCAGCTACACTGTTAGCGTTGAACTCGGTACTCTATAGTCTTCGATTAGATAGTTTCTTTATCATAAAATGATCTATACTAACGGGTTTTGTTAATGGACTGCAAAGATATATAATCTATGACATTACTGGTATAGGACTAAGCATCAGAGGGTTTAAAATGGGTTTGCGAACTATACATCTACTGTACTGTTTGCATTTGAGCACGTCAACATGTATAAGATCACTTTCGAAGTAAAACTACTAAATGACTGAGCTAATAATGATGTCTACAGATACATTTATAATCTAAGTGAGAGACTGCTTATTCTTTAAAATTTTAGCCAAGAATTAAGATTTCATAGTAGGTAAATTAATTAATTTTCTTCGCCTTATTCGGAGTCAATAAAAGATTACAGAATTTTAATAACTAGGGTTTTATTTAATACGGATTAAGATCAACAAGAAGGGAAGCTTTGAGAGACTCAACTCACTTTAGTATGCCCACATTATTAATTTTATTATCCAAGAAAAATAAATAATAAAGCATCATAGCAATATATTTTATAAATGGTACATCAAATTTCAAACATTTCATGTTAATTTTTCTACCCTGCCCTCTATTTATCGCATTCGTAGTTATTTCACTAAATTACATCAGATGGCGCTAGTTGCTTAGTCTCCATGCGTAGTTTTCATCCCCTCGGGTATATATTGTTTATATGCATGTATATACCAATAGTTCCTGTATCGCACGATAGATGGTACCCTTAAAAACCACGCCCATTTCTAAATTGCGCTATCGTTGTGTTCAGACAGACCTATATAAGCCCCGGACTGTGAGAGCTTAATCGTGCCTTAGTACAAAAATTATTACCATCCATTTTAGTATTTTTGGGGTATTCGTCCATGGCGACATGTGATGAATACTAAAAAATGATTATAATGTTTAATTGTGATATGTTGCAGACATACTACAAATAAGGGAAATTTATATGAGGAATTTCCTGTCTATGAAGACAAACAACGTTTAAACAAAGATACTTAAAACTAAACTTAAACATGATGTAAAATGAAATTGATTTATTATTTGATTTCTTTTAAATCTTCGGTGAAAATTATATTAATTAATAACTACATTTATAATTAAACAATTATTTAATTAGAATTAAGGACTACATATTTTTAACATTAAAATTTTATATTTATTCAATTGATTGTATTTTTTATTAATATTTAATTGTTAATGTTAATGTAGGTCGCATATTGTGTGTGTTTTTAATTTCGTAATTCGATTTTTAGATACGTATGCGATTGAACTTTGCATTGAGAGATTTTAGCGTCGAAACCCCACGAATATCTTGATAGCGCGATTCAACATACAGCCAGCGCCATCTATTGACAAAATAAGAAACTAAGTTTTGTGCGATATTATAACATTGATTATGAAAAGAGGTGATACAATATTAAAATTTTAAGTTTTAGACTACAACTGTCTGCAAAAACTTTAAGTAATTAAAAATACCATATAATTTTGCAATAAGAAAAAAGCTAATAAGAAATAAATAATTAAACTTATTGATTCTGTGAAAAGGTTACTTTAAAACTATTCTAAATATGAATAAAGAGATAATATATGGACGCTGATAAGCAATACTGTGTCAAGCCACATGGACTTGATTTTGAGAAAATGGCGTCTAAAAATATCAAACCTAATCTTAATAAATTTGTTTGAAGAAGTATATATAAAGTTTTTCTTTTCTTATTTGATAAAATTTAAAACGAATTAAAAGCAGATTGATATATTTATATATTATGTAATAAAAAGCTTTTCAAATATTTGAGATTATTGTATAAATTGCAAAATATGGAACGCACCAGAAATTCGAAACAATTAATTATGAAACTTTTTTCCGTACTTTTTTAGTTTGTTTGACCTAAAATAAAGAAACTTTTTGAATAATGTTCAATAGGTGATGCAGTATCAAAATACATCAATATCTCCGAATTTGACTTTTTGTGGGTTGAAACATTATTGCTTATCAGCATCCATATGTAAATTTGCGCCTGCGTTAGGTGTAAAGACGTAGTAAGGATGTCGACTAATTTTTGACCAAGGGTGACTTGGTCCAATTAATAGACTTCCAAAAAAGGAGAAAGTTATCAATTCGTCATTTACTTTCCCCATTACTTGAAAACGATTTGGTTAATTCTTTATTTGTTTGAAACGGTATGTCCCATTTGTCGCATAGAATTTAAATCAAAATCGATTAAGAAATTTTGTATTAAATTCAAAATAAATAGAAATAAATATGTAATTTGAGTAAACGAAATTTGTAAAAAGTCTTGTTTACATTTCTACAAGTTTGTAGGTAATCGTCGGTGCGCGAGTTCGACTCGCACTTGACTATTTTTTTTATCTGAATAATTTGAAAAGAATAAAAGAAATCTGAAAAATATTAATTTTTTATTCGAAGCCGATGTTGCGATCGTATTGGTATTTCGGATATTTTAATAATAATAATAATACATGTACAAATCAAATAATTAATAAATAATGTAGTAATGATTAATCGAATATCCGCTGTCACTTGGCCGCGTACTTCCTACTCGGCCTGTCACCCGCCATTACGCGCTGACCGGAATTAACCGGCTCGAACCGGCGCGACTTATTCCCGGCAGCTCGCAGGTGTTGCAATCGACCGCGCGCACTAAACTGTTCCTTTTGAACTAGTTAATGGCAACTATTTGTGGGTTAAGGTCAAATATGTCTTCAGATCGCGTAAAACGCTCTTCAGTTGAATATATACATTATACATTTATAAATTGTTGTAAATACCAACAATTTATGAATATACATATTTTAGCCTTCGAATAATCTTATTATATTACATTGGTAAGGAGCGAAATCAAATTTGAACTATTTTTGTGTTTGCGCTGATGGTCCGTTTATTGGGAAAGGAAAATATAAAGTTTGAGGCTATAACTTATAGAAGCGGAGAAAAATCCATAATTGTTGGCCAGTCTTATTTAGTTATAGTCTTACAGTACCATTTTTTCTTGCTTACGTAGGGGAAATCTTCGAAACATAAGAGGCCGCGGGATTGCTTGCCCATGCTCCTCCTATGTGTCGCTCTGTTTGCGGCTGGCAGAGCTTGTCTCAGGATTGCAAAGTGTGGTCTTGTCCTTCCCGCAACTGTCCCTCGCTAGTGTGGACGGCAGTTCGTGGCCATCCCACCGGCCGTACTCCTCGGAGCAATATGAAAACGAACGCGCACGACCTGAGGGTACGGTATACTTGTTCTGCCCCGAGCGCTGGTGTGGCTAGGAGGCCGGGAGGACGACGCCTCGGTCGTACTCTTAAGGTGGGACCATGACGGTCTCACAGAAGGAGACTACGAAGATTCCCCGCGTAGCAACACCGACACGACTGCTCGCAGGGACCAGTCTCGTGGACCAAGACATGTCTATCGGCGGCCCAAGCGAGACACGGGTCCAGCGTATGCTTAGTATTGTTTTGGTCCGTCTCATAATGGTGGCCTTGCGTCCGATCTCGCACAGGTATTTTTCAAAGGAATCGTGACCGGTAAATACAGGCTGTACACTCTCGTTCACTGCGGCAATGTTTTCGGCAAATCTCACGTTTCGATTAGGTACACATGCTGTGATTACTCAAACGTTGTTTCTAATTTAATAACCAAACAACAAATAATTGAATCAACCCAACGATTTTGTACACTGTAACGTGGCGTGCGAAATTTAACACTCTATACACTCGTTCTGAAAATACTCGGTGTAAACTCATTTTCATAATTAAACAATGATTTAATTATCAGGGTAGAAAATGGTCCAAGACGATCCGATTGAAATCAATTTTTGTAAAAAAATCTATGGGACAGATCGCAAAAGTATGCTTCATACGAAAACGAATTGATCAAATAGATCAAGCCATATTTTATTAATCGGGAAACATACATAAAAATTAACTGGCGAAGTAACCCTTCTTTTTTTGTCGATTAAAAAAAAACATTTCTTTACACTTTCATAACGAACGAGTTAAAAAAGTGACCAGCTGCTGCCTGCTAGTCCGGGCTTGCTAACCCCAAATAGTCTTTACACAAAGAGCACACGACCTACCTTAATACAGGTGCAACTGCAAATTTTAGAGGGGTCATTAATAATAAAATGATATGGCACACATTACAAACGAATTGGAAGTCTTCTGTTTTAATTGGAAATTTGGGTGATAATATTGCGAACAGAATTAAAATACGTTGCGTTTTTTATTTTATTTTTTTGTATTGGTTAGCTACCAGCTTTAGAGTATTTTTCAAGTAGATGATTTTGAATATTTAAGAAATCTCTAGCTACTCATACACAGTTAAATAAAAGGAGGAATAAAGCAAAAACGCTTCGAAAAATATAAACATTTTAACACAGAAATATTTTCAAGTAAAACTAGCAAGCGATAGTCAACAGCAATTTACTTTTAAAAACATATTGTCGACCAAAGTTATTGGGTACGAAATCAAAAAACATTTTGTATTTCAGTTAATATTATTATGAAAATTAAAATAATTAATTTATTCAAATTGAAAACGCTTAAAAACTGCGACTTAGTGGTGTATTTACGAGCAGACCGAGAAGGCTGGAGTCTAGGAAGTCTAATTTTAAGGGCCTCCTTGGGACCCTCTATATGCCTTACAAAAATACTCACTCCAGAACTCATACTCGTATAACTAAATAAAGGTTATTAGGTTCACATAAACAATTTAACACGTAATGTGTTAACTATTTACTGTTTTTTCTTTTGCGCCAAAATTTTAAAAGCCTACTGGCAGCAAAGAATAGCTAGCCTACGGCCGGCATATGTGTAAATACAAAAGGATTTATTCACTATTAAACATCACGATTATTATGTATTATATATATTGCAATCTCATTTTCAGTAAGAGTTACATAGTAATTTTTACATACGCGCTCACGTCGTTCTAAAACGAATTAAAATCGCTTCAGTGAATGTCAAGTTGAAAAATTGTCGCGTAAACGAAAATACTGAATTGATTAGTATTTGCTCGTTTCTTCTACTTTCCGAATCAAACATCGCACTAACTGTATCTTTGGGTCTTGCAGTCTGTTGGACTTGGGATTTTAAATTTTTAATAAGTGGATCCCAGGTGTTTGAAAGTCTCCAACCATCTTCTCTATTGATGTTCGGATGTTTTTGAATTTCAATAGCCTCGCGTATAATTCTAGGAATAAATCTGTGTTCTCTAGCGAGGATCTGTGATTTATCAAATCGAATAAAATGGTTAGATTTATCCAAATGTTCACAAACTGCAGACTTTGATGAATGCCTATTTTTGAAATCTCCTATGTGTTCCTTGATCCTAGTACCGATGCTTCTCTTTGTTTGGCTTATGTAAGATAAAAACGTTTTTCAAGTTACCAACTAAGAAACCGTTGGCGGTAGTTGTAAATAATACTTCAGGTGCTTTGTTTCTATGCTAATAGTGTAGTAAACAATACGAGGCATAATTATAACGTCATTACAAAAAATTTTAACAAAAAGTGGAACAAAGTTAAACTGATTAGGTACTCATAATTATCCTCAATTTTGGGGAAAATCTACGTTATTAGTACGCTGGATACGGCATTTTCGTTAATAATTGTAACTATCGCCAAATTTTGTACGAATCATGTGTTCATGTCCTATACCTTGCCTTTTTCACGACGGAGCTTACCAGATCCACGTAATGGATGTAATTAGAGGTTCTTTCTCCACTTTCTTCAAACTAAATTTTTTTACGCTAGTTCAGGTCGAAAACTGCTCAATGAAATATTTTATTAAAAATTCTGTATTAAAGAATCATGATGTTGCCCCTGATACTTGTTTAACAGTTTTATTTAAATCTATATATTGATACGTGAAGCAAAAACATTCTACCGCTTTTTACGAACTGCAAGGAAGGAGTATGAAATTATGCACACTTATAGTTTATAGAGGAAAGGAGTGTGGAATACTAACTGTATATACATATATATAGTTAGTATTTGGTTATGCATAAAAATACATTAAATCAACAAAAAAAAAACATAACACACACAAGCATATAAACACAATTATACGTATACCTTTTGTTTATTATTAAAGACTGTGGTTTAAATTGAGAATACATTATCTGTGGACAATCTTGAAATTGGAATAAATTTAATGAATTACGCTAATAAACGATCGCGTTGCGACCACTTGTTATGATAAAAATGAGATTTCCATATATATATATATATATATATATATATATATATATATATATATATATATATATATATATATATATATATATATAATAATTATAATAGATCTAATAATAAATAAACAATGAACGTTGCTATACATTTAATTGGTTCAGTAACTCTTTAGGTCGGATAAAATTAAATTTATTGCGTCATTACGCAAAACTAGTCATCAAACGACATAAGATTTGAGTAAAGTTTGGAAATTTCCGTCACAAGGAAATATTAATAATAAGTGATTGTGTAAACAACGTTAACGTTTACTTGGATACCAACAACAGGAGTGGAATCGAAGAAACATACACACATAAACACGTGGTAGTTATTTAAGCTTTGCGCGTCTATATTAACCAGACAAAGGTAAACAAACAAATACATGCTAAACCTTAAACCTCTTATAAAACAAATTAAAAAAAAACTTTCTTATCGTAATTTATGTAAATTTTCTGATTGTAAAAATTTTTTAGAAGATTTAGAAATCAGATATAAACTTACAAATTTAATTCTCTCTTTACTTGAGTGTAAGTTATAAAAAAATCCACAATGAATTGAGCACCTCCTCCATTTTTGGAAGTCGATTAAAGTCCATTTACTTACAGCACCCCGGCCACCCCATCCCTTCCCTTAAATACTGTTTCTATTCATTCCTTATTTATTTTTAAGCCGGCCATGCATTTGAGGCTCTGATACTGAAAATCAGCCATTCTTGAGTAAAAATCACTTTATGGTGAGCCGCTAGCTAGTTCGTCCGCTATTTGCAAAAAAATCACATTTTTATTCTAATTCTAGTAAAAGCAAGTTTGTATAAATTTCTAAATATAAAATCATCTGGTGCAAAATTAGATAAAAACGTTAGACCTATCACACGGGTAACAAACTTTTCATTGAATTGATTTAGGTGATTTTTCAAAAACGTTTCTAAACTGCATTAGAAAATCGACTTATAAATTCGACTACTAAACCTCAGACTCAGTTTAGAAACATGAAATATTGTAAATGAATTCTGCGTAAAAAGAAAATGAAAAGGTTAATAAATCGTTACGTACTTACAAGCAATCACGGCTGTGGCGGATTTACAAATTTACCATCTTTAGGCCACTCTTACGTCGCAATCAAAGACGTTTACCCAAATTGTAAAAAAATATATAAGCGGAAATACATTCCATGTTACATTGTTTATGTGGACCTAATACAATATAGTTGCGTAAATATAAATATTTTTAGACTAAGATCTTTTGTAAGACATAAAAAGCACTGCTCTCATAATGTACTTTAATGAAGCAGAGAGTAAAGGCTAATTATCGGTAAAATGCAATAGTTTTCAGGACGGATACAAATATGCCTAAGTGTTTACTCGATAAATAAACATCGTCCGGAGACACGTCACAGGCAACGTATCAGATATTTATCATGAGTAAATAAGATGCAGTCATAGTTACGATACGAATCTTCGACGATTGCCAACATGAATTATCACAATTGCAATCCTAAGTACTGACGCATTGTACTGTAAGTATTCTGCTATAGTTGCCTCTCCGCGGTTGATAAAAATACACAAACATTTTCACCATATTAAGCAACATCATCTACCTAACATTTTTCGCGAATATTCCAGAGTCTGCTCACTATCCTAATCCAACAAAACAAATATTATACGTACGTTATCCCAACGCAATACTTTTTGACGGTTAATTTCTAATTTTTATACTAAAACGAAACAAATAAACTGTACAGGTGTACCGCAGTACGATAACGGTAGCTCATTGTAATAGTCTTCCAGATATTGACAAGTTACTGATTTTTACACAAAACGATTACTCCTACCTCCGGAAGCACCGAGGGCAGTAATAATTAATAATTTAGACTAAAATAATTTCTCTAATAAAAGTAACGATCAATATCAGGTGATTGTGATAACAACTGACAGTTTTACGTGCTCTCCGAGGCACGATAGAAAACCCAAAAGGACGAACACTCGGACAAACAAATATTTATACAAATATAAATATTTGCCCGAGCGGAGATCGAACTCGTAATTATCGATGTTAAAGATACATTTTGTATCACTACACCAGATAGATCGTCTACCACGTCACCAAAGCCATATTGAGCAATTGTACATAGCTTAATTGGCAGACGCGATATCATATGAGTGCGTCTTCAAGACCTGATGTGTCTGTTATGGATATGATTTCATATGTTCTGGACGTGCTGATTTCAATTACGCGACTAGATCATTCGCTTTGAATCGGCTTAACATGTTGAAGGAACTCGTAACAAAAGTTCACTAAATTTATTATTAATTTACAAGAATAATCACGGTTTGACAAATGTCGAATTTCACATTAATTTGGTAATATGTTTTTTTATACTCAAATACTTTTTCTTTTTAAATAAAATTATACTGTTGTTTAGTATGTAAAGTATGTATTATCTTTACTAAAATTACATTAATCTCAAAGACATATTGCAACGTAATAATCTATCAAGTAAAAGAAAAGGTCTTAATTGAATCATTAAAATATTTATTAACAATATAAAAAAATGAAAGTGGTAAACTCAAAAATCTCATCCATTTTTTTCAATTTGTTAAAAATAAAATATAATTTTTTATGATGACAGTTCCCACCGGAAAATACTACCAGAGTGGGATTTTACTTATATATCATATATATAGATTTTTGTATTACTGTTTCTTAAGTAGGTACCTTTGAAGTGATGACGCAAAATTTAAATTACTTAATTCAAAGAATTCGCAATAAAGTACAGAATTTATAGCTAACTATATATTACCACTATTAACGTACAATAATAATAAGCCATTAATTTTCATTCAAAATACATAACATTTGATTTTAATATAATTATTTGATTAATAACAATTTATAGATTACAACTATTTTCATATTAATAAAAATGAAATGATGTGCGTTGGTAAGTGTATCACTAGAAAATGATTGGATCTAAACGTCTATTCTTTAAAATGTTCAAATTGCCTTCATCTTTATGAAATGAAAAACTAGAAAAAATCGGGACTTTTTTACTCATAGGTGCTTTTAAAAGCCTATTTGTATACATCTCTAAAGATATCTGTACGTATTAGGTAATCTTAATTGAACTTTGTACATAGAACGTCTGTTGAGTCAACTAATTCATAACTAAATAAATATATTGGAATATGCGCAGTGTTATTTTTAAACGACTTCAAAGAGAAAGGGGGTTCTATGTTCGACAGATTTTTAAAAATGTTTTTTCACCGATATCCCCGCGGATTATGGATCTATTTTTAATTTTTTTCAGAAAGCATCATACATTAATCACCAACTATCCCTTGCTATATTGAAAATGAATGTTTGTCTTCGCCATTAAATAAAACGTTCCTAAAGAGTTTCACTTGGCACCGACTTCAAAATGTTGTAGAAAATATGTGTAACTTTTCACACTTATGTATTAAGTTCATTTTTGAAGTCAGTTTATTTTTAAAGCCCTTATTGCCTTTACCAAAAATAAATATTGTATTGCAATAATTATATGTTACTATTACCCGAGCCATCGACCGCGTTTTGTTATTCATTTCAGTATCGACGATGAGCAATATTAATACCTGTTCGCAACCTACGCTACAAGTGTTGGTCTTACTAATTAGTTTCAATACAAATTCCGGCCTAACATTGATTAAAACAAAACATTAATTTTTGAAAAATGAATATTCCTAGCCAGGAGTCAAACTCGTTTTGAAAAACAACACTCCTTTAGTTGCACCACCGATAATGATAAAAGTACTTTAAAATAAATATATTTATGACATGAGTATATTAAACTAATGTGAACGGCCAAAAATTTTCAACAACTTTTTTTCGTATCACGTGTTTTATGGAATTTCTCATAAAAACAACAACTAAAAAATATAAAAACAGCAATTGTTTTACATTTCAGGAAATCGTTCCGCGTTTTATTAACTTTGAATAGGAACAAATTTTAGATCCGATTGCCATCTCCAAGTGTAGGAAACTAGGCCGAGCACGCGGAAAACCCAGGATGTTTTTGTTTCTAAACAGGAAACAGAACAATTATAGTCGCATTCGATATCAAAAAATATTCATATGTATTGTGGTAACTAAATCTAATAACTTAAATATAATAATCTGTGCGGTATTGTAACGAAAAGAAAATAAACGCATGAACACAAAACACTCTTAAAATGATAAAATGTTCAAGAACTTGAAATATATGTATATATATACAAACAGATTGATGAGTTCTGTAAAAACCGTTCGTTTAACAACCTTAATTTGCATATTTATTAATTTTTAATGATAAATAGTAATCAGTTTATTATTACGTTGTCCATTTGAATACCTACCGTCTTTCCTCGTAAAACAAAAATGCCCACGACAAATATATCAAATCCTCAGTGAAATATGTAGGTATCTATCTACATATATGTATATATTTCAGTATTAAGTAAAATAATTTATTGTATAATTAAATCGCTATTCAGGTATTCATATGTAGTGATGAATACCTGAAAAGCGGTTTATGGTGGGCTCGCACATTCATGTGAGCCTTGCAATGACGATGTCATCGTAAATGAATGTTTTTAAATGACATGTATTATTTACCGATCCGCTTGAGGGTGTTTGCATTCAGCTTCATCACCGCGACGTGCCCGAGTGGTAATTGAGGCGCAGGGTGCAGGAGCGCAGGCTGCGCGGTGACGTCACGTGCGCAAGCATTATAAGTGCGCGCGCGCAGTGCCGCGCTCATTCCCTAGTCCGCGCGTCCGCCGCGCACCGCGTTACCGCCCGTGAACAGTGCGCCCGCGAACTTTCAAACGAGTGAATTACTGTGCATCAAAATGCCGAAGAACATTTTAGCCGAGATGGGCTCCCAGGTGGGGTTAACGCCCGCACGCCAAAATAAAAAGGTATGCTATGATATTTTTTCACAAGCATATGTATAATAAATGCGACGAAATTACCTCCTCGGACCTTATACGCTCTCGTACATGCACACGTGCTTTTGATTCAAGAATTTTGCGTTGAAAACAAAAAAAAAAATTCCATATTTTTCACTGTTGTATTTTGTGTTAATCGGCGATAAGCAAAGACGATGCGAAGTTCTATTCATAATGCGAGATGAATCCTGTATTGGCGATGGTATTTTCAGATCGACAGGTCTGAACCGCGAGTGAACGGCAGCGGCCGCTGTCTCACGGTCAGACACAAATAAACCATGCGGACGGTAGCCGAAAACCAATGTCAATACCGCATTCGTTGTTATACCATTACGAACGACTTGTATGATGTAACGTAGATTTATATTATAAACAACGCATTATATGTTATCTATATAGTACATACGATTAGCGCCACAACATAATTTGAATAGAAAAATTATGTAAGGCACATTAGTAAACTACCCGCGTACGAACGATAATTACCAGTAACGTAAAACAATAGATTTAAATTTATTACGTTCGAAACGAATGTATTTTTATTTTCAATGTGAACATTTTTCATCTTTGTACAGGCGTCGTTAACGAATAAGACGTATCCATGCAATTTTCTCATTCCACACATTACATGAGCTTCGTCTGGAGCGGGGCCAAGACGTTTTTTATCCATTAACACCCATATTACATTTCACATATAAAGCATAAATGAGCATAAAATAGTTAAAATCACCTTAAAAGAGGCCTCGTTTGACAACCGTTTAATGTGTAACATACAAGTGATTGTAACATACCTCATTTTTCACAAAACCGCGTTGAAAATGCGCACGTAATAATCGTTTTCTTATTACTTGATGAGATGGCAAAAAACGCCCTGTTTTTCTCTAAGCGAAGCTCCTGCTAGCGGATCTTCGAATGGACTCTGAAACTCCTGTAACATGATTAAAAGATAATCACGAATAACGATTGCTCATCGAAATGAGCAAGGCCAAATCGCCCTCTTATTTTACACGAAATAAATAAGAAAGAAATTCCAAACTCTATTAAATAAGACAATTGATATACATTAGATCACACAACAGCGATTTTTAACAGCTCGAAACAATAACGATAAGTGTATTAACATTGTAACAAACAATTTAAAAGTCTAACCGTGAAAATGATTTTATAATAACTTGATAACTTATTTCTTTGTTTGTTACACGTGGCTACGGTGAGTACATAATAAATATATTACCTTAAAATTCAAGTCTATTCTATATAATTACATTGTTTAACAATATTTGTTTATTTCCTACACGAACGATATTATAGTTTTATTAACGTTTTTATATAAAAAACGATAAATATTTTTTTAATTCGAATGTGGGTAATTTATAATATATGCAGGTAGTGAAAAAACTACTTTAACCGCTATAGGTAGATTTGCATCTGACGTTGTCCACTCACAACAAGCCGCCATCAAGCAAGAATACCTAAAGGTTTTATATTCTAGCGTGGAAAGCTAAATAACAAGCATTATGGGTACAATAGATTTAGTCGCTAGTCTCAAGGTCGTTGTGGGAGACGGAAGACAAAAAGTTTCTTCGGTCTGTTGACAGTGTTGACGACTTTTCTTCAGGTGCTCCACCTGCTCGACTGGCATATTGCCATTCATAAAAAAATGACTGGCACAAAGTAGAAAACATATACTCGTAAAAAATATTTTTTCTATACTAATTATATATACTGAAAAAAAAAATCTAGAAATTTTATATAGTCAATTAAAAAACGTAGACTATAAACGTTCAAGATAATGTATGCAATTGACAGATTCATTATTTTATTCAAATGAAGCAAATCGTTCGCAATAATAAAATTCAATTTATTAATTATTTTTAATTGGCTGACATTACCTCGTTACATTGTTAAATTCCTATCGGAAAATCCGAGGCATTGCAAATTGTCGACTAATTTTATAGGAATTAAAGTTACTAATTCCTCGTCACTTTAATTTTGCAGTCGCAGGAATTTTCCTACTGATCATTAAGACGCATAAGTTGTAAATGATGACGCGATGTAAGAAATTCTACCGGCAAGTTCGAAAATTAACAACCTATAACGACACCGTTACTTCTAAGGCGTTTTAAGTCGGTTTGAATGGTTGAAATATAATTAGCAAACTCAATGATTCTTATGTTTAATAAAAATTTATAAATCAACTTAGTTTATTTTAAAAAATTAATATCCATAAAATATTCGGTAATAATATGGACACGTCAAAGGCTCAAAGCGCACGGCAATATGAAAGAATAGCTATTTTTATCCAGAATCTAAACATAATGTGTGCCAAAAACAAGCAAAGGGCAATTGCTGAAATAACTTCAAGTCGCAATGAATAAGAAAAGCACGTGGCGAGTGAATAAATGAGACCATTAGTTTAAACAAGCTCTCCTGAAGGGCGCACTTTGATCGCCGTATTTACAGCTGTAATATTATGAATACAAATATTAAGTAATACCTATTAAAATGTTAACATTAGTAATGATGTATAAATATTTGTTGATATTTCACGGAAAAACGTCGTATTACGACGTTAATACGATATGACGTAACGATGATAAAGTTTTAATTTTTCTATTATTTTAACAAATTGTAACAAAGCTTTAAATTTGGAAAGATAATAATTAATTTCAGCAATAGTTATTTAGAAATACGATCCTGAGTTGAGTTCAACATTTTCACGCGTCGAAATTGTGGATAAACTTATAACATCTATAAAATATAGAATGATTAAATCGCTTAGTATATATAATACATATTCCATAAGTTTAAGTTAAAAATTGAAGCTTGCATTTAATGAAAGAAATAGAGATGATCAATATATAATAACTCAATCGTCATATTCTTTGCCTTCATCGGGAACAACGAACAAATGTAAAATTAAATTAATGTTTAATGTATTAATTTAAAACAATAAATTATTAACAAAATGCAAGGTTTTCTAATGCCTTGCTTAAAAGGTATGTGAATGTTTGATTAATTGAGGTTAACAGTCGACCTTGGTTCCACGAGCTAAAAGTAACTACTTGATCAACATTTTTTCAGAACTTTGATATTTTTATATAGTGAAGAGAGCATAAGGAATATGAAAACATGTTAATGTTTAAAGAAGTAAGTGATTACCATTAGTAGGAGAGGTCGCACACGGCAGTGGAAAATTTGCGGATCGTTAGGTGACTCTTTAATATATTATTATTAAATAGACTCATTAAGTAAATATACTCAATTACTCTCTTAGGCGGTTTTGAGCGATTTTATATTGAAGTAAAAACGGTTTTTGAATTTGAATAAAAAAACGACTCATGGATAAATAATAAGCGTAAAATATTTTACAATTATTAATCAACAACTACACAGCATCAATATCGTTTACTTCGAATTCATAAACTTTGAAATTTGAACTGTTCTAATACAACAGGATATTTGGCAGACTCGCGTTGTAAATAAACGTTAGGCGAGTATTACACTTATAAGTTTTGCTCTCAGACTTTCATAAATATTTACATAAGTTGCTTATCATTGCTTTATATCTGAAATAATTTAATGTCAAAGCCTTGTTTTTGACACTCGCAGCTTTCGTGAGATTACCTAGGTAGCTTTTAACTCCGGTTAAACTCCAGTACAGCGTGGTTTTATAATCATTAACGAGAGTAAAACTTACAAATGTAATTCACGCCTTATGTTTAGAACGTTGCAGTACAGCATTACAACCATTTATAAAGTTTCTAATTATATTACGAGCGATAAACACCGACGTAAGATAACTTCAGTAACACTCGCAATTAGTCATTGTTATTCTTAGGTTTTACTCAAAAAAATTAAATCATCTTTTAAATAGTTGGATTTAGAAAACAAGAATTTAGTGCAATTAGAATACACAAATGGAAATCTATGTAAAATTTCAGAATTAAAAGATTCCACTGAGATTATATTAATATATTTTTTATTCTTACAAAAAAATAAACCAAATTCAAAAAGAAATACAAACAGGAATAGATACAAATGTATTAAACAAATGTAAAAGATTTAAAATAAATATTTTTACAACATTTCGAAGTAGGCATCGTGTTAAACCTTTTACGTGTTATTTACTGGCATTAAAAAAATCATATTTATAAAAAAAAATCTAATTTAGATCAACGGGAAGTACCTAGTACCTACCTGGGTTTTGATGAATGAGTCAATATCTAATGAAATTTGTAATTTTTCGTCACATGCCTTTACAGGAAATTGTTGGTATTTTACAAAGCACTATACAGTATTACTTTTATTAGAGACCTAAAATTTAATATTTTGTAACATAGAAACTTAAATGTTTACAATTCTGAATAAAAAGTGTATATGACTATGTCATGTCCACGTGTAATGCTAGCCCTTAGAATCGCTATTAAATTCCTAGCTTTCATTAAATTAAAAGTGTACTTAATAAATCCTTTCAGTTATACTGTTTATGTCAGTATAACAGACTGACATAAACTTAATATCACTGTAGACCTACAACAACAAACAGAACCTATTTACTTGGTACTCACGACTATTAACAAATTCTAATTGAATAGGCATACAGAGCGGGTTTGGTTACATCGCGATTGATATTATTGTGCCTGGACGAGTCCGAATGTTTTTTTTCATACTATCGTACACGAATCTCTATTTATTATAGTGTGACAATACGTTTCATTACAACAATGTCCACGCTTTTCATACATCTGTTCATTTATTGTTTAAAATTTAAACTAACCATAAGTTTAGAATGAAATTTATTCCACAGTTCACCAAATTTTATGCCTTTTTGTTATATTTTTTTTTTTGTAAAATAAGTATAACTTTATATCCATATAATTTTTGCAGAAAAACCCAGATTACAAAGTATTTTTTATCTATGATTATTTTTTTTTTTTTTTACATATATACACTAAGGAAAAGATTTATTTTTTAACAAAATAACATTAAATCTTTACACAGTTTCTATGATTAAATATAATATGCCTTACTTCGTGGTAAACTTATATTAGATAATTATAAAATCTTTGGATAAATAAAAATAATCTATTCGTAACTCATAATAGTTTATTTATTTACAATTGTTGTTTTTATGGTGTTGTTAATACGAGTCTAACTGTATATGTTATTTATATGCATAGCATGTCAAAATTAGCATTTCAAATACATAATAATCACAGTGAATTTTCTAGATCAGTGTGTCATGGTCAACGAGACTAGTTGAAACCACTGCTTTGCGTTTAAATTGTAGACAATTTTTAATTATCCGCCGTTCATTGACCCCAATTAAGAACGAATACATTTAATCAATCTTTCAAATCGCCATATGTATATTCGAGGGAAAACAATATTAGACGTTGCAGTTAATATTAATATTACAGAAAAATAATTTTAATACAAATGTTACATTATATTTTAACAGAACCTGCTTTAGTGCTGGAACTAGGTACTGTCTTCATGGTACAAATTAAAGTCGATAAAATATTTTGTTTCGATATTTATATTCCGATGTATAAGCTAGTTTACTATAAAGGTTTATTGAAATGTGTTTAGAAGTTTCTATCCATCTGTCCATCCTCGCAATCTTTTGCACTTATAATAGAAGTAGGATTAAAATTAAAATGGTGGGAGTTGATCTTGGATGTTATTGTATAAGCTTCTCGCTTATTATGCAATTCTCGAATCGTATTAACATTATTTCCAATACATACATAATAGATCGGAGATTCTTACCCAACTTAAAAAATGTCGCATAAGAGATTTTTTAATCGAGTGATAAAATTAGGTCCTTGTATTTATATAAGGTGGCAGTTACTACTAACTAGATGCTAGTAGGTGTTTTAAAGTTAAAATAACAGTAGCATTGAAAAGATAAACAAGGAATCTAGATTCGTATTTTCACTCACTTTAATATATCCTAATAATATTTTTGGATTTTTTTTTTATTTTCATAACCAAAAATAAATGTAATTTTACAATGTTATAAATTATAATTAATGTCCGTAATGATATCGAATGTCCAATAAATTTGGCGCGATTTACAGAAGGTGAGCTGCAGTAATCTATTTAATTGGCAAATAACAACATTCTACTTCTGAACTGGTATATCGGATTCGTTAAGTATATTTTGGTGCGCAGGCGCATTCATGGTTTGAACAGACTATATTGCGACAGTTACATGTGCATAAAGGTCGCCGTCTGCCTGCAATTATTAGATCACAATAATAAAATTATTCTAAAATAATTTGTTACGATATACGAAGTATAATATTAACAGAAAAAAAAATTGTTTGTTTATATTTATCTCATGCTCGGCGATAGAGGAAAATATCGTAAGGAAACCTGCACGTTCTGGGACACATGTATATCCGTAGTGGAGCAACGTGGTGGATTAATCTAAGAGCTTCTCCTTAATAGGAGAGGAGGTCTTTACCCGAACATCTCGTCAGATTCCAACATATACCAATATTACTTTACTTATTTTTTATTTCAAACAAAAAACCGCATAAAAATTTGTCTATTCATTAGAGACACACGTGTAAATTACAACCAATATAAATTTCGGGTTTTGGCATTTTTATTTTTTGTAATTCATCAGTGTAGGTACTATTAATATTTGCTACTTAACATGTAACAAATATATGCTAGTTTTTAAAACTCATTTCTTCGTAGAAATAAAAAAGAGAAACAAAGAAATACGATTAGTGATAAATACTAGTCAGACGTTACGTCGGACATTAATTAGTTACCGAGAGCAGCTTGAGAGGCGCTAACGACCACATCGCTAACACATCACACCAGTGCGTACGCAACGTTACTCACACTCACATGCGCTATCAGAACTCACTAATTGCTTATCAGTGATTTAATTGTCAAACGCCGCCCAGAGGGTGTGTGCGGAAATAAAATTCCGCTTACCGGCCAAGAGTATGCTTCTTCATATTGAGGAGTTAAGATCTTCAGATCGAACGGGTTTTTATTAGACCTTCGTCGAATTAATACACGGCAATTTATTCAAAAATATTTATATGTATATATGTTTATACATCCTTCGTAGTGTTACGATAATTATTATTCAATTTTATGTTTCTGTTTCGTAATATTTAAATTTCGTTTTATTTTAAATCCATAAGCCAATGAATATGATATTTATACGTCATACAGCCAAAACCACATACAAGGTAAATTTGTATTTACGGCCTTGTGCAGCGCTTATGTACCTACTGACACAGTTTAAGAATGTCGTGCAACCACATCCTTCTGTATAAGAAAAAGCTCTTATACACGTGGACATAATAGTAAGACGTCTTAGGCGAGAATTACATTTGAAAGTTTTACGCTCGTAATTCATAAAAAACAACACTGTACCCTGGTAAGAATTACCTAGGAAACCTTACGAAATCTGTGAGTAGTAAATTTTAGGAGCTGATAGTGAATTACTTCAGATTTAAAGCAATGACAATCAACTTTTCTGAAGTCTATGAAAGTCTGAGAACAAATCTGATAAGTGCAATTCTCGCTTTATAAAGGTATATTTCGATAAGTAATCTAAAATATTGGTCAGTCTTAATCAATTGACGTTTCGTTGGACGTATCAAAATGTTAATTCGAGATGTCATTAACTCTGACCTCTACGCTGGATTGTGTTTTGGAACACACCCTCGATGTCGTTAGTTAAATTTAGTAAATCGTAAATTATAATCATGGTTGACATCTTACTAATATTATAACAAATATGACATTTTGTTGGAACGGAATTTGTTAAAATTTTATAGCGTTATAGAAAATCGAAAAGCAAAAAGATGTAATTTATAAATAAATATGTATACAAGCAGCCAGCTATTAGTAAAAATATATATTTTAAAGCGATTATATGTAAAACGCTAAAAATCTTTCCCTTTTCATTAATTATAACATTCTAACATCCTTCAGAATATCTCACTTATGTAAAAATAAATATAATTCATGGCAAACATTGGCACTCATAATTACCACGTGAAGTTAAATCACATCTACATTATATATGTGTACAATGTTATTACAGCGATATTTCCTCGTATTGCAAGATTTGCAGGAACACGTGATGGAGAGCAAATTAGAAATTAATATTCTTAGAAGTAATTGTATCGGTTTATGAAATCGATAAACAGGAATGCGTATTTATCAAACAATATTTATTCTTAAACTTGTAATAAGAAGCTTTCAACGTTACACACTTTAATACTGAGTCACGTCTGTGCTAAAATTGTATGTCTATTTCGTATAACTTTTTCGTTAAGAAAATATTACAGGTACACTCACATTTAAGACGTGATAACATTTTGAAATATCCATTAAAAACCGAAGCTTTTGTGAAAAAAACACCCAAAGGGTCATCTGATGACCACCATCATGAACATTAACAAATCAGAGAAGTCGCATATGGACTGCTGACTTCAATCAAAAGAATCAGAAAAGGTCTATGGGACCTAAATATATGAAATTGATTATTTCGCCTTACACCACACGTTATACTACACGTGGGAAAATGATTAAGATAGCACCTTAAATATATAATAAAAATAAATAATAAAAGTTGCAACATAAATAAATTTAGTTTGTGACATCTGGTACGAAAAGCCGGATAGTGCTGGCTCAAAACCCCGCTGTGTAGCAACTTTATATGACGTTTAAAATTTAAATATCAAATATAAAATTAATTTATTATACATACACGAAACATTAACACGGATATAGAAAATTTGACAATACAACTATTTATACAGTCTATCTCTTAGGTGAAAACGCACTCGTAAACGCATTTCGCTACCTCGGTGACTAATCGTTCGCAAATCGTCAGTAAGTCGTAAAGCTCTATATTACTTATCTCAATGGCCGATATCCTTCAATGACATCAATCAGTAGGCGAAGAATTTCGAGTGCCGAGGCCTATCGAGAAGACATCGGCCTCGAGTACACGCGCTAACAAGAATTGAAAGTAAAACATGAAAAAACAAGAATTGCAAGCGAAATTTGTTGTAAAAATTATTTTTTTATATTATTTTTCTTATGAATACGAAAAATAAAATAAAATTAATATTTTTTTTATATCTTAATTAGCAGATCTTTTAAGCGCGATAGGAATATTTAAGTTTTTAAGAGAAAGCAAAATTTAATTTAGGAAAAGTGCGAGATGCGCGTGCTAAAAGTGTTTATTAGTGACAAATATACAAATAGAAAACCTTACCACTGACGGTGTGGCTGGCAAAAATAATATCTGCAGTATTATATACTTACAGTTATTTTTTGGTATTTATTTATTTTTTAATATCATTATCCTATATATAGAATTATTATGCTATATTTGCAATAAATACATAGTACCTATATATGTAAATTTAATTATATAATAAGAATAATGATTTAGACTATACTAGTACCAAAGAATTAGAATTACGCATATATATACGCTAAAAATATTACTTTGATGTGCCAGACGGGTAAAATATAGACTATGCAAAATTCGTTTTCGTAAACTGTAGTTGTATTTTTGAAGGTCTTGAATAAGTTTTTGTTCTTAAAAAGCATAAAATATTTGTCACATTTAATCACTCAAAGAAAACTGTACAGATACCTATTAATTAATAATGCACCCAATACATACCTTATCGTATTAAAAGATCAGCTGTCCCACGATTTCATTAACTTGAGGACAGACAGACAGACGGAAATTAAAAAAATGTGTTTTTGTTATGTAGGTACCGTATATACTTTCGTATGCATTTAGTTAATAGCTGTAAATTTGAAATTACAAACAGACATTTCAATTTTATTTAATTTTATAGATTAAATAACCTTTTGGAAAAATATGATAGATTAACAACTATGTCAAATGATAGATAAATACAAAGTACAGTGAAGTGTACAATTCATTGTATGAAGTGTTTACTTCGAGTGCATGTTGTCTTCACAATGAGTTAATATTTCGTCGCGTGTCCGTCTATTTTATATCAATAAAGAAAAGAACGTATTACTATTGTTTAAATGGCTATAACTATTTGTATATTTTTCTTTGCAATGCGATTTTTTTATTTATTGCCTTGCGATTGTCCGCTGTGCGACTTAAGTTATATTTACATCATATGATATGATGCATTTAAAATATGTTGTTTTTCTGTTTTTTATAATAAACGGTAAACATTGTTGTAACTTATGAAAACACTAATTACATTATATTAAGTTTTATGCATACGAAAGATGGTATTTCTGTATCAAATCGGCATTGACAACGGCATTTGAAAGTGAAGGCGCATTGCTCAATGGTTTTCTGGTCGAATATTATAAAGATGCAGACGGGAAAATGAAGGAAACAAATGATCATGAAGTGGTACATTTCATCTTAGTATTTTTCATAATAACAATAAGATACAATTATTTTACAGGTATCCGAAAATACTATTAAAATACAATCCGAATACACAGTAGAAAAATGACAATACGATATGTTTAAAATGCGATTGGTCTAAAATGCTGATGACAATGATGTGATATAATTATATGTATGCTATAAACTCATGGAATTTGGCAACCAGAATGCCGACCACTTTGGACGACATTGCTAGCAACTAGCTAGCGACGAAGTATAACAAGCGAGATCTTTATGCCAACTAGACTATTGACGAACTTATCAATGTTGGAAATGGTTACAGAATTTTAATGTCAGTTGAAATATGATAATGGAAATTGCATTAATACAATCTATATAACTACGTTTTAATTGTAAACGTGTAATTTGTTTTTTTTTTTTTTATAATTGTTTGTGTATCGATGCATCTCAAACAAAAACAATTTTATTAAGTGAATACAACTATCATTATTGTTCTGTATCGGAAGACCTTGCTCTTGATTTCTACGATATTAATTGGTGCAGATAGGGTTGCCTGTTGTTAAAAAAATGAAATTAAAACTTTGAGAACCTTAGACTAGTTAGTCAATGAACAATATTATTTTTAACAACGATACCGTATATTAAAATAAAAATTTGTTTCTTGATTACATATCAAAATAAATTCTTCTCTCCTCAGAACGATATTTTCAGAACATACGAAAAAATTCAACATAATAAGTTAGCATCCCTAGGAATTATTTGCTGCATCCAGTGACGTTTGTTTTGATTGATGGCAAATTGACGTGTCATGAAGGTTACGTCACATCAATTGATTCGCACTAAACACGCCTACTATCAGAAAATTGTTACAATTAGCCGCGGCAAGTCCACATTTGCGTCAGAGGTTTATTTTATTATCCTCGTACCTACACAGTCATTTATTTTCGATTCTGTAACACTGCTTCATAAATTGTACAAGAAATTATATACACATAACGTTGTTTCATCACTCGAATGAAGTTTAATATAACCGCTACTTATAAAGGCGGAGACGTCTAAAATAGATGTGAGCGAAATTCAGAGAGCAAACAAGTCGATTTCGGAATTACAATAATGGCGTGTGTATTGTGTGGCGATAAATATAGTTTTTGTTAGGATTTCATTCATTCCCAGAAGCCCGGCCTTCGCGGGTTCGTCCGTCCGCTGGCGAAGTGTACAGGACGACGATTACTGCGTACTATTACTTACTTAAGCTAAAAACATGTACTGCTGTACTCAATATATTTACGGGAACATTTTCATTCATATATTTTATCTTGATAACGAGACGAACAATGATATTCAAGAGCGCATTTGAATATCGTAAGCCTTAACAAGATTTTATATGATAAAAATATATATGAGTTAATATGTATGATTAGGCTATTAAAATATGTTCCATATTTTAACCGTTTAAGCAATGCGCGGAATGGAAGCATTTTTCACATATTACTTCTATTATTCGTAGCGTGATGTTATATAGCCTATAGCTTTTCTCAATATATGGACTATTCGACAATTTTCAATGTGAACCAGTAGTTCCAGAAACCAGCGCATTCAACCGAACTCTTCAGCTTTATAAGATTCGTATAGTAGATATATATTACGCTATATATTTTTATTATAATAATTACAATACAATAAATTTTAAAAAGAAAGGATAAAATACTGTTCTTGTTGACCCTTGTACAAGAGTACAAGACTCAATACGAACAGTATTTTTCCCTTTCTCATCTTAATACGATGTGAAAATATTTTATAATTAAAAACTACGGAACTGATGTATTGCGGACTAGGTATTTCTATAATGCGCAGGCGCATGGATACTATACGCGTATCCATTGCACATACATATTTACATTTTTCCGCTGCATTCATTACAATATATAACAAAAGAATTTATATGTAGCTATATAATTAATCACAGACAAGTTAAAACATTTAATACACGATATAGAAATTGAAACATAATAATATACTAAATTTTCTATTAATTTTTATGGTATTAAGAAGGTATCTCGTTTCCGGTTGCTTTGAAAGCCGTACCGCATGAAAACGATTATAAACGTCAGTGCAAGCTTGAAGGACAACGAGTTTGTTTCCGCGTTACATGCGCTCGCGCAGGCTTACAAGTTGAATATCGTAGGTACATATTCTTTGATACTTAATCAATAGCTTATTAAGGCTTGTCCAACAATTTATATGTGATTCATTGCGGTATGACAGAATTTGTATGAAGTTTAACAAAACATTTATATATGGTTTAAAATTTCGTATATAAAGTGAAGATTTAGTAATATTTATCAATTAACAAAGCACAGCAATCAATAAATCGCTATTTTTAAATTTCATTTCATGTTTGCGTAGATTTTAAATTCGGATATATTTTGACTCCAAATAATACCTGATGCTTTTATTACTCCTAGCGCTATTCCCGTTCTTCATATTTTTATCCAAAAAATATTTTTATGGTTTGAGTTCCAAATTAGGGTCATTAAGTTTGTAGAATGATTGAATAGAGTTCAATTATAATTGTTTTTAATAAACATTTTGAACTGTATTTCTTCTCTTCACCCTTTTATTTTCCACGTGCGCAATATTATTTCTCTAGAGACAATTTGAATTTGAGTGACGTCACTTGAAGCTACATGACAGGCAGAGTCATCGTAGAAAATCATAGCTATAGGCTATACTTAAGCTGTATTTATCCTGCACGTGAATCTGCGAGGCGCAATTGGAGATACAGATTTAAGAAATAAGTTATAAATAAAAATATGGGAGTCATTAAACCCTATCAAATCATAAAAAATAAGATTGTCATTGAATTGACTTCAATTGGTCGAATCCTCTTCTAACCGGTGTCGTGTTAAGAAAACGATTGACGCTTCGCCCCGTTAATCAATTGCACTGCCGTTTGTGGACTCCGATCGACACTTATATAATTTATTCGCACAAAACGGAATCGCTATTATATGCAATATGAGAAACTTCCCGGGATTTTCTTTATGAGTTAATTTATTACTTCGCTTTTATATCGCTTCGCTCGTGCTAATGTCGCTTTGTTATGCCGGACGACTGTTCACAAGTGATTTTTCTATCTAGTAACTGTATCTGTAGTACAAGTTTTAATAGTTTTCAGTGATGTGAAAAATTAGGTAGCGTGTGAAGCGCTGCTAGTCAATTTTTAAAACACTACCGAAAATTATGTCATCGAAAACTATTAAAACTAAAAAAACTAAGGAGAGTACACTGTACAGCGTGTGTGCACAATTTCATGATCACTATTAGGCAGGTGAGGCGTAGAAGTTTTACAAATAAACAAACTCACAATCGCAATTATATATTGGGCAGGATAATTGGTGTTGTGAAAATAAATTAATTTTAATATCACAGTAACGGATTTGTAAAAGTCTCATTATACTGCTTGTTTTATTATATATATAATAATCAGTAAAAATAATAATTAATACAAGTATTAAAAACATTTTTCATTCTTCAGATATATCATCTTGGACATACAACAGTCACATGGACACACTGATTACTTGAATGAGATGCAACTTACTATATTATAATTATTGATACATGTACGAATACACATATAAATATATGTCGTTTAGGTTTATTATACTTTATTGTATAAACGTTTCATAAAATATACGTAATAAAGATTCAAATGATGCGGTATGATTCTGTTCATAAATTGTTTATGTTTAAATAATGATACATTAAAATGTATTATTATTTGTAGAACGAATTATACGACAATGGTATCCTGAACGTTTTATATAAAGAAAAGGTCAGACATGCGAACGCGGGAAATAACCTAGGATTTTCCTTGATTTAGCATTTATGTCAATTAAGTGTAAATTAGATTCCCGTGCGATTTGATTAACGTTGCCATTCTCGTTTTAATTAAGATAATGGTTTGTTTAAACACTTTATTTCTTTAGCACGATACAACTTTTCTAACGATCATAAGCCTTCGAATTTTATAGTTATATATACCATAATCTTATTATTGTTATAAAGATTGAAATTTGTATGTAAGTTACATTTATTGAGGAATGTTGTGGGCTATATAACATCACGCTACGACTCAGGAGCAAAGCAGTATTCATAAACGCAAATGAAATCGCGAGGGTCAGTTACTAATATAATAAAGGGAGAACGATTTTTTTTTAAGTGAAGTAAATTTGGAACTACTGAACATTTGAAAGTTATATTATTTTATATGGTCATAGGCCATTTAATATGTATATACGGATTTATACATTATATTATTATTTTAAAAAGCTAGTAATATACGTACTCATATTTATACTCCTATATAAATATCAACTGTCGTACGTTAATCTCACAACAATTCTAAAATGACTTTACTAATTTGATCTTTGTTTTCTAAATTTCAATACTGGGATGGTTTAGAAAAAAAAAAATTAGGAAAAACCCGACATAACTTATACAATAAATTACAGTCTGTAAGTCCCCCTACGAGGCAAATGCCGTTGCAATCAAGGCGAAGCATTAGTCTACTCTCTGAATTAGCGAATATAAAGCAAGTAATATTTTTTAGAACGTTAATAACATCAACAATATAGTGACAACTACCTCTTGATGTAATTTATGTTTATGTTTTATTATATACTCCCACGATTTTTACGCTTTAACTATTAAACATTCATTTAAACGCGAGTGCATGAAAGCAATTTTTAGTTTTATTTGGATTGATATGACGTCACGATAATTTCGTATCTTGAATCAATAAGCAGTCCATTTCGCGAAGCGAATACGCGGTAAAAAGTAATTTTATTGTAACATCCATACTATCTATTGTTCTAAGTAAAAACGATGGCGTGTTATTATATTAAACTAACGTTTGTCTCACTTCTCGCTTTGTTAATTTTTACGTAAAGATAAATCACTTCGAAAAGGAATGTCGCCTTTTATGTACAAGTAGTAGTTTTTGCGCTGAGTAGGTACATAATATATGTGTTGGGCTGCAGCTTCAACTCTCGAACTGGCATTTATATGAGCACACGGCTGCACTCGCGTTAATGACGACTTTGTTATGCCAAACGAAAGTCTACGAGTTATTTCATTATTTCTCAATAAAAGTTACTTCAACGAGTCTTGTGCTCCCGACGACAACTAAAGTAAAGTAAATAGTAACAGTCTGTATAAGACAGTGGGACTTATACAGGCTGGGCTAAGGCCTCCTCTTCTATCAATGATAAGGTTTAAACCTTAATCCACCACGCTAGTCCACTGCGAGTTGGCGAATATACATGTATCAGAATTTCTCGCGACACAAGCAGGTTGGCGATGTTTTCCTTCACCGCCAAGCTCGAGATGAATTTAAAAACAATTTTTTTTACGACGACGCCTATCCAGTAATTATAATGGTAGATTGAGTGTTTGAGGCGCGAAAGCGCAACCAATACCGTAACATTCACATGTATAATATTACTTACGACAAAAATATAAACACCAGGTCAATTGTATACGTCTGGTACACAAGCTAAAGTTCTATATAATAGGATATGATTCTAAATCAGCCACCTTGATATTTAAAAATCTTTTAAATTAAATATTAAATTATTTTACAATAATTTATGCAAATAGTAATTTCACATATACCATCATTCAAAAACCACTTATTTGTCAACATGCGTTATGCTTCCATTGTTAAAAGTTTTTCATTTCATAAAAACCGCCAAAACCTGTTGATTTTTCTATCCTGCAGAATATTTTGTTACCAAAGCTTTAAGACCACAAGTTGTTAATTTTCTATCGGCGGAGACGCGTCATAACAATGCAGAATTTCAATGATCTACGTGAAATAATCTGCGCTAAAACAGCTAAAACAGACGTACAAACATCGCGGTAATTCCATACGTGTTCCGTTTTTAAAATACGAAACAAAAAAACTAGCTTAATAAAAAC
Organism: Hypolimnas misippus; assembly: GCA_037950945.1. Classification (NCBI taxonomy): domain Eukaryota; kingdom Metazoa; phylum Arthropoda; class Insecta; order Lepidoptera; family Nymphalidae; genus Hypolimnas; species Hypolimnas misippus. The sequence goes on from JBBEEQ010000001.1 coordinate 1,191,831, forward strand.
AATCTTGTTATTCACCTTATAAAAAACCCAAACAATTTTTCCTTATTTAAAATTTGAAGTGAACATATACCTATATATACTTTATTAATAAGTATGTAACGGGAATGCTCTTATCTATAATTTATGAAGATCCGTTCAGAATTATGACAGTTATAAATTTTTTTTGTTATAAAAAGGACTTTAAAAACTAGCACTTTCATCAGGTATCATACTAAAATATGTATAACAAGTGTGTTATCTTGATCTGATGCTGTAACATCATATGGAATCAGCAGGACCCGCAACCCACCGGTTTACAGTAGAAATATCGTGTTCGTATCTGAATGGTCTCAATGAATACATTGTCGAGGTTATTTTCGATTTTCAATTTTATCTCATTATTAATATAAAACGATATCCCTAATTTCGCCGTCGTCTACCGATCATGATGATGAGTCACGGCTGTTTATTTGACCTTGGTACAATTATAATCGAAGCATCAAATCATTCAAGCTGTACGCCTAATTGATAACCCAGTGACCTCAGTTGCGTTTCCTCAGTCTGGGAACTAAGTAGACTGCGTCGGGGACTATTCAGTACAAAATCCTTTAGTAACATTTACTTTTATTATTAAATTCACTCTATGGTAGGTAAAAAATCATATCTTATAAAAATATATTCAATAATGAAATAATATCATAATTTAATGTAAATACAGTAATATCACTTGTAGACAAATCTTTGTGTTTGTTTCGTCTAGTTATATTAAGGAGTCAGTCAAAATGTGTCTTTTATAACTTTTTTATTTGGAAGCTGATAAGCAATACTGTGTCAAGCCACACAGACTTCATTTTGAGAAAATGGCTTCTAAAGATATCAAACCTATTCGACACAAATCTGTTTGAAGAAGTATATATCCATATTTTCTTTTATTTTTTGATAAAAGGTATAATGAATTTAAATCAGACTGATATTTTTAATATATTATCTTCTAAAGAGTTTTTCAAATTTTTGAGATTATTGTATAAATTGCAAAATATGGAACGCACTTAAAATTCGAACCAATTCATTAAGAAACTTTTTTCCGTGCTTATTTAGTTTATATGACTTCAATTTTTTTAAATAATGTAAAATAGATGATGCAGTATCAAAATACATCAATATCTCCGAATTTGACTATTTGTGGGTTGACACATTATTGCTTATTAGCATCCATTTATAAAGAATGATTCGGCTCGCGTTCCTTTCAGCGTTTTTAGATATTTTTCATCATTCATCAGGTATTTAATCCAATTGTCCGCGAAACTGGTTTTTGAGCTAAAGGTTGGAAATCTTAGACAGTTTAGTGTTCGTAATGAATAATGACATATAAAACGTATATTATGTTTTTATTTCTGAACAGATATCCAAAAGAGGGCCGTCGATTTATTTATTTTATACAGAAACTTGCTGTCCCTTACGGTTTCATTCGCGTTTATGGTTACTGCTTCATTCCTTTGAATCTTAGCGTGATGTAATATAGCTTGTAGCCTTCTTTAATAAATAAGCTATCTAACACAAAAATAATTTTTCAATTTGAACCAATAGTTTCTGACATTATCGCGTTCAAATAAACAAACAAACTTTTCAGCTTAAGCTTAATATAAGTATAGATAAATCGCGTCTTTACCCGAAACTTCGTTCCTACAGCTCCAGTGGCACGTAGAAATACAGTTCGGTTACTCTTTTTGGTAAAAAGTGTGGCGCGACAGCCCCCGGCCGTCTGAATGACCCCAAAAGTAATTAGCATATTTCCATTTCAAGTTTTATCGCGTGGATAATAATTATTGAGGCTATTTATTATCTTCATTACAATATCTTTAAGGAAAAACTTAATAAATATGAAACTTGTATGATGTTTATGTTTTATTATTAAACGATCACAAATATATTCTATTTAACTGCTTTTGTACACATGTAATACGAAACGACATTAGTGACATCAAATTAAAATATTTATTAAAGTAAAAAAAAATAAAAGTACTAAGGACACTTTTCGTAAAAATCTTATGTCGAGACAATTTCCTGATGGTTTAACAGCTTAAGTGCACGACTGTACCTCGTTATCCGATATCTCGGGAATAACCTGTTCCTCGCGATGCCGGCGAATCCCTACTTCCTCGCAATTACTTCTCGCGTCCTCCAAACATCGTTAAACCGAATTAAAACCATTCGTCACCGAAAAGGTACACTTTAAGGGTTACTTTTGCATAAAATGTGTAATCGTTGCATGGTTTACACCAATTTTCTCATAAAAATTGTTCTCGGTGTAATGTCATCGCTTCCACATACAGTTATAAATTTACTTTAGACCCAAAACATATAATAAGCAAAGAGTAGGTGATTAATTGTACAGGACTAGATGACCGGTGAACTTCGTATCGCATATTTACGATTCGATATATTAAAAGTAATCCGAAGTGATAATCAAACAAAGTCGATTTTTTATGTTTTATCTAAACCACCCCAGTATAAGAGATAGGTAATAATACGTTTTTCTAAATTTACAGAAAAATCTACTATCATAATGTTATATGCAATGTTGCTATTTCAAAGGAAATAAAACGCAATACGCGATGTTTAATCTAAGCTTCATTAAAACAAAACCAAAGCAACCGCCTAATTAAAGACTGCATCGTAACCCCGGTGTAAGTAGAAGAATTTACGAGTCGTAAACTTATAAGGCCTTCTTAAAGGCTATAACGCGTAAGTGGGTATATGAAAATAATGCTAGCTTGCACAACCGCCGTACCGCGTGCAATAGCATCTCATTTCAGTCAATCAGCCCGCAATCAGAGTCGCCGTGGAGCCGGTTCAGTCCGGATTTTACCGGTTCTCACATTTTACCTGTAGCGACTCTTGCGGTATTCAACTTTGATGCGTTTTTGCGACCAAGTCTAAATGTTTACATTTCAACACGTTGAAGATGTAGAAATGACAAGACGTGATAGAATAATAATCTATATATAAATACCGATGTTTGTATGTTTGTCCTCTATGCGTTCCGAAACCATTGATCGGAGTGTGATGGGTAACTTTGGTAGGGTGTCCATGCGGGATCCTGGTAGTTTAGGTTGAAACGCATGCAGGATACTAATAAGAAATTAATATAATTTTTTATGCATCTCTCATTGGACGAATATGCAGTTTAACAGCTTATCGTCTACTGCGGTCTTGTCGGGTTTGAACGCAATAATTATGATAATTTGGAAAACTTGCTTCTAAATTGTTATACCTATTAACAACGAGGAAACAAACGTTACAAGATCGAAATACGTGAGAACATAAATAGTAAATATCTGTGCCTATGTAGGTATGTGTCACAAATGTTATGTAATCGAACCTATCTACACTGAGTTTGTATTCGAAACACGTGCGCTTAAGGATATGGAAGAATCGCGGTGATTTATTTAACGAAAGTCACTTATTTTTTATAATATTATACTTATTTTATGTTTGATAAGAAATTGCAAAAAATGTACAAGCATCAATGCAATAACTATCACATTGATACGAGTTATGTTTGTGTAAAATACAGAATTGAAAAAAGATTTAATTAATAATTTTATTACCAATCTGTGCACAGCAACTTTAAATAATCAAGAGCAGACTTTTACCTTTAAATATAATGTAACATTAATATGAATTCGCGCAATATTTTATCTAGATTTTTATTTAATTATACGAAACAAACTGTGTAGTCGCGCCAGTTTTACACTTTTACAACACAAGACTTCTTTTCAAAAAGGCAATCGACCTCAAAAGCAAAGTATGTACGTAATCGTCTATTTTACTGAAGACACTTATTCCAGTTACTTTGATTTTAAAACTAAACTCCAGAACCGATTTTGGTGCAAAATCTATATGACCAATAAGAAAGTATAACCTTTTAAGCGAAATAAAATCAAATCGATCAAGCCGTTTTCGTGAAATCGAAGTATATATAAAAAAGGTCCCCGGCGAATTGAGAACCTCCACCTTTTTTGGAAGGCGGTCGAAAACGTTTATTTTAAAAACAGAGGGCCGGAGAACACTTCCAGAAGCTCAATGCGCAGGCTGTTCACGTGCACGCCGCGGCAGACCGGTCGGCGCAAGCAACCGGTCTCGGTGGAAAATTTTTGCTTTCCTCCCTCTGTGGGACAAACTCGGGATTGGTGAAAGGCTGATAATAATCGTACGGTGCTAATGGTTAAATGGTCGCTCTCCCTGATTCTGCCTTCGTTTTTTTTATATCAAAAAGATATTACAATTCTATTGTAACCTAAACATTACTACAAAAGATTTAAACAGACGTTAAACGCGAGTTAAACATGCTTCAGACATAGATTAATATACGTTTAAGTGAGTTTAATAGATGTTTAAAACCTATTTCAGCTGTCAAATGTAACATATAACATTTTATCAATAAGTATTTTTATGAGTTTATTCGCTGTTAAGCAATTTAGATAATATTTTAAGCAATGTTTAAATCTTAAACACTGTTTAGTTAGACACGCGTTGAACATGGTTTTAATGCGTCTTTTGTAGTATGACTGATAGCCCCTATATACTACCGAGGTTATAACTTTTTTGAAATTTGTTTGCCACTTCATTCTTACCTTTTAAATATGGTTAAATAGAGGATATTATTTTCCAATAAATGTCTTGAAAGGTCGTTACTCTTTTATCAATATTAATGTTTACGAAAAAAAAATCATTTAATCTACTAGATTAATATTAAAATATGTATTTTTAAATGGAAATATTGATTAATAAAGAAATTTTATGTATGTATACAGCTCAATGTTTCTTTAAATTTTCTATAAACAACTTTACATTTAAATTTTATCCTCAAGATTTGATTTTTTTTTAATTCATGTACTCGTATAAATTATTCAAATCGACAGCATTAATGGTCAATTTGAAATTCTAGTTATATATATTTTTTTAAACTTCCTTATAAAAATAACATAAAAAACATGTTTTAGTTAATAGTAATTATATTTGTTTTAGTTAATAAATAATATTTTTTGGTAATTATAATTTGTATTTTATTATTTATTTTACAAAACGAGTTACGTCAAAAAAAGCAAAATGTACAGAGGTCTTGATTTATGTCACACGAGACGACTGCCACCATTACGTGGCCGCCACTGTAGAGATTTAAAAGAAAAATTAGATGATAGTCATTGACTATATCTACATAATTAAGTACGTTTGTTGACATAATTTATTTCGCAATAAAACGTTAAAACATTTATTTGAAAAAGAAAAATGGTAATTTTATTCGAAAAATATTTAATGGCCTCACTCCTGTTGTCCCAGGGCCTCCAGAACTCTAAATCCGGCTTTGTTAAACCATATTGTCTTTTCGGCTACATCATTTGGACGCTGATAAGCAATACTGTATCAAGCCACACGGATTTCATTTTGAGAAAATGGCGTCTAAACATGTCACACATTTTTATTAATTTTTCATGAAGACGTATGTGTATATCCACCTTTTATTCTCTATTTTGATAAGAGTTATAATTTTTTGAATGCTTTCAATTAATTATAACTCTTATTTGATTGATTTAATAAAATGTTTTATGTTATTATATGTATGTTTTTCAAATATATGGGATTATGGCATATTGCAAAATATGGAATACACTTCAATATTCGAAACATTCAATTAAGAAACTTTTGTCTATACTTATTAAGTTTATACGGATTCGTTGAATAATGTTAAATAGGTGACATAATATGAGCATACATCTATATCTCGAAATTTGACTTTTTGTGGGTTGACACGTTATTACTTATCAACATCCATTTACGGCAAAACGATAGTAAATAATCGTGTGTAAAATTTAAAATGTTGAATATATTACTGATTTTTTATGACCTTTAAATAAACACTTGACTAGATTAAAATATGATAACTATATTTTTGCTTTAATTATGATAATATCGAATTCTAGTTATTGAATGATTTGTTCAACAAACACTTACGTACACGATTGTTAACTATTTTTTTAACACTTGACCATGTAATAATTTTTCAATCTTCAATGTGTGCTTCAAAACATTCAATAAACTGTTTAGAATAATCTCATTGTAAATTGTAAGTGACAATATTAAAATTTGGAACTTAATCATTAGGGGAGATAGCTACGAGCCATGTAAATTTTCGATTATGTAAATCAAATGGATTTTAAGTTACAAGATAGTCGAAAATGAGTAGATTCGTGTTAATAGCACAGGGCGATGTGGCTCACTGCCGTCCGTCTAGATTAAACGATTATTAATTTAATTTTTTTCGTTTCGGTATCCATTTGCTAGATTGGTTGACATTTGTAATTAACGCTTTACTCCTGTGAGTCATATGATTTTATATAGTCCTCAAACAGTTCAATAATTCAAACAAACCGATGCATACCGGTGATAAATCCATTAATTTAATTTTTTTTGTTTCTGTATTAACGATTTTAAAGTGCTTGTAAAAGCCTACTTAAAGAAAATATATTTTGATTTTGATTATGAAACTGACTGGTACGTTTTATATTAATAGTGTTTTACGGCTTGTGCAATGTAGCCTTTCTGTTAAAAAACATTAAATACACGCTTTGATCGTCTTTAATAATATACCTTTTAAATTATATCATTATTTTTAGAATAATTTCAGTGGTTCCAGAGTTTGCTTCGCAAAAACAAAATTTAGCATCTCTTATTAATAGATTATTTTAGATAGATTTAGAAAATGACGGGAACAAATATAAGTAACAAGGTCTTTCCCGCAGCTTCTCTCGCGTTAATGTAAAGCCAGACGACCGTCTATAAATTATTTTTCTATTTCCTTTTTATTGTAATGTATTTAAAACATTTGATTGAGTACGCGACGTCGCTTATATGTACAGCTGAAACAATATAATGAATTATTTACAATGAATGTAGAAGACAAAACGAATGTAAATAACATACGTTATGTCTTTCACATTCATGTTACTGTTTAAAACACGTATTCAAGATAATTTAGCTTTGTATATTTCTATGGATGATATATATTTTAACTATTTTTTCACTTGTACGTATATAGCCGATGTAATTAATTAAAGTGGGTAGGTTTTTTATAAAGTGATCTTCAAAGCTGCTGATCTGATTTGAAAAATTCTTTTCGTGTTTGACAGGCCGTTTATTAAGGAACCTTAGGTTACATTACATTATACTACAGAAGCGACGAAAAACCGTGAGGGACAGCTAATTAATAATAAACATCTTGTTCATTTGATTAAGACATGACCCATATACTCGACAAACGTTGTCCTGTCTAACAGCAGCGCCACCTATCGGGTCCGATAGTGCAACTAAACCATTCAAACACACAAAACATCAAAAGCCTCGTTTAAGATAAGTTCAGCTACACGCACACATAGAAGACAGACCCGCACAGCAGAATATATTAGACCATGACTCATGAACGTCAGTAGAGAATGAGAATTAGAGAAATTTGTTAAAAGGAACCGTGGTACCGATTTTGAAGTTAAGAAAAACTGCATTCAAAGATTTTCCAAAAACTACACTACTCGGGGATCGACATGTTTATACTTTCGTACGTAAATTGTATATCATTGATCTTACTCTTAAAAATTTACTGTCAGTGCCTTATATTTGATAGGCGCATCTTCCGCATGGTTATCTGAGTAACTGTTGCCAAATTATAGAGTTGTTATAATCTAACTCACGACTACGAATAAATGTATAATTAATACGTACATTGTACAGAAAATTAATTAGCAAGAGCAAAGTTTTCATAATCATCGTCGCCACGCTATCACCACATGATCTAATAATAATGATATTTATATATTTCTCACATGTCAAGAGACATACATGTGCATAAATGTGCATGTAAAGCGATAGTTACAGCTGTCGAAGTCGCGTAAGTCGCAGGCACTTGGCCAACTGCACATTACTTTGATGTATTAGCACATTCTCATAAATACAGTTTCCTATTATATGTAAAAAATGTTGAGAATTGTTCTATATATATGTATATATACAAGAGCAAGATCACTCACTTAATCAACACGAAATCACAAGTGCTATAAGTTTCAAATTTTGCATTGCTTTTTAGGACAAAAGTGCTCACTAGTACGGGATTTTTAGGACCGCTGGTAAATATGTAGATTTAAATATTCCAAAATTGAATAATCATAAGACATAGTCCACATCTTTACTTTCCGAAACTTGTAACATCAACAGACGGTTGCTAGGCAACTCCGGGACAAATGAACATCAGTCAGATTATCAGTAATAAAAAAAATCACGCTATCCACTATCCAACTCTAGTATACATTGTTTTATTGTTAAAAAGTGTTATGTTATAGAGTTGTTAAAACAACCCAAACGAGTCTAAACTCGAGAGGTTTATTTTGATTGAAGAGTTCCACGATTCACGTCCTCAGTCCATCCGATCAATTAAGTGGGGACCTATTGTATATAATTAACGAAGATTTTAATATTTAAAGCATTTATAACTCTGTTATTAATTACAATTTAATATAATTAAAATATTATAACAATCAAATTAATATACTGAGTGTAAAATTCTTAGTGCGTTCCTTGTTACTTATACCATTATATTTTTTGCTTACGATCCGGATCAAATTTCCTTATCTGCGACCTTGAATAAATTATAAATTAGTGCCTACGCGTGAATTGTATGAGATTTATTCTCAAAAATGTCATAGAAAAATAGGTATAAACTGCGATGTACATAAATAACACGGTTATCGGATAAATTCTTAGTACGATATGTACCTAAATAACTAAACTACTGAAAACGATGAATCAATTTAGTGAAAAGTTTCCACCATAATCGGCCCGAGACTCCCTGAGGTATATTTGCTATTCCTGAGTTTTGATTTTCGCCATCTACGCCCTCCTTAAAAATTATTTCTGTACATTATATTGTAATTTTATTTTCAACCGCACAAGTTAAATTTTCAATGACATATTGTCATTGGTATTCTACGAAAGTAATCTTCGCAGAAAAATGCGAAATGCTGATTAATGAGGGGTCGCTGGTTGGCAAGCGCCGGCGTCGACTGGCCGACTCGCCGCGACGTCTACGCCGCGTTGGCGTCGCTTTGACGTCGGTTGGCACACCCGCGCTAGCGTCACAATACGTAAATATTGTTATGTTGTATATTTTTTGTATTGAAATTATTTATGTCGTTTTTCACTTCAAAGAAAATACAAAACATTTCGTAAATTGTATAAAATCCAGCTAACGGATACTGTAACATTTAGTTTCTTTTTCCATAAACGACGGTTTTCGATATCAAAAAGTTTCTTTTTTTCAAAGTACTTTTAATGATGATCTATAGATGTAATTTTACAATCTAATGCGTAGGAAATATTGAGATTTATTATGTAGTAATTATACAGGTGATATAGTAAATTATATATTAGATTATTATTGACAGACTCAATGTGCCGTGGTAGGTATTTAGATTATTACAATATAATTATACTTTCGACAATTTGCAATGCTACCACGTTATGTAAATTATTACAAATTATTCTAATTCTGCCAAGCATGAACTTGGACAGACTAAAAAAACATCTAGATTAATTGGTAGTTTTTGTACATAATTTTTTGTAGTTTTGTTTTTTATAGTACATGTTTTATAACATAGTTTCTTAATTATCACTTGCTTCGTGACAGTGGAACAAAATATCAAGGCTATAGTAATTACTTCGGATACACGGAATATTATCTTAAGCTGCCGCTGCTATGTATTTACCACATAAGTACCACATAAGTGTCATTTTTAAAGAGATTTTTGTAAAAAATATCATCTAAATTTCTTTGTCACTAAGAAATCAAAACATTTTTTTTATTCAAAGTACAAACCTAGTTCGATAAAAAAAAGCAGCCAAATTGGTCGAGCCGTTATCATGACGATCTTTATACATGCGGCAATTCATTTTTATTTATATCGATATTTAAACATCCTATTCCTTTCAACAGGTGTTTGTCAAACACAATAAACACAACTTCTAAAAATCTATAACAAGACGCTAATTCGATTGTCACGTTCTCAATTTCCAGTTAAAACTCTTAGACAAATAAAATAATGATTAAGATGTTATTATTGTGACACACTTGTCACGAATATACGAATGTATATGACTGTGAAGTTAAATAATCACTTAACAGCAACATTAAATAACTAATGTAGACGCAACTTATAAAGAAAATAATTAATAAAAATGGTAATTAAAAAAAAACCGAGAATCTACCGAGACCATTTCAACGAGCCCCAACACCATAGTACATGCCACTGATTCCAGGAGATGTATCGTAAATTTCATATTCAGATCCTTTCAACAACTAGGACATAGTCAGCTTTTTCCTTCAAATGTATCCATTCGTTAGGGATCTACGATGACAGAAATACATACGTCAAACTGATAAATCCCTTTGAGTTGAATGTTAATGAACCTATATTGAACAAAATTTCATGATCAATCCTAATTCAAGAAAAATTGAAAAAAAAATCACTTCAAAATAATGTATTTGGTATTCTATTAAATAAAAAAAATATGATCAATTTCGAACAGACATCCAAAAATCTAGATTATAAACATTCGACCAACATTTTATTCACACTTTCTTTAATGAAACAATTCTCCGAAGCTTCTTAACTATTGCAATGTGTCTGTGTATAGAAATTCGCTAAATACAACTTTGGAGTCATTCCAAACTTATTTCTCCGCCATAGTATTTTCGGATATTACTAATGATGAACAATTTTATTCATAAATAACGACACGAAACACAAGAAGTACCGCTCGTTCGTTATGATATTTGATGTGCTTCGAAAGACAATTGAACATATTAACCAGAAGTTATGACATGTCAAATTGATAATTTTCTATTTCTAACGACACGTCAACTAGTGGTCGACTTTCGCTCATAAAAAACATCTATATCAGCCTTAACGGTATTTTATTAGCATTATACTTTATAAATATATGTTACGTTCACTCTATTTGATGTTAAGAATCTGTATCCATTTTCAACTTTGACAGTTGTATCTGTCGTTTTTCTTCGCTATCTGTGCTCGCCAACGTCGTCCAAAGTGGTCGGCATTCTGAGTGCCAAAACCTAAGAGCTTATGACATATCTACAATTAAAATGCTTGGCTATACCGACGTATGTTGTATGCACACGCGCCGATATAATATTCATGCAATATTATGACACTTAAAAGTGTCGTTTTAAAACAGAAATAAAATCAAAACGTCAGAATGTTTCATGTTTAATAACAGATTACAGCAGTAAGCCCCTCGGTTATTTTCCATTTATTGGGCGCCAACACTCGTGATCAATTGTACACGACGTTTCGAGTGTTTGAACAGGGCTGAACGCGCAAACACTCGTTACAGTTTCACTTTGAAATTATCTCGAAGAATTCCACTGAATGTGTTCTAATATTCAAAATATTATTCACAACTTCGTGTTATTTAGGGGCCGTTCATTAATCACTTGATGTTTTTAGCAACTTTTTAGACCCTTTTACCCTTGGTAATACGAAGTGAGGTTTAGTACTACCCCTTCTCCCCCCCCACCTCGCACCTAAAATCACGTGTATTTTTTGTACCTACTACCTAAGTAGGAATATTAAAAAAATACTTAACTTTACAAACGTATAATCGCATTGACTTGAAAGAAAAAAATATGCAATCGTATATATGTATAGCTTACAAAAGAAAATAAACTACCCCCCTTGTGATATTTGGTGATTTGACAGCCCTTTAGCGACGTTAATTTACAAACTAGCTTTTGCTCGGGGCTTCGCTCGCGTTGATGTAGGTTTTGTTACGTCCGAAAGCCGTTTAAATGGTCCCTATGTCCTTTTTTGTATCTCTCATTCTGATTATTAATTCACGATGATCAGTCGAGTCGAGACGTGGACACATAACAAAACAAACCCACATTCGCAATTATTTTATTGGTTAGGATGTCACGCTTCAGGAAAACGATGTTTCAAATTTTTTCCACAATTTCTTGCTCCAATTACTTTCCATCCATATCTTTCAAAAGACAAAAATCATAATTTACTGAGCATTGCAAAATATGCACATTAATAAAATATTTATCACAGATAAAGTAATGTTTAGCACCTTTAAAAACTATTTATAGTGATTAAATAAGAAAACAAACAGTATAGTCCAAATTATGCATATGTACAGTTCAGTCGACATGCGATTTCTGATAAGTACAGTGTATCATTGTTATTCGTGGTGTCGTTGGCACTATTTTAATGGACCGTAAAAACGTCGAAATATCGACGAGATAGTGATCGGTGACATTAAGGTTCTGCGCGGGCGCAGTCGCCGACAGCGGGCTGCTCAACGTGACGGAATCCCGCTGGACGTTTTTATGTGAAAACTAGCTGCCCCTCGCGGTTTTACTCACGTTTTTAGTTATACCTCGTTTGTTTGAGTTGTATCGTGTATAGCCTATAACCTTCCTCAATAAACGGCCAACAAAAAAAGAATTTTTAAAATCGGATCAGTAATTTCAGAAATTACCATACAAATATACTTTAGCTCTATACAATATTAATATAGATTGAGCTATACGATTTGTTACATAATTTAAAACTTGCCTGTCTAACGAATGATGTAGGTACAGTATCTCCATTTACTATCTCTTCTATAAATACTTATGACAGTGTTGTGTTTAAATAATATGCTACATAAAAGTTATTTTGTAGAATTTTAATATACTTTGTAATATTTATGATTATTAAAATGTAGATTACAATTGTTAGATATTTAATCGCGGGTCTTTAACCTGTAGTAAAGCCAGAGGCGTATACCATCTGAGGCCCGTGGCAAATTCTTTGGATGGGGCCTCCCAGTAAAAGTCGTCACGTTAGAACTCAATCTTACGTCACGTAAATCTTATTTTCAAGAGCATAGGTTTATACATACATATTTATAATGAAATAACAATTTTTTATTTAAATTTTTTTAATTAATTAACTTTTAAGAAGATTTTTATTACTGAAAATTCTTTAAGGTCAGGGCCCTCTCGGATCCGGAGCCCGTGGCTTTAACTGGAGGTGGCATTACATTGACAGGTATAACTAGGGCCGTCTTTAAGCTATTGGACGCTATGGACACATAACGTCAATGGCCCCCTGTTCATGGGCCCCTTTAATATAGGTCTATTTTGTTAAAATAGGTTTAAAGAGTAAAGAGGTATAGAATTATAAGAGAGGTAAAATTATCAACAACTCCATTATCTAGCAGAAATTAGGGCCTCTGTGGATTCCGGGGCCCTGGGAACTTGCACAGAATGCCACAGAGCGTACAGCTTGTAGTAATATTTGTAACATAGTTACTAGTTAATACAGTCAAAAATTCAAGACATGAAATACCGGTTCTTAACAGTAAAAATATTAAAGAATAATGATATTCATTGATTATTCAGAATTTTATTTTTAATATTATTACGTAATCTGATTTAAAATGGCAATGTATCTGCCGCTCGTCGCTACCGTCCTCAACTCGCTCGTCTGCGACTCTCAATATCAGTGATATTAACCGGATTTTCAACAAAAAACAAAATATGCTGCACTTAGGTTTATTGTGATTTGGCTCGCGTTCTTATTGATGTAATAAATTCGGTTTATTTGTGTTTTATTCATGACCACGACAAAACAAAATGAAGCTTTATATAATATAATAACAGTTTTGGGTATTAAAATTAAATATAAAAAATGTGCCAATTATGTAATCATAAAAAAAAGAATTTGAAACATTTCTTAACACAAAATGACTTTAATAGAAACAACAAACGATTTAGATGTTTCTTTGTTTCTTTATGTATCGGGAAAGGTCATTATTTATGAAATTGTTTAAACTGTATTGTAAATTCTTCTTGGATTAAAGTATATTTACAAACTATAAAATATTTTTAAAAATTCGATATCAACTCAATAAACTTTATAATATTCATGTATAATAATCATGTATGTAGATGAAGCTTTACAAAGCGACGAACACTTAATATTCTCTCGAATTAACGCCAAGGACTACGTGTATGTTAAAGTAGCTGACATACTTTATCACGCAAAACTTTATTTACTCTTAACTTATTTTACTCTTGACTACTTTGAAATACTTAAGATAAAAATATGCACTTGAATTTTTTTGTGTTTTGTATAAAATCAATTTTTTTTGCTATCAAAATTCAACATAACCGGTAAAAAATTGCGCCTTAGGACAGCTTTTAACGACATCTTTTTTTGCTTTATCATTTTACGATGACAATATGTAATAAATTAAACTAGAGAAAATTGCACATAAAAATTGAATCGTATAAATACTTCAAACAATCAAATGCAAACTAAAACCACAAGCTACACACTAAAAAGCAACCTTTTAAATTAAGGTATCTACCCCAAGATCTAACCTCTTTGAGCCAACGAATTAAAACAATTGCACCGTACAACGTGAAAATCAAATGACTACCAAACAAAATCTGTCAAACGAATATGATTACGAGACCGATAAAGATACATGTCTAGTTGAATTGATTGTTGCGAACAATATCCGATAGGCCATAATTGAGACATCTGCATACAGGATGGCAGTTGTTATGTGTACAGTTGGCTACAGAATTAGGGTCGAAGGGGATCCAATTTGCGCTAGGAATATCCTGACCTCACTAATTCTATTTTGGTCTAAGTCTGCTATAAGCATCGTGTGTCGTAAGACCATGATTCATCCCAGTAATCGGTGTAAGGTAATGCGACCTAAGGTTCGCTCTGATGAATGAGAGGAAACTAAATTAAATTTGCTTTGTATATAGGATGTTGTGTCCGTTTGTCGCTTTTTATAACAGTCGCGGTTATTATTACAGATGTACGCATGTAAGAATCTTTATGGTGCGTTTTCTATTTTGTTTTAGTTTTTGTTGTCGTTGTTTTCATATAATAAAATGTTAACGTTTGAGTTAAGATAGAGACTCGTATTACGGTATAATACCGTGCTTGCTCAAGCCTGGACTAAAAAATTTCGTTCACTATCCTCGTAAAGTTTTCTTTCAAACAAAAGTTATCCCCTTGAAGGTGATATTTAAAAGGGGATTTAAAACGGAGAGTAGCAACGTTAAGATGGTCTAAGGACTCTATAGAATAACTACCGGTATAATACGAGTATATGACACATTCCATCATTTCACCAAAAGTTAAAGCTAATACATTTACGACAGGTTACCAACTAGCAATGTGTCATTCACCTTTGAAAGTTTAAGTCATCGTAAACGTTTAATTCCTTTCTGTTCGCCATAATTACAATAAAAAACTTTAATTATACGGTTCATATTATTAATTGAACATAATTATTGCATTTCATTTATATAATATCAAATATTAATTTAATAGCAATTAATTATTTTGAAGTTAACTGTACTAAAATATTTAACTTTAGAACAAACCTTGTTTATTTCTAGAAAGAATTTATCACTAAGGAAGATGCACGCGTATAAGTTTACTAATAAAAACAAGCAGTTCCTCGCGGCTTCACTCGTGTGTATTTCGGAATTCGATTGAGAAAATACGACGTTATGTAAGAAATAAGAAACATATTTCATTACTAGCATCAAAAAATATTTAAGTATATTTTTTTTAGTATTAAGTTATAAGTTAATCACGGAATAAGATTTTCTATACAAACGTTTCACTCGTTTTCATCCAAGTTTGATGAATTAGTCAGTCAGTCAGGATATGTGATTATATACGTATAAAGTAGATATAAGGGCTAAAACCACGAGGCACGTCACGACGCACGACGTGTTAAATATAATCGTGCGTGGTAAAAATTACATCGCGACGTTATTGTAACTTTTCCAAACGTCGTCGTGACATATCATGACGCGTTTTCGTGTAATATCTATGTGTGTGCGTATATGCGTGTGTGCGTTTTTGAATTTGAGCATATTTATAGAGCTCGTAGCGAAAAGTTAATAATTAAAATCTGCAAATGTTGTTGCCTTTGATATTTCACGTTCGCGCTAAACATAACTAATATTTTTGCGTAAACTGACCTCAGGTCGATAGCGCTATAACTCGTTTCGAACGTCCTTAATAGTTCTCAACTTACACAATATTCGTTTTATCGTCACATAACATCCTTTTCCCTCTAAAATTTGTGAATATGCTAATTGTATATGATAGTATACATATATTTCTAGATCTTTAAAATTTTTATGAGACTAATCTGGAAGCATACCCTTCGGTTAAAAAATAAAGAATTTATAAAGTATAAAACATTAAAAGAATATAGATCGAAATGAGAAACTTCACATTTTTTAGTCAATTGAAAATGCAAAAAAAAAAACATGCGGTCAAAAAGTGCCGCCTACACCGACACCGCAAGTAAACGCTCGAAGTTAACTTGTGGCAGTGCGCAACTCTGGTGTCCTCCCACTTTCTGATTGCGAATGTAATCAAACACTTCCAGCTATTTAGTTGATTCTGCTCGTCAGTGCATAATTTGTACCTAAATGCATGTGTACAGAAATCCTTATGACATGTAAGAGCGATTCGGTCAGTATTCCAGCGTTCTGTTAAAGGATGCGATGCTGGCGATACACGTTCAAAACTTTGTGGTAGCGTAAATTGTCATTTCAAGTAAACAAATAAAAATAGAATGTTTCGCGGAATCACACCTTTTAAGCAAATAAAATGTCAAAATAAACAGAATAATAACTTTAGTAAATCTACAAAGATCATCCTAGTTCACAACGCATCCGAATTTTTGCACATTACACATTCACAGATTCTTTCATTAGCGCAAACTTCCTAATAAAAGCGAAGCGAGAATAATTATTTATGTAAATTACATTTTACAACTCATAACTTTAGATTTTATGTGTTGGTCTTCTTGGAAAAAATTGTTTTGATCACGATAAGAAAACTATCCATTTATTTATTTCAAAATTATTATAAAATGACGTTTTTATATGAAATTAAATTAACTTTGTTTTTAAGTGATTTTTAAGTGTTCGTATGTTCGTTTAAATTAATAAATTAAAATAAATAACATTAATAATATTTTTATGATAATACAGCAACATTTCTAGGCAATTTATTTTAAAATCCTTTTTAAATTAGAGTGCGGTGTACAAAAATACAAATTATCCAGAACATTACCAATTAAACTGTAAAATATAACTCGAAAAAATTCCAAATTCTGTGCACAATCTTTGTCTAGGGCTTATTTAGATTCTTTCCGACAATCGCCTTAAAGGTTATTTTTGTCCCTCAAAAACACAACTTTTTCTGAATGTACTTCTGGTAAATGACAATCGGTTAGGTGGCTAAGACGTGAAAACATTAAAAAGAAATAAACAAACTCACATTCGGATTTATAATATTGGGATAAACGAAAACAACATATACTATTATTGAAACATATAAAACTTAAATATATCAATTTGAGTCGTAACTCCTAATAATTAGGTGAACACAATTCACTGAGCAAAAAATATAGGAAAAAATACAGATACAATGTCATAGAGATCTGAGGACATCGACACAGATAGTATCCCATTGTACGCATAACTGTGATGGGGTTTTGAAGTCGTTGCCATTTGCTTAGCGTGGGTGGTTAGCGGTGCTCTTGTATAGCGATCTACAAAAATTGCGTAATAGCCTGGCAGCGATTTATACTGAAATATACTTTATTTTCCAGATTTACCTCAGGTGCCTATATTATAACTCGGATGAAACGCTTTACTTTATTAATATATTACATTTTTGTTCCACTCATAATAAGTTAAAGAAGAGTCACCTTATTAATAAAATCGTTGTTGTCTAAGATTACAGTAACCGTCATTTAGCGGTCGCTTTACGGTTTCTTTACGTGCATCATGTTACGCACTAAAACCTAAATAATATGCGTAATGTAACAACAATTCATAACTTTCAATCGACTCGATTATAAAATAATTATTTAATTCAGAAATGTTGTCTAATTCAAGAAAATTATTTTGTTTCAGTCTGTAGAAGAATGGGTGCGAAGACAGAGTGGCCCGATGGTCAATCCTTCATTCGAACCCGACGATTTTCTGCCACAAAGGTAAACTTCTTCACTGGAATACCACTTGTTAAACACTATAGCTGTCGAATATGCTACCTTTTATCAATTAAAGACGACTTTTTAGTACAAAAAAGGACCAAACTGTCAGAATGTTGCATGTTTTGTTTTAACCGTCTGTTCTCAATTAAACTTCCAACTTAAAAATTTGATGTTCAGACACAGCGAGGATGTTAGTGAGTAAGTCTCGTCAGAGAAATTCAAATTGATAAATCGTTTGTAAACATAGATTTGATGTCTTCTTATAAGTTTAGAATAACATGTTCACTCATCACCTTGAAAATAAATTATTAATAATCGTTGTTTACATAATAAGTTAAATGTCTTTAAATCTAGTTCGTGGCCCTGGGTGCATGACATCTGAATGGTCTGTGACGTCACAGCTTAATCGCCTATTGTATTTTGTTTACTGTTAAAACACTACATGAATTCGTAATTGCTTTTTTAAGCAAATTTTTCCACAAATTTCCTCTGAGTCATTAAAGAAACGATTGTTTTAATCACTTATATCGCACGTTTACTATTAAAATGACCGAATTCAAAATATTTGGGACACGGATTAGCTAAGTTAGTAAATAAAATATACTTTCATATAATGCAGTGCTTCATAATCTATGGCTTTGAAAAAAAAATTCTATCAACGTTTTGTGACGACGTAAGGTCTATATAAACAGCCAAATTTCGAAGTTTAAAACGTTATTTACGTTTTATGTTAAAATTGTGAATTTTTGTACTCGGTCACTTTAATACAAACCTTACGATATGTAGGTATAATGCATCCCTACATTTGTAGGATGTTTTTTTACACTGTCTTATATCCAATGCCTTCTGATAAACCACAGTTAACTATGACAAAATATAAAATTTGTGTGAAAAAAAAATTAAATAAATGAATGAAATTACGCGGTGAAATAATTAGAGTACATTGCTTGAAACATTGTAAATATAGGTCACAGAAAACGCATTTTCAATATCGCCTTCTGCTGTTTATCAACCTTTACATATCAGAGCAGTTTCAAGTCGTAAATTATGTACAAATGACTCCAGCGTCCTTCTTTCTATATTCTGTAATTACGCCGACCTAACGTTTTATTAATACCGTACTATTTTAAAAACTCGATATTTATCGAACACTACTAATAATGTTTACTTTGTAATTTAATTCGTTTAAAATGCAACCTCGAGTCACGTTAGAACACCATCTATGAATCAATAAGCTGTAAACATTACCGTCTCCTAGCAATCGAAAATGGCAGAGTAAGTTGGTTGCGTCGACTCCGTTTTTTAACCACTCCGTGATTGTTTTTTTATTCAATACAATTTTGAAAGAAAAAAACAATTGCCTTAAAGTAGTTATTTTTATAAATGTAACTTTAATGGTGGTTAACTCTTGCATAATTGATGCATTTAACGATACACTATTAAAATAAAACCAAATCCGTAAATTTTTTTTTAGTGATATTACATAAAATAATGTTTATATATCTGCTTCTATAAGGAGATAAATTATATGGAGAAATGTTTTTCAGTTTATCACCAGTCAAAGACGAGAAGAAAAGGCCAGAAGACAAGGGTATATTCCTTGTAAATATGAAAGAGAAGGACCTCCAAGAAGAAGAATACGAACCTTATGACAACAGAGTCGTAGAACATCCCACCACGTAAGTACATAGACACTTCTTTATATTCTCTATACTAATAAAAACATTATAAATAATCAAAAATATTTGGTTTAAATACTTACGATTGCTAAAACATTGCCAAATACACATGAGGACACAATCGTTTAAATAACCTAACATAAAAAAATAAAATCGTGACATTTATGCCTGCGACTCCTTTCGCTACTCGTCCCCCTTGACCGGTCAAATCGAGGTAGAATTCACGACATGCCCGGTGAATCAGGGCTCAACCTTCTCAACCATTTCCTCTTCCTAATTTCCTCAAGTATTCATCATATTTTGAGACAAGGATTTCCCTCTTGATCACTAACACTTTGCAATTAAATAAAAAGTAATACACAATGTTTTCGGATTATAGCCTTAAAAAATACTTATCTTAATGTATATAAGTGTAAATTTCGTAGTGTTCTCGATGTTAAGTTATCTCCGGAGTTCTAGTAACTAGTTTATTCGTAATTATGAATATATTTCTGAGAGTAAAGACGAGCAATCTATCCTAGAGAGAGGGAGGGTGCGTACTGCCGATATATAATAATAACTAACTGATCAACGAGCTACCATAAATACAGTATTAATTACCTTAATGATATATTCCTAACACTCGAGAAACCACATCCTTTTATAAAGTAGTAAAATAGTAAGTAAAATTTCATAAAATTCTATTAATAGATATAAATTGACAGTTCCGAAAACTAGCTTCTACATACAGTTCTATATAATATAAAACACTAAGTTTTAAAATATATTCGCTTACTGAGCACATACGGTTCTATTGCATGTTTGATATAACGTACCGTTTAATAAAAAAGGCTTTGCTGGACTCTCGCGCCAGTACTCGCTAGCGTCGTCAAAGTAGCTAAGTGGACGACCATAATATGCAAGCCATATTTGGACGGTGATAAGCAATAATGTGTCAAGCCGTATCATTTTGAGAAAATGGCGTTTAAAGATGTCAAACCTATTCCTAACAAATATGTTTGAAGAAGTATGTATCCATCTTTATTTATTTTTTGATAAAAGGTATAATTAATTAAAATCAGACTCATAATCGAAATCGAAATCATATATTTAGCATATTATCTAATAAGAATTTTTTTAAATGTTTGAGATTATTGTACAAATTACAAAATATGGAACGCACTTGAAATTCTAACCAATGAATTAAGAAACTTTTTTCTGTACTTATTTAGTTTATATGATTTCATTTTTTTAATAATGTTAAATAGATGATGCAGTATCAAAATGCATCAATATCTCCGAATTCAACTTTTGTGGGTTGATGCATTATTGCTTATCAGTATCCATTTAATGTTTAGCGAAATAAAATCGCTGCTAAAACTTAAAAACCACGTTCACACTGATTCTAAATGGACTGTCGTTGTTGTGAGGTCCCAACGTTAGTCATACAAAATCGTCATTAAATTAGTTTTCATACATTGTCGGTCTATTAAGTAAGCAAAACACATCGTGAATTAAAATTACTTGTATGTAATTTTCATGATAATATCTAGAATATATGTATTGTTTTTATTTCCTTCTATGACGAGCGGTGTTGACGTTACACGCTGGTTTTAGGTGAATAATAAAATTGAGTCCTATCTAAATAAGATCAAGGTCTCGTACGTATACATATGTAGCTTTGGATAACGTAAGTGCGAACCTTGATTTACCAATAAAATATTAATAATACGAGTATTGCAAATAACACTTTCGAAGTTCATGAAACTTATTTCGAATCTAAAAATACAAACTCCTATTACAAAACATTATTATTATAATAAAGCAATGAATATGTTTAAAATATTATATTTTCACACCTCGCTTTGTTTATGATCGATATTTTATATTCATTAAAAACTGTATAGAATGAGTTTTTTTTGTTTTTCCTTGTCCACCTAGGACCTAGGTGCATCCCCGTTTAGTGTTATTTACAATTCTAGGCTTCATTTGAGGAAATATCTCTTTCGTTAGCAATTTTAGAGGTTGAACGTAAGATCTAAGGTCTTACTGTTTTAAATTCGTGATCGGACTACCAAATGTAATTCGTAGTTTAATATATCTACTAACAACATTTCAAAGCGGGTAAACTTTACAAAAATATTAACTCGAAACAAAGCCTGATATTATTAATGTTTTGTATGCAAATATTTTCATTTAGTAGTAGATTATATGGACGCTGATAAGCAATACTATGTCAAGCCACACATACTTCATTTTGAGAAAATGATGAAAGATGTCAAACCTATTGTTACTAAATCTGTTTGAAAAAGTATATATCCATCTTTTCTTTTCTATTTTGATAAAAGGTATATTGAATTAAAAACACATTGGTATAATTAAAGGTTTTGTCTTACGTTTTTGAAATATATGAGATTATTGTAGAAAATCGCAAAACGTGGAAGCCACCTGCAATTCGAAACATTAAATTAAGAAACATTTTTCCGGCTTCATCAAAATACTCTCCGAATTTGACTTTTTGTGGATTGACACATTATTGCTTATCAGCATCAATATATACTTACACGTTTTTAAATTTAATTTACTACAACATCACATGCAATTACTAAATCTAGATTTCATTCGAAACCCTGCCTAGGCGAGTGGCAATACATTCATTTAATAAAGGGATATGAAGCAATACTTAGCGATAGATATCTATTGCTGCAATGCTCGAGTTTATATAAGCTCTAACATTACTTGTTATTCTAGCGAATTCAAGTTTGGTTTGTTTCAATTGATAGGCTATTTACGCGTATTACGATTCCTGTTGCAATAAACACCTCGAGCGGTCCAATAAAGGATATTCAGTCGTCGAACGTCAATTACACACGGAAAACTGTAGTGGTAGGAAACGATAAACGCATTGGAAACAATCAAATTGACGCTGATAAGCAATATTGTGTCAAGCCCGTGTGGGGCTTCATTTTGAAGAAATGGTGTCTAAAGATGTCAAACTTATTCTTAATAAATCTGTTTGAAGAATCATATAACCATCTTTTCTTAATCATCAGATGATTTGAAAATTTTTGAATAATGTCAAATACGAAACGCATTATCAGAATAGATCAATGTCTCTAAATTGGACTTTTTGTAGGTTGACACATTATTGCTAATCAGCATCCCAATATTTCTCGTCGATAATATCAAAGGCCTAAAATAATAACACTAATTCAATTGTTATAGGAACACTGAAACGCTTCTGCATCTGCTAAAAGGGAGCTTAGGTACCGGTATCCTCGCTATGCCGCACGCATTCGCCAACTCGGGATACGTGGTTGGATCCATCGGGACTGTTGTCATTGGAGTACTGTGCACTTATTGCATCCACGTGCTAATAGATTCGTGCTATGTACTTTGCAAACGGCGGAAGGTGCCGTCGATGACGTACACCGCTGCGGCTGAAGCGGCCCTCTCAGAGGGACCCGAATGGTGCAAAGCGTGCGCACCCTATGCTGCGTGAGTACAATTATATACTTTATGCATAGAAGTTCACATAGAAAAATACCTAATCTTGTTTACTTTGATGATATGCGTATTTGAGTTATTTTTAATTTTAAAACCAAATTCCTTACCGATTTTGGAACCAATCTAACAGTTATTATAATATATTTTAGTTATTAAAATACCCTTTCAAATAGAAAATAAATTTCAAAATTGGTGTAGAAATGCTAGAGTTTTCAAGTAGCAAACATTTAAAAAATCCACACCTCTTTTTTAAATCGGTTAAAAAATAAATAATAATCTTGAATACAACACCATGGCCTCAAAATGTTGAAGGAAGTCGAAGATAAGTCTGAAAGAAATATTTTTTACAGGCACATAGTGAACGCGTTTCTGCTGATCTACCAGATAGGAACGTGCTGCGTCTACGTGGTGTTCGTCTCGGAAAACATCCAGTACGTTCTCACCAAGCACTTCGAGCTGAACGTCAGCGTAGTCGAAGTGATGTTGTACATCCTGCTGCCATTGGTCCTGATCAACTGGGTGCGAGATCTGAAGTACTTGGCGCCCTTCTCCGCGATAGCCAACGCGGTCACTATAGTTAGCTTCGGCATCATCCTGTACTATATATTCAGGGAACCTCCTACTTTAGAAGGAAAATTACCTGCTGGAAAAATTGGTGATTTCCCGCTATTCTTTGGCACTGTGCTGTTCGCTTTGGAAGCTATTGGTGTGGTAAGTGTAATATACAATATTTTAATTATATTCTTGATTACACGTTTAATATCGGAACAGTATTTGAACTAGTTAAAGTGAGGATTTAAGTTATCCTTTATATTATTAGAAAGCTTTCAAGTAATGAGTCATTGGTTACGACCAATGGTATTACGTCCATTCACGTTTTGTGCAGGTAACAAGCACAAAAACAATACCTAGACCAAAATAAGGTTTTAAGGAGATCCGAAAACGCAAAAAATGACTACAACAAGTAACGGAAATCGTAATATTTAAAGATTTACTAATTCAATTAAAAATATTCTTACTAACTAACGATTTAAAGTTTTTTATCGATTCCAATGGCTAAAGTTCCGGACTTTCTAAACACTTTCGATTTAATCTATAAAACCTTGTTTTGTTACTTTAATAATTAGTATTTTTCGTCTTTCAGATTTTACCCTTAGAGAACGAGATGAAGACTCCTAAGGACTTTGTTGGCAAGTTCGGAGTTCTGAACCGCGCTATGATTAGTATCATTATCTTGTATGTTGGCATGGGCCTGTTTGGATACCTCCAGTACGGCGACTCAGCGGCAGGCAGTATTACCCTCAATCTGCCTTCTCAAACCGAGACGTAAGTATCCTTACCCTAAACCTTAAGACATTTTTGGTACTTAAAAAAAACAATTCATTACATTAATTTATTTTGAATAATATAACAGAAAAAAAAATTAAATGCCATTTACACTACTCGTTTCTAAAACGAATCTATAAACGTTGATTGTCTTTTAGGCTTGCAAGTGTCGTTCAATGTCTGCTGGCGTTCGCTATCTTCATCACGCACGGTCTCGCCTGCTACGTCGCGATCGACATCTTGTGGAACGAATACATCGGGATCCGTCTCTTGAACAATTCTCACCGCACGCTCTGGGAGTACGTGCTGAGGACCCTCATTGTGCTGGTCACATGTAAGTTTTACCGATTTATAATTTTGCGTAATCGATAACTTCTTCATATTTACTTCTTTCGTATATCATTACTAACCCTGGTTTTTAGGGGTACTGATCATGTAAGACACATTATTGTAAGTCTAAACTCTTTTGTTACAGTTGGAATAGCAGCTGCCGTGCCGGAACTCGATCTGTTCATCTCACTGTTCGGAGCTCTGTGCCTGTCAGCTCTGGGCTTGGCCTTCCCGGCGTTCATCCAGAGCTGCACTTACTGGTATTACGTTTCTGACTCTGAACGCATCAGAATGCTCATAAAGAACGTTATTGTTGTACTCTTCGGCGTCCTCGGCCTCGTCGTGGGCACCTGGACGTCGCTCGACGGAATTATCGCGAAGTTCTCGGGCCACGGCTATCATGACCATCACATGAACGTGACTAATGCGCAAGCCGCTGACGTCAACATTTTAAATGAAACAAGTTTGATGCCTTGAAAATGTAATAATTTAGTGTATCAGTGCCATTATGTTATAAACCGTCCGTGGCATATAAATAGGTACAATAGCGAAGTTTAGGAGCGATCATCGTACAAACTTCATTACGGTTCAATCGTAGTGAGTAGTTAAGTTGTATTCATTTTGTTACTAATTTGTTATATTATATAAATATTGTAATATGTGTAACATAATTCTGTAAATATATTAAAAAGTATTAATGTGTCCAATAATCCTGTAGCCTAATGCAAAATATATTAATTTAATATTCTCTTACAATAAGAGCATACAAGTATGTCTATTCGTTACAGATGCAATGTTTTGGTCAAAAATAGAGCAAAAAATAGAATAGAAATAAATAATAATTTATTTGTGTTAAATATTATTCCGTACTAACAAATGAAACCTCTGGCAACACAAACGCTTTAAATAAGTATATAGAAATATTATTTTGAAAACTTGACATAATTGTATTATTAATGTATCGTCGCTAAGTATTATCTTAGCCTCGATTTTTCACTATTAAGACAGCTGATTTCTGAACTAGGTCGCATCGGTTGGGAAGTAAAGAATTGCTCTATTTTCATTTAATCTTAGCTTTTGATGGAATATCTTATCTCTATACTAATTATTCTATTATACTCGTTAAGCATAACAAAGATTCTTACCTAAAAGGATGAGGAGAAAATTTTAACTGATTCACAATTTCAATTTGTTCGACAAATAAAGACGCAGTTAAACCCTGCATATATTTTTTAAGAAATTGTATAGTTCTAAATAAACTTTTAAGATTTTATGCATTTCAGATATTACAAATTTTATTTAAAAACTGATATATTTTAAACGGTAAATTTAATAAATATTTATTTAATTTTAATTATAATATACAGATATTATAAATTATTACAAATTTAATAAATTATTTACGTCAACCATTTCGGACAAGGCATAAACATGCAGGGTTTGACTGAGCCGCCTACAGGCGTATGGCCCTACGCTTGCTGGCGCATTGTATTTCTTTACCGCTCAACCGAAAATAAAATTAATATAGTTCATTGTAAGATAAAATGTTTAATAAAAATGTAGTTTATAAGTACTAAGTAGTTTTAAAATGTGACAGTGAGAATTTATAATTGAGGAAATAGAACGGCATTTCAATAGAATAAGACGCATGTACATTCAAGTTTATCCTACGCATTCAAAGACGTATAAATTTTTGACCGAAAGATGTTGTTATGTTATAATTGCAAGCATTTTACTGTTGTTTGTGACCTCGCAAAATTTGTTACCGAACGATAATTTGTTATTTACACTCATGTTACGAGGACCGGATATATGAACGTCTATTTTATTTATTTACAACGATCCGCCAAACAAAATGATTCCTATTTATTTATACAGAAACAAATTATATTATTATTTTCGTTTTATTTTGTTTACAAATATCCAACTACCACTAGACGGTCCGGTCGTTTATAATATTTAATCTGTGATGTTATGTAATAGTTGATAAAGTATTTATTAGGGAATGTCTTGATTAGTTATGTTAATTGTGAATGATGTGTTTTACACGTCGGTGATATTGTGCTCAGAGCTGTTTGGGGTAAATTCCCGTACAAATAAATATATTATAAATATTTTGCCTTTTTTATTTTCTTCCTTTTTATCCTTTTTTTAGTAAATAAGAAATCAAATGTAGCCTTAATATATATTTAACCGACTTAAAAAAGTTAATTTTTTATTCGACCCCTATGTATGTAGTATGAATGATGTGTGTATGTACGATGTGTGTTTGTATGCCTCTAGTTTAATTTTTAATTTATATTACCAGCTTAGAAAGGAATAAAGGATGAAAAGTGAAAAAGAAAAGAAATGGCATAGAGTTGAGTTCTATTGAAATGTAATATTTTTATAATAGATTTTATTATAAAAACTAAAGACTAAAGATTTGTTACGTTCGTAGCGTTTGACGTTAAAAATCTAACTTATTCAAGTTCATTTATAGACTTATTGACCTAAAGACTTGGTTGCTAAGCAACGTCGTCCTAAGGTTTATGGATGCCAAAATCCATGAGTCTATAATATATACTTATATTATGACTATATATTTAAAGATTTAGTTATAGCGTGACAAGGATGTGCAAAAAAATTAATAACAAAGTCTGAAACAAACTATTTATTAATCAAATCAACATTCAATTACATAATAATATACATTAAACTAAAAGTAAAATGGAATACAATAAACACAATCGGCTTTATAGAATCGAAACAATTGTAAAGTTCTATAGAACAGCTCCATGGCTATAAAATTATATAAGGCACAATTTTTTATTACAATCCCGCCACATACAATAAATGTGTTCCGAAATACAATTGACAACTGTTAGGGATACTAATTAATGCACGACTAAGGCGCTAACGGTCGCGGGTTCGATCCCCACTCGTGACAAACATCATAGCACACACCGATATTTGTCATGGTCTAGGTGTCTGTGCTTATATTTTGCGTGTTCCCGAACCCAGCATAGGATTATTAAGTCTTAATGCCGTTGTGGGTAAAACTGTCAGTCTCCGGCCAGTCTGCTGGATTGTGTCACGTAACACACCCAATATCTCAACGAATCTTATTGCATCTCATATTGTAATACATACCTACTATTCGATATCAGAATTGAGATATACAAAATGAAGCTGTCTCATTAAGATATAGTCCACTAGCGTTTAATTCTAATTAAGCGTGCGTTATGAATTTTCGATCTTTCTAAATTAGCAAATATTATCTAAATTAACGAAAAATTCTTAGGTTTAGAATTTAATACGTTTCTTTAGAATAATCAAATGAATTCATGGCGTATACTAACATGTACGGGATTGTCTACACTAAATTCATAGCATTGACAATGATAGTTTTCGTTAGTATGTTAAAATATAAGGGTTTTAAATAACTAAGACGGATAGCCCCAAAATCTTATTATTAAGAATAGTCCCCATCATAACATACCACATTCTGTTGATCTAATTTGTACTAAAACTCCTTTAACTATTAAAACGTGGTATGTTTTGATAGCAATGGTTATACACAATTAGCCCCCAGTTTGTATAACAGATAAGTAAAAGTGCGTCCAGATGTGTTAACTGCACTTTGTTTAAATTTAACATATACCAATAATATATATTTTTCAATAACACATCATCCACACTAACTAGTGTTTTTAAACTTGTTCG
The DNA here is from genome assembly GCA_037950945.1 of Hypolimnas misippus. Classification (NCBI taxonomy): domain Eukaryota; kingdom Metazoa; phylum Arthropoda; class Insecta; order Lepidoptera; family Nymphalidae; genus Hypolimnas; species Hypolimnas misippus. The sequence continues at coordinate 1,220,507 of JBBEEQ010000001.1, forward strand.
TAGCATGTATTATGCAGTCTGGACGCAACATTATATGTTTGACACACTGTCAAAATATAAAACTAAGCTGAGGCCATTATTTTGTACTAAAATGAATAAGGCAGAAATGTGTGACAATTTGTGATACTACATTCCACGTTCGCTTGCTGGTGAACATTGATGAAGCTATTTTTAAGCAAATTTGGAAAAGAAAGACACGATTGTCGTATTTAAATACATAATTTCTATACTTGAAAATAACCTTACAACACTAACGTCTAATGTAAAGGTATTCCCACCAACTTATCCAATTTAATATTAAGTATTAAAAAATTAAAGTACATATTTCTAATTACTAAAAATGCTAATATCAACGCCTAATACTAAGATATTTGTACTTTGAGATTAAAAATGACAATGGAGGTATTTAAAATGTTATAATTACATTCATCGATTATATACTATTGCAAAAATATTAAAATTTTGTTATATATTTTAAAACATTAAATGTTACTTCGCTGTTCGTGACTCCTGTGTAAATTTACTCTGGGGTTGTATAGTTTGCGAATCGAGGTATCGAGGAATTTTTCTTCTTTTTTTTTCAAATATTTACATAATACTGTAAAATCAGCGCAGATACTACTTACACTAAAACTGTAAAGTTCATAGCCAACTTACACGACTTATCCGGCATAATAATGAACATTCAAAAACGAGTCCTTAACCGTAGTTTAGGTACTTTACGATAAAAATGTTCTTAAATAATGCGACTTTAAGTTTCTTTTTGAATGTACATTTTTGTCCATGCGGCATCGGAGTCATGTAAATGTGCGAGAACATTAAAGTATCACTGAACACGATGCATTTATGAGTACAGCAAAAATATAAAAAAATTTATTTAGAATACATTAAAAAAATATGAACACATGATATACCACTCATTGCAACTAAGCCCTTAAAAAATGTAATTGTGATATATGGACGCTGATAAGCAATACTATGTCAAGCCACACGGACTTCATTTTGAGAAAGTGGCCTCTAAAGATGTCAAACCTTTTCTTAATAAATATGTTATAGTATATATTCAACTTTTCTCTGCTATTTTGATTAAAGGTTTCATGAATTAAAAGCTTTTAAAAGATTGTTATAATGAAAAAGTTTATCTAATAATAAGTTATTTCAATATATAAGAATATTTTATATTGCAAAATATTGAACACACTTCAATATTCGAATCATGAAATTAAGAAACTTTTTTCCGTACTTATTGAATTTAGATGAGTTAATTTTTTTATTAATATTGTTAAGTATGTGATGCATATTCAGAATACATAAATTTGATTTTTCTTATGGGTTGACACATTATTGCTTATCAGCATCCATATATGATAAGACTCAATATAAAACAGATGAATGTAATGATAGATCTACACACGACAATAAACAACCTAATTGCCACATTAATATAAAATGGGCGTAATTAAGTCATAATATTAAGTAGAAAAAACTTTCTGACACATTATACCTACATTATATCACAAACTATCGCCGGCAATGGTTTTATTATACTGAACCGTTTCTTAAAATCTACGATTTTTGTAAACTTAATAAAAAGAACCTTTAAACTATTTTAATTAAAGTACAAATACAGATCATGTCTAATCATGTTTTGTTTTTGTTTTACTTATGTATAAATTTTAAAGGCAAAAACAATTGTAGCAAACCATACCAAGTAGTCATTAACTACTTTCGAAATTCCCAAATAAAAACTACTTTTAAAAATGGTGTTAACCTTTTACACTCGAGAGGTAACTAATATTGTGTCGAGTGTTAGTCACCGCTTGAGTGAAATGGGTAATAGAGTGCAAGAATACTAAAGTCAGGTGCAACGCAAATATTAACACTCTTGCTACAGCGCTTCTAATCAAATGCATTTGGCCGGACACTTTGATACAAGATAGTCTTCCTTACTGACCGGGAAATCCGGGATTGTCCCGGAATTTCACGTCTTATCTCGTGTCCAGGAATTAGATTACACTGTCCATGATTTTTTAAAAATCTTTTTTGATAATTTTTCACTGAAATACGTACATGGCCTTTCGAAAAGTACAAAAAATGTGTTTTTATTTTGGTTTCTTTATGTTGTACAGTAAATAGTAAATGAATTAAATAATAAAATTGTCCTGGAAATTATCAACTTGTATCTGGCAATCCTACTTAACATTGACGTAAGAAACACACTAGTTCTAAAGCGAGAATTACACTTGTAAGTTTTGCTCTCAGACTTTCATAAAGATTTACATAACTTTTCTGTAATTTGGTTTATACCTGAAAGAATTTACTGTCGGTACCAGTCTTCACAGCCGCAGCTTCCATAACCTACCTAGGCTAACTAGGTCCCTATTAGCAAGTTACAAAGTTATTTTATATTAATTACAATAGTAAAACTTACAATTTACATAAATATTTGCTTTTACATTACCGTCAATAACATACTTATTGACACTCGCGGTTAACATACGGTTACTAAAACAACTGTTGCAAGATTATCGAATAGTTTTATATCAATCAGGAGAGTGAAACTTATAAGTATAATTTCGCACCTCACCCTAGCGGAAAGTAAAGAAAATATAATTTGCTAACGTATTTGCCATTTAAGCTGAAGTTTCACAAGCAATAGCCTAAAGACGATTGTCTATTTCTTGCCAGCATCGTACCCGGTCAGGATCGTGCGTAACGCCGTTTTAAGATTCTCATTAGGCTGCAGCTCCACTTTCGACAGGTTTTGCCGACAGCAGGGACAGTTTTGTGATTCGGTCGATTTAAACGCCAGCCTTATACATGCCTGAAAAAATGAATGTAATTATTAGAAGTTATAACGAGAACAACCCGTTTCTTATAATTGATATTACTTGATATCCCTAAATAATGCGCGTTTTAAGTAGATTTTAAGGTCATCACGCATTTACAGGGCTCCGATCTCGTACGGAGAAATACTTTTAAGAAAAAGGCGTCTGAGAATATCAAACCTGTTCTTAATAAATTTGTTTGAAGAAATATATATTCACCGTTCTTATGTACTTTGATAAATTGTATAATTAATGGAAAAGTAGATTGGTATAATAAAAAGATAAAGTCTAATAAAAATGCTAATAAGTTTACAAAAATATGAGTTTATTGCATATTGCAAAACATATAGAAACTTTTTTCCGAATTTATTTAACTTAGAAGACTCGAATTGCTTCAGAATACATCAATATCTCCGATGTTGAATGTTTCTGGGTGGACACATTATAGCATCCATTTAGCCATAAATAAAAAAAAAATCATGGACTTACCATGCAGAAGTTGTGCAAGCACGGCGTCGTGACTGGGATGACGGCCACCTCTTGACATATAATGCATAGGAACACTTGGGTTACGTGCTCTATGAACTCCTGCAAATTATATAAATAAATTAAATGTCCTAATGAGTGTATTTGTTTGTTCATGATTTAACTACTCAATAGATCGTCATGAAATTTCTCATATACATAGACAGGGTTACTGAAAACGACAAAGGGTGTACCTTGATTCACACAAGTGTACTAGTATGAACCATGCGCATTACGCTGCGCAGTAACACTGAGTTACATATCAGGACAGTCGTTAAAATACATTTTTCATTTCAATGATTATTACTTATATTATTATATTAAATTATAATAAAGTAAAAAAGTTTTTTTTTTTTGTTTACTTTTTATGTACTTTAAAATTTTATAATAGAATATGGAACAATCAAGAATCAAATGGTGCGGTGATGTTATGGTGGTCTGGGTGTTTGTGTTGTATTGCAGGACCTCTGACACAGGTTCATGAGATCATAAATGGGGTCTGGTGTATGTGATGCGTGTATATATTTAATATTATTAATACGAAGATGTATACCTTCTTCCCTTGTTTTTCGCAGACATCGAGACACTCTCCCCACAGCTTGGCATTCAATGTATCGGATTCAACGGCCTCTTTCTCCTCTGTTGTGAGACTAATTTCTTTATTCTTTTTATTTGACTTGGGACTCTTTGTAAACATACTCGGTATTTTATTTTTAGGACTTGTGGATGTTCTCGTTGTGTCTGTAGAGATATTAAAAATATATCTTATTTATAGTTTAAATATAATAATCGTAACGAAAAATTTAGAAATCTTGCTTATCTACTGACGATATATCTATCGCATGTTTCGTATTAGGCGCGAATTCCATTTGTAAGTATTACTCTCGAGAGCGATATAAAACTACCCTATAACCTAGTAACAGATATGTCGGAAGTAGTTACGAAATCTGTAAATGTCAAAAATAGGCAATGACAGTAAAGTCTTTCAAGTGTAAAGCAGTGACAAGTAACTTATAATCAAACTCGCCTTATATTCAATTTCAAAAGTTCACATTGTTGAGCACAAAACATATAAATCTTTTTACATTTGGAAAATTCATTTATTTAGACTTTAATACTACAAAACGTTTATAGAATAGTTCATTTTTTTTTTTCAAAATCATAGATTATAAACCATAGATTAATATGAAACTAAATTTTAATTAATTTAGCTAACTCGCTTCGTAGATTTTGAATTGGTCACTATAATACTAATCGTACGATATATAATTTCCGAGACAGCTTTCCTCACGATATTTTCCTTCAATTATAAGACGAAGATAAACACAAATTTAAAAATCGTGGTGTCGATGTGGATGTAAGCCAGCAACCACCTATTGAGGGCAAACTGTTGTATCTACTGACAACTCGGATCACAAATGACAAAATAATCACACAAATAAAAAAGTACCTTTCTTTTTACTCTCTTGTGCCTTTTTACTATCTTTAGTCTTGCGTTTCTTAAGCGGTGGAGACGGTTCAGATTCGGAGGAACTGCGATTGCTCTCCCGAAGAGCTCTTTTCTTATTGCCTTTCCCTTTGTTACCCTTCTCCTTCAAAGCCTTCTTTTCCGCCTCCGCTTCCAAGTAGCCATCTGGATACTGAGACAAAAATATTAATCAGTTTTAGCACTCGGAAAAATTGCAAGACACGAATAATCGTGAAAAAAATGTATAATTGATTAAATATTAAAAACATACTTTTTCATATAGCATGTGTAAAGAGTGGAGCAATAACATATACACTAATTTAGAAAAAAAGAGAGCGAAGTTTGTGAGTGCGAATTAAATTTCGGAATGAATGAACCATTTTAATAATTAAGATACCTTTCGAAAGGTACACTATTCTAGATGGCTATATTTTACGTGTATGTGCGTATTATTTTAAAACAAAATCTACATACACCCGAAAAAGCTAGTACATTATAATTAAAAGCAGAGTATTTATTTATTTTCTCCTCATGAATTTAACATATTTCTTAGAAATACATTTCCATGTAAGAGCTATATAAAAATAATATATTTTAATAAAAATTTAAATAAATAGATAATCTATATTTTAAAAAAAAGTCATGTTATTACACCATTTAAAGGAAAAAGATATCAAGAAGGACAGCACCAATTTGAATGATCATTGATTTCTCGCATTTATGTTATTTATATATATAAAAATTCATTTTGTCATACATACATACATTTTGTATGGAAAGGCAATAAGTTAACACAAAATTTTTGATGCTGAGGTGATACGAAGTTCGCCAAGTTAGCTCGTTAAAAATAAAGCAAGAAAGTACAGTACTTACCACAATAGGGAACAGCTTAGCTCCAGGCTCCCAAGGCGCGGGACTGGGGTCGTCTCTTCTCAAAAGGTATTTCCACACACGATATCCTGATAAACCTTTTTCAGGGTAATACTTCACGACTTTGTAGATGCCGTCGTACCTGAGGACAAGACTTTAATGAAAGGAAAACCGACTTCAATAGGAAAATACGTTATTTCGTTATAAACTGATTGAATTCTTTATTTTGATTTTAAAACTGAGCTACTAAACCGATTTTGATGAAAATTGTATGGGACCCATATGTCAAACTGTTTTCAAATAACGAATTCGCCGAGGAATTGAGAACCTCCTTCTTTTTTGGAAATTAATATTCCTCTAGAGAATGTAACAATCAATGATTACATTTTGTGTATGAATATTTACGATTATTATTAGTCAAATAAAAGCTAACCGTATTCCTTCCTTGGGGGCGTATTTTGGGAAATGTTTGAGCATCTTGTAGGAGCGCACGACGCGCACAGGCTTGCCTTGCCGCCACGCCTCCTGTGCGTCTGCGCCTTTCTCGTTCACTTCCTTCACTGCACAGTTCCGCGCTAGAGCTCTGCAATTTATAATCAAACTCAAATATATTTTATTGAAATAGGCTTTTTAGAGCACTTTTGAATCGTCAAGTTACTTGTCATTTAATTTTTTATTTTTATAAAGCTACCTCTGTTTCGGTATGTAATCTGTAATAAGAACCGGCAAAAAATTCGATATCACATTTTTAAAATTATTTATATATACACTGATATCATATACTGTGAATGTGCCTCTGTTTGTCTATTTGCTGTCTACGTCAAAACCGGTAAATTAATTTTGTTATAGAAGTAAATTGGAACTTAGAGAAGGACATTCTTTTCAAAAAACATGATACAATTTTAATTTTCAACAAAATCATTTTTGTTTAAATTTCGTTAGTTCCTATGGTTTATGGTTTCGTTATTCCTATGTTAGTTTATTCCTAGACTTAAACATTCAGCCGAACTTAAAAAGTTTGCTCTTTTATCTGCCCATAGTGTGTTGTAATGATAACAACTCACTTGTTTTCTCTCGTGAGGGTCTGATCACAGGATTGTTCGGCGGTGCGTTTGTTGCCAGACAGATCTCGTCCCCCGCTGCCCGTGTATGTGAATTCATTCCCATTATCCACATCATCTTCGTAGCCACCTGTTACAATATGATTAATTTGTTAATTTACACAGATGTAGACAATGATTTTTTATAACTATAGAAATGTTACTGTCATACTATTTTGTGGTGAAACTCTACTAATTTTCAACTTAGTAACACTAAACGTTTCAATAGACTTGCCGGCTCACAGATACTCTTCTCCTGTCACAATCTCTTAAAAACAGTATTCTATATTGTAGTAATCATTTAATAATTTTAGGTAATTTTATTTCCTATTCTCTTAACAGCAATACAAATTATAACTGTATAGTTTTTATTAAAATCAATGTTGATATTATAGTCAGTATTTTTACTAACCAGATAATACTATACTGTAAGCGCCCTCAACATCCCGACCATGTATTCCTGACACGGGTGGTCTGTGCACACCTGATTCAGATAACTGAAAATTAAAAAAATATATATGTACAATAAACAAGCTGGTGCTCGCGACTTCGTCTGTGATGCCTACGTCATAGTAGCTTTATGTACGCAAAGTCTCAGCCCGATCGGCTTTAAATTGACAAACTTTCATAAAAACTTTCTTCACCTATTTTATCCCCTTGGGGGTAGAATTATACAAAATCCTTTCTTAGCGTATGCCTATGTCATAACATCTACCTGCATGCCAAATTTTAACCCGATCTGTCCAGTGGTTTGGGCTGTGCGTTGATAATTACTGTCAGTCAGTCATCACCTTTGAATTATATATATTTAGATAAATAATTTAGTGATGCTGCAAATTGATTTTTTTTTATAAAAATTAGCTGACAAATGCGGAGGCAGACTAGATGTTAAATAATCTCAGCAGTCCTTTGGCATTTGCAGCCCCAGAGTAGATACAAAATGTTGCCAGTTTATAAAGAAATGATAGATGGAGATTGTAGGAAGTAAGAAAAGGAAGAAGAATTTCGGTTATACTCCTGACTCTCTCTCGTAGTACGAAACAGAACTATATTATCTAATTGGCGCTGATTATCTGAGAGTGAGGTACCCCAGTCGAGCCAGTCTGAAAACTGAAGTCTAGTTAGGCTCAATCTCAGTTTTAGTAGGTATAACAATTCAATTTCTTCATATAGGCACTGCCAGTCAACATTTGCAAAATTAGTCAAATACCGATCGAAAATTATCATAACTCATAGTAGGAATACATCATGTAAATTAATATTAATTATTTAAAATTGGGCTATGAAACAAAGTCTCTTTCTTTTGCAGGAAATGTCTTCAAAACATGTGATCTCATTGTGCGAGCAGGATCTTTTAGACTTATTTTATGCTTTTAACACAGTAAATATACACAATATGTTTGTGAATTAGTCTTTGTTATATTCTGATGGATAAGTTGTAATATTGTAAAGTTTCATCAAAGTCCGTTTAATATAAATCCTCACTATGTTTATAATATTAATAGTAAAATTAAATATTAATAATATATTATCTTACTTGTATCCGAAATCTCCAGCACATTCCAACTTCTATGCCAGGGATGGGTCCAAAATGATTTGGTGGCATCGCACATGTTTTAGTTTTACCTAGAAAATAATACATATCATACAACTTTATCATGTAAAAGAACAAGTAAGAAACTCAAAAAGAATCTAGCAATTTTATAACATTACTGGCTTTTGCTTGCTGCTTTGCTCATGTTAATATAGATTAGGTTTTAAAATAATATGCATATAGACATTAAATAAGACCATCTGGAATAATGTTCTTTTCAAAAATAGTAACATTATTTCTAAAATAGGTTCATTGGTTCGGGAGTTAAGTATGCATATATAAATATCATGCAGAAGGCTTTACTAGCTTCAGAATATCAAATTATAAAATTTAAGAAAAGCTTGTTTTCAAATATTCATCAATACATATTACATACCAACACATGCCATCCCTCTTCCCCAATCTCTATTAGTTTTAGAAGCATTAGTCTTCTTCGTCTGTTTGGCTGCACCGGGGGCTATGACGTCATTAGGGTCCCGTTTGCATGAGGGGCAGTACCAATCCTCTTCAGGTAATTCAGTAAGCGGTGGTGTAAGACACTTCATGTGGAACCCGTTGTTACATTCATCACATAACACTATCTAAAAAGATAATTTAAAGCTATTTTGGTATAATAAATACATTTTAAGATCCATTACATGTTATAAGATTAGTAATCTAATATTTTTGTGTTAAACTGTTTGCATCTTTATTACTAAATGCATTTTGCAAATGTTAACAGCGATGTAAATAAGCTCTAATAATGTATTTAAAAAAGCAGTTACATATATTAAATTTCATGTAAAAGATTTTTTTAAAGATATTTCTTTACCTTTTCTGGAGATTCTTTCCCTGAACACAAGTAACATCCACACTCTTTACAAGGTGCATCCTCATCGTCACGGCATTTTAAACAATTTAACGGCTGTGACCCTGAAAGGATATTATTACGAATACTATATTTTAAAATGAAATTTTTTACTTGCAATCTGTTTTAAAATAAATAAAAACACATGATACTATTATGAGTTAAAATTTTGAAGAGAAATAATTCTTAGATATTGTTTATAATTCACAACTTTTTTATAACTGGTATTTTAAATATATTTTTTTTTTATATATGTAAAAGTCCAAAATTGTAGCTTTAAAGTAATGATTTACATTAAGTAATTTTTTAATAAATAATTATCATTTTATAGAAATAGCATATATTGAATGTTGTTACTTTTTTCAGGTGCTTTTGACACGAGCTTCCTATATTCATCGCTTCTTTCCGCAACAGGTACTGGTTGTTCTATAGCAAATATCTTATCATGAATTCTGACTTTGGTATCATTCTGAGGTACTGAATCAGGTCCCAGGTACAATGTTCCGGCAAGTTCATAGTTTACACGTAGCTTCTTCACTTCGTCTACTTTAAAATCATACCTAGAGTCATATAAAAAATCAAATTCAACCACGTATCAAATAATATTTTCGTTAATAAGTATAACAAGATGTAATTCTCCAATGTTTACTAATAAAATGGCATTCTAACACTATCACATATGAAAAAAAAATAACCTAACCTTAAAATAATTGAGTCTTGAGCATTCTCACTTCTTATTTTATTATTTATGTAACTAAATTAATACTTCTAACATACCAATATCCCTTTTCCAGCGGTTCATCAGTATTGTGGTTTAACATAACCATCTGACCTGGTTTCAAGTCTTTTACATCAATTTCTTTTCTAGCTCTGGGTCTAATTTCTTTTAATTTGCAAAACAAATCTGAATCCTCCTCACTGTAAAATAATAAAAAATATTTAACATTGATAATATCAAAACAAGAAGCATGCACATTATTATTATAAACTCTAGTATGCTTAAATTGTCAATAAAAGATGTATATAATGGAACAACTGGTAATAAATTAAATGTAGATTGTTAATTTGATTTTAATTTTGTTATTTTGAAAACAAATGATTGAATATACATCAGACAATACTTGTTTTTTAAAAAATAATTAGCGATGTCTCTTTTTTCTCTTGATACCATTTTATATCTATACCTACAAAATACAAACATAATAATAGAATATAAGCTTGAAAGTATGAAAAGGAAAAACATTAACTATAAATACTAACTCAGCATCTAATTGCACTTTATATAATATATTTTCATCTGTAATTTTTACTGTTTCTGGCTTAACTTCTTTAGGTTGTCGTTTACTCTTCGCTGCCTTTGTAAAATACTTGGTGATGCCTCTCTTTTTAGATTTAGTTTCATCTTCGGAAGCATCACTCGGTGGCTTGTTTTCGAGATCACTCTCCTTATCATGTATGTCACTATTATTTAAACTATCTTGTGCATTTTCTTCAGCCTCATATTGTATGTTGGGGTCGAGTACTATGCGCACTATTTTTCCTTCAAACCAGGCACCCTGTTCTCTATCTTTCATATCTATTAAATCTCCAACTGTGTACAGTGTGCTTACTGTATCTAAAAATTATAACAGTTTTTAATTTTATGACACTATACATAAAAAACGCAGAAAAAATAAAATTTGCAATTGATAATCTTAAAACAAAAGTGTTTCTAATTCTAGATATAAGATGATTTAAAATGCAAAATGCAAGGAAAACAAAAATTATAAATAATATATTATTTTTGCTTTTAATAAGCATCAAATTCTTACAGCATTGTAAATTTCAAATATTTATTAAATAAACTTTTAGGTTAGTAGACAATTGTTTTGCTGGAAGATGCATATTAATATATGCTAATGCTCCTATAGCAAAATTTATTTGTGTTACTAGTTTAAGGTTAGTAGAATAATAAAGATTTTATAGATGACATGCCGTAGCAATAAGAAGATCACAACCAGCCTATCTCAATATTTATTAGAATCTTGACATAGTTGAAAAATCAACAAAAAATGAGTCCTGCTGAGTTTCTTTAAAGTTTATTTTTAGGTCAGAGGTTTAACGCTTTTGAAACCGTGGTAGATTACGGTGTTTGCTTTCATTAAGATAAATTGAATTCTAAATTTGAAAAAACCATTTTTATATTTTTAACACTTAAGAAACAAATGATAATTTTTGTGAAATTATGAAGCTATTTTTATGAAATATTAACAAAAATTATTAGATGCCAAGAGTTGTCGTACAAACCTTTATAAACTTTTTCTTTGTTTCCAGATTTTTCACTACATTTTTCTTCATCATCTTGTGGTTCAGGTCTCTTATCATTATCTACGTTTTCCAATGGTTGTGCTCTTATCATGAGTTGAATAACATCATTAAGTTTAATATTGTAGTCATGGAATGTGTACCCATCTTCGAGCTATAATATCATTTCATGTAATTAGATTACATTGTATTTTAATATATATGTTATACAGAACTAAAATAATTGCATATACTCATATTTAAAATGTTTATGGAATTATTGTAGATAGTGCAGAAAAATTTATAAATTATATGAATAGTCACAAGTAATTAAAAAATTATTTTCTAGATTTTATTTAAATAAATATGTCTATTACTAGTTGTCCAAGATCATTGGATATTATATTATATATACAATAATCTTGTATATGCAACCTACAAAATATGTAGCATATACACATACTGTATCTAATTATCTGCGCTAAGCCTATATCAGTCTGCAAATGCAAGCTTTCCTATCAAATTTAGGATATCCATTATTCAATGATTGACAAGTTTTAAAACAGTTATTTGGATATATAATTAGTATCGGTTTGTCACAAATTTAGAATGTGATTTCTAACGAGAAGAACTGGCACGATACTATATATATGTGTATAGTGTAATCATGTGGAAAATTGGCACAATAGCATAAATAGTTGTTAGTAGTATCCAAAAAAGTAACATATAAACAAACAAATTTTTCTTTTTGTATTATTTAATGAAAAAGATTCAGAAAACTTGTAAGAGTAACTTTTTATCCATGTAACGATTGTGTGTGTTGTTGGTAACCATTTATAAATAAATAAATAAATAAATAAGAGTAAATGTTCAATTTAAAATAAAATTATTTTCACCTTTCTCCAAGAAATTTTTATAAACTAAACTTCCCCTTTTCACTCATTTCTGTAGAGGTAAATATTGATATGTTTTGTGTATCATACTTCATTATAGGTGAAAAGAAGCATGTGTATTAAGTTGTGTGTAAATATGACCATAGAATAACATTTTGTCTACTTAAATATTTTCCCCTTTGCACCCGTTTAGGCGTGAAATATGGTAAAACTCTTTTCTTTAATTCACCCCTATGTCATTATAGAAATACTCTATCGAAATTTCAGCTAAATACATCTACCAGCGATAGTGTTTTTGTTTCAGACTTTATTACTCCTAGTGTCCCTATAAGGGATGATTTTGAAATTCTGGTATACAAATATTTAGCTATTCATCCTAAATAATATTTATTGGTCAGTTTAAGATAATCAGCCAAAGAATAAATTTTTTCCATATAAACTTCACAACCCCTTTGCAACCCAATAAGGGTTGATATATTTATTATTTCACATTATATTACTGCCATTCAGAAATATATCTGTTACATTTAAAGTTAATACAACCATGGAATAAGATTTTCTATACAAATGGATTTACACGTTTTCACCCTCTTAGGAGTAGAATATCGTAAACCCTTTCTTAGTGGATGTTTACAACCTAAAAGACACCTACTACCCCAATTTCAAGTTTGTAGCCCCGAGGTTTAGGCTCTGCGTTGATGTATCTATCTGTCAGTCAGGACAAGTGGTTTTATATGTATTAATAGATAGATATAGATATTATTTTGATTAGATTATAATGATGATGCTTATAATATGATAAATATTTAATTACTTTTCAAACTATATTTCTGCTTAGTTTTGTATTATACATTATACAAGATAAGAATTACAATAACAAAAATACAGATAACTTATAGTATAATGAATTATATAAATAAATAATTATATCATTAAATGCATGTTTCTTAAATTCCCTCTGGCATTATTGCTTTCATATGAAAATATAGTTACCATACTACTATTTATCAACATTCAACATATGCTATGGGTACAGGCCTTGGATATAATCAAATTTAATTATACATATATCTGTTATATTGCTTATTTCTCTCTTTTTTAGTTATTTAATACTCAAATAAAACCCTTTTAAAGTAGTTATTAAATATAGTACCCTCTGTTTATTATTTTTAAGTGTCATACTGGGAAATTTTTAAGTACAATTTCTATATTTATTGCTTGGCACTTCACTATATATATTTCTTCTGATCATTTCAAACAAATTATGTAAAAAAAAACATTATTATTGATTATAGCATATATTATATAAGTAAAAAAAAACATTTTAAGTTTTAAAACAATATTAATCATATTGTATGTGATATGTTCTAGGCATTTACATATGTGTTACATATAATGTGGTGTAAAATATTCAGATTTAGAATATCTTTAATTTGTTAAACTTGTCTGCTAAGGATAATAACTAATAATAAAATTATCATCATCAAAAAAAATCATAATATTATGATGGAAATTTTCTTATACATTTTGTATACAGCGGCCAATAAGTTAACACATTTATTGATTCTGAGGTGATATGAGCATTATATTATGATAACTGAGCATTATAATAAAACAATCTTCACAATGCCAACTAATATTAATACCAAGTAGTTTGTCACTCATTAAATTGATGTTCATGGTTACTACTAACCACTGTAATAAATATAGGATATGTTCATATTTTGTAAAAAAAAATACATTCCAGTGTGCTAGTCAGTTTATATGACATATTGAATCAACCCCAAGACACAGGTTAATGACTTGCTAGACATAGAAAAGTGAAAATTGGTTTCAGAAAACCAACCATACTGTGATTTTAACAGTTTACAACCTTCGTAATTGAACTGACTACATGCTCTATAAAGAAATATTTTGATTAGATCTATAATTTCTGAGAATAGTGTGATTAAACAAAAAAATCGTCTGAATTATATATTACTTTAAAGCATAGTCATAAAAGTTTTAAAGTAGGTTATGTTTTTCAAGTTTGATTATTTTACATTATCCGACAACCGTTTTAACAACAACACATTTATAAGGTAAATGTTAAAAGACTAGAAAAATAAATCGTTTCGATGAATTTGAGGATATTTCCCATTTTTTAATAATCATTTATTATATTCTTCATTTACAAGTTATCAGATAAAAAATAAAAAATGCGCCAAGCATTAAATATTAAATCAATCTAAGCCAGTGAAAAAGCAAATTAGAGATACCTTGTATGAAATTTAAAACTTACCAATTTTCCCCCATAGAACAACCGTTGTAACTTGGGTACTACTTCGAATTTATCTCTGATTAAACGCCTAAATTGATCTATTTTAGTAAGCTTAGACTCAACAACCACGATAGCGTCGGGTTTTCCAAATATTCGCACTCGGACATGCATTTTAAATGTATTCTTCTAATTGTTTTATAAGAAAAACGGCATTTTTATCCAAATTACAAGAACTTTTGAATGTGGTTCACTGAAATCGTCAATTTATGTCATTGACAGTGACATCAAAATGGGCGCGAATTGATACACTTTAACAGATAGCATTTAAAACTTAATATATAATGATTTAATTGTAACCGAAACTTTAAACATAATAATTTAAAACATTTTTTTTCTTATTGCCTTTTAATTATATTTAATAATAACCAAATTCCACTTCATGCATTTCGTTTAATTTAAACAGCTAAATTATTTATTGTCCTTTATTAACGACTTTTGTAATTTTCATTGTACTTTTTAAAGTATTATAATAATAAAAATAGAATATGATCATGATAATCTTAAAAATACATATAATAACTAAATAATATCAATAAGAATATATATATTTATTGCTTACTAAAACAAATATTTTTTTATGTTGATAAAATATAATAATAACCATAACAATAAAATCGATAACAAAGCTATCAATTAACTTACAGAAAAAAATAATTGCCTTACTTTCCATTTACAGCAAAATTAACGGCAATTACAGTTTTCATTCAAATACGTCTAGACCAATGTTAAAAAAGAAATTATTCTTATTGTCCTTTGCTTTATATATAAAACATATCAATGCAAGACAAGCGTCTACTGTAAGTCTAATATTATGTTTTTTTTTTTTTTTTTTTTTTAATTTATTGTGTTATTGTACACTATATACAATTGTTTTTTTTTATAAGCCATTAATTATTTAATTGAGGTGAAAATAGGTTACTTAGAATGAAAATAAAAATGACTGAACCTTTAATGTACGTAATTAAAGTACTAAAACTTGCTTTAAGAAATATTAATAACCATTTTTTTTATCATAGATTTTTTATTAAATAATTAATATAGAAAAAAATAAAATAATTCCTGCAAAGTAATATCGTATCGTAGGTTTTGAAGCAATTCAATCAAAATTTTTAGTTCATTTTAAGTATAAAACTAAAAAAATTGTAATAATTGTTATTGTGGTTAATTTAGCACCCGGTTCTGGTCGCTCGATCATCGCTAGATTGGATGCCGAGTAGAGTAAATTCTTTATATTCCGATGTTGGAGCTTGGAGTGGTAAATTCGTAAGTATTCTCACAACTTACAACTTAGGATTGTTTTAAAGGTTTATTTCTTAAAAGTCCCTATTCTAAGATAATTCCTTAGCTCTATAAAACAAAATATTTGCAACTTTCAGAGACCAGTCATGGATGAAATAGAATCAGATGAAGCGTTGAGATTTTATCAATTTTTAAATTATTTAGACGGCGGAAGTTTTGGAACTGGTAAAGATTTTTTAACAATTTGTTATTAAGTCTAATAATAATAATAAATTTTTATGGGATTATTCGCAGGGCCCATAGACGAATTTGTAGATGCTATGAGCAGATTGGCATCATATATGAAACAACAGAATAGTCGAGAAACTCAAGTCAGGGGTATGCGTGAATTAGAGGCGATTAATGGTGAAAAAGGTATCGTTTATAATCTATTAGATGTTGCCTGCGAAATATTTCGGTGTTTTTTTTAAACAATAGATATTTTGAATTAAGAGTCGAGATAGCCCAGTAGTTAGAACAATTCGATCTCAACCGATGATCGGGGGTTCAAACTCCGACTAGCCCCGCTGAGTTTTTAAATGCTAAATTTTCGTTTAAGTTCATCTCGAGCTCGGCGGTAAAGGAAAACATCGTGAAGAAACTTGCATGTGACGGAAGAAATTCAACTTGATTTGACATGTACATCCGCATTAAGCTCCATTATTGTCTCCTTAATAAGAAGACCTTTTCCCTGCAGTGGGATTTTTACATGCTGTTACTTTACTTTTATTCTTTGAGTTTGAATTCCATAAAAAATAATTCCATAACGTCTATTGCATTAGGTAACAGTATCAAAACAGTCCTCGAAGTCAGCACTGTCATAATGAGGAAAAAGCGTAAATTCTTCTGCACCGGAGAAGTAAAGGAACCTATAGTTAACAATAAAATTATATGTAAGGTAAGATCTTTCTTGAACATTATTAATTAAGACATGAAATATGAAGAAAGACAATGAATATACAAAGAAAGTATTGCGTCAAATTAGGACAGAATTCTACTTCCGATTGCTGGTTCCTCGTGCAGAGATGCTATAATGTACTGGCATCCGAGTCTAACTGAAGAGCATTATTGTGTCGGAGCTCTTGAATCTAAAAGCGCGGTTCGCATCATGTATGTAGAAGGTAAGGAAAAAGATAAGCAATTAAATAAAGAAAAATGTCAGATTATCTAAAAAATACTTTTTCCTTCAGGTGAAATGTTTTGCAAAGGAGATGATTATTCGAAGCGGGAATATTTATTAGCATGTGACTTTTACGAGGATCAAGAAGCTCCAGTAGCGGATTTGCTACAATATTATCCGGACCCCGATCCTGAAATATCTCCAAAATTATACAAAAAGTGATGAATAATTGCTGAATAAATATTATATATAGAAATCACAATGTTTGAAATAAACCATGAGAAATAAGTGATTACTTAATTAAACCATTTGACCGTCAATTAAAATGTTCTTACGCAACAGTTTTACGAGTCAATTAAAGAAGTTAATCCCAATTGTTACTATTCGTTGACTCTAATGAACAACATAACATAATGCTTTGTACCCGCCTAAAAACATTTTGAAGTGCTTTAAATCGTTTATATTAATTATTTTATTATTTCGACGATTAAAATAGTTTGATTAGTGGTAACAGCAAAATTTAACAAAAATGCAACTTTGTATGAAAAATATTTACCAGGTGGGTAATGTTTTTTCATAACATTCGGTATGTTTATTGTTTTATTGTATATATATTTTGTGAGTCTTTTTGTTTCGGGCTATATCGTTATGAACGTAACATTCATCTTAATTAAAAAAAGTTAGGTAAAACCTTTTCACAAAAAGCAAGTATTTAAATACTTGTATAGCATGAAAATCAAGGAGAGGGTAGAACAAAAAAAATTAATAGATTAGACTAAATGCTTAATGGTCTAAGATTAATAGTAATTTAATAGCAATCTTAAGACCACTGAATTTTAATAGCAATATAGCAATATAAAATAGGTAATATAACAATTTGGACAGAAATAACTATTGTGAGCTTAGCTATAGCCTGACTACTGACTACGGCATGTATATAGACTGGATTTCTTGTTTGTGGCCCCGTGGTGTTGCGAAAGTTCATGGGCGGTGGTGATCAGGTGTCCCGATTGCTCGTTTGTCAGCTATTTTTTATATAAAAAAGAACCTGTAAAACGTAGGTCATTTGTTTGATTATTTTGATTTTCATTAATTTTTTGTCTTTTTTTAAACCTATAACAATATTATAATTTTATTAGTGTAATATGCTTAGTAAAAGTAAATTCAATATTATAATCACAATTCCAAAAAATAAACACCGTAAATTTTAGTAAAAGAATATCGACTTAGAATGTTATTATCTGTTTTTACAGAGAAAGTATATTGGATTTTTTTTTAATCTATCGAAGTTCTCGTGGTGTTGTGAAGCGCGTAAATTCGCAAAATAGATGGAATTTTAAATAAACCTTAAAAATGTAAATAGTGTTTTGAAAATTATTATATTAAAAGTTAAAAAGCTTGAATTCTTTATTTAAGTTTTCTCATCACAATTACAAAGAGTAATTAGTCATGTGAGAGGTCAATTACATGTTTCTAGTCCAATATAGGTTAAGCTGGTATAGCAACGAGAAGAGTGTGTTCCACTTCCATAAAAGAAAGCCTTATTGGCGTTCAAGCAACCAGTTATATCGCAACAAGTTACGTAAATATAATAATTTTTAAAAATGAGTGAGGAAAGGGTTAAAATGCGAAAGCAGCTGGGGTTGTTGGAGGGAGTTGCGATTATTCTTGGCATTATATTTGGCAGTGGTATTTTTATATCCCCTAAAGAAGTATTGGAAAAAACTGGATCAGTATGGGGTGCCTTATCGGTGTGGGCTGCATGCGGAGTTCTCGCAACTCTTGGAGCCATGTCTTATGCAGAACTAGGTAAAAATTACATAATTTTTTATTATTTTTTTTAAATACATAAAAAGTTACATTAATATATAAAATTATAATAATCAACATATATAATATGGGTAAAATGAAATAAAAAAAAATATATATATATATATATATATATATATATATATATTTGAAAAAATGAATTGAAATGAAATGATACAATTGAGTATTTGATAAGTAATGGTATTTATTAAAATGAGAAAAATATTTATTCAGGTACCGCACTGGCTCAGAGTGGAGGTGATTATCATTACATCAATGAAGCATTTGGACCATTACCAGCTTTTCTTTACCTATGGGATGCTAACTTAGTATTTGTGTGAGTACTAAAATAAATACTATACACAACTCAATGTCCAAAAATAACTATTCTAATTTTATAGTAATAATGTGAATACTATTTCATAATAAACATCTATATTAATATATGGAGAGTGAATTTTATATTTGTGAAGTAAAACCTGAAACACCTGAACCTGTTGTTAAGAATTAAGGAACTTTTTGAAAAGTTTTTTATTGTATAATTCCTTGGTTGGTTATAGCCTATATTTTTATAAAATCTGTGATCAAATCAAATAAGGGTTATCACTATTCCAGTTACAGTAAAGCCTCTATGGTTTTTTTTTCAGCCCAAGCACTAATGCGATTATGTCGTTAACATTCGCTAACAATCTTCTGGAGCCAATATTTCCAGATTGTCCAATAGACCCTTTAAGCCGAAAGCTTATTGCAGCAGTGACAATTTGTAAGTATTCTTGGGTCATGGTATGGAGAATAAATGTTTTTAGTAGCCTATCTATACCATTGAGATGGGTTCTCCATACAAAATTTCATTCTGTATTTCATCCTTGAAGTTTTATGTGCTTTACTGAAAGAAGCCTATGTTTTTCTTCAAAGTCCAATCTATCTCTACACCAATATTTATAAAAATTGTTTCAGCATTTATCATTACAACTAACAAACAAAGACAAAGCTACTTTCACATGTATGAGATAATTTTTTTTTATTTAAAGTTAGGATTTTTTTTACTTTATATTAATTTCTTCTATTTTGAACACTCCGGTAACTTGGTTACAGGTTTCCTAACATTTATAAATGCCTATGATGTGAAGTTTACGACACGCGTTCAAAACATATTCATGTTCACCAAGATCTCAGCACTAGTCATTATTATAGTTGGCGGTATAGTTTGGATGGCCGGAGGTAATGCACTGTTTCATTTACTTTCACTTCATTGAAATGAACACTAATTGACTCCATATCCCCCTACTTCATCATAACATTATTATTTTGAATAGCCGATTTATCTGAGAATGGGCATTTGCACCTTACATTTCTATCCCCTATTTCATCCTTTCAAGTTTTACTTCATCTACAAAAAGTAGTGTGTTTTCTTCAAGGTCCAATCTATATCAATATCAAAATTTACTAAACTTGGTTCAGCAGTTTCGGTGTGAAAAAGAAATAGAGAAATAGTCATTCACACATTTGTAATATTATATGGATTTGACTAAATAAACTCTGTATTTGTAACTTTGAAAGTTTTGATTTATTTTTCATATAATGTTATTGTTTCAATGTGTATAGTAAATAATATATATGTGTAGACATTACACAAAAGTGGCTACGTCAAGAACTCAATAGTTATATACAGGCCGAGTTTTGTAACTGGGTGTGGTATGCCTAATCAAATCAAATAGCAAAAAATATTATTAAATATGGATGAACTTTTGGAAAATATTAGTATTAGTCAAACTAAAGGCTTTTTTTACAAAATGGTATTAAATTCACATACAGCTAAAAGACTCAACCTGTATATTTTAATGTTGCAAAATAATTTAATATGATTGTTAAATATGAATAATATTATTGTGTATTTTAGGAGGAGTTGAACACTTTGAAAATGGATGGGTTGGGACAAAAACTTCTGTGAGTGATTGGTCGGTTGCATTTTATTCAGGAATCTTTTCTTATTCTGGATGGTAAGTACAAATAAATTTTAAATGTTTTTAAAATGAATTTAATTTAACTATATTTAATGTGCTAACAGTCTCTTTATTTAAAAAAATGTTTAAATCTGCAATAAATCAGTTTACAGTCAGTCTGTTTGTTTTTTACAAAAAGTGTTAAATCAACTATAATAAATTTTTGTATACACATATCGTACAAGAACATAAGCCACTTTGTCACTAAACAAAAACACTTAAATCAGATAAATGTTGTGAATGTAAATGAAACCAAGTTTTAACAATTATTCCTTTTTCAGGAATTATCTAAACTTTATGACAGAGGAACTACGGGATCCCTTTGTGAATCTACCCCGTGCGATCTACCTATCTCTGCCGCTGGTCACAGCTATATACCTCTTTGCTAATGTTTCGTACCTCGCCGTATTGGGACCCACCGGAGTTCGAGCCACTGAAGCCATTGCTGTTGTAAGTAATTCAAAATTTATACAAATCACTCGATTTTGTACGGATGATATTATAAATCTTTGAAATTCTCGGCTTTTCTCATAGTATACAAGTATCTATACATATAAAATCACTTGTTAAATATAAGTCTTTCTCTATAATAATTTGGTTTATTGACGAAATGTAGATTAAAATCTGTTGCATAGTTTCAACGGTCTAAGCCTACAGATAGTTTCTTTTATTCATTATAAATATTTTTATAGGTTCGGGATGCTTTGTTACTAAAAACTGAACTCAATTTTTAAGTAGCTATTCCTTGCGGTTTCACTCGCGTTTATGGTTATTGCTTCGCTCCTATGAATATGTCTTCCTCAATAAACAAAATATCTAACACAAAATTCTTCAATTCGAACCAGTAGTTCCTGAAATTAGCGCGTTCAAACAAACAAACGAACTCTTCAGCTATGTAATATTAGTTTAAATAAAAAAAACTTTTTTTAAAAATTTGGATTGGATCATTGGATCTTGTAGGCTCGTACAAATATATTTGTAGGTACATACAGGCATCAATTATAAAAAAGAATTAAAAAAAAAATATATATAGTTTTTTCACTTTTAAATATTGATTCTGATGTTGCTGATAAAATCTCCAACACATGCCCAGTTGACACCTGTATAAGCTCGTCTTGTTTTCAGGATTTCGCCGTGTCTGCACTAGGCTGGTTGAAATGGGCGATGCCCACATTAGTAGCTATTGCTATATTGGGCGGTCTGTCTGTGCATATAATGACGTCATCGCGCATGTGCTTCGCGGGAGCCAGGAACGGTCATATGCCAGAACTATTGGCGCATATCAATATGAAATGTATGTCGCCTTTACCGTCACTCGTGTTCCTAGTGAGTATTAATAAATTACATATTAATTTTTGTCATTACTGTGCATTTATTCTTTAATGTAAAAGGAAGGGTATTATAAGTCGATTAGGTATTTCTATGTGATTTAGATTTTTTTTCTTGAAACCTGATTGAATCGGGAATGTTCTTAGCTATTGCGATTTTTTTATTTATAACTTTCTATAACTTTGTTATTCATAAACTTTTAGTAATGTTACATGCGTTAAGAAAGGTTATGGTGTTTTAGATGCTGATCTCACTTATAATGCTGATCCCGAACAACTTGACATCGCTCATCACATACTGCACGGTGGTGGAATCCTTCTTTACAACTCTCAGCTGTAGTGCGGTGCTCTGGCTGAGATACAAGAAGCCGCACCTGGTCAGACCTATCAAGGTAATTAAGCCCACTTTTTGGTTTGAGACGAAACTTCATTGGGTCACTCGCTACTCTAAAAATTGCCTAAAATATTAATATATAACATCATTCCAGCCATTTTACTGATTTTCTTATACAATATACAGATAAAAAAATACATTATACTTATGTGCTATTAAGTTGAAGCTAGAGTTGGCAAATTAAGCTATGTCTTATATGGAACCAAAACTAAGTTTTATACTTTTTTTTCCAGGTGTCTCTCTGGATGCCCATAGTGTTCGTCACGGTCTGTGTAATCCTGTTGGTAGTGCCTATAGTCAGTGAACCTATAGCCGTAGTCGCTGGAGCCTTGATGACCCTCGCCGGAGTCCCCGTATACTTCCTGTTTGTGAGATCTGAGCCTAAAGCTGTTAGAGACGTATCGAGTAAGTATAACTTATCTATAAGACTAGGATTACACTTGTAAGCATTACCCACGTAATTGATACAAAACCGGTGATAGCTTTCTTATTAATGTTATTCAGTTTTTTGAAGAAAGTGCTTGTGAGATTCTACTTGAATAAAGTATGTTTAGATTTTAATTTTAATATAAAATTATTCTGTAATTTGGTGACAGTTACACAAGTAACCTTACGAAAGTTGTGTCAAAAATAAGTAAAGATGTAAAGCAATGACTTACATAAATCTTTATCAATATCCAAGAGCAAAACTTATAAGTATAATTTTCGCCTAAAATTAGCTGTAACTCGTCGCTTCGCTTGCTTTAATATAAATTGTGATTGCGAAGCTTCATTTTTATATCCCTTGGGAGCTATTTTTTCAGAATGAAAGTAAATTATGTCCTTACCTGTGGTAACTATATCTTGATAATATAACAAACAAATTTAAATCACATACGATTTGATTATTAAATTTTTTAATTTTTTTACAGCTAAATTCACTCACTTCTGCCAGAAGTTGTTCCTGTCTGCTGTCGAAGATAAAGAAGACTGAAGGTAAACATTACACCATCACATCATTTTACATTATGTGCGGAATGTTATGTGAAAAACACATATTGTCTTATTTGTCTTATTTACACTTATTATTAATTTATGAATGATTTATATATAGATACATTAATTTGTAACAGCTAACTTTATTATAGTAAATACTGGAAACACTAAAAGCGACATTTCTTTGGACTTAACTAAATATATACAATTTTGTAACATATTTTACAAACATTGATTGTTTATTAAAAAAGTATAATTGTTTGTAACTTTAGTGAATTGTACTAATACGGGCTCAGCTGAGATTCGAATTAATGTATCAATATGTAAGATTAACCAATTTACCTGGAATACATCACATAACTTAATAGGTTCTTATAATTTCGTCATCGAAGACCTTCTATATTCGAATATCATTCGAGGCACAGATAAAGTAAAAAAAATAATCAGTGAAAATTGTTCATCAATAAGGTGTTTCAAATGTAATATAGTCAAAAGCTTTTGTAATTATTGTATATATATAAATGAAGGACATTGTCTCGAATCTATAAGCTTTATATTGCTTGCGTGTTATATATGGATGCTGATAAGCAATAATGTGTCAACCCTTAAAAAGTCAAATTTAGAGATATTAATGTATTCTTATAATGCGTCACTTATTTAACATTATTCAAAAAAATCAAGCAATCTAAACAAAATAAAGTACCAAAAAAGTTTCTTATTTTAATGTTTGGAATCTTGAGTGTGTTATATATTTTGCAATTTATACAATAACGCTGTATATTTTAAGAAGTTATTAGTAGATTAATCCTTTTTTATGATACCAATCTGCTTTCAATTCATTGTACCATTTACCAAAATAGAAAAGATAAAAATGATATATATGTCTTCAAACACATTTACTGAGAATAGGTTTGACATCTTTAGACGCCATTATCTCAAAATGAAGTCCTTGTGAGTTGACATAGTATTGCTTATCAGAGTCCATATGATTATAATGTAATATAAAGTACATTTGAAATGTTTATAATTTGCAATTATTACTTTCTTAATTTCACTTAAATAAAGATTCAATAGCATACTATTGATTAGTAAAATGATAATTAAAGTATGCAGCGCTTTCAGAAAGGACTGAGCCTAATGAGTCTATACATAAATTTTTAGATAATTAATAATATCGTTTTCTTGGGTGATTTCATAAAATTAATTTTTAAAATCCGCGATATTTTGAGATGGATATAAATTTCAATTATTTTTTTGTATATTGTTTTTAGAATCACAAAATATTATAAGATTGTATTTATGCAAAATTCATATTAAGACTTTAAAAATCTAGTGTATGATTTTGGCACTCAAAACGTTTTTCACTTCTGGAAGACTGGAGACATGGTCGTTGCCTTGCTACCAGTTAAAAGTCCAGTTGTCAAAATTAAAAAAGGGGACAGATTTTTAACGTCAAATAGTTATTAAATATTATTACATAAAATAAATGAATTGTGCGAAATAAAGGTTTAAGAAATTTATCATATTATCTTAAGGGTAGTTTATTCTAGAGTAAGTCCTAGAACTTGTGACATCACAAATACAGTTTTTTTTTTTATTATGAACATTAACTTGGTTAGTGTTACTGCAACGGGTGCCATATAACTGTTATTTCTGAAAGAAGAAATATCGCCAAAATAATAGTGCGTTAGAAATGTAATAAGTATATATTACGGTTGTTATGACCAAATTATTTTTGGGTACAATTGGTAAATAATTTTTTACTAGGAAAAAATTAACGAAGCGATTTATAAGACAATAACTAAAGTTTGGCACAGCACCAAGCTAAATATATACGGAATGACGCAATGCCGGAACACGCTGTACATAGCAAGACTATACCAGACAAAAATATTGTCGATGTACGCTGAAGGCTTCAATGGGAATGGCTGGGATTTTATTTCGCACCTCTTTGCTGGGGAATGATGAATGATGGACACTTATTGCAATTCCTTTTAAAGCATATCAGTGTCTGACACATGAACATTCACTGCTTTACTACGAAAGATGAAATAAAACCATCTTCAAGACGTGTTAGCTACATACTGTCATACTACAAAAGACGCATTAAAACCATGTTCAACGCGTGTCTAGCTAAACAGTGTTTAAAAATTAAATAATGCTTAAGATATTATCTAAATTGCTTAACAGCGAATAAACTCATAAAAAAACTTATTGATAAAATGTTATACGTTACATTTGACAGCTGAAATAGGTTTTAGACATCTATTAAACTCACTTACACATATGTTAATCTATATCTAAAGCATGTTTAACTCAAAACTGTGCTTAGACGCGAATTTGTAGTACATGATTTTATAGACACGCGTTTAACGTATGTTTAAATTTTTTGGAGTAAGGCAGTCAATTTTCGATAATTGTTTAATTTAAATGCTGAACGTCGTCTGTGAAGTTCACCTTGTCTATATAGCAGAGCGTTTCACTCGAAATTTGTTTGTTAAAAATGTTATAATCGATATCTTAATATGACAAACAGCAAACTCCATAATAGTAAATTTTACAGCAGGCACTAAAACATTTCCACGGCGTGACGTTTGCCTTTAATCGAGAAAGTAATTAAATATATTGATTTTTTATTAAGAATAATAAATTATCCTAAACGTGTCGCATACAGGAGGATGTTGCCATTTTTCTGACTAAAAGTTTAAAATACGATGTTACTTATGTAACGAAGTTATGATTTTTGTAATTTTGTTGGTTTATTGAATGAATGTAAAATACTTTAAACGAATGCTTTAATTACTACCCCTGATTAATGAATATCGTTTGCTAAACAAAACTAAGTAAAACACTGGAATGAAGGTTATTAAAAAAAATACTGCCGCGTTTTCGAAGTATTCGGTATTACTTTTTTCATAAAATGTGAATCACAAATAAATTTAATTGCATACCTCCAGGTATTTTTTTGTGTATTTAAAATGGATTTCTATTATGTTTTCAGTTTTTTTTGGTAAAAAAAAAAAACAGTATAAAACGAATAACAAAATTTTAAATTTTCGTATTGTCCTATAAAGTTACTATATACATACATACACACCTTAATATCTGTATATGTTTTTTTTTATATAATTTACTGATTTATATTTAAAATTTATCAAACAGTCAATATTATAGATAATATAATGTGATGTGAATAAAATCTTGTCTATTAAGTAATTTTTTTTTGTCTTGACGATTATTTTCCAGATAGCTTAAAATGATATAATAACGTTTTCTCGATTCATTCAGCTTTGTAAAAATTTAGTGACACCTGCAAAGCTTACAAAAAAATGGAGTGGTTGGTATTGAATAAAGGTGTCTTTTTAATTAAACCATCTTTAAGTTGTGTACTTCAATAAAATGTTATGTGTATATTTTACCTCATTAGCGATCTGATGTTCCCCACTAATCTCATATTATGTGATTTTTATTTCGTTAAAATTAAGTGGTTTTTGTTAGGTCGTTGTTAAAAGGTTGTTTTTTTATTATAATTGTTTTTGTCGATAAATAAATTCATCTGTTTGTGACTTTTAATTTCTAAAGTATTTATTGGTACTCACTGAGATGTTTTTATAATACTTAAATAAAGAAAAATATTCGAAAGAAGTCACGGACAAATGATTGTGTAGAAATATGTTTAAGGAATTTTTAATTCAAGGTGCTTTCGTAAATTGGTTACTTGTTAATAATATAAGTTTTTTTGCCAATATGCGCGTAAAGTAAATGCATTAAAAATGCTTCATTTTATAAAGAATTAAATACCAATGTGTTTAAATAATAATATTTTTATATTATAATTATAAAGTTTAAAATGTATTCACAATTATTAAGACTGTAGTATGTAACTTTATACATAAAATCTTGTCATACAAAAATCTCGTCAAAAATATAAAATGTGCAATCTCGTCGTACAAAAATCTCTTTATAAATTTAATGTTGATTTATTTATGTCTTAAGGGTTAAGAGGTCAGTTGTAAAACATCTATTGTAAAGATCTATTCTGAAAAGGCTTTCTAACCAAATTTTTTATATTTGTTTTGTTATATCAATTTTAAATTGTTGCTTTGTAAAATAGTTAGTAAGTTTGTAGCTTTTTTATGAAATAAAATTTTTGCTACGAATCAAAACATCTTTTATTGTGAATAACTAGCTCTTACATAATGAATATTTTGCTTTACAATAATACACACACATAAAAGATATGGTATGACCATCTAGAATAACGTAACTTTCCAATGGAACCTTATTTATATTACTTCTCACATACACAATTCGACAATATGGCTCGTTTGTCCTACACGTAGGATTTATTCCTAGAGCTAAATCAGTCAAGTCAAAACAAAAACAAGACTACATAATCTATTGCAACTAATGTATAATAACTAGTCCGCCATTTTGGGTGTTCCGCCATGTTGGATTTGAATGACGTCACACACCCAAACAAACGTGTATACAATTTCAGTTCGATCGCTGCAAGACATCTTGAACATTGATTTTTAAGAATCCTCCCGAACAAACATAGATACATGCCTACATACATTACAATTTAAAAAAAAAAGCTCGTAACAACCATATTGCTTGAAATATGCTCTCTTTTTTAATATACAAATCGAATTGAAGTCATTTTCATCAAATAAACTCACAACATACTGTCTGATCACGAGTACCTAATCTATTGCCAAAATCCAAATAACAGAGTCCAAATTGCTTTGTCCATTTATTCGTTATTTGCGTGGTTGTAAAAGGGGTCATAAAAATTCGGTTCAATTAGTTGTTTCACTTTAATGAAATCGATAAAAATTTACTTTTATTCGACAATTATTTTGTACTAATAATATCCAATGTATGTATTTCGTTTACGTATGTAGTACTCGGTACAATGTGGTTTGCGGTCTGTTTTCTCGTAACATGTATTTCTATGGTAAGAGTATTAAGGTCAAATCGAATAGTTTTATTCTTTTTAATTTTCCTTACTCACCATATTGTAGTGACAAAACGTATGGAACATAATCAAATGTTTTAAAAATAGATATAATTTATTTAACACTAACTGTCCATTGCGGTTTCAGTCGCGTTTATGATTTCCGTTTCGCCTCTATGAGTCGTAGCGTGATGTAATATAGCCTACCTCAATAAATAAACTATTTAACTAATAATAATTCACACTACTTAGATTAAATATAAATGAGAAAAATGTTTATTCGATCGCAAGAGATTAATATGGTCTACACGTTGGACATCATTTTTGTGTAAAATGTTTTTATTTTAATACTTAAAAACGTTCGTTATCTATTAAACATTCACCTTCGTTTAAAATATTAATAAATCAAACAGAGCGATGCATCTCGTGCTCACTTCAGCAACATTTCCCACGAATTCACGACTCCACCGGACGAAATTGGGCCCATGCTCCCTGACGATGGCCTGCAAACATCTACCGTTATAGCGGGTCTCATGCCAGACTCGTTCGGCGAAATGTTTAACTTCTTAGATGGAGACAGCTTCGGAATTGGTTTGTTAATATGTTGAATATTATATTTTTGGATATAACTATACTGTATTACTAATTTTACGCGGACGATCATATAAAAATATTTATATATTCTTTGAGAAAATATTTTTGTTAGATGAAAGTTATGATCGATTTAGTATTCGAGGTGTGACTTTCGCATTTATAACATAACCGCATCATACTAATTGACGTCTGTTTATAATTGAAATGAACCCCATGTAGGTCCACTGCACGAGTTTGTGTACGGATGGCAAGCAATCCTGAACACCATGAGTATGAAGAACAACGTTGAAGTGCGTAAACGCGCTGGGTTGCAGCGTTTTGCCTTGGCAGGGATTAATGGGATAACTCTCATATCACATATTGGTGTTACGGAGATCATGATTAATGGCACACGAACTTATTGTTTTGGGGGCGTCTCCAGACCACCAGGCCGGAGAAGCGTTATATGCAAGGTAATTAATATTCTTTTGAAATATGTTAGTGGACCATTTCCATGGCACGTAAAAAATTGATCAATTATATAAACACTAAAAATATAAACACTAAAATTAAAATATATATAAATTCAAAATTACGTTTTATCAAAACTTACTTGTATGAAATTATAATCAAAAATAACTTTCGTTTACTAAAATATTCACTGCCACGATGTGTTAGAAATGGAATGGATGAATGGAGAATGTGTTACCCTAGGTTGACGAAAACTGTTGTCTAATTCGCTGCCTTCAACTTTAGGGTGCTATGTACCAAGAAGGGAGGTTCTCGTGTAAGGTGCCCTACCTGCGATACCCTACAGTGCTGGGATACAGATACTGTATTGACTGGTACGCCGCTGTCGCTTCTCTCAATGATACGTACAAAAGTAAGTTGTTGCGAAAATTCTCTTATGAAATATGTATTTTATCAAAAACCGCAAATAAACACTTTATGTATAGACAGACAGACGGACAGATAGACGGGCGTAGAGCGGAGGCCTAATCACAATTATCTTTTAGGGTTACATTACTAGGACAAGGGTCCGTAGGAAATTGTAAAAAATTTATTTATTCGTAATTAACTTTTGCCCGCGACTACGTTCGTGTTAATGTAAAATTTGTTATGACGAATTATAGTTCTCAGAATTTTTTTTTTTTTTGTCAATTAAAAAGAACCCTTTGACCTTTTCTTCGAGTAGTTCAGGCTCATTGATGGCGTAACAAACAAAGAAATTTATATTCGCATTCATTAATATTATTATTATGTAACACGGTATATAACGTTCCAGCAACCTACTGCGCTCGCGGTGAATCGATACCTAAATTTCATTACGACTATATTTGCGAACGCAGAGACGTTAAAATAAAACGCGTCAATTTAACCGATCCGAATGAAAGGTTCAACATACGAAATCCCGTGGTGCGCAGGGTCGAGTACTATCGAGCCCCGTACGACATATTGAAGGCGTGCCCTGATTGGTATGATACGATGTCACTAAAATGTTTTTATTTTATGGAACTATATCTGACAAAAGAGGTACTTATAACCATCTGCAGCACGAGAGGAGCCACAATCACTTTGCCTTTTAAGTTAAAAGGTAATGAAGGGGAATATGCCATAATGGAAAAGATAGCTTAGGCGTGATCTTCCGGCTCAATAATAGCTGGACTCTACCATAGTATCATTTTTGTAGAAGCGAGACACATTACTTATTTTTCAACTGAAATCCTAAGGTCATAACAGCAACGTTTTAGTCTAGAATAACTTCTATTTTAAAATCAACGACCAGTATTATGATTTTTTTAATAATCAACTGTGTCCATACTTTTTAAAAATGAAATGACAAATATTTATATATCCTCAAATATCTACCCCAAGTGGGAATCGAACTCACTATCACATTAAAAACACATTCACATTGCCACTACGTCACTAGAACACTCAGCAAACTATTTCATAACTCGTCGTCGCTCTATATGTGAAACCTCGTAATTAACAATTTTGGTAAAAATGGATTTTATCAGTAAAAACGGTATTCAAACAATTGAATTTTATAATAATAATATTTCTTACGATATATTTTGTCTAAATCATTTAAAAATTTAAACATATTAATTACAGTTAGCTTTGAAAGAAGTTTTTTCTCTCTCCTGTAAAATTCGGTAGTTTGCATGTACGAGCTGTCCCATCTAGACCGACGATGTTGTATTAATATAATAATTTTTAATCTACTTTTTCAACGAACATAAATTAAACAACTTTTTTTTCGTAAAAATTGTTTAGGTATGGTTGTAACCTTCGCATAGCCCCGGAGAGCTTACACCAGGCAATGCCGGTGGGTCTACTGGACGTCAATGAAACGGCTTTCGTGGGGCACGGTGGAAAATATTGGCTAGCCCTTTATTATACGCAGGTTAACTTTTATCAATTGCTAGTTGACTCTCGCGATTTCACTCCCACTGCTTGCTTATGAATAAGTCGTAACGTAAAGTAATATAACATAATACCTCAAATAACTAATTCAAAAATAATTTTTCAAATCTATGGTCTAGTAGTTTCGAAGCCTTTTCTATGCAAATAAACAAACGATAAAATGTTACCTCTTCATAATATTAGTTTACACTATTTGCAGGTGTAGGGCCTATCCCTATTCTATACAAGAAAAGAATTTAATTCACTCACACGCGTGATAACGTAATTATTTGAGATAAAATTTATTTGTTTGTAAGTTTATTTATGGCGGGTAATCTCTGAAATTACTGATCTGATTTGAAAAGTTCTGCATTAGATAGCCCGTTTATTGATTTATTACATCACGCTACAGATTGGGAGCGAAGTAATAACTACGTGGATCAATCTAGCATTGGCCTGTGGGATGAATATTAGTTGAAGACTTGAATGGAAGAACGCGTTGTATTTCGCATTTTCGCTGTTCTATGGATGGTTGATGTCTTATGTATATAAAAACAATTTTAAACCTTAAAATTACACTATTTGAGGCTATTTAAGAAAAGGACTATTTTTGGATAAACGCGCTTCATATATTTTGTATGGTTAAGTAAAACTTCGAACTCAATATTCTCGAATATTGCGTTATATCACCGTCCTCCGTTAATGTGTACATTAGGTCATTAGTTTACTTATTATACCAGTCTGGACTAGACTGGATTGCATTGCGGGTGTTTTGGCCAACTTTTAAGTGTACTACGTTTATTTTATACTTTCTATTGCTTTCGTTTATAGGTAAATATATTTACTTATCGATAAAATTTTAAAATGCAGCTTTTGTTCGTACAAG
This sequence comes from Hypolimnas misippus, assembly GCA_037950945.1. Classification (NCBI taxonomy): domain Eukaryota; kingdom Metazoa; phylum Arthropoda; class Insecta; order Lepidoptera; family Nymphalidae; genus Hypolimnas; species Hypolimnas misippus. The sequence continues at coordinate 1,252,970 of JBBEEQ010000001.1, forward strand.
AGGCAGATCGTGATCAAGCCTTTTTCGGATCGTTAGACGATTAAAAGTATCACGAGTATGAACTTTGCCTCTATAGGTAGGCATTTGTATATATAAAAAGACAATGATTTAAAATTTTTGGTTCTTCGTAAATTTTTCTTCGTAAATTTTTAACATTCACGGAATTTCGTCAAAACGAGTATTTCGATATTTCGATATTATTAAAACAATTGATTTATAAATACGTAGTATATTAAAATGTCATATAAGTAAGATTAATGTATTAATAAAAAATAATGCCAGTTATTGAAATAAATACTCTGCAGCTTTCGACCTACGCGATCTACTTCCAAGCTCATGGTGAATACCCATGGCAGTCCAGCCGACCGATAGTGTCTACTGATAAGGGTAAGAAAAAAGTTCCTCATAAAATTTGCATCATCGACGGTGCAAATAATAGTTTATTTTAATTAAAGTGTACAAATAAACCTAAAATATTTTATCATTCTTTTATATATCACGGCTTAGCATACTCTGACCATTAAGTATGACGGTTATCAGTAAAATCCTTTTTTTTATCTCGTAGAGTTATTGCATTTATATTTTGTGGAAAACTGATGAAATGAAGTAAAACATATTTTCTTTTTATAATATGTCGTGCATTTAAACAAAACAATTACAAATAAATCGTACAAAAATAATGATTCCAACCAGTGGCGATTAGCGGGAATAGATTTTTTGAATAAAATGTAATGTATATAAATATAATTATATGCATCACCATCATAAACTTATATCTATACTAATAATAAAATTCTAGCGGGTCGCTGTCTGTACATGGAAGATATATGAAAAAAAATCTTACTGGGGGCCTTTACCAACGCAATAGAACCCAAAACAAACATTTTTAAAATTCTTATCTGTTTGTCTGTTTGTCTGTTTGTCTGTTTATCTGTGCGTTTGTGCACGCTAATCTCAGAAACGGCTTATCCGATTTAGATGCGGTTTTCACTAATATATAGTGGTAAGCTTCACTTAACATTTAGGGTGTGTTTCATGTCAATCGGTTCATAAATAAAAAAGTTATGTCAATTTAAGGGTTCACGTCGAACATTATTTTGTACTTTTCACTAAATGCATGAAAGTATATACAGTACTTATATCAAAAAATACATTTTAAATTTTTGTCTGTCTATCTGTTTGTTCCGACTAATCTTTAAAAGGGCTGAACCAATTTTGATGGTACTTTTACTTGCAGTTAGCAAATGTTATAAGGAGTGACTTCTATTTTAGATATTTTTAATCGATACGTACAAAAAAAATCTAACGGGTCGCTGTATGTACATGACAGATATATAAAAAAAATATTATTGGAGGTCTTTACCTACGCAATAGAACCCAAAACAATAATTTGTTAGATATTTGTCTGTTTATCTGTGAGTTTGTGTCCGCTAATCTCAGAAACGGCTTATACGATTTAGATGTGGTTTTCATTAATATATTGCAGTAAGCTTCACTTAACATTAAGTGATTGTTTCATTTCAATCGGTTCATAAATAAAAAAGTTATGTAAATTTAAGAGTTCACGTCGAACATTATTTTGTAATTTTCACTAACTGCATGAAAGTATTTACAGTACTTACATCAAAAAATCCAATTTTTTAATTTTTTGTCCGTCAGTCTGTCTGTCTATCTGTTTGTTCCGACTAATCTTCAAAACGGCTGAACCAATTTTGATGGTACTTTTACTTGCAGTTAGCAAATGTTATAAGGAGTGACTTCTATTTTAGATATTTTTAATCGATACGTACAAAAAAAATCTAACGGGTCGCTGTCTGTACATGATAGATATATAAAAAAAAAATATTATTGGAGGTCTTTACCTACGCAATAGAACCCAAAACAATAATTTGTTAGATATTTGTCTGTTTATCTGTGAGTTTGTGTCCGCTAATCTCAGAAACGGCTTATACGATTTAGATGTGGTTTTCATTAATATATTGCAGTAAGCTTCACTTAACATTAAGTGATTGTTTCATTTCAATCGGTTCATAAATAAAAAAGTTATGTAAATTTAAGAGTTCACGTCGAACATTATTTTGTAATTTTCACTAAATGCATGAAAGTATTTACAGTACTTACATCAAAAAATCCAATTTTTTAATTTTTTGTCTGTCAGTCTGTTTCCTACAACTAATCTCTGAAACATCTGAATCAAATTTGATGGGACTTTCACTTGCAGTTAGGGGATGTCCATTAATCACGTGACGCCCAGAGGAGGGAGAGGGGATGGAAGAAAATAAAATACGATATATCACAAAGTCTAAAAAGTTCTTAAAACATTACTTGATTAATGAACAGCCCCTTTACCTAGCTAATATTATAAGGATTAACTTAGGCTACTTTTATTAAACAAATATATTTATTTTAATGAATAAGTAAAAAAGAGACAATTCTCTTAATATTTTGTTATTGCGTAATCGCGATAACAAAATATTGTAGAACCCAATAAAAAAATGAACAATATCTGATTTAAAAAGGGAAGGTTATACATCTATACATATAAATGGATGCTGATAAGCAATATTGTGTCAACCCACAAAAAGTCAAATTTTAAGATATTGATGTATATTGATACTACGTCACCTATTTAACATTATTCAAACAAATTTCAAGTCATCTAAACTAAATAAGTATGGAAAAAGTTTCTTAACTCAATGTTTCGTATTTTGCAATTTATAAAATAATCTCAAATATTTAAAAACTTATTATCATACAACATATTAAATAAATCTATCTGCTTTTGATTCAATATATATTTTATCAAAATAGAAAAAAAAGATGAATATATAGGTGTTCAAACTAATTTTTTAAGAATAGGTTTGAAATCTTTAGACGCCATTTTCTCAAAACGAAGTCCGTGTGACTTGACACAGTATTGCTTATCAGCGTCTAAATATAATTGATGTGTCCGTTTGTAATTTTAAATAAATGCATATGAAAGTATACACGGTACTGACAACAAAATTAATAACTTTAAAATTTTTGTCCGTCTATCTGTCACTCAGTTTGTTACGGCTAATATCTAAAACAGCTGTACCGATTTTGACGAAACTTTCACTGAACAGAAAGCTAATGTAATAAGGAACAAAATTGAAACCAATGAAATAGTGAACAACATCTAATTCAAATAGGGAAGATATATCTATATTATATAAATATAATAATTGGGAAAATAATATATTTACTGGGTAATTTTTTAACTAGGTATGATAGATCGAATCCGAAACTATAAGCAATAGCGAAAAATAATTAAAGGAGTAACAGAGACGATTTTAATAAAAACTAAAACTATATCATTAGTTTTTTGAAAAATAAGTTCTCCTAGCCAGAAACGAACACGTTGATTTTGGAAAAAAATTAACATTCTGTATGATTGAATAATCTGATACTGTCACATATTATAAGATTCAACTTCAGAGAGGTATTAGTATAAAGTTAAATGCAACAAAAAGAAAGGGCAAATTTTTTACAAAATACTATCAAATTCATACATTAATTAAATCTTTTGTAATTCTTCAAAAAAACGATCATACCTAAAAGTGAAATTTTAAAATTATAGCGGGATATTGTAACGCTAATAGCGGGTGAGTACAATAGCCGAGTCCAGTGAAATGTAGATTTTCAATAAATTGATTCATCTTTTTAGGAATTATCTAAACCTACTTAGGTAACGGAGTAGGTGACGGGGACCAAAACAAACGTCACATTCTATCAACTTTGTATAGCTCACGTAGAAAAAATAGACAAACATAAAAGAAGTTACTGTGAATTATTCATTTTATATATTATTGATTGTATTCTTCACACTCTTCCTTACTTTAGTAGGTGACTAGCATTTTGATGCAAATAAACAAATCGTTCGAAGTAATGCAGACTTTTTTTCTAAACTTACCGGGAGCCATGATTTAATTATGTATATTTGATATATATAGAATCGATTACTTCTAATTTATGTATAGATTTAATGTTATTTTGTTAAAAAATAAATCTTTTCCTTTAATTTGTCTCTTACTATTACTTTCCAAAAGTTGATTCTTACCAGTGACACTATTAGGTAGGTGGTGCAATAATACAGAATGTATTCTATTTTTTTTTTAATTAGTGGGTTCAATTCCTGGCCAGGAGGATCATGAAATCAAAAAAAACTTATGATGCAGTTTTAGATTTCTTAAAATCGGACACGAGACTCCTTTAAGTATTTTTCGCGATTCCTTAAAAATCCGGATATGGCCTATCAAGCCCAGTTAAAAAAGTCACCCGATATATAATACAAGGAGAACCTCGGCGGGAACATACTGTTATACAGTCGAAATTTTAAAGACTAGCACAAAACACTTTTCTTCAACATATATAGTGAAAACCGTGGAGGAATACCGTATTTGAGTTAGAGTCTGCTTATAAATACAACCAGAAAGTTCCCAAATCTAAAGTAAGAAGCTCCTTTCTTGAGCAGCACCGCAGACTATTATAACCTTGCTTTGTAGGAGACATGCCAAGCAATCTGTAATCCACGCGAACGAAGTCGCGGGTACAGCTAGTTTAATAATATATTCATAAAATTATATTTGGTACTAAAATAAATCCAAATGAATCGTAATACATGTAGTAGCTATTCGCGACTCATCTATTTTTTTTTAATCATAAAAGTCAAAATTAAAATACTTCGATATCCACAGGAGGAATTTGGGAACAACTCCTCAAAGCGAACATAGGTCCTGACATGAATTTGCATTACAATTTGAATGGCATCTACAACCGCTACCCAGGAGGTATAACAATGCCAGATCTCATGAGGAATGACGGCCAGGTAGATATTAATATTAAGCAGTGTACGGAATGCGCGTTCTCGGGTTGTTATAGTCTGTCGTGTTGAACACGCGTACATATACGCGTACAACATTTGACAAGCTTGTTGGTAGTGTGACGAGACTGAGCCCGATTAGCGCGGTGAGAATGTATACGCGTGACTACAAGTACGAACAGTGTGCCTCGTGCGAATTTTTCTAACAACTCGATTGCTGTAAAGTAACCGCAGATTAATATGGTAAAGAGAAAAACCGCTGTCCGTACATGGCTTTACACTTTACGACTAGCTGGTAGTTATTGTATCCGAGACTTGTAGAGCTTGGACTTTATATATGAGAATGATTTATTTTTATTTCCTGTTTTATTATCCAGACACCAACTAACTTTGTTGGTAACGCCTCAACTACTCAACCGATCATCATGAATACAAAAAATAAAGGGAATACCGAGGATACCCTTTATTTTAAATTTTAGATAGCTATAAGGCATAATAAAATCAACGTTAACGTCAGCGCAGGTGCGGACAAAATTTATCATCAGGAATCACCATTATCAACACCTAAATAAACATAAAAATTCTATAAGGGGGTGATCTTTTATATTTATCTCTGCCTCCTAGAATACCTCTATTTTATGTTACAATAGGTTCAACCAGCAAACTTTAGAACGGACACTCGAGAAGGCGGTCCAGAAGAAGTCATTGTTGGTAACACTCATCTCTCTGCTGAAAGTCCAGGTATTTATAAATAAAAAAGGTTTTGTTATCATTATTTTATATAGCCTATTTATTTAGAAAATGATTGACTCTGCATACAATCATTCATCCCCTATTTTACCCTATTTAGATTTTGTATTCGTCATTAAAGGTAACTTTCTCCAAGGTCCAATCTACATCTAAATATATTGTAATTCATACAAATTGATAGCAATTCGTTATTAAATCTGTGCATCTGTCTGTTTTAAATACCTAATTGTAATGGAATTCTTTAAATAAATAAATAATATTAACGTTTTTATTTTAAGGTGCCGATCCGAACGCAGGAAGTTATAAGTTCATTCACGACTCGCAGATTCAACCAAACTTTGAACATGGAAAGAATTTATAATAAACATGATGATATAATAAATTACTGAAAAAAATGTTTAAAAAAATCTATTTTTAAAATTTTTGTCCGTCTTTCTGTCTGTCTGTATATTTCAACTAATTTCTGGAACGACTGGCCCGATTTTGACTAAACTTTCAGTCACAGATAACTAATGTTATATGTAGTAACCTAAGCTATTTCTTTGGAAAAAGGATATTTTAATTAATAAATAAAAAGAGCGTAAAATAGAATATCCGATTCAAGAAAGGAAAGTAAACATTATGATAATGTAATTTTTCCTCAAATGAAAGCGAGTGAAACCGCGGGACACAACTAGTCATAAAATAATAACAATAGATCTAGGCAATAATTAAGAATCATGCTTATAAAACTCTTCGAATTCAAAGGGATTTTCAGAATATAATTTATAATAAGAACAAAATTGGTTTTCTTTTAATAATAAACAAAATATTTTTTGAACATCACTTAATTTATTTTAAAGATCTAATATAATATTTTTTCCGAATAAATGACTTAAGATTTTTAAAAGGATGAAATTTAAATTATTATAATATATAATAAAATATAAATATTATTTAAGTTTATTATAATATTATAAATAAATTTTCTTAAGTTTTACGGCTATTTAGAAGTAATATGTAGTCACGTCTTTACTTGAAACATCTGTGGCAAAGTATTTATTATCTGTATTATAAAATATTGAATCGGCTATCATCTGTGTTTCAACCTGACATTTTCTTTGTGCAATTTACTTAAGATCGCTCATGTAAAATCCCGTTACTTTACTTTCGTAATTCATTTAACAAAGGCATTAACTATCTTCAACGGTGAACCACGGCTTGTGTCAGAGCCCGTGTCGGGAATCGTCAAGCGCTGAGGAGTTCAGTGACACCGTTATAGAGTCGAACTTTGTGATTGTATTTTATCGATTTTAACTTTCTTGTGCAACACTCTGTTTTTATGCTGTTTATTTACTAGTGTGGTCGGGTAACAGGCGAAATAGCAGGGGGATTTTCGCGTAGAAGGTCCAAGCAAGGTGAGTCGAAACAACAAAGTATCGACAGGCTCGAGGTCATTTTACTACGTGTATTAGAAACATATTTAGTTATTGATAATCAGTGTGCAGTCTAAAAATATCCTAACGATTATCTTCCTTACTATGCAACCGAGGTTTCGTTCCAGGTCACAAAATGATAAAATGTTACATGAATTATTTTTGGCTGTGATTCATCTTGTACCAGCATTGTAACTGTTGTTGTACATTGTCTTGCTAGCACTCCTTGAACCGTGAAATTTACTGGCAGAGTGCAAGCTTTCGTTCACAGTGACATTTTTGATATTCATGACATAAGTTTTGTTTTTTGAGTTCATTTCATGCAATATGTAAATTCAGCAGTCTTAAAAATAATATATTAAAAAAAAATCATGTACTATGTCAAAATGTCAAAAATATAAAATAATATCCAAACAGCCTGCAGATTTTTTATTTGAGATTTGTTTAATAATTCTAAATTCATTAAAATGAAACTCATGTGTATATTATTGATTTTATCAGAATATGTTTTTACATATATAAAATAAAAATTCAAAATTTACATTTCTATCGAGTAACAATTTGGAAATAACATTTACAATTTAAATTTTTTATAAGTAAGACCCATCAACATTATAGCCACTCATGGCTGCTGAGATCAACATAATAGTGTATATAAACAGGTATCCTGTCCGATCAGATTCAGAATTGAAATAAATACACCAATACAATAGGTGGTGACCCATCCATTGATTTATATCACAGATAGTAGAAAAACTTTATACATCATAACAATGTTAGATGCGACACAATATATATATATATATATATATATATATGAACCAATAATGTTGTACATCTTTTGATAATATATTTTGTGAAGAAATTTATATATATTCAACATACATAACATAAGTATTACATCCTTAATATGTTCACTGACCACCATTATAGCATTTAGTAAATAGCTGATAGATCTAAATAACACAAATAACAAAAATTACTTTCTATCGCTCTGCCGTTTACCAAGAACAGTGTTTATAAACATATAGTAAATATAAAAAGAATTCTAGTCTACCAGAAAATGCATTTATAGCACACACAACAGAAAAGGTTTCAATATTCAACTTTTAATAACAAATATCAATTAAAATCAATTCCTTCCAATATCAATTGCTGTAAAAATAGATGATAGGAAATAGTTGCACAACTGTAATTTATATCAATCAAGCTTTTATTACTAATTTATCATTTGTCTTATGTATGGCTCATTTTAATAGAGTTTCTAAACAAAGAAATGTACTCGTATTTAATCTATATAAACAAAAATTCTTATAGATTTATATTTGTATGTTCCTTATACCCTATGCATCCAACATGGAGCAATTTGAAAACAAAGTTTTTAGACAATCTAATTAACCCAGAATTTAGATCTATAGTGTGGTGACAATTGGATAAAAATTCTATATTTGGCTTGTTGGCTAAGGTGGTCGCTAGTCTCACAAAGTAGAGGAAAAATATTTTTACAACACAGGTGCTAATCAATCAAATCAAGCCACTTTTAACTGGGCTTAAGATTTGTAAGTGAAGAAAAGAATAATTCCAGAGTGCTCATAATAACAATAAATTGTTTTATTAAATGACTTGGTAATATGAGACTAATATGAATTTAACCAAGTCATAATAAAAATGAAGTTGTTTATGAAACACTCTTTTTTAAAATATTCTAGTAACTGTTTATTACTTCAAAGTCATACCCTAGCGAGACAGTCTTTACAGCTGTTTATTTTAAAATTATACTGGGAATTGACAACATTATATTATTCATCATCCAGCTTAGTTAAAATCACGCTACTTCAAAATTTTACTTTATTACATTATAGGAATAATAATTACACTCTTAAAATAGTATTGGACATAACATTAAAATTACAATTCACTTTTTTATCTTTTTCATAACATATAAATATTTACAAAACAATGACATATATACTTAATTAATAGGAAAATTTAAAAGTATTATATTAAGAAAATGATGTGGTAAATTTTATTCATTATGCTCAGACTGGATTGATTGAATTAACAATATATAGTAATTCTCATCTATATTTGGACGCTGATAAGCAATACTGTGTCAAGTCACACGAACTTCATTTTGAGAAAATGGCGTCTAAAGATGTCAAACCTATTTTTAATAAACTTGTTTGAATAAGTATTTATCCATATTTTCTTTTCTTTTTTGATAACAGGTATCATGAATTAAAAGCAGGTTGATATATTCAATATATTATCTAATAAAAAGTTTTTAAATATGTAAGATTATTGTATAAATTACAAAATAAGGAACGAACTGGAAAATCGAACCAATTAATTAAGAATTTTTTTTCTGTACTTATTTAGTTTATATGAGTTTATTTTTTATTGAATAGTGTTAAATAGGTGATGCATAATCAGAACACACCGATATCTCCGAATTTTACTTTTTGTGGGTTGACACATTATTGCTTATCAGCATCCATTTATAATTATTTGTTCAAATTTTAACAAAAATAAACATATGAGAGGACTTAAAATTGTTGAATATAAGTACCATCACGCGAAATGAAATAAAATTATCTTACATAAGCAATATATAACCACAGTGTATAATTGGGTTAAAGCCAATTAAATGTAAGCATGTACAATACAGAATCATTTGTTCTGTATGGCATCCAATAATATTTTATAACTATAGACACGTTACATTTATACTAGTTGACATTAAAAATTTGTGGCCACTTCCCACTTTAACAAGCTCGTCAAATGATTTTTTGTCCAAATATACTTTCACATGTAATACTAAAGCACTAACTGGTTGCTAGGCAACATCCAAACTTCTTCTGGGTGCCAAAATCCATGTGCTTACAATTTCATATCATAACTGCAACCAAACATTGGTATAATCTCAAAATATAACTATACATATTTTTCACTTTACCAACGCACATCACAAATTTATTTATTGTTCTCTTTACAGAAGGTGAATATTGAATTTAATAGTGATTAGTTTCAATATTTTTTTTTATTAGCTATAGAGTATTGACATAATTTGTAAATAGAATATATATAAAAATAATTGCTAGTATAAATTGTCTCTAGACACTATTATTTTACACTACACAAATAGCTGCTAATAATAAGTTGATTAAAAACCATGCAAAAATAGATAAGTTATTACAATCAGCCTTAGACAATGAAAACAAATTCAATGCAATTAACAAATATATCTAGAAAATATTATTTATAGTGTCATCATAAGAATCTATTTTTAAAGGACTAATTTTTAGAAATTTCTACATTCCAAAACATCTGTTATTGCTTTTCAATATGTGGTTCTTTGCATATATTAAATCATCAAAGACTTAATCATATTTGGTTTACTGTGAAATAGATACATTTCTGATTTGCATTTTTTTGTTGTTAAATATTCGTGTCTCAATTAAGGATTGTATTTTTCAGAGAAAGCCGTGTCTTGGGGTAAAAGCAACCCGGGCACTACGGTGGCCCCTGACACCCCAGCGCCAGCGCCCCAGCCCCCGGGTAAGATGCCTTTACTATTTTTTTTATATAAAATAGATAATTTCCTTCTTTGCCCAGCTGTGAGACATTTGTAGGTTGTTACTTACTAAATTTATAGATAGATGCTTTAATTAATATTTGTATTTGCATGTGGGTTCTCAGCGTTCTCGCGATCATGTGTATGTGTTTTTTAAATGCTGTATTAGAATTACTCATCAGTGTACTTTGAATGACAAAATACGCCAAGGGCTGTCCCATGTCTCCTCAGATCTTAGTCGTGGATAGTCCATGTGTGTGAAACTATGGACAAGAACAATATTAACAATAATTTATTCCAATCTAGATGCCAGCATTGTGGCATAAGTTGTTATACTCATTGTGGCGTAATAACGGTCATTCTTACGTTTTACAACAAAACACAACATTGCAGTTTGAGTGACATTCAAATTCGTTTGTTGTTGTCTGATTATGTTGTCAGCGATTACGATCTTAATTGTTTAGTAGTTGTTAGATAAATTATAGCGGATTAAAAGTAGGTTTGGTTACAACTATGATTTATGTACTCATTTTTATTTGTTGTTATCTAATCTAATAATCTCTACTAATCGAATGTATGAAAATCATTATTTGTTTGATGGTATTTTATGGACTGTCGTACATTGTCAACTTATTGGTTGTACTTGCGAAGAGGTAGGCATAGTACAATTAGCTACATATAGGTGGCGCGTGTGTCGTACCGACCATAAAAAAAGGCGGTCATCGGTCGACCGGTATCACAAAATTAATATCACAAAACGGAAGAGGTTTTGAAATTGTTATCTATTCTTTGGTCATTATTGACGTCATTATAATGCTATTTAGCGGAAAAAAATACTGAGTTCCGAAAAAGAAGAAGGTTCTCAAATTGTAAGAAAACTAAATTTAAAAAAGTTTTGTTATAAAAAAACAAAAATAGTTTTATTTGAAACGAATATCACTCGAACGTGAGGTGACGATAGCTTTGAGAGAATCAGGAGTTCCTAAAAACAATGACATCATAACCTTGTATTCGGTTGTTTGTTTGTTCGTTCAATAACAAGCAACACGTATTATGTGAACAGCGAATATGTCACGATTTTTTATACTCGTACAAGGACCAAAGATTTCTTGTTTTGATACCATGTCGAAAAACAGCTCTGTTATGAAAAACAGTCGGTCCCGATTGTGATAACAATCATCTGATAATGATCGTTACTCTTAGTAGGAAATTATTTTAATATAAGAGAAGTTTTCAAATTATGTCACCGTATTTAATTTAGTAGTTTCAGTTCTACTTATACAATTAGATTAAATTGAAATATCTATATGTAATGTCAAAATATCAGATTTTTATTTAATTAAAATGAATGTTTAAACGGAATTCTTAAAAGTTGTTTTTATTTTAAAAAATTTCGTCTCTTTGCTTGTTGCAGAGAATTAGGGTGAAGCATAAAAATATGAAAACCCATAAAAGTGTCAGACGCGGGCAGTAGATAGTTTACAAATAGAATTCTCGATTGTTTTGTTACACAAATTCATGTACCAATATACCTACTTAAAATACATAACGCTCCTCATACCGTACAGTAAACATCTTACACGTTAGCGTCACTTGTCACACCGGAGCTAATCAGTGATCTTAAGATCCTTTGTCAAATATTTGAATTTTTTATGTAGATTTGAAAAAAAAAATCTTATTAGTAGTCGTATGTAGTATGTTATTTTGGTGTTATTGTTCTCAATATTCAACTGGTTTAAAAAAATAAGAATATTAGGAACAACCCAAAAGCAATAAAAAGAAAAAGTAAAATTTTAACTGTCACAAGTTTCAATAAGTCGTATAGTTTATATATAAAGTAATTATGTTTCCGATAAGTATCTGATATTAATATTAATTACACGAAACTGTGCCACGAAAACGCTATCTGTCAATTAAACATATATCTAATTGCATCGAAAACCAACCGTGGCAATGAATTATTAAATGGTCTGCGTAGATCATTGTCTATACCATGACATTGAAATATTAATTATAGTGTTTATTTAATTGTGCTTTTTAATCTATTTATACCGTGTAAATATTATAGATATTTTTAGGGTTCCTAAATCAAAAGAAGCGAACGTTATGCTATACATTCTCCATACCACCCGTCTCACACCTGGCCGGTTTTTATTGATTTTTGATTATTTGATTCTTGACTGAAAGTTTTTGAAAAATTACTTTATGTACAAAAACTTAATTTTACTATTATTATTAAAACAATCTTGAATTTAAAACTATAAAAAAATCATTACCTACATGATATTTGAAGCGCTCTTGAAAAAATATTTGTTTTATATGTATTTATATTGTATACAATAAAATATATTTCGTATCGTAAGATAGTGTCCGTCAAGGTTATGTAAATGAATTATATAATAAAAGCTACTAGTATTAGGACGTGTCCACACGAGCTTCCTGTAACCATTGCGAGTTGTCTCGTTGAGTTGCTCGCACTATGAGTTGAAAATCATTACGGGGTTGCTTAGTAATGATTTCTGTTAAAAGTTTGAGATATGGCTTACAGCTGACGCATGGTTTAGTAGGACACTGATCATGTAATGGGCTTTCGTATTTGTAAATTAATTCAACTAGAGGAGACCCGCTCTTGAAATACACAAAAAAAAGAGCGAGCTTAAAGCTTAACCCCGTCTATTTCTCCGCCCCTATTCCTCTACATCTTACTTCCTTTTTTAACATGTTTGTGTTTCCTCTGATGCTCCCAATGCATCACTTAACATCAGGTGACCCGATTGTTCGTCTATCTGTTATTTTATAAAAATAACCACAGTTATGATGCAATGATTAATGATGCAATTCAAGCGCAATATTGATTTATATCACAACATAAATTTTAACAAGTTTTTCATATATTTTTATAAACATTTCATATTTTTGGAATCCGTGCTTAGAAAATTTAATTGCGTTTCCTCCGCCATATGTGTTACAATGAAGTTGATTACAATACTGTTGTTGTTTTATTATCGTATAAATGTCAATATCCTTTTATGGATAAAGTTAAAATTTTAAGCACAAACAAAATTGAAATGCAGATGAAGCCAAAATTGTACGGTGTGAGTCACACTGACTTGTGAGTCAGCTTATTGGTCACGTCATCAGACAAGCGTAATCGAACCGTTGACCACTGTCAGTAACTGTAAATGACGTAGATGAGTGTTATCTTAAGCAACGAAATTACATTTGTGAGTTTTACTCTCGTAATTGACACAAAACAACTCTGAAACCTAGGTAACCTTACCAAAAAACTTTCAGGTGTTAAGCATCTACAAACCACTTACGTAAATCTTTATGCAAACCTGAGAACAAAACTTATAAGTGGAATTTTCGTCTTACCATGACAAAAAAATACATAAATATGTGTATTTGTGCTCTTTCGTGAAATTAAGTAGCTACAATGCTATGTAATTAAAATTAAGTACCTAATAGATTTCTTAACTTGAAGCAGAACCATAGAACAATATGAGTCATTGCAATAAATAAATGATTAAAAATCATCATAATTATATTAACGTCATTAAATTTATAATTATCCGTTTAACTTTTAATATATTCCAATTAAGAATTATTTCGTAAAGTTCGTAAAACAGCACACATATATAAATGCATACACTATAAAAATGATTTTAAAAGAAGTTTTACAGTAACTACTTCTACTAAAAGCTTCTGCCTGCAGTTTTACCAGAAAACGTTATAGCGATTAATTTGTTTATATCGTTATACCTTCGGGTCCACCTGAGTTGGTGAAATAATATTTAAAATCTAATTTAATGTGTAAAACTATTGCAATCACAAACACGCTACATCGTCGTCGAAGTCGAAGGAGACGATTTAGTAGAAAAGTCAGAAGACAATTGCCTGAATGTGTAGTATCTTTTGTGTAGTGACAGTGTAGCAACAGTTTTACATAACTAACTCCTTAACCAGGAGTTGATATACTGCTGATTCTAGGTGATGCCGCAGAATCAGATGAAGGTTGTGCAACTGTCTTAACATAATTCATAGTAGATATCGAAAATTTCTAGTCAATTAGACCATTAGAAGTTGTTGAGATCCTTTCAACTAGAAAACAGCTACCCTTCAAACGTGTGAATGCCACATATAGACATACAGATATACAGATAAATAGATAGATACGTAGGTCTTATAACAAGCCTGGCTTTTGGTGGAGTTAATAAAACATTTTTTCGTGATATTCGAACAATCAGATAATTACAATTATACGATAGTCCGTAGTCTATACTAATTAAATAAACAAAGAGCAAATATTATTTGTACGAAGTAAACTCGGGAACCAATGAACCCATTTTAAATATTAACGTTTAATAGGTAAATTATTCTTGTTGGCCATAGGCTATATTACATGTATACATGCATATTATTTAAAGATAAAATCTACATTAACGAAGCGAAAGACTCGAGCAAAAGCCAATATAATATACACATTCCAGACTTAATTCCTTAAATGGCTTTTCTCTCATTCGAATATGATAAAATAAAAAAGAAATTAATAAATAAAATACATTTCGTCTACGTTCTAAAGTCTAAGCTATTTTCGGAACCGCATAGCATTATTAGTGTAAAAGTTAACTGAAAGCTTGACTGGTCTTGAATAATTTATAGATGCAATCGATGGTCTTCTATTTTCACGGTCGGCGAGCGCAGTTCTTTCCATTGTCCAGAATTCTTGCGAGTGCTCAAGATTGAACAGGCTCATTCGCTGCAGTATTCGGTTCATGCTTATAGCACGCTTAATCGTTGATGTGAAATTCATTTTTTTATGCTATTAGACATTTTTTTTATTATATGATTTTTTTTTAATCGAATTTTTAGAAAAAAAAATCAAAAGCAATTGGTGACAATATTATGGTAAAAAATTCATTTGAAAAGCATTTTATTTCTGTTGGATAATTTTTTTTAAAGGTTTGAATTAGTGTTAACGTTCTTCAGCACTTTGTATATTTTGAAATTGTTCTGTAGAGAAATGACGTGTCGTATGACTGTTTATCGTACTATTACCGTCATTTGATAGTTTTACCTGGAACATTTTGAAAATTACTAATTTTATAGATTTTTACGTACTCTTTCCAAATGCCGACTTTTTAATATTTTCGGGCGCGCCGTGGAAAAACGATGCCATAAGAGTTTTTTTGACAATATCTCTTTTCACACTAATTTTTCGATGAAAATAGGTATGTAATAAATTAAACTAGAGGTAATTCCCTGTAATTAACGTAGACATCATTTTTTGTAAAATTAATACTTATAGTGTACGAACATGTTCTTTAAGAAAGAGCGCACGCAGTGGATACGTCAACGTAATGTAAGTACAAAGAGATTCATGACACAGTCAAGACCAAAATAAGAAACGCCAAGAACAACTGGTGATCATAATATAAATGTAGAAATAGTAACAGCAATGATCAAGCATGACTTCTTCAATGTTCACAAAAAGGCAAAGGAGATGGCTGGCATAGTTCGGAAAACGCGACCATATACTTATGCGTGATCAATTGATATTAGATATAGAAGATAAGTTTTAGTATGTGTTGATATATCAATACTAGAATTATTAGGCACTGGCTCGGATGTTCAGAAAAATGAGATAGAAGTGGTAAAGCACATGGGCCTGATGAGACAACAACGGAACTTATTGAACTTATTGAATGTGATGATTTGGAGATACTTTAATACCCCCTTTAACCAGGTGTACAAAAGAGGAATTATTCCAGAGGAGACTTGGCTAATGTGAACTTCTATTATTCTCTTTAAGAAGTCAAAATAAAAATTGTGGCGACTATCAGACTATAAGCTTAATGAACCACATTTTAAAGATCTTTCTGAGAATTATCGACGCTAGAATCTATCGAAATTGAAAAAAAGATCATGAAGACACTAAAATTTGGTTTTAGAAATGGATTTGGCACTAGGGATGCTTCAATCTCAAAAAGTACAAAATCCATGACAACGCGAAGTTGGGCGGAGGCGCCACTCTTTGTTGAAGAGCCTGCGTGATTGGTTTGGCTGCAGTACCACCAAACTTTCGAGCAGCTGCATCGAAAGAAAAATAATCATGATGATGTCCAATCTCCGACAGAAGTCATAAGAAGAAGAAGAATAGTGTACGAGCGCTGCAAAGTCGACTCATATTGTCAAAAGACTGTCTTAAACCGCCATTTTTCGATTTGCAATGTTTTCTAAATTTGGAGAAAGCATGTCAAAAATTTGTAAAATTACCTTTTTACAAACTCCCGGAAAACTTTCCATGTAACCTCTATTGTTTGAGCACCAATTTACTGTACTATTAGTGTATAGTTTTTTTTTAATCACATAATTATATCATGAAATGCCAAATATATATTTTTTTGTATGATTCATTGACTATTACTGTAACGTTAGTCGATTCGGTTCCATTTAATTCATTCGTTTCATTGTGTAGGAAAAGAAAAATTAGGAAATTATAACATAACACTGTTTTGTGATGTGTATGTTTATATCTAAATAATAAAAAAAATATTTTTGCTTTTGATTGAAAACTTCTTAAGTATACAATAATATTACAATGAGTACATTTATTGCAGAGATATGCTTATTACATGTTGGTGCAGTCGCGGGCAATAACTAGTTCCGTATAAGACAATTATTTTAATAATATATCTTTTATGCGAACAATGTATGGTTTAAGTTACTCTTTAATTTAGTAGGTCTACTGTACCCGGTGATCAGTTTTAATACTGTAATGAGTTATCGTTACCGTCCATTCGCTTATGACAGTTATTTCTTTGTGTAGATTTGAACTTGCATGCAGCGCTTGCGTTCCTTTGTCGTAATAAAAAAAACATTTTATCACAATGGCATATTAGAATGTTAGTTTATTGTTAGGAAAGTGTTTTTATAGTGAAACTATTATAAATCTTGCATTAGTAATTGTAATTGTTAACAAGTTACAGCGATATTTTATATCAATTATGAGGGTAAACTTACAAATGTATTTTACTTATAGTTCGCTATTACTTTTTCCTCGACACCTTTGATTCCTTCCAAAGATCGGTCCGTGCGGTTCGTTGGGATTTAGAAATTTAAAGTTTTAGTTGTTTTTTACATACTTCTTGTAGGCATACGATCGATTTAGGCAAAGATCGCTTACCGTTTAATTGATTTAGAAAATCGTGAGATCATATGGTTGTGAATCGATCTTTAAAAAGATCGATTAAGTTTGGCATCCTTACTCCTACTATTTAAACATCAAATGATTATTATTTGTCTTATCTACATTTTTTTGTTAATTTTTAAATGACCACATTTTTTTATTATAATTACGTTTTCCACTACTGGCAAATTTCACGTTCTTATATTTCAGAACAAGGAACACACGACACACAAACAAACACGAAACAGAGATCGAATACAGTAAGAACTAACTTCCTCATAAAATAAATTTCACTACCTTCATTGTAAGCTAAGACAAGGTATATTTTAGTTACACGAGATTCAGTATCCATCACACTTATAATTCATACACATTGTTTATTTTCTTTTATATCTCATTTTTTTTAAAGGAAAATATCACCATCATGTAACTGTCATAAACTTGAATCATATTATTGTTATTATGGAATATGAAAATTCTTATTTCGTTGTGCAGTTATACGCCATGTAATTTTGCTCTTCGTACATTAAAGAGCCGAACTAAAATTCCAGAAAATGTATGTAACTTGAGGCAAGATCGTATCGTAGACATAGATGAACACAAAGAAATCATAAATTTTAATAAGAATCCTAACAATGAATTGCATATAATCTTTCATATTCAATTCATTTTTCGATCTGTTGTTCCTCATCGCGTTAAGATAGGCGCACACTGAGGCGGGCCGCAACGCATAACAAAAAATCTCCTGAATCGGTTTCATACATTTTGTATGGACTATCGCACACCCCAGGCTGGCCGCAACGGGTCGCATCGGAACGCATTGACGTATCGCTAGCCAGGCGTATTTTTGCGGCGATGTTATGCGTTGCAATGCGGCCCGTCTTAGTGTGCGTTAGCAGACGTAACAAGTAGACGGCTGAATGAAGAATTATTAATTACTTTAGTAGAACAGTACAAGGAATTGTACGACCTACAACATCCCAAATATGATGATGTACAGAGAAGGAATAATATATGGGAAGAGATAGGCAGAATCATAAAACAACCGGGTATTATTACAATAATTTATTATTTATAAATAAGTATGATTTTTTGTCAGGGGTAACAATTGAAATATACTTTTTTTATAATAAAAAAAGCTCTTCGTCAGAATTATCCATCTTCTTAGATTGCCAAAACCTGACTGATTATAAGATATTGGGTTGCGGTGCGGCCCGATGCGCCTGATGTATGCTTTGGCGCAATTTTGCAATGCGATGCATTGAGGCCCGCCGCGGCTATAGTTTGCGCGAGCCTTTAGACGCGGCGAATACCAAAGCAAAATTTCTATTTATTATATATTTGAAATCTCCATATTGATTTCCTGGTCATAAAACGGTTTAGGAATGTAATAGATTGAAACTATAAACAACTGACGACAGAAACTTCAATAAGAAATTTTGTTTTAAGTGCTTGAGTTGGAAGTGAGAATAGCAGAGTGAAAAGCTGGAAGTAATCGGTGCGTCGTATTCTTACACTGCCTTATCACATCGAGCCAGTTCGAATACGAGCTGCAGAGTATCCCGGTACCCATATACGTGTGTTCATCTCATAAAAATACGATTCCTGAAGTTCTGAAGACGAAAACAATCTATGCGTTATAGCCAAGGAAAACAAAAAAGAAAGTTAATTTTAATTCCAAGACATTTCGTTCTGCATGCTCTCTGCGTTGTTTATCTTTCGGGCACTTAAGAGCTTTTGTATGTAGCCTAGCACTCGTTAACATCATAAGCAAGCAGTTTAGTAGTAGAATTTTCAGTTTTGTCTTTCAGCTTTTCAGCGCTAGATATTTAAACAAATATCTTTAATATTACTCACGGCGTAGGTATTTCAGTGGGCTTTTATTCTGTATTCTCAATATAATTGCATAGACCACGTTATAATTATGATAATGCTATGTGAAAATCAACTGTAATAGCAGCTGTAGACTGTGACGTCAACTTTGTTAATGTAGTTTCAGTTCTACATTAACTGCAGTCCGTATTCGTCTCTTCTATTCTTGAGTACATTCTCTGCTTCTCATATAGTTCAATTTTTTCCCTCGAGATGTCTTTCGATTGCATTAGGAATTGTTTTCCTGCTAGAAATCGGACAAGTCCGACATCATTTTTAGAGCAGCCTGGTGGGTTGAACTTTTTTTCAAAATAAAAAATTCTAGGAAACCATTGCTCGTTAACAAAAAAAAAAATAAATAAACGATTTTTTATAATAATGTTAATAGATCTAATTATAATAATTTTCAAATCAATTACGAGCTAATTTACGCCATTACTGTTTTAGATTCCACTTTGTATTCATGCTACAGTCATAAATAAACCTATGTTCGATTGTATGCTACCAATACCTGTAATTACTTTATAAATTAGTATTTCTTTCATATAACTGCATAGAAAACGAGCTATAATGTTTCCGCTCGTTTTGTAGTGCTAAGTTTGCCGTGTGATTCGAAACAATAACCAGAGTTTAATTGCAGATGTTGTTGCAGGGGTGCTGGAGATGACTGGCACCGACAACATCCGCTTCAGCGGGCACACTCTAGACAAGGCCACCAAGGCAAAGGTGACCTTGGAAAATTTCTATACGAATCTCATCACACAGCACTATGAGAGAAAACAAAGGTAGGTATTACACAAGTATATTATTATATTACACTTAAAAAATATAAAATTAGTATTTTGTGAATGCTGGGCATATATTTTTGAGATATAATAAATATATCTCACTTTTGTACTGCGCGGCTTCCATCTTCTATTAAAATGTTTTGTAACCGATATTTTATAAACTTACAATCTTGTTTGTTCTTTGTTTCGTCAAAGTCCTCATCTCTTAAAATATTTGGGTGATTCAGCAATACTCAATACTTTTAAAACATTCCTTGCTACAAAATTTTACGCAATTGTTTTGTTTGCTAATGAAATATTAAAATTATATCCATTTTACAGACTGGAGAAGCTTGAGGAGTCTCTGAAGGACGAAAGTCTGTCGGAGACTCAGAAACAGGAGAAGCGCCAACAACATGCGCAGAAGGAGACGGAGTTCCTTAGGCTGAAACGATCCAGGCTTGGCGTAGAGGACTTCGAACCTTTGAAGGTAGGTTAAAACTCAAGTTTAATATGTAAACGTAATAACGTCCTAGGACAAATAAGTCTCTATTCAATAAATACACTTTATTTGGATAAGTATATGAAAATGAAAAAATGTAGTCCAAAAACTTTGGACTACATTTTTTCGAAATAAAAAATTCGCGACAAATCATCTTCATTAATGTCTTGTAATTGCTTTAGATTGCATTGATAAAAACATAAATAGAATACTCCTTAACAAAGTTCTGATGAATTTAAAGACTAGTCAATGACTTTACGAGGATTTACATGAAACCGGTTTCTACAACAGGTGATAGGTAGAGGGGCCTTTGGTGAAGTGCGACTGGTACAGAAGAAAGATACAGGTCACGTGTACGCTATGAAGATCCTCAGGAAAGCAGACATGCTTGAGAAAGAACAGGTACGGTACATGTAGCAGCAATCGATAGCAGTAATAGAGAAGACAAAGCTAGAAAAAATAAACTAATATTTATAATAAATAACATTTTATAAGATAAATTCGCATTGGCGGGAATTAGTCATCAGAGGAAAATTGTCGACCACTTAAGAATTTAAAGAAAGATGGTGTTTTAGTACAAAATTTAAAAAAAAACTGCTAGAATTACGTTTTAATAGAGTTATTTTTTCAAGTAGGCAACAATTTCTATATTTGTCTTAAGACCAACAAAAATTATTCAATTTTAGGTAGCTCACGTTCGTGCTGAGCGCGACATCCTCGTAGAGGCCGACCACCAGTGGGTCGTGAAGATGTACTACAGCTTCCAAGACCCGATGAACCTGTATCTGATCATGGAGTTCCTCCCCGGAGGCGATATGATGACGTTGCTTATGAAGAAGGACACCTTGAGCGAAGAATGCGCCCAGTTCTATGTAGCTGAAACAGCTCTAGCTATCGACAGTATACACAAGCTTGGATTTATTCACAGGTTAGACTTTATACACATTTAACATTGAAGACAAATTTTAATTAAACTTGGGAAGTGGATTTAAACGTTTGAGGGAAAACTAGAGCATAATTTAGATGAAATAGACATAGAATAAGGGTTTGCTAATGGACTTTGCAGACTGATAGTGTAACATTTAGTCACCAAATTTAGTATATTTTCTTAGCGGTTATTCTTATGTTGTGCTAAATAACTTTTTATTCAACTTATTTGCTTTTACAGAGACATAAAGCCGGACAATCTCCTACTAGACGCTCGCGGTCACATCAAGCTAAGCGACTTCGGTCTTTGCACGGGCCTCAAGAAAAGTCATCGCACCGATTTTTACAGAGATCTCTCCCGAGCTACACCGTCGGATTTCAGTGAGTTTTTGTTTTTCTATCTTATCCGGACGTGAGGAGATGATCTGACTATGACTCAAATAATACTGGATCATACCAGTTCTCCGTTCACGTAAGTGATTTTAGAAATTTGGAGACATGAAGCTTTGGAGAATGTATCATGTACATCTTTACATTTCGGTTCCAGAAATTAAGCAATTACGAGTACATCTTTATGTCAAACAACAGTAAGTTTCGCAATTAGTATTAAAAGACATAATGTTACGTTTTAGCAGCGTTATTTAAGTTCACGTAAGTGTGTCGGTCTGAACGATGCGCATTGCGCCGCGCAGAACACTAAATTAAACAATGGGACAGTCGTTTAGACATTTCTTTAATTTTAATTATTAAATATTTCCTATATAATTATATATGTCAAATTAATGTGTTTTTATCAATATGTCATTGTTTTTAGGAGTTTCTAGTACAATTCATACTAAATGTATGAAGTCAAAATAGTTAATTCACATTGAACCAGTGTAATTGTTGTGAGTCGTGATTTTTGTTTCGAGATGTGTTTTTTATCAAAAAAGTCGAGTACAGAATAATGTATGATAAATTTTATATAACGGTTGAAACTGTTCAATAGGACTAGAACAATATCATTTAGATTTGATGTTTTAAGTCTTGTTCACTCAATTGTACCATGCGCGAGTTCGGACTCGCCTCGTGTTCAGACCGACACACTTATGTGAAACGAAGTATACCTAAGAATTTCTTCAATGTCTACTAGAACCCGGCGTGTCTTCGAATAAGACGATATGGTCTTAATCTGGAACCTATGTGTTACCCAACGAACCCACAAGTAAGGTGCTTTTTATAGAAAATTATTTTTACTATCCTATTTCTTTAGTTTTATTTTTTGTTAAACCATAAGCATCACCAATTTTTTTTGCCTCAAATATTTTTTTAAAATTATTAATGTTCTTGTATACAGAGTTTTATATTTTATTTTTAAATTAACTTATCTAATTTTCAGTTTTCGCATTGTACTATTATTTTGCCGAAATGTTTTATTTTTTAATCTGTGTCACATTAGCGACGCATCGCTTAATATAAAAGACAGATTTCTTTTCAGTATCGACGTCGTCGTCGGCGATGGACTCGAAGCGCCGCGCCGAATCGTGGAAGCGCAACAGAAGGGCGCTCGCATACTCGACGGTCGGCACGCCGGACTACATCGCGCCCGAAGTCTTCCTGCAGACGGGGTACGGACCGCAGGCCGACTGGTGGAGCCTGGGAGTCATCATGTAAGCGAATGATACTTCATTAATTTACTACTAGCTGTGCCCCGCGGTATCAACCGCATTAATTTGAGGAAACATTATAATTGGACGCTCATAAGCAATACTGTGTCAATCCACACGATTTGAGAAAATGGCGTCTAAATATGTCAAACCTATTCTTAACACATATGTTTGAAGAAGTATGTATTCATTTTTTCTTTTATTTTTTGATAAAAGGTATGATGAATTAAAATCAGACTGATATATTTAATATATTATCAAATAAAAAGGTTTTCAAATGTTTGAGATTATTGTATAAATTGCAAAATATGTAACGCACTTGAAACTCGAACCAATTAATCGACTTCAATTTCTTTTTGCAGTATCAAAATACACCAAATTCTACGAATTTGACTTTTTGTGGATTGACACATTGCTTATCAGCATCATTATATGCTTTACTACAAAAGGTGAAATAAAACCATGTTCGACACATGTCTAGCTAAAACAGTGTTTAAAAATGAAACATTGTTTAAAATGTTATCAAAATTGCTACATTGCGTGTAAAATTATAAAGAAATAAAATATCACACGTCGTATTTGACAGCTAAAATAGGTTTTAAGCATATGCTAGAAACGGATTAGTAGTACAGGATTTTATAGACACGCGCTTAACGTATGCTTAAATGTTTTGTAGTAAGGCAGAAAATTTTTCGTATTTGAATTTTTCAGTATACCATTGGTTTCAATTTGTAAAATAAATAAAATTTTTAAAATACAAGTAGCCTAAGTTACGTCTTATAACGTTAGCTATTTGTGAGTGAAACGGCTGAACCGAATAAACCTGAACAGGTTCAGCCGTTTCAGAGATTAGCCGGAACAATCAGACAGATAAAAATTTAAAAAATTGCCATTTTGGTGTAAGTACCGTATATACTTTAATATGCATATTAAGGGGACAAGAATAATGAGTAAAATTTTAAGGACGTGTCACGTTTAGGCATATATTGTTAGGTAGAAGGAAAGAAGGATATGACGTACAGGGACAGTGTAAGATTTCTCTTAAATCATATGATCCTCTTTATTATATGAAAATAGTATGAAAACTAGCTGGGCGCTTCATCTTATGTAAAGTGATCACGCGACCATAACTATTTGTAGTAGCACCAGAGCGACAGATACGTTACCTAAAACAGACAAGGAATGTACGAAAAGGGAAGGGAAGGGGGGAGGAGGGGTCAGGCTTGATGCGATTATGAAAAAAGTAAAGAAAATAAAATTACATAGTGGTTGTCTTACTACCAAGGATTGCAAATTTTGCTCGTCTGCTTGCGATTTATTATGTACTCATTATTAGGTAATGCGCAGCGTTATAATTAATGGTGCCAACGATAGGAATTCTTATACCAATGCCCTAACTCCATACAATCTTATACGTATTATTTAAATTCCTTTGTAATTTATGTGCAAAATCTCATGTTTCTAGATTGTTTTAAGCTGTTTGTCAGTCAATGTTAGTTTATAATTAGGCATATGATTCATTTTTTTTTATAATCATAAAATATTTTTTTATCTATATTCACTTTATTTAACTGCCGGTGTGTAATGACTTATTATTTCATTTGTACTTCGTCGCCGTTCGTTTATTGAATTTTTAATTACCGCAGATCTATACTTAATAAGGCAGCTTGCGAATGTCTCACGCTCGGTCAAGTTCTTCTATTTGCACATTTTTGTCAAACCACTTATTATATTGTCTGTAAACGTTTCAGTTTTAATAATGTATAGCAGGTAATTTCAGTTGGCGAATGCATATTATGTTTCCTTACTTTGCTTTGCGATATAATATTTCGTGTAATGTTTTCGTTTAAGATTATGTTGCGTCTGTGCGTTGCATTTGCGAAGTGTATTCTATATTGAAATGATACAACGATATAAGTATGTACAAGGCTTTAAAAAAAGGGAACTGATTCTCAAAACAAAAATACGTTATTTTACTTGGAGGAAATAATTATTCTAGTTATTTTGATTTTAATACCAAAGTACTGAATCGATTTTTATGAAAATTCTATAAGACCGAGCGGTCTAACCTTTTAAACAAAATATAAAAATAACCGAATCGTTCATGCGTAATCTGGAAACATATATAAAAAATATACGAGGAATTAAGAAAACTACCTTAAACAGGGCTTTCGGCCGTGCATCCGTTTTTAATATTATTTTTCATTTATACGACTTTTACGATGATTAACCAATGGAAAAGGCTCAGTGACCTAGGGAATATAATACGTGGATCTCTTTCAATGATCGCGGGTTGAAGATTGGGTTAGCATCCTAGTGTATTTCATGAGATCTACTTAACATATTTTAGTTAATCTCGTGTTCGGTAGTGAAAGAAAATATCTAATCGGGAGGTATGAGATTCACCAGTTTGCTGTGTGTGGTGGATTAAAAGAGGCCTTCTGTCACCATTGTATTGTATGTCAATTAAATATAAAAAAAACTTTTTTTTTTTTTTAATATTTAATAGCGAATTTTAATCATGAACGAGGCGATTTTTTTTAAAGCGAAACTGTTTAGTTGTTGGGAGTACTGTATATTATTTTACTCTTATAATAATTTATTGCGGTGGTTGAACCATTTATGGAGTGGTCACTTTTCACATGTTGAATATATCGCATGGCGATTGGAAATGACAATACATGGTTATACTGCTAAATATAATTAACACTTTAATCAATATGTTAAAAAATTTGTCATATATTTTTTATTTTTCAATTTTTCGAGTGAAATGCGAAATCAATTTATTTTTTTGAAAAATTATTTCTTCCAGTATATTATCAATATAAAGATCCAAATTATTTAATGAAATATATGTAAAAACGTCGATATAACCGTATGTGATTCATATATTACCTTGAATTATTAATTTTCGTGCAGGTATGAAATGCTGATCGGCTACCCGCCGTTCTGTTCCGAGTCTCCCCAAGAGACGTACAGGAAGGTGATGTCCTGGCGGGAGTCGCTCACCTTCCCCCCGGAGATCCCCATCAGCGAGGAGGCCAGGGAGACCATACTTCGCTTCTGTTCCGAACCAGACCGCCGGTAAGGCTGGCTACTGTTCAAATTATACTAGTATTATTTTAGTTAAGTAAAGTAACAGCCTGTAAGGGTCCCACTGCTGGGCAAAGACTTTAATCGTAAATAAAAACTTAAAAATTCAGCGGTGTTAGCCGATCGATGTGTTCTTACCGCTAGGCCACTTCGGCTTATATTTTAAATTCATTAACTACCTACTCCATATTAGTGGACATCATATTCACGACAAATTATTATATTGAGATTATTAAAATTTAAAATTGTAACTTTTGATGGTTATTCATTAATTTAAAAATAATATAAGTTTCCCAACATTCTTTCTAATCTACTTTAGTTACATTGCTACGTTAGAAGTATAAACGCAACATAACGAAATATTTTTTTAGTATTTACACAAACTATCTTGGTTACAATGTTCATTATAGTATTTAAATCTAGTAATGAAAATTTATTTTCTAATAAATAATCATCTATATTGCAAGTGTTACAAACATACTTAATTAACTTAAAAAAAAGTGGTCGTTTACCGTCATACGGTCAAAGTCTAGTACATAATAGTCTGCAGTCGAATTGTCAAACTAAAAACTCAAATAATTGTTTTCGTAGAAAAATATAACTGATATTTTTCTGAGAATCACGAATCATAATTTGCTATTAGGAATGAAGAGTTCATTTATTTATCACCGAAGATATTCATCAGATTCTAATATATTTATATTAAAATCGACCCAACAACACGTATTTAAATAGCGAATGCACCATCAAAATCGGATCAGTAATTTTCGTGAAAGTCACGGCCATACCAACGTCCAAAACCAACCAAACAAAAACATTTTGAAGTTGGTTAAAGAAATATATGATTTACGACCGATTTCAATTACGATTGAAGTGAGCATTACTTTTACAAAATCGTCAAATATTTCCAGGCTCGGCTCGCAGAGGGGCATCGAGGACGTGAAGTCCGTGTCCTTCTTCCGCGGCGTGGACTGGAGCCACGTGCGCGAGCGCCCCGCCGCCATCTCCGTCGACGTGCGCTCCATCGACGACACGTCCAACTTCGACGAGTTCCCCGACGTCAAGCTCGAAATACGTGAGTGCGGGCGTTGTGTGTGACCTGGCTCTATGCGAAAATAATTCGTTCAGTCTATTACGTTATACTTTGACTGATGGCTCTTAAGCTTACCGTCCCAAAATTTTTTATTTTATGTTTTGAAATCTAACTAATATTATATTATAATGAGAATTTGAGTAAATTCATTCTTCAAGTAGTAAATTTATCCCTTTCTAAAAAGTTCTATAAATTTTCTCTTTACGAACATATTGAAAGTAAGAGTAGGTATGACATGCAAACATCTTCGTCTTGGACTTATTATTGTTTTATTTCCAGCATCAGCGCCCATATCACAGGAGGGTGAAGTCGCTTATAAAGATTGGGTCTTCATCAACTATACGTTCAAACGGTTCGAGGGGCTCACGCAGCGCGGGACGCCCACGAAGAAATGAGTATGAGAGCAGCCCGCTCGACCGGTGTACGTTGACCTGCCGCGCGCCCGTACACCGATCAAATGTTGCACCATCGTCTAAGTTCGCTGATCCCCGTTGTGAAGCTATATATATTATTACGATTATTTCTTTCAATACTATATCATGCCTCATTTGTATCTGAAGATGTAATGTAAATAATTGTTTGGTACCGTTGAAATTATGTTTAACCTCTAACATTGTTTTCGAAGAAGTTTCTTTTTATTTATAACTAAAATGTTACGTGCTAATCACAATGGAGGACGATTTTAATGCAAACTTGTGCAAGGACATTCGAAGCGAACGTGCAACATTGGAGCCGATATAACATAGGTGTACTGTCCCATACGTTCGGCTCGCGATTAGTAATTTCTGGAATAAATAGCGGAAAAGAATTGTATATACCAAAGTCTCCTAGAGCCGAATGTATGCGTGTCGATGTACCGGTAACTGTATAGAGTCGATTGTAAGTGTACCCGCAAGCGTAGAGCATCCAGTCAAATGAAACTTGGCCCCGTCAGAAATAGTTTTACGTGCTAATATTGTAATCGCAATTAAAATAATATTTAACCGAGATATACTTATATATTTTATTAAAATTTTATCATCTCTTAAACAACGATGTACAGACTCATGGGATCAGCTCGTCCTCGTAAAATTATAAATTGAGAATATTTTTTAATATTAAACTATGAATTATTAAATGACTATTTAAAAAAAATCTTTAAAATTGCTCAAATTGTTTGATCTTTAAAATTAAAGACGAATTCGAAAGTTTGTTTAAAAATCGAATCGCAATATTTCTATTTTTAATTCGAACAACATATAAGGATAAATTATGAAAGTTTATATTTACATAACATAATATAGCGCACTAAAATGTACACAAGTTAATGATGATAAGGAACGGCAAAACAAATTTTCTCGAATAAAAATGTATTAAATAAAGATAATAATTTTAATTTGAAAAATATTATGATAAATAAAATTAATATTTCGACAAAAAATACTTCTACTTTATTTAAAATTATTAATGATATAATCATTTGTACGTCGTGAAAAGCTGAGTTTCATTTGAGAAGTTCTTGCTCTGCGCTTTATGTAAAAATATAATCAACATAGTGAACTCGCGTACCGACTGGTACTATGCTACTTCCGAGCTTACAGGCGAAGTCAGGTCTTTCACTGCATTTGCTCATTTTCATAACCATTTTTATGAAAGGTGGATTTACTAGTTCGTAGTGTGTACATTCGCATTTCGCTTTTTATGTATATTTATTTTGTAAAACGTTGCTTTCCTAGGACGACGGTGTGTGTCATTTGGCGGCCGGTATGTTATCTTTAGATGACCCCACTTGTAACATTTCTATGGAATCGGTAGGGCACGGTTTCTTAAAAAGCGTTTTTTACACCGTAAAATGTAATTTTTTTTGACGCCGATAATATAACGACCGTAATAGGACGGACCGCTATTTTAGGAAACCAAAGCAAACTTTTATTGATATTCGTTTTTTGAATGACGGAATGCGTTATATCTTGCCACGTTGTCACTTTGTCCTGAGCACGACCTGAGCAAGAGCTTATCCTATGACTTAAGAAATAATTTGACAGCATTCGCATTTATAATAATAATTTCGCGTTTTATTTTAGTACATTTTGTTATTTACAGCTTTTTAACGGATTAACGTTATTCTCTGTGGAAAATTTAAATAAAAAGAAACGTTTATAACAACAAAATAAAGTATTACAAAATGCGTAGTCAGAAGGCATATCGAACTTTGCCTTTGCTGAACGTGGATATATATTTTATAGTGTAATATCGTTCAAACGTCAAGTTATCAAATTCGATCTGATTTTATATTTACTAATTAAAAAGGAACTATGCGATTATGTGCTTAAATCAAAAATGTTCGCCCCTAGAACTCAGTATGCCAGTCCCCTGCTCAGATGTAACATGAAATGTTTATAATAAAAAAGTATTTATGTATATAAAATGTTACGTATTTTTGCTCACAGTGTGTTGGAAAATGAACGCAATAGAATCCGTCCAAAACTTGAGTTACTATCGAATAGCAGTTTATAATGAAATAATGAAGATTATAATGACATAACTCGAATTAATTGTAATTATTATTAATTAATTGTATTATTCGTTTCGAAATAAATCATTATTTAATATAAAAATTATATATCTCAGTAGGGGCGAACAATTTTGTTTAACGACAGTTTAAAAGTAAAACATTTTTTATATTTCAATTTATGCCTCATTGTATCGCATTATATATATAATTTGCGAAAATAAAGTAGAAAATACGAGCACAACGAATCTATATCATACTCATTCTGTTGAAAAATAATCTTCATGTCCTCACTTCATCTCGTTCCTGATTGTATTATATGAAGTTACCAAATGAAATTGTTGAATTCGATAAAGTAGCGGAATAAAGTTATTTGAACCAATTAGAGCTTCTAATCCTTTAAAATAAGCTATCGGTTAAATAGAGATACAAGAAAATATCTACCAAATCGTCTATCGCGTTAGTATTACAGTAACTTCCTAGCTAAAGATTAGCGCGCTATATTTCTTAGCGGTAGTTCTTGCCCGTAGCGTAAGTACAAAGTAAGGTATTTTGGATTTTTCCTAACGATCCAAGGACATTCATAGGAGGCAAAGTCGCGTACGGCACGTTTTTGGGTACGCGTACACTGCGTGCACTGTACGTGCCGGCAGTCGTTTAGTTCAGTCTCGTCGCAGTGCATACGAGCTTGTCAAATGTTGAGCAAGTGACAGGCGTTGTAAACGTACCATCGTTTACGTGTGTTACTGACAAGGATTTATTCGTTTCTTCAAATTCAAACTTTACGTAACGTTTAGCCACCCCAATGTATCCACCCTTAGGGGATAATCGGAATCGCGTATCCGCTTGGCCACCCCGCCCGGGGGAATTTTCTTCCGGTCATGCCCCCATCACCCGACTGTACAGTCAGATTTACATTTATTATCACAAATGTATATTCTATTTTTATTTACTTGACTTATTTGGTAACAATACCCGGAACGAAAATCACGAATTTTCGAAAATAATTTTTTATTTATTTTTCATTTCTGAATACAATTTCTGATTTCTAACTCTTATCTGTGGTAAGAAGTTACGTCATATTTGTCTGCAAGATAAGACAAATGAAGAAAATTAGACTATAGCTCGCAAACGGACACGCGATTCCGATTATGACCCTTAGGGTGGACACTTTGGGGTGGCTAAACTAGATCACCCGACGAACGTCAGTTTTTTACTGTCACTGTCATTACAAATAGTCCAAAGTGAAAGATGTATACGTAATATTTATCTAAAGATTATTTGATAACGTAGTTCGGTGTTGACCTGTATCCCGTGCCTGCGAGATGATCAGCGTGTACGATCTGTTCGAATAGTGAACTGCGTAATTGATTGATTGTTGTGATGCAGTATGTTCGTATGACTCCTTCGGTTATTTAAGACGATCAAAAAAGTCGTCAGTGTGAAACGAGTGTAATAAAAAAATAGGTAAGATTTTCCTCGCTCGTCTTTATGTTACATCGAATGATTAAACAATTGTCTATATACGTATCGCGTTCTACGCTAACTCCTTTATGTAACATTGACACGTGCATACAACGGTATTTTGTAACAATAGATATGTTACGTTTATAATAGTTAACGTTAAAATTCTTTACCTATTTCTAACTTTGGCAAGCTCGTCAATTGACTTGTTAGCCCAAAGATTCTCTCGCCTATCACACTCGATATCTGTTTGCTAGGCAACGTCGTCCAAAGCGGTCGGCAACCTGGACGCAAAAATCCATGACTTTATAAACATATCTATGGTTATATAATATTCCTTGTATGCCGTAACGTAATATGAATGTCCATTCTATGTAATATGTATTTACGTCAGTGTTCCGGATGATGTCTTTTAAGGTTAAGAGTTCTTATCACGTCCCATAGCCACAGGTACACGTCTGTACGAGCTATTCCCGTTTTGATTTCGCTTCGATAATTATTATTGATATAATATATCGTAGGTTTGTGTAGTTTACTAATATATGAAATCGATGTTGTATAATTTCTAATTGTATCATTTGATTCTTTTTAGTACTAATTATTTGTATTGTTTAGTTAAATTATTTAGTTAGTTTAATAGATGTACTGGCGTTTCAATAGCCACGTTCCGTGTGACGAATCGATGTTATGTGTCTACTGTGACAAGTATAAAAATTAAGTGCTTTAGACGTCTACATTTTCTTTAATCACGTAAGGTTCAAACTAAAATATCTCCGTGTTTTCTAACACTATTAGGATGTGTACGATACAATCTTAAATTCAACACTGGCCAGAGCGAATGACATTTATAATTGACACTTTTCTATGTCTGACGAGACGTCAACTAGGACAGGGTAGGGCAGCCTCCATAGTCTAGAACAAGACGAGTGAGCTAATGTTTAATGATTTTTTTTATGAGAATAGTGGGCAAAGAAGGAGGCTGATATGACGAAATAAAAAATTACCAACAAAATTGACAATTGTGATTGAATTTAAAATTAACCTTTATTCATGTATTAATGTTATAGTTTTGTAAATTTAACTGATTTTAGCTCTAGTATGTCGTTTATATATGTGGGTACCTACGACGCAATCTGTGAACATTTAATATTGGTATCGAAACTTAGCGCATTCGCCATATTTTAATTTTAATCTATGGAAGCCCCGCCTCTTAGGTAATATTGTATATTGTTTGGCGAGAATTACATTTGTAAGTTTTTACTCTTGAGAGCGATATAAAACAACTTTATAACCCAGTAACATATACTTCCGAAGTAGTTACGAAAGCTGTAAATGTCTAAAATAATTCACTGACAGTAAATACTTTCAGGTGTAATGCAATGAGAAATAACTTGCACGATTGGCACAACTAAAAGCCACAAAATAAAGAATGAAAGCATAGGAAATAACTTACGTAAATCTATATGCAAGATTGAGACTCAAATTCATAAGTGTAGTTCTCGCCTTGAACGTATATATTCGACGTCGATGCAAGGTGTCATTGCGGCTGACCGGCTGGACGGTACTTCGTAACATCCTTTTAGTGTCACCGATCTATCCTCAGTGTTGTCATAGTGTTAATGTTTAAACATAATCTGTGTAAGCGAAGGTTAATTATTAAGCTGATTTCGAAGATATCTTTCAGAATTGTATGTGTTGTAGTATTAAGGCATGCTGTTATATGGAACGCTTACGCAGTTTTTTGTTATTCGATGTTTTAAGGGGAGACACAATTCTGTAATGACGGGATAGCCTTAAGTTCCGGACACACCTACGCGGCCAAGCGAATCTAGACATCGAAACGAACGTGCTGCTGTTACGCGGATATCGTTTACACATAAATCTTCTAATTTAACATTTTTCTTATTTATAATGTAATCACGATTTTATTCATTTATAATCGACGTCGAAATAATTTTATTTCTTGATATATTTTCATATTACTGACTTACTGATTATTTGCCAACTGTACCGTCTGCGACGTAGTGTACGTTCAGAGTTATTCTTGTTCGCGGAGGTGTGATCGTAGCTTTAGGGCATCCTACTTAAGTCCTGACTATCGGGACACTGAATATATAGGTAGTTTTTGAAAATTAATGATAAAACTCGCTTTTCGTGTTTTTTTTTTATTGTATTAACTAATTCTTGTAACGATAAAGGTAATGTTTCACAAGTGATTTTGTTACGGCTCATTTATTTATTTATTTAACGAGAAATTGTGTTGAGTACTATGGAATTAAGATTAAAAAAAAAAGTTTATTTAGTACGTGTCCCAGAGAGATAGCAATAGCTACAGCGCGGGAGAAAGAGATAGATACTTTCAGTTCCACTAGAGTACATGTACAGTCAGCATAATATGTTACGCGCACTCATACTTTTTATGAAATAAAAATCGCTTTGGTGTACAGCGTCCGCGGCCGCTTGTTTATTAATTGAATTTAGCTGTTTGCTTTGTTATTGTTATTAATAAAAAAAGTATGAATTATTTAATTTCATAAATTGTAAGTTTTTGAGTATATTTTGTTTATTACTTATTGTTTCTTCCATGTGATTTAAGAAAGTGGCAATACAAATAAGCATTAAAGCGATATGAAATTTATTGTTTTTTATTTTATTTTTTGTTGAATTTCCTTGTTTTACTAATCCTGTAATTTTGAATTTATGAATATTTTTATTATCTTCGATGGTACGTTACCTTCCACTGGACTGTCCTATTGTAGTAATGCAGCAGTGTATGAAGATGGATGCATGGATGGATGTTTGTTGCACTTTCACACAAAAACTATTGAACGGATTTTGATGAAACTATGATAATATTGCTTATAGACTAGCTGTGCCCGCGACTTCGTTCGAATGGATTACAGAATGCTTGGCATGTCTCCTGCAAAAGGTTATGATAGTCTGCGGTGCTGCTAAAGAAAGGAGCTTGTTACTTTGGATTTGGGAACTTTCTGGTTGTATTTATAAGCAAACACTAACTCAGATACGGTATTCCCCCACGGTTTTCACTATAAATGTTTAAGAAAAGTGTTTTGTGCTAGTTTTTAAAATTTCGACTGTATAACAGTATGTTCCCGCCGAGGTTCTCTTTGTATTATATATCGGGTGACTTTTTTAACTGGGCTTAATAGGCCATACCCGGAATTTAAGGAATCGCGAAAAATACTAAAAGGAGTCTTGTGTCCGGTTTTGAGAAATCTAAAACTGCATCATAAGTTTTTTTTGATTTCATGATTCTCCTGGCCAGGAATTGAAACCACTAATTTAAAGAAAAAAGAATACATTTTGTATTATTGCACCACCTACCTAATAGTGTCATTTGTAAGAATCCACTTTCGGAAAGTAATAGTAAGAGACAAATTAAAGGAAAAGATTTATTTTTTAATAAAACAACATTAAATCTATACATGAATTAGAAGTTAAGTAATCGATTCTATATATATCAAATATACATAATCAAATATGTGGGTTAAGTCATGGCTCCCGGTAAGTTTAGAAAAAAAGTCTGCATTATTTCGAACAATTTGTTTATAGGTTGCATTAAAATGCTAGTCACTTACTAAAGTAAGGAAGAATGTAAAGAATACAATCAAAAATATATAAAATGAATAACTCACAGTAACTTCTTTTATGTTTGTCTATTTTTTTTATGTGAGCTATACAAAGTTAATAGAATGTGACGTTTATTTTGGTCCCCGTCACCTACTCCGTTACCTAAGTAGGTTTAGATAATTCCTAAAAAGATGAGTCAATTTATTGAAAATCTACATTTCACTGTACTCGGCTACTCACCCGCTATTAGCGTGACAACATCCCGTTATAATTTTAAAATTTCACTTTTAGGTATGATCGTTTTTTTGAAGAATTACTAAAGATTTAATTAATGTATGAATTTGATAGAATTTTGTAAAAAATTTGCCCTTTCTTTTTGTTGCAGTTAACTATATACTATTACTATTCTCTGAAGTTGATTCTTATAATATGTCAGTATTAGATGATGCAATAATACAGAATGTTAGTTTTTTCCAAAATCAACGCGTTCGTTTCTGGCTAGGAGAACTTATTAAAAAAAAAACTAATGACATAGTTTTAGTTTTTATTAAAATCGGCTCTGTTTGACTCCTTTAATTATTTTTCGCTATTGCTTATAGTTTCGGATTTGGTCTATCATATCCAGTAAAAAAATTACTCAGTAAATATATTATTTTCCAAATTATTATATTTATATTATATACATATATCTTTCCTATTTGAATTAGATGTTGTTCACTATTTCATTGGTTTCGATTTTGTTCCTTATTACATTAGCTTTCTGTTCAGAGAAAGTTTCGTCAAAATCGGTCCAGCTGTTTTAGATATTAGCCGTAACAAACTGAGTGACAGATAGACAGACAAAAATTTTAAAGTTGGTAATTTTGTTGTCAGTACCGTGTATACTTTCATATTCATATGTATTTCAAATTACAAACGGACACATCAATTATATTTATTTGTGTATATGTATAACCTTTCCTTTTTAAATCAGAAATTGTTCACAATTTTATTGTGTTCTACAATATTTTGTTATTACGCAATAACAAAATATTAAGAGAATTATCTCTTTTTTACTTATTCATTAAAATAAATATATTTTTTTAATAAAAGTAGCCTAAGTTAATCCTTATAATATTAGCTAGGTGTAGGGGCTGTTCATTAATCACGTAATGTTTTTAAGAACTTTTTAGACTTTGTGATATTTTGTGTTTTTTTTCTTCCATGCCCTCTCCCTCCTCTGGCCCTCACGTGATTAATGGACATCCCCTAACTGCAAGTGAAAGTCCCA
This sequence comes from Hypolimnas misippus, assembly GCA_037950945.1. Classification (NCBI taxonomy): domain Eukaryota; kingdom Metazoa; phylum Arthropoda; class Insecta; order Lepidoptera; family Nymphalidae; genus Hypolimnas; species Hypolimnas misippus. The sequence continues at coordinate 1,289,457 of JBBEEQ010000001.1, forward strand.
TCAAATTTCATTCAGCTGTTTTAGAGATTAGTTGTAAGAAACAGACAGACAGACAAAAAATTAAAAAATTGGATTTTTCGATGTAACTACTGTATATGATGTACAGTGTACATGAAAGTATTCATGCATTTAGTGAAAAATACAAAATAATGTTCGATGTGAACCCTTAAATTTACATAACTTTTTTAATTATGAACCGATTGAAATGAAAAAATCACTAAATGTTAAGTGAAGCTGACTGCAATATATTAATGAAAACCACATCTAAATCGGATAAGCCGTTTCTGAGATTAGCGGGCACAAACTCACAGATAAACAGACAAATATCTAACAATTATTGTTTTGGGTTCTATTGAGTAGGTAAAGGCCTCCAATATTATATTTTTTTTATATATCTGTCATGTGCAGACAGCGACCCGCTAGAATTTTATTATTAGTATAGATATAGATTAGGACACAAGTCTACAAGGTATAAAGATATTAAGTAAATTATTTAAATAATGGAAAAAAACGCTCTGTGTGGGTGTCTGCTGGTCATAATTATATTAAAATTTAATTATAGTCAATTAATAAATCTTAATAATGAAAACTTTACATACCTTTCTATTGTAGATGTTTGTTGACGCAGAGGTCACTGGCTGCTGGGGTCGCGGGTACGATTCCCCTGATGATTAATATTTATATGTAGATGCTGATAAGCAATAATGTGTCAACCCACAAAAAGACGAATTTGGAGATGTTGATGTATTCTGATAATGCGTCACTTAGTTAACATTAATAAAAAAATCAAGTCATCTAAACTAATTAAGCACGGAAAAAAGTTATTCAATTTAATGTTTAAAATTGCAATTGGGTTACATATTTTGCAATTTATACAATAATTTCATATATTTAAATATTTTATTATTATTATGATTGATTGATTATTATAATTTTACAAGATAAAAGTTTTTATTACACTAATCTTTCTTAAATTCACTTTACATATTATCTAAATAGAAAAGAAAAGATGGATATATCGCTGGTTTGCAAGAATATCGTAGTAATTCAAAATTATATCAAATAGAACTAAGTATGTCAAAAGACCATAAATCTTTGATGTTTTATCATGAAGAGTTGCGATGATGAATTTTCTTTAAATCAATAAATTTATAACATCCAGGGATCGTTTAAATTTTGCAGCACCAATACATTAATAAAGAAATTCAAAAACCCCATTCTCTAAAATTCATCATTTTTAGTTGCATCGATATTCATGAAAAGCAGCAATATACTTCTTTAAACAATTTTATTAAGAACAGATTTGACATCCTTAGACGCCATTCTCTAAAAATTAGGTCCGTTTGACGTGACATAGTATTCGCTTATCATATGAATTGGTTTGCTCTGAGTGTGACTTAGATTTGAAGTGTTGTCATAGCGTAGCTAAAATTTTATTCTTCAAGGGAGGAAGTGAGAAGGGTACCTACGCCAGATTAACAATTCAAAATAAACAAGCAATTTCACAAATAAAAGGTAAAAAATTTAGTTGAAACTACACTGCAGTGCAATTTCTATTCTAATATTAGAGAATTAAATTGCTTGATTGTCTAATATAAGATTCAAAGTGATTGCTTTAAACGAACAGATGATTTCAGACGGATGTCTTTACTTCATTTTACTGATAAATTTAATAAGTTGTTGGACCGGATGATATGTTTAATAGTTTTTTTTTTAAACCAGTAACTTAGCACAAATCAGTTTCCTTTTTATGTATTTAATTTTTTAAAGTAATGTAATAAGATGATTGAAAGTATTATCTCATAGAAAAGACTATTTTCTGTTGTTATTAAAAACTCATAAGATTATATAGGCATATTATCATTTGATTACTCACCAGAGAATGAATTTAGATTCATGAAAGTACCTACTCAGTGTGTGTGTAATGTTTATTCCTGGCATTAGCAGGAGGCGTTGTTGGGTTTAAGTGGGGGGTTAAATAAAATAACATTATTTTTTAAGTTTTTATTTATTGTATTTCAAGTTTAGCAAATGATAAACTAATCAGATCTTGAATAGCAGTGAAACTACAAAGTATTAACAAAATACAACTAATCGTATGTCGCAATACATAAAGGGGAAATTGGTAGCCAGTTCGATAGAACTTCCACTGAAAGATGAAAGGAATTCATAAAATTAAATGCATATACCGGCTGTCCCCTTTGCGTATTGCAAGAGTACGGGCCACGCTCAGAACCGCCAAATGAAAGCACGCAATTTTGGTACCTAACACGTAGAATATAAGATTAAAATCACTCTGCCAGCATGCGATAATTTGACGTCTGTTACAATTCGTGCGTATCTATTTTAATATTCTAAATAAAGTAATAATAACAATTAACACTAACGGAAAAAAATTGAACAATTACTGAGATACATATTGAACAGTAAACAATATTTCAGCATATTGAAATTTATTCGATTTCCTTACGTTCAGACCGGGAGCGCTTGTGCGCAAGATAATTATATATCAACATATTTACACTGGACAAATATTTCAAAATATACATATTACTGAATATATCATTTTTGTTACATTGAGACAGCAGTCTCGTCTCTCTCTCTCTTTCGTAGCACTAGCTCGCTCGTAGTACCCAAACATTTTTTTTAACTAAGAGAGAATCCAAGCCTGTCTCGGTCTAGGTATGTTAAATGAAAATTGATTTTAATGTCCAGTGTCCTAAAAGATTTATTAAAGAGAAAAAAATGTTATATGTCAAAGTAAAGAATCTACGATCTTTCAAAATTTCGATAAATTAATATTCCGTACCAATGTTTTGTTTTCAATAATTCTATATTATCACAGTTTGCTTAAACGAATGTTTTTTTCTGTATTTTTTTAAAAAACTTTAACGTAACTAAAGAACACTTTCTTTATCATCGGTAATAATTATTTCAAAACTAACCAAACGAAAAGTGCAATTTGAGTTAAACTAACCGACGTAAAGAACCTTAAAAACTAATAAGTTTTAAAAATTGAAGTCTGATATGTATGACACGTGTCTCGGGGACAATCCTGTATAACCGAATTTAATTTTAGTAGAACCTTAAATAAAAGTGTGTTAAATAGTACACCTTACAGGTGGTTACAATTTTCTTAAATAGTAAATCAAACTACTGTGGGAAATCTGAGAACTTGTAAATATACGCCTCAGTGACGGCAGTCTTAATATAAATTGTGAATGTGACCTTAAAACGAAATGAAATGTGTACCTTAATTTATATTATAAAAACCCACGGATAAAATTCTTACAAATAGAAACAGAAAAAATAAACAAAAACAACAAAAACTCATTGCAACTTCCCAAACGATTTAAGAATAATTTTAACTAAAAGAATATATTTTTATTTGATAACAACTTAATTAGTAATAATTTTGTAACTGGAACACAAATACTAACAAATAATATACGCCGAGAGAATTTAAAAAAAGAGTTAAAAAATCTTCAGTTCATAAAGTTGTCATTAAGTATTTGCCTTAAAAAATAACGAATGCCAATCAATCGCTTACGCTAACCCTGAATCCGCATTATAATTATCTTATCTGGCGAAAAAAAGCAAAAGTATTTAAAATATCTGGCACAATATAATTTTTTTTCAGGAACTCAAAATTTAAAAAGTCTGATAGATACTTATAAAAAAAAACAGATCAAGATCGTTAAAGGCCTTCTAAATAAATGCGTGCCTTGAAATATTCTCTAACATCTATGTAATATGATGAATACTATTGAGATAAGTCTACACATATGTGGATGTACGTATGGGTATACCAAAGTGTATGCTAGAAGAATAACCTACGATAGAGTAACTCTAGGATGTGGGTATATTATGTATTTTAAATACTATAATAATATAAGCTACCTGCTTGAACCCACCACCGTCCTTTACGAGGGATGAACGTGTCACGGCGGACAACCTTACATCAGCAGTCGTTTCATCCCGATCGATACAAATTTCGTTTCTGACCACTTGTTTACTTCCAGTCCTAAGGACTAAAGATGTAAATGCCTCAAACGCCTCGGACTGAACCGTTTCGAAAACTCACTCGCCACCGTCGTGGGTCCCGACAATATACCACCGCGATCAATAGACACCAATATAACACGATTATATCATTAAAATGTCGATTACATTATCAAGCTGTGATTATTATTTACTAATATTTAAAATCGGAAAAAACGTTAATCAATTAAAACGACGAACATCGAAAGCAACAACTATCTGCGAAGAAACGCAAAGATTGATAATATTGAAATCGCGCAATGCCTCGTAATAATTGAAATCGACTGACAAAGTAAAACATCGCTATGGAATATTAAAATTGAGAAGGTCCGAAAAATTTGAGGCATCTAACATCTGAAAGGCAATCTATACTTGGGGTACCTGCGCTTGGGGTACCTGCGCTTGGGGTACCTGCGCTTGGGGTACTTGCGCTTGAGTTACTTGCGCTTGGGTTACTTGCGCTTGGGTTACTTGCGCTTGGGGTATTTGCGCTTGGGGCGATTGCGCTTGGGGTGATGGCGCTTGCGGCAGTTGCGCGGCGGCAGCGGCGGCGCGCTCGGCGGCGGCAACGCGCTCGGCAGCAGCGGCGTCGTCCTCCTCGGTTTTAGGAATATCAAAAATTTCCGAGAAGAGCGCGGGCAGAACGAGGCGCGGCCAGTGCACGCGGCACCACGACAGCAGCTCGTCGTGGCGCGCGCCGAGCGCATGCGCCTCGCGCGTGGCCACCGCGAACGCCTCCACGCGCGCCGGCACGTCCGCCACGCCCGCCTCCGTCAGCTTCGTAGTGGAGATAAAGTCGAGTTAGAGAGGGATTCGGTGATCGTATAATGAATAATTACATTTTTGTCCTTACTAAGTGTTATAATCGCGAAAGTTAAAGTTAAATAGAATCTAAGAGAAGAAAATAAGGTACATAAACTAATTCTACGCAAACGAAGTCATAAGCAGCAGCTAGTTTATTTGCATAATAGTTCAATGGAATCGACCAAATAATAATTATCCCTAGTAATTAGTCAAACGCCAAAGTTTGTGAGGATGGATGAATTGTAAAAATGGGTAGTGGAAATTTGTTACTCTTTCACAGAGAAACTGCTTAACCGATTTTGATAAAACTTTTTATTAATTGGCGAAGTTGCGGGCGAAAGCTGATGAGACGTAATAGAATAAACAATCATAATTTCTAACTTAACCCTGAAATAACAAAAAAAAAATCATTGATGTAAATATGGAATTTAGATGCTCACGACTAGCTGCAGTGCGTCGCCAAGATTGCGAGACAGAGAGTCAATGCTGTCGCGATCGTTCAGGCCGTTCCGTTGCGAGTAGAGCAGGAGGTTAGCCGTGTACATGGCCAGTTCGTCGTCCGTCAACACCAATTTGTTGATGTGGTTGACATACGCTAGCATCGCATTTGCAAACGGTGTCTGAAAACCGACCATTCCCGTTACTTCCCATCAAAGGTAATAAAAGAAATATTAATCCCGCTGTATACATTCAAATTAAAAGAGTTCACAAAGTGTCGGTAATACTGAGAATACCTACATCATAAATGACTGCTAGCTGGTCGACATTTACGACGGTGCCGTCGTCGAAGATGATGTTCTCTTCGTCGGAAAGCTTGGCAGCGCGCGACAGCCAAACTTCGAAGAATCCGAGCTGTGGACATTTCACACTGCCAATTTCTGAACATCACACAGCTTAATTAAATGTTTAATAAGACATTGTACATCGTGCATATGTAATGACATATATTTTTATAGTAGCACGAGGGACCGCGCAGCCCTTATCGGAATTCGCACCGGCAGAGTTTTACGAAATTCGCTAAACAAGAATCGCATAGCACATAACATACTATTAGCTATAAAATATCAATAGTGGTACGTACACGTGCAAATAGTTTACAAAAAGGCTTAAGATTTAATTATGAAACTCATACCTTGATCAGTATTAGCTGGTCATCCTGGGGCAGCACGTTGAATCCGGGAATCCTCTTCGCGAATTCAACAACTTGCTGCACTGAGGGCGTCATGCGGAAAGCGACGTTGTACCACAGTGTAGAAAGAGCATCCATCGCGCCAGTTGTCGTTGACGTGGGAGCAGACATAGGTGTAGGCACGGCCAGGGCTATGGGCACGGGCACGGGCATCGGTGCGGGTGCGGGTGCGGGCGCTGATACCGGGATAGGCACGGGCACGGCGACCGTCATGGGTATAGGTACTGCTACAACCACGGGCACTGCCATTGACCCAGTCACTGTCCCAGCTCTACTAGGACCTGTGTGTACCAGAAGCCGTCAAAACTTTAATAATACATTTGAAGTGCAAGTATAGATAAACCTACATACATATATTTCGGTAACTTTTTATTCTTATGAGTCGTTGCAGGTTTTAATTACGAGTTTAATTTTATGAATATTTACCACTATCATTATTCAATAATGAAGTAACTCTGAAAATCGTGAACAAATAATAAAATTTTACGTGCAATGTTTTTAGTTAACTGTGAAACAATTGAACCTCACCCCTTTCTCCCAAATATACTATCATGAAATGTTCGATGGGATAGTAACATGAAAGAGGGATTTCCTTATGAACTTGACCTATGAATACGTGCTTCGGCGAGGGTGTTTATTAAAACTAAGATCGTTTTTTACGATGAACAAAAAACCCACACAAGGACGAGGGATAACTCACCTTCACCGCCGACCCGCTCCGGCCTCACCGGAATGGTCTTCAGCTGCAGCGTTCGCTTGACCTCATCAGTGTAACTGTTGTTGCTTCTGTGGGCGGCTATGACCACCTTGGACAGTTCTCTTGTCAAGTCGTTTGGAGGAATGTCAGGGTCCGGCTCCTCGGGCTCCGGCGGCGGAGTCGGTTCCGTGCATTTATTTTTAGTGAGATCCGGCATGTTGTCCGTGGCGGAGGCTTCTCTTGGACGCTTAGGCACTCTCCCGTACCTAACGGCTGGTAAAACACCTCTCATTTTAAAGATTGAATGCGCGATTGAATTGATCCGATGCAAGTAATGAACTGCGGTGCATCTACGGGTCGGAACTCGACTCCTCAATTGGAAAATAGGCAGGACGGTGCAGTGCGTTGATCTGTGTTCTATTTTGTTTTCCAATATTAACAAGAGTATATCCGGGAACGATTTGCAATAGAAGATTGTTCCTTAACTGCGTTAGTATGTTATTTCTTAGGTTATGGGTATAGTACAAAAAGCTTCAGTCTAGTTTCGAATAAAACATCATTAAATAGATATAGGTTAAGTATAGATATTAATTACGTTAATATGTTAATATGTCAACAGCGGCTTTGTTTATAAAATAAATAAAAGTATTATTTATGTTGTTATATTATTTTATATTATATTACATTATATTATGATATAGTAAAAAAATCTAAATATCTATCGTAAATACGTATCTGAAAATGTTTTATATTATAATTTAAATTTTTGTGAAAATTTTAGTATCTACTATTCACCGTTTTTCTTTACAAATAACTTATCTTTAGTAGCTAACGGAGTAGTGCTAGTATCTCGATTTTATTTTTCCAACAACACAGTGAGTTTTAATATCGATTTTATTTCAAAGCTAAGCCGGTTACAAGTTTCCGCTCCATTGCACCGTCTTTGTAATCAGTCTTGCCAAGAAGGCGTCGAGATTTAATTTGCTACATATTGAAAAGATTTTTTAAACATTGTTAGACTAAGCTCGAAACGACATTAAGTATTTATCTGTCATTATTAGATTATTAAATATAAACAATAAATAAATATTTTACAATAAGTTAAATCGATTTTCTAGCATACATAACAACATTCGCATATGCGATACTAATTTTTGCACATCATAATCATGCAAAAAATTGCTTCGCTGAATTAAAAAAAAACTAGTTTAGGGTCCTTCTGTACAAGATTAAAGACGCTAACGAAGTATCATAAAATAGCAGAAGTACTTACAATCCCTGCTCATGCCAACTGTCAGGCACTTTTTAAACCGACAGTATTGACACCGGTTCCTGTTCAATCTGATAACGAGACACTTCCCGTCGCGGAGACAGCGGTATTCTATTTGCTTCTGGATACTTCTACGAAAGAAGCCCTGAAATAGACAATTTCATATAACTTTATTCCTACCGTCCACGTTTTGTTGCGTTGTTATATGGAATTGCAGATTATTATTTACTCAGGTTTCATTGATTTTAAAGTTATTGGAACGACGTTGGTAATTATTGTAACTAACCATGAAATCTCGAAAATATAAAATCAACTGTCGAAATGTATCGCGTTGCGATATCGGTAGTACACAGCCACAGTAGACTGGGCAATTATTTTACAGGTAACGAACCTAGTAGACAACCTAGGCCGTGAATGCCAGACCTTCCTTATTTTATTAAACTTGAAAGTTGCTGAGTGCTTACTCTCGACATAGGTAGGGATGATAGCCATCTATGAAGTTTGGATCGAGGTGGCTTTGGTACATAACTAACAAAGGTAGATGAAAAAGTCAGTATACTTTCGTCGAATTATAATGACGTGATTTATATTTTTGTCATCTGGTAACATTAACCGACACTTTCGGGTAGCAGCCCCGATAGACAAACTTAAACTTTAATAAACTGTACATACGAAATAAGACTATAATCTGAATTTTATATATGTTACTTGGTTAGCTATTGGAAGATGTTTCTTTTATTGCAGGATACTTTCGGAACGGGTGTCACAGGTGACGTTTGGTCTAAAAACATTCATGTATCTCCTGTAGAAGAGTTGTAGGTGCAAATGGCGCAATTTATATACATACATATGGGTATACGCGGATAATATTTGCATTGATTGCATAATTTTAATTTTTTTATTATTTGGAAAGGCGAGTAGAAGGTCTGTCTCGAATGGACGACCAAGTGGTAGACGGAGTTGAAGTGCAAGTGGAAGGGCTAGTGAAAAGATAAGTGGAAGGATGAGAGGAATCGCGGGTGGAAGGGCAAGTGCAAGAGCGACTAGAAGGACGAGTGGAGTTGCGAGAGCAAGGCAAGGAGGAAGGAAGATGATAATTTGGAGTTGGATATGCGAGTGGAAGTGCTAATCTAAATTAAAGTGGACTTGCGATTGGAAGAGCACGTGGAAGGGCTATTGGAAGACAGAGTGAAAGTGCTATAGAAAGGGCAAGTAGAAAGACAAGTGGTGGTATTGCCTCGCATTTGCACCTACAGCTCCCGTGGACGTGCACACACCTATATGTTCGGTGATGTCTGTCACCCTTGCAAATAGTCTTGCAGTTGTGGAAATATCTTCTAATAGCCTATGACGCAAGTACAGTTTATTCAAGTTTAACAGTCTCTTGTCAGGGGCCGAACAAGTCTCCGTCAATGTTACCACATGAGTTCTAAATAATAAATTAATAAAAGTAAACATAATTTTCACACATCTTTGCTAACTGATCCAAACTTCAGTATAGCCCATTGTCCCTTCCTACGTCGGGAGTATGCGCTGAGAAAATTTCAGCTTTTATGAAATAAGGAAGATCTTGCGTTCACAGGAGCTTAGGTTATTGTTAAGTAATATTAAAATTTAAATTTCTTAATATAGCCTATACCCTTCAAAGAGAAAAAGAATTTTTCAAATCGGATCGGTATATTCAGAGTACACACAAACAAAGAAAATATATCGCCTTCTAATATTAGTATTGATAAATTATTAAATAAGTATAATTGATTCTCAGAATGAAAATAAAATTTCTACTTGCAGTACCTGCGTCACAACAGTCCTTGAAGAAAGCTTTAATATAATAGAAGTGTGTGAATTTAACAAATGTGAATGCAATAATATGGACTGTTTTTTTCAACAATCTGTCGGATCATGAAAAAACGATGCATTTATTTTTTAATAAAAATGACACTGAGAGTTCTTTAGGTATTTTTCGCGATTCCTTATAGTTTCAGATTCGACCATCCACGCCCAGATAAAAAATTCACTCTGTACATCTATTTCATATTTTAAATAACGGGTCTAATAGTAATGAATAAGATATTGGTGTACCTTTGTTTTTGCCCGACGTTCCGACAGTGTAGATCCGTCGTGGTTACGAGCTGACTGAAGTATCGCGCGTCCTTCGACGGCGAGTGCGCGAGATGTCTTCGCCTACCCTCCCAATGTTGATATTGTGTTTATAATTATTACACAATACTAACAGAAGTGGTTCGCGTTGACTTCAGTTAAAAAAGTATGTAAATAGTAGAAAAAATGTCTTTCTTAAAGGTTTCTTCATAATTTGCATAAGATAGAATTAAAAAAAAATGAAATAGACAATTTTATCAAATATTTTTCTTACACAATTTTTATTAATTCTTATGAGACAAATTTGAAAATAAAAGTAGGTACAATGTATTATTTCAACTTTATGGCACAAGGTACTTGTAAGTATTGTTAAAAAAACTGAGTGAGAGACCAAAAAAATATTTTTAGATATCCCACTTGATATAGTTCGTCAATTTTCATTTTTTTTTCATATTATGGCATCTCAAATCAGCCATGATTTTCCAAAATTTGTATGCTTTCTATGATAATCGCGCCGTCATGACGATTCAAACGGAGTATCGTTTATCAAAATCTACCTTGACGTTTGGTCTAAATAGTACCATAATGGTACAAATACATACGCTGATAAACACATTACACTCCTTTCGTCGTGCAGTCGGGTATAAATGTACGATGCCGACATGAATAAATAAATTTATGGAACCATACGTTCGGAAGCTAAAATCCGAAAAATTACAATAAATTTAGTCTTACGACTCTTTCACTAGCCGTTGGAATCGCTGCTATATTAATTACTTTATACCGATTTCATGTGAGAATGTGGTACTCTTCCAATCGAGTCAACCCGTCTACGCGCAGAAGTCAGTGATCTAAAACTAGGCTATATTATATACTCACAATAGGCATTTTGAAGATAAACATTTTTTTATTGATGTATTTTTCCATAGAAATAATCTAACATGTAATCCACCGACGACAACAACATGCAACGCAAAATGTCACGGACGCAATCCAATACGAGTCCTCCTCATTAAAACTGTAACTTTTTAATAAACTTCTGAAATATAAATGTCGCTTTTATACATTCGCTTCAAACGACTATCGTTTTAACTTTATTTTTAAATCGGCCGCAGCAATGAGTGTAACTTTTGAGCGCTCCTTTGTGTGCGAGTCCTACTGGCTTTATAACTTTCTAGCTAAAGTTACTGTTCCTAGTAAAAAAGCTTTCCTTGCATAAATCCGTATAAAAGTCAATTAATGAAAATTCGCATTTGTAAAAAACAAAAAGAACAGCGTTTGAAAGTTGTATTTTATTTATTTAACCTAACGACCAAAGCACACATCTACACGATACGACATCGCATCGTACATTTTACGACGTCGTGGAGCATTACGATGTCGTGCCGTGTACACGGTCCGTACAAATTGCGGTACTCAAAGTCGACTTACGCTTGACCGAATTGCATTATTTGTTTGCAATATTATAGTTTTTACTCTAGACCAAAACTAAAATATAAATTATTTTATTGTTTGTTAGGACATCCGCTATCAATAATAACAATAATACGAACATGTACTGAAATTTTCAACCGGATGTTACGTTTAAAATAAAAGGCCTTAATAAAATGGACGGAAACGAGACGACGGTTGGCGAAGCTTATTATCACATCCTTTTCGTAATTCTAAAAATGATGCAGTTTCTTTCATTGAAATTCTATACATTTGAAAATCCTTCAAGTTTATCGTTACAAGAAAGTGTGTTATGAAAGCAAACTAATGTTAATAAAAGGAACTTTTCAATAGAAATTTTCTATCGCACTAATGATGGATTTCTTATCGTAGCATGTTTTATCAATCACTTCCAATTTCAATGTAATTTTCTGCCTCGGATGAAACCATTTATTATTTTTTATTCTGCTTTGAAGGAAAATTACAGCTTATTTAAAATTAAAAAGAGAAATATAATTTGTATGTACCTAGATAATTTAACGTATGTACTTATAATGTATAGAAAGGATCGAAGTATATACATAATTATATTTATATGCTTTGTTTCATGTGGTTTAAATAAATTAAATTATATCTATGAAAATAAAATATTTTACAAAAATAACATTCCAGTCATATTTTACATAAAAAAAATGATTTTAAGCTGAATGTTTGGTATATTATTTGAAAGACGCGTGACGCGGCATTGTGGTTGTGTTTTAAATGTGAGACATGATGTAATGGCGCTGTACGTGAAAAGCTACGAAATTTTCGGACAGGTTTTGCAATTTAATAATATAAATTTATAATAATTTAAGTCTATACAACGTATGTTTTACTACAACTAGTTTTTGAGATATGAGGCTCTGGAAATATTGCAGTTTTACACATGTTACGTTAGGAGCGCAAGTTTTAATGGTTTCAAAACTTAGTTTCACACTCCTCTAAGGTGTTATAATATTTCATGCCATAAATTAAGTTTCACATCACTTTTGGTGTTTAGGCCCTTTTTTGTAAGATTTTATTGTCTTATAAACTGTAATCAATTTATTCTTTCTGTCGATACTGTACTGATATGATAAAGAGAACGAATTTTATATGTGCGAAGTAAACTTCGGAATCGCTAAACCTATTTTTAAAATGGTACTATTATAACTAATATTATACTAGTATAGTTTGAAAGGTCAGATATTCTAGTTGGTCATAGGCTATATTTTACGTTTATATGGAAGGAAATCAATGGTAGTTGATACAATTAAGAAATTAAATCGTATTGTATCGTGATACGATAAGAAATTATATTTTAATAGTTTTTTCTAAACATAGGACGGATTTTTCAGTCCAGTATAAAACGATGTAATGGTTCTAATGATACTATAAGGATCTTTATCTGTCGAGGCGTTAAGAAACTATGGAAGGATATATCTATCTAATTCTTTTTTAATTGTCCGCGGCGTATGTAACGTATTGTTTCTACGGTACTTTTATTTGGAATAAAAGTACTTTCCTTTTATTTTGTATATTCCTATATTCCTAAGAAGATGTATACAAAATTATGACGATCTATTAGGTATTTCAAACATGAAAGTACAACAAATATCAATTTATATTCGCATTTATAACATTAGGATGTTCTTTTTTGTTTCGTTACATATAATGGATTTGACTTTTCATTGAAATTTAGATCAGATTTTTTTTCCATCGGATAATGTTAGTTTTCAGGAAATAGTAAAAATTGTTGCTTATACAAAATATCAATTCGAGTTCAAAGCAAATTGAATACAACATTGTTATTTTGTACGTCCAATAATGAAAAGCCCGTTTACGATGTCGAGTTGAAAATAAAATTTCAAATTTTCACAGCCACGTTAGTTCGAGTGAAAAAAATCAACACATTTCAGTAACAGCACAGCTACGCCTGTCGTTCAATCGGGGAGGCTGGGCGTTTGTTCTAGTTCCCAGTTTATTTTTTCACGTTGGGCGTCAAATTCATAGCTGCGACCAACACGCGAAATTACACAAAAGCCATATTCTGACGTCCTTTCAAAGGAACCAACAATTTTGGTTTTTTGACGGAAACAAATTGGATCTTGATAAGCAATAATGTGTCAACCCATAAAAAGTAAAATTTGTAGATATTGATATATTCTGATAGTGCATCATGTATTATACATTATTAAAAAAAAATCCAAGTCAGTTAAAAATCTTTAATTAAATGTTTCGAATATTGTAGTGTGTGCTATATATTGCAATATATAATAATCTTATCAATCAAAAAAACTTTTTTATTTGATTAAACTTTTCATTTTACCAATCTGTTTAATTCATTATACATTTTATCAAAATAGAAAAAATATATGTAAATATACGTCTACAAACAAATTTGTTAAGAATTGGTTTGACATCTTTAAACGCCATTTCTAAAAATCAAGTCCGTGTGGCTTGACACATTATTGCTTATCAGCGCCCTATTATTAGTAACGGCGCAATATTAAAAAAAATATAAAACTATAAATTTTTGTACAAAGGTACTTAAATAATTTTCGTGATAACTTTTAAATAATTATATACGATAGAACTAATAAAATTACGCCGTCAACATTAAATTACAATATTGTCGCAGTTTTTAAATTCTTTAGTCGCAAATACGGTGCCAGGTTGAAAGAAACACTCAATACAAATAAAAATTTCTAAAATCATTTTCAGTGAAAGCGAACATCTATTTTCAAAAGGTCGCGGCGCTTCCTCCCCTAACTTAATAATAGAATGTATCGGACATCACCTATCGCATTCGCAAGACGATTGTTTATTTACATATCATTTTCGGTAATGAATCTTTCATGACAATGCAATGCACAATTCTAAAACCATAATCCCTGGTGCAAGTATCATATTTGAATCTAAGCAAAATTAAAGTAAAATTTCTTTGAATATTTGTTTGTAAGTGGAAATCTCTGAAAACAATGTTTCCATTCGAAAAATTATTTTTTTTGGATCGCCTATTTATTAAGGGTTTATTAAGGAAGGTATATAGGCTATATTACATTACGCTGCGACTCATAGAAGCGAAGCAGTAACCATAAGCGCGAGTGACTCCGAGAGGCAGCCAGTGTATCATAAATATATATTTTTTTTATTTTCGCCTTTGCTATACATTGTTAGCATACATGATAATTAATATTATTGAATAAACTGTGGGGTTTAAGTCGTTTTTAAGCAATATCGGATTAAATATAAAAATAAGTATATCTTAAAAAATTTGTTAAACGTAATGTTACTCAGAGGTTTCAAATTACTAGAAAGTAGAAAATTATATTATATAACATAATAACTCGAAATTTCTAACAAAACGCATCCGGTTATTAACTGATCAGTTCACTTTTTATGAATTCTGTTTTACAGAAAAGTAATTTGCTCGCATAGACATGTTAAGAAATTGGGGATCGCGAATTATTAACCGGAAAATCTAACAATAAATTAAACATTATTTGATTTTAATATTATTAAATATAGAATAGTTATTATTATTATTTCCAGTAATATAAAATTAAGTTTCTTCGAAATATTATTCATGTTACAAGAAATTTATAATTTAATGTTAATATTCACCGCTTAGTATATTCTATAAACTACACTTAATTTTTATTTATTTCAGATAAATTAATTTTATTCCGATGAAGCGCGAGCACAGAATATATAAACGAGGAATAAAAAATATTTTATGTTTAAAAAATATTTAATAATTAAGAAAATGTGAATATTAAATTTTAAATGAATACGTAAAAGTGTTTTTAAAATTTCAAATCGAAACGCCTTACGAATTCCTACAATATATTACTTACTTTTAGTTGACGCCGAAACTGCGCAACTGCTCTCTATCTCTTCAGCAAACGTTGTGAAATTCAGCGGCGTAGCGGCCGGCGTAGCGCTTTGCTCGTAGCGCGCGTCTGCTCTGCACCCGACCCGGTTTATTACTAACGAGAGTTGCAACTGCATTTACCTTGCACCCCTCGCAGGATGTCACCCCGTAATGGTAGCCCGACGCTTTGTCTCCGCACACTTTACACGGCGCCGCTGCTTTCCCGCTACCTGCGCCTGCGCTGTCCGATTGTTGCTCTGCAACAGATAGCATATGATTTAACACCCTATGCAACAGTTGTAAGGACCAAACGCAATCCAAAGGGGTGGAGCCAAGACAAGGCACGTATGCCTTCTAGACGCGACGAAACGCCTTCTAGACGCTTCGTGTAAAAAATTGTTAGAGTGGGCGGTTTGTTTCCTATTCAATAGAAATATGTCTTTCATTCTCTATATTCATTGTATACATAATAATAGGCGTATAAAGTCAAATTTGACTATGCCTCTACAGCAAAATGCCTTCTATATTTTTTTTATTTTATTTAAATTAGTTTAAAAATCTTTAAATGTCGATTTTGATTAGGTAAATACAAAGAAAGCTGCATTTTAACTTTTGCAATGAATGTATAATTAATTATATTTAATTAAAACTATGTCAAAACTCAAGATTGAAACTGCTGTTAAACTAATTTGGGTGAGCACTTTTACTTGAAAGTGTAGCCTTTTGTGACTCGTGTTCCTCCTTTGTATTTAATTATTTGTTGTACATGATATACCTATTTTTAAAATTTACGAATGCAAATATCAAAACCGTGTTAAATTTATTATTACAAAGATATATAAATTATTATGTAGCAAGGTCGCCCCTGAGATATATATATATAAATAACATACTTCAGGGGCGACCTTGCTACCTTTTTTTTAAAACGTAGTTTTATCTGTGTTATAAGGTAAAGAAAACCTGCTACAATTATTCACTACTAAATTTAAACATAATTTCCAAAAAAAAAACCGAGCAAAACTTAAACATACGTTTACTTTGTAGTAAAAAGCCACCATAAGCAGATTTTTTATGCTATTATATACATAATTATATATATAACTCTGTTCATGACAAACATTTTTCATAAAACTCGTCGATTCGCAATCTCATTAGATGTCGTCTTCGCAGGAAATTAGATGTAGTTTGCCTTTTGAGAGTTAAAATATTTGTCGACTACTTGTACGATACTGGGAATCTAACTCGCATTTCCGTCTGGATTGTTGGAAAAGGAGTTCACGGTGAGTGCAGCTGTGCAGTTTAATATGAATCTGACTGTTACTAACATCTCAGGTAAGGTGAGTCTAACTTTCTGTTAGAGAACGTTGTTAATAATTGTCGAGTTTCTCTCTTTATAATTAGTTTAATCCAATAAAGAGGTCGCTTTATGTAAAGTAATTGCACAAAACTCGACAAATAGTATATATACAGTCTATATATAGTTGACATTTGCTATGGTTCGTAACCAGGGAGCTGATATGATGTAATGATGAACTATAGCGGGAAAAATATGTCACATTTTGCCAATTAAAGGAGGCGTTTCAGTATAAAAATCTCTGAAATCACCTGACACTTTTGGCCATACCAAGAACGATCGGCAACCGAGGCGAAAAGATTAAAAGTATTGGTTGGAGTTGTATTTTGAAAGCTCTCGACGACTCGACGAACTCTTAAAATCCCGCGATCTTGTATTCGGACCGAAAACATAAACACCCAGATCACGACAAATATACGTATAGATGTTTGTCATTAGCGGGGATCGAACTCGTGACCACTGCGATAACATGCCGTCAAGTTTCAAACGGTTTTATTAAGTTTATCCTGCAGACTAATGCGACGCGATACATTTTGATAGTAGATTTCTGATTTTTGTACTAAAACAAAACAATTCACCAGTATAAATGTATCGGTGTTGTGATAGCTCCGCGTAATAACTCTTCTGTTTATTTTATATTTATTTGTTTGTATTAAATTTAGTGATCGAAATGTTTCGCCCTGCTTGAACGATTGATCTAAAATTTGATACACACCTTTAGTGCTGATGACAATACATGGCAGAGGTCATCTTGGGTTTACAACATAATTTAAAATCCAATATGGCCATCAATCCATACCGATGTAGGTATCAAATGAAAGGGAAAAATACTTTACATGCATATATTCCAAACCCAAGATGGCGTACGCTGTACTTTGGGGCTTTGCCTAATTTTGTTAAGTCGTAAGAAGAACAAAACAAAAAAAAAATTAAAATCGGTTGATCGATATTCGAATTTTAGCTAGAATAATGTATACATGATGAAAGTTTACTCTCTGTTAGCCCTTATTAAATTATCTGGCCGTGGTCTTAAAATCAATATGTACGAGTACATAGTTGAAACGTATTAGGAGTTTAACCACGACAGACTGTTGCGCTCGCCTAATTGATAGGGAACTTCGAAACTAACCGCGAGGCGAGTTCCTTTACGTGGTAACTCTATTGACTTGTAATATACAAGAACTGTATATAGAAACGTATGCAATTATATTCCTATAAATAAATACATAATACTACTGACTATTGCGAACAAGTTTGATACTTAATTTCTCAAACAATAAATTACAGTCGTTTTAGATTAGGACTATACAAAGGATATTAAGAACGCGATTATTTTCCTCTACAAAAATGGAAGGGATATTACTTTTCAAAAAGTAATTAAAAATTTAATCATTGCTACCATGTGACGTATTTAAATTATTAATGATTACACGTTTTTTAGAAATATACTGTAATATGAACTAAGAAATGCTCTTTTTATGTGGTTTAAATATTTATGATTTGAGATTTGAATAAGGCAGTTGAACTAAATTGGTAACGGAAGACTGAAGATTCAGTTAGGCGTCAAGGCGTATTTCTTGCAAAATTGCAATTTAGGAACAAAACACAACACAATGTGTTTAAAATTGCGCACTACAAGTACTTTCGTAGATATTGTGTCGTTTAAATCTGGAAAACAAATATGGGCAAACTACGTCATATTCAATTCGACAATCTTCTAGCGATTTAATACTTTTTTAAACTTTTATAACGCAGTTAGTGAAAAATTGTCCAGCTGTTATGTCTCGTTATGTTACTTACTTTAGTATCCTCGAAATTGTTTCTTTAAAAATTTCAGCCACAAAGGCCAACTGTAATCAAAGTCTTAGGATCTCTTGGGCTACTAATAGTAATGAGTGACTAAAATCAACCGACATTAAATTTAAACGACGACATTAAAAAAACACCGTCTCAAGTTTAATTCAAGCGGAAAACCATAAGTTTCCTGTTTCTCATCAAATACTGGTATAACAATGAACGTACGCTATGTAGAAACGTATGTAATCTCCATCGATTGGCATCTGCATCACTTTACATATTGCACTAAATTTAGAAAATGGAACGCTTCAGTACAGCGTATATGTATGAAGGTACTTGTATGATATATGCCTTCGTTTTCATTATTTTAGAATACGATTTAATATTGTAATTAATCGGCTGGTTAGGGCGGATTCGACCGCTTCAACTTGCGAATAGAACTATCTTATAGATAGGTATTTTAATAACATTTTATACTAGATAATGTGAAAAAAAAAAACAATAAAAATATTAAAAGAAGAATTAAACGAAGAAAAATTAAACTATACAAAACCTACAAATCTGTCGATGTCATTGCAGTTTTACAGATAGAAAATTTTCATCTTACCCAGTCTTTAACTAGTTATAACCGTGAAATGGAAAATAATTTTTTTGGACACCGTCAAAATTTATTTCGATAGTGATTTTTGTTTAAAAACTTCTCTCTTTTCTCCTTCAGACACTTTACATATCAGACCAACGCAAAATACGTTAATTATTACACGAAATACAACAGAATGTGAAAAACCAAAAACTACTACTGACTTGCCCGACTTATATATCATTGTCAAGTCGACACTGTTATAATCCGAAAAAGTTACGTGAACATAGTAATTTGTACTGGGTCTTGTAAATTGTTGTATTTCGATTTTAGTTATGTTATATGTTTCTTCCTCGTTCATTCAGAAATTCTAGAATAACAATACTTAGTATTTATAGATCATCTCCGATAACATGGCATGCCCTTCCACTACATGTATTTGTGAAAATATTTGTTAACGCGTGACATGTTTTTTTCCATGTGTGCATCGAACATTCGCGATCAATGGGTTTAAAAATACGTTATTGTTAGTTGTTAAATAAAAAGAATCCTATCTGGAATGAAGTAATATAATATATAATTATAGTTTTTGAATTCCGCCAAAATGCAGTCATTACTTTTTACGATTAAACATCTATTAATGTAACGATATAAAAATATCCTCCAAATCATACTTTGCAAAACACAAACAAAAAATTTAACTCATAAGTAACGGCTTCTATTTATTATATTTTTCAGATTTTTTAATTTTTCCTTTTCTATATTTGTCAATTTTGGTGTTCAAATTTTTTTTGGATATTTGTGTATTACGTTTCATTTAATATTATATATATTTTTAGGTATTCATAGATATATATTACATAAATACATATTAATATAACAATTACATTAGTTTGAAAAAAATAACGTAAAATACTTGCGGGCAAATTTTTATAAACCACTTTGCGAGGACATTTTCTTTTATACATAATTATTCATAACAAAATTTTAACCAAATAACAGACAACACTGTTGGATAAAATCCGCTCTTAGATATTTTGAAATTCTATGTATTATATTTTTATACATTTGTACGTGTTTGTGTCCGTTTTGAAAGGCAAAGACTATCGAACATTGAATGTTTGGTTAAATTGGCATTATAAATAATTTTACACACATTCATATGTATACGTGTGTATAAATATTGCTAAATAAAATGTTACTATATTTTTATTATTTGTCAAAAACTTATTTTTGTATCTGACTAATACGACA
This sequence comes from Hypolimnas misippus, assembly GCA_037950945.1. Taxonomy (NCBI): domain Eukaryota; kingdom Metazoa; phylum Arthropoda; class Insecta; order Lepidoptera; family Nymphalidae; genus Hypolimnas; species Hypolimnas misippus. Next base: position 1,309,872 of record JBBEEQ010000001.1, read on the forward strand.
CACGCGCAACCTACTGGAAGTTAATTGTTCTATGACGATAATCTTCTCGCAAGTTCAAGCAACAAGTTGACTAAGTTTTATCGCAATCGGATGGCACCAATAGGAAACGAACAAACAAATATTATTTTTTATGCGTTAGGTGCGAATTATACTTGTCAGTTTTGCTCACAGAATTTTATAACATTTACGTAACTTTAACTTTTGAAGGAATTTAATATTAGTGACTTATTTTTAACACTCACAGCTTACCTATTATTATATATATTCTATGTACCTATTGTAATTTTTATGTAAAAGAGTAACTATCTAATTTCTTGCTGGTTATTTTGGTAGAATCTACATTTCGAACCGGTGGTAAATGCATTCAATTAATTTTTGTTTTCTTTTTTTCTGTATTCAAGTGTTTGTAAAAGCCTACTTAAATTAAGTATATTCTGATTTGATTTAATTTTGCCTACGTAAAGTTACCCAGGTTAACACGTTACATATTTTTTTTTATATCGTTTATATATAAGTATTGAAGTATATTGTAACTTGAGACATGGACACGTAGGCGGCTCTTAGAAGCTACAAAGTAAAGTAACGATCGACATCCCGTCTCCGAATACAATAATAGAGGCTTAATGCTTTACGCTGCATATGTGTGCCGCTCCACTTCGTGTTTGTCACCTTTTGCTTTACACACGAGCGAAAGACTTCTTTTAACATTTATTATAACATCTTAATATATGGGTGCTGATAAGCAATAATGTGTCAACCCACAAAAAGTCCAATTCTGAGATATTGGAGTATTTTGATACTGTATCACCTATTTAACATGATTCAAAAAAAGTCATTTAAACAATATAAGTACAGAGAAAAGTGTCTCAATTTATTGATTAGTCTATTGAAGTGTGTTATATTATTTGCTATATTTAATAATATTATATATCTAGAAAACTTATAATTATTATTATATTAAACTTTTTATTATACCAATCTGCATTTAGTTCATTATAGCTTTTATCAAAATAGTAACGAAAAATGGATATATGTATATACGTCGTCAAAAAAATTTTTTAAGAAAATATTTGACATCTTTAGACGCCATTTTCTCAAAATGGAGTCCGCGTGGCTTGACATAGTATTGCTTATCAGCGTTCATATATCAAGGAGCGTTTTTATCTCTAACAATATGTATATCTATTGTTTGAATGTGTGATATAGATTTATATTAAATACGTTATTTTAATACTCACACATTCTGATTCGTGTTTTTTTTTATAAACATTTTATGGGAAGCACAAAGATGACATGAATATATTTAACCGATATCAAAAATCTGCATATGTATTAAAAGTGAATTTTGTAAATAATGAAAATAAACAGGATTTGAAAACAGCTATAGTACCTACTTTTAAAACGTCTAGTTGTCTAGTTGTCTAGCTTGGTGATGTTGAAACTATTTTAAACCGCCCTCGATGCTCTCGATCGAGCGTTTATTTATAGATATTACAAGATAACGTTGGTATAGATGATACATAATCTTATATTATATAAATTATAAAGTATCAGTTAATAGAAAGTCCGAAATCTTTTAATCCCCTCTGATAACTACTCTAATTATGATCAAGATATGGTCTTTGTCTATGTATATAACAAAAAAAAAAAAATCAGTGGAATAAAGCATTTTATTTGAAAAAATAATTTACTGGTAACTGAAAAGAGAGATAAAAAATCAGTTATCGCCCAAAAAACTCATTTTGCTGGCGGACTGTCTTTCACGCGACGGTCCTCGATTCGAATCTTATAAGTTGAAAAGTTTTGTTCCAAAAGATATCAACGCGCGCTTTACGGTATATTTGCTAAGACTTTTGTTTTTATAATTCTACAATAATTTAAAATTCATTTAATTTCATTGTATTACATTATCGTTAATATGATTTAAAATAATAAAATTAAGTAATAGTAAAAAAAAATAATAAAAAAATATTTAAAAGCCTTAAAAACAAAAATAAAAAACTTTAAAGAAAAGTTGCATTTGTGTTATCGAACTACTCGTTAGTTTTTTAATGAGAAAACCTGGTGACTTGACCGTAAGGTTAAGACTCATCAGCTTGACCAACAGTGGAAGTGCAAAATGCATGTTTTCCCAAGCTCTAGAATAGGCTATCATAATAATTTTTGATAATATCATAACAGATTTTTTTTGTCCCTTGAGAAGATTCCTCATCGGGGGCCAACACTGAATGCAGCAGCTATGTATGTCACGGTGATGTTGTACAATAGGCTAGTATAATTGTAAAAATGTGTGCACTTTTGATCATGACGAGTCTTTTCGTCAGGAGTCAACCCTGGATGCAACTGCTGTATCAAGGGGGCACTTTAAAAGGATTTTAATAATTTTGGGTATTGAGTCAACTCAAACTTGAAATAAAAAATGCCTTGTCATCAGAATTGAAACAACTCGTACAATTTCAACTCCGTAGGAGGAACTGATTCTAAGTAAGCTTGCAAGTTTAGAAAATCACATCAATTTATTATAAAAAAAGTCTCCAACGAATTGAGAACCTCCTTTTTTGGAAGTTGGTTAAAAATAAGCTTATCATCATTTTATTTATTATTAATTTTATTTTTAATAATCTCATAGTCTTTGAATATTTTAATAATGCAACTTTCAGTAAACTGTTTACTAAAAGTCATATCGTTAGAACTACTACATCTGCGTCCACTCACTGTACTTTGAGTTAGTTTTGCGTAAATCCCTTTGAGTCCTTACTTTAATTAGAACGTGGAAGCTTCAGTTCTATATTTGTAACATACGAGATTAACGGCTAGAGCGGACTGAATCATGCATAAAGTTCCAAGCGTATAGTCGAAACCAAAAAACTTTATAACATAACTTTAAGGGTGGGATAAAAATTCTATTTGTTTATTCCTTTGATATCCTATTGATTTGAAAAAATAATTTCCAGGATAGTCGGGATAGTTTCACTAATAGAATGTAGAATTGAGTCCCATCCCGTACACCGCGATGCGGAAGGGGGGGGGGGGGAGATGACAGGTAGTATGTAAAACAGTTTGTAATTTTATATCGATGCAATTTTTCTTATTAACGAATACGACTTACTTCACTTGAACGGCGCTATTGGTAATTGGTACTTGTAATAAAATATATATGGATGCTGATAAGCAATAATGTGTCAGCCCACAAAAAGTCTAATTTGGAGATATTGATATATTTTGATACTACGTCACCTATATAACATTATTTAAAAAAATCAAGTCATCAAAACTAAATAACTATGGAAAAAAGTTTTTTAACTTAATGTTTCGAAATTCAGGTGCGTTCCGTATTTTGCAATTTATAAAATAATCTCAAATATTTAAAAAGTTATTATTAGATAACATATTAAATAAATCTATCTGCTTTTGATTCATTATACATTTCATCAAAATAGTAAAGAAAAGATGAAGAATATATACGTCTTCAAACAAATTTATAAAGAACTAGCTACCGCCCGCGACTTCGTCCGCGTGGAATAGTTACTTTGGGCTAATAATGCATTATTTTAGAACAAATTTGGTTAGCATAAAAAAGGTTATAGTGAGCTAACCTTAAAAGATAGACATATGCTGTAGCGGACTTTTTTTTAGAACTTTTAAAGGGGAACAATTCTGTCATACATGATTTTTGCGGAACTTTAACCGTTTACGCAGCGCACGCAGCGTAAGCTCTCTCAATAAGAAAATATCCCCCGATTTTGAAACATTCTTCATTGGTGCTCAGCTCCTTTTGGTTTTAGCGTGATAATATATAGCCTATAGCCTTCCTCGATAAATGGGCTATCTAACACTGAAAGAAATTTTCAAATCGGACCAGTAGTTCCTGAGATTAGCGCGTTCAAACAAACAAACAAACAAACAAACTCTTCAGCTTTATATATTAGTATAGATAGGTCTGACATCTTTAGGTGCCATTTTCTCAAAACGAAGTCCGTGTGGCTTGATACAGTATTGCTTATCAGCGTCCAATTATGAAATTTATCCAACGCAATATAAATCGGATGCCTTACAGTCGTTATTTCAGAAGTTCCATCCTCGTACTTTGATGTGGGTTTACTTTCTACCAGATCTTTATCGAATAAAAATAATCAACCAACCTTGGCGGTATAACCCATGCGACAGATAACTAAGGCTTTTATTTTAAACGGGACCGACTAAAAGCATAAAAATTAAAAAATACAACCACTTCGAAATCAAACTTAATACAAGTAAGCTATAAGACAAATAAAATAGTTCCTACAACATTTTGAAGTCGGTGCCAAATAGGTAAAACATTCAAAGTCGATGAAGAGTAAAACTTTTCACGTCTTCTTTAATGGCTTCAAAATTGGATGCTAATAAGCAATAATGTGTCAACCCACAAAAAGTGAAATTCGGAGATATTGATGTATTTTGATACTGCATCATCTATTTAACATTAATCAAAAAAATTGTAGTCATATAAATTAAATAAGTAAGGAAAAAAGTTCCTTATTTCATTGGTTCGAATTTCAAGTGCGTTCCATTTTTTGCAATTTATACAATAATCTCAAATGTTTAAATAACTTTTTATCTATACTAATAATAAAATTCTAGACGGTCGATGTCTGTACATGGAAGATATATGAAAAAAAATCTTACTGGGGGCCTTTACCAACGCAATAGAACCCAAAACAAAGATTTTTAGAATTCTTATCTGTTTGTCTGTTTGTCTGTTTATCTGTGCGTTTGTGCACGCTAATCTCAGAAACGGCTTATCCGATTTAGATGCGGTTTTCACTAATATATTGTAGTAAGCTTCACTTAACATTTAGGGTTTGTTTCATGTCAATCGGTTCATAAATAAAAAAGTTATGTCAATTTAAGGCTTCACGTCAAACATTATTTTGTACTTTTCACTAAATGCATGGAACTATATATAGTTCTATACTAATAATAAAATTCTAGAGGGTCGATGTCTGTACATGGAAGATATATGAAAAAAAATCTTACTGGGGGCCTTTACCAACGCAATAGAACCCAAAACAAAGATTTTTAGAATTCTTATCTGTTTGTCTGTTTGTCTGTTTATCTGTGCGTTTGTGCACGCTAATCTCAGAAACGGCTTATCCGATTTAGATGCGGTTTTCACAAATATATTGTAGTAAGCTTCACTTAACATTTAGGGTTTGTTTCATGTCAATCGGTTCATAAAAAAAAAGTTATGTCAATTTAAGGCTTCACGTCAAACATTATTTTGTACTTTTCACTAAATGCATGGAACTATATATAGTACTTATATCAAAAAATACATTTTTAAATTTTTGTCTGTTAGTCTGTCTGTCTATCTGTTTGTTCCGACTAATCTTTAAAACGGCAGAACGAATTTTGATGGTACTTTTACTTGCAGTTAGCAAATGTTATAAGGAGTGACATAGGCTGACTTCTATTTTAGATATTTTAAATCGATATGTACAAAAAAAATCTAACGGGTCGCTGTCTGCACATGACAGATATATAAAAAAATATATAATATCGGGGGCCTTTACCTACGCAATAGAACCCAAAACAATAATTGTTAGATATTTGTTTGTTTATCTGTAAGTTTGTGCTCGTTAATCTCAGAAACGGCTTATCCGATTTAGATGTGGTTTTCATTAATATATTGCAGTAAGCTTCACTTAAAATTTAGTGATTTTTTTAAAGTATATATAGTACTTACATCAAAAAATCCAATTTTTTAATTTTTCTCTGTCTGTCTGTTTCTTACAACTAATCTCTGAAACAGCTGAATGAAATTTGATGGGACTTTCACTTGCAGTTAGGGAATGTCCATTAATCACGTGAGGCCCAGAGGAGGGAGAGGGGATGGAAGAAAAAAAATCACGAAATATCACAAAGTCAAAAAAGTTCTTAAAAACATTACGTGATTAATGAACAGCCCACATACCTAGCTAATATTATAAGGATTAACTTAGGCTATTTTTATTAAAAAATATATATTTATTTTAATGAATAAGTAAAAAAGAGATAATTCTCTTAATATTTTGCGTTTTGCGTAATCTCGATAACAAAATATTGTAGAACACAATAAAATTGTGAACAATTTCTGATTTAAAAAGGGAAGGTTATACATATATACAAATAACTAAAATTGATGTGTCCGTTTGTAATTTTAAATAAATGCATATGAAAGTATACACGGTACTGACAACAAATTTACCAACTTTAAAATTTTGTCTGTCTATCTGTTTCACTCACTCAGTTTGTTACGGCTAATATCTAAAACAGCTGGACCGATTTTGACGAAACTTTCACTGAAAAGAAAGCTAATAATAAGGAACAAAATCGAATCCAATGAAATAGTGAACAACATCTAATTCAAATAGGGAAGATATATGTATATAATATAAATATAATAATTTGGAAAATAATATATTTACTGGGTAATTTTTTTACTGGATATGATAGACCAAATCCAAATAATTAAAGGAGTAACAAAGCCGATTTTAATAAAAACTAAAACTATGTCATTAGTTTTTTGAAAAATAAGTTCTCCTAGCCAGAAACGAAGACGTTGATTTTGGAAAAAATTAACATTCTGTATGGTTGCATTATCTGATACTGTCACATATTATAAGAATCAACTTCAGAGAATAGTAACAGTATATAGTTAACTGCAACAAATAATCTATCAAATTCATACATTAATTAAATCTTTAGTAATTCTTCAAAAAAACGATCATACCTAAAAGTGAAATTTTAAAATTATAACGGGATGTTGTAACGGTAATAGCGGGTGAGTACAATAGCCGAGTCCAGTGAAATGAAGATTTTCAATAAATTGATTCATCTTTTTAGGAATTATCTAAATCTACTTAGGTAACGGAGTAGGTGACGGGGACCAAAAAAAAAAACGTCACATTCTATCAACTTTGTATAGCTCACATAGAAAAATAGACAAACATAAAAGAAGTTACTGTGAGTTATTCATTTTATATATGTATTTTTGATTGTATTCTTTACACTCTTCCTTACTTTAGTAGGTGACTAGCATTTTGATGCAAATAAACAAATCGTTCGAAGTAATGCAGACTTTTTTTCTAAACTTACCGGGAGCCATGACTTAACCCACATACATATTTGATTATGTATATTTGATATATATAGAATCGATTACTTAACTTCTAATTCATGTATAGATTTAATTTTTTTTTGTTAAAAAATAAATCTTTTCCTTTAATTTGTCTCTTACTATTACATTCCGAAAGTTGATTCTTACAAGTGACACTGGTGGTGCAATAATACAGAATGTATTCTTTTTTCTTTAAATTAGTGGGTTCAATTTTCTGGCCAGGAGAATCATGAAATCAAAAAAACTTATGATGCAGTTTTAGATTTCTCAAAATCAGTCACGAGACTCCTTTAAGTATTTTTCGCGATTCCTTAAAGTTCCGGATATGGCCCATTAAGCCCAGTTAAAAAAGTCACCCGATATATAATACAAGGAGAACCTCGGCGGGAACATACTGTTATACAGTCGAAATTTTAAACACTAGCATAAAACACTTTTCTTAAACATTTATAGTGAAAACCGTGGAGGAATACCGTATCCGAGTTAGTGTCTGCTTATAAATATCCAAAGTAAGAAGCACCTTTCTTGAGCAGCACCGCAGACTATCATAACCTTGCTTTGCAGTAGACATGCCAAGCATTCTGTAATCCACGCGAACGAAGTCGCGGGCACAGCTAGTTAGATAATAAAATTAAATATATCACTCTGATTTAAATTAATTATAACTTTTATTAAAAAACAAAATAAGAAATGGATGTATACTTCTTCAAACATATTTGTTAAGAATAGGTTTGACATGTTTAGACGCCATTTTCTCAAAATGAAGTCCGTGTGGCTTGACACATTATTGCTTATCAGCGTCCAATTATCATTTACAGATAAATATAACTAACTAAGTTCTGTATTAGTAACTGTCTGTATTTTATGTATAAAATACAGAACTGTGCACGATACAAAACACTAATAGAATATTATAAATAACTATTTGTATAATATATGGAACCTAACAATTGGATGCTGATAAGCAATAATGTGTCAAGCCACAAAAAGTCAGATTTTAAGATATTGATGTATTTTGATACTACGTCACCTATTTAACATTAACCAATCAAATTTCAAGTCATCTAAACTAAATAAGTATGGAAAAAAGTTTCTTAACTCAATGTTTCGTATTTCAGGTGCGTTCCATATTTTGCAATTTATAAAATAATCTCAAATATTTAAAAACTTATTATTATATAACATATTAAATAAATCTATCTGCTTTTGATTCAATATATATTTTATCAAAATAGAAAAAAAAGATGAATATATACGTCTTCAAACTAATTTATTAAGAATAGGTTTGACATCTTTAGACGCCATTTTCTCAAAACGAAGTCCGTGTGGCTTGACACAGTATTGCTTATCAGCGTCCAATTATCAATGTATACGGCGAGATATTTTGGCAAAAATTCTTGCGGGATTATCTTTTGGCATTACAATCTTTGATACGAGTTTAAATTTTATCCTTTATACATGATAAATCCGAATTGCAAAATTGCTTTTATAATTCTGTAGGCGCTCTTAGCCGATTCAATCAAAGCACTAGGGTATAAATCGTAAGTACTGACGCAGCATGTAAAAGTAATGTTGGGTCTGGTTCCAAGCATATGCTCTCTTAATTTTTTTATTACTTAAATATTTTAGGTTTTTTTAGGCCACAGAAAATTATTCAACATAGTTCTTGTCGAAGTCTACTCTTGACAGAGAGCCGGGGCAAGTCGTAACTAAACTATTATATATTACTAGCTGACTCAGCAATCTTCGTACTTATTTTAAAAATTTTATCGCCGTAAGAACCTTCCTTGCACTTCATTCAGGATCTTATAAAAAAAAGTGAAATCGGTCCCGCTGCTTTCGAGATTTGCGCTTAACGACACATTCAGCGATTCATTTTTATATTATAGATTGTTACGAAAACATCATAAAAGTAAATAATACTGTATTTTGTCTATGGTAGCTCGTTGATCAGTTAGTTATTATTATATATCGGCAGTACGCACCCTCCCTCTCTCTAGGATAGATTGCTCGTCTTTACTCTCAAAAATATATTCATAATTACGAATAAACAAGTAACTAGAACCCCAGAGATAACTTAACATAGATAAATAAATTGGACATTATTATTTGATTTATAAAATTAATACATTTAAAAAATATTAAGAGTATACAGGGTCTAAAACATCCGCAATGCTATTTAATTAAGTCAATATTAGCAAGCACATTGTCAGTACGTCTCGGTACTGGACATAGGTTTCGATTAATTAGCACGTCGACGCCTTTGTGAACACGATTCGGATTAAATTCATAAGTACAATGACAGCTGTATTCTATAAATTTGGCTTGTATATTAAACAAACTATTAGGTAAGAATTACATTTGTGAGTTTTACTATTGTAATTGATATAGACAACTTTAGAACCCGATAACAGCTACCCAAACGAAAGTCGTGAGTGTCAAAAAAGAACTGAGCAGTAAATCCTATCCGGTGTAAAACAATGATAAATAATGTATGTAAATTCTTATAAAAGTTTGAGAACAAAATTAACTTAAACTTATACCCTTGTAAATTATGTTCGTGGAAATTGATTATGATTGTTAGCAACTTTGTAAATATTCTGCTACAACGACTTGGTCACTTTAGAAAGTATGGATTCCGTTTATCCGCCCTTAAAGTATCGCCCTAATGGAGATACTTCGGGGTAGAGATAAACGGAATCATCCGAACGAATAGCAATAAATGAAACAAACGCTAAACGTCCATATTTCTAAATCATTTATCGTTAATTAAGTTCATTCGTCGACAGCTACAAGTGCATGGGGTTGAAGCATGATATGGGGATGGTAATTATTATAAGGACTACCGATTCACGTGTCCAAATTAATTGGCGAAATATCTGAATAATTAGCGGCGAAACGAAATGTTGATTTTACTCATTTTGAACATTGTTTACGAAAATCACACTTGAAAATGAATATCATCGTATGCTCCTTATAATATATCGAACACAATTAACTTGATGGCAATGATAATTAATTAACAGAGCAATTGACATCATTAAAAAAACCAGTAATGTGCATTTTGGACTCGTACACATATCATTACGTACATATCTATATTTTCTCATGTCTCAGTGTTATAAAACTCTTCCGAAACGGCTCGAATGGATTTAATTCAATTTTTTTTTGTATTTTCAGTAAATCTGAGTCCTTATATAAAAATATGGCAAAACAACGTTTAACGTGTTAAATAGTAACATTATATACTTTGAAATAATTTTATAAACTAACGGACGAACGGAAGACATAAGACTCAATAATAGGCTCGATGTGGTGTCGTTGTTTCAAATATAAAACCCTAAAACTGACAATTAATAAATTTATTCGAAGTCTTTAGAATTTTTAGTTTTTTAATGACGATTACATAGATACACTCATTGTTTATAGTACAATGACTTAACAATTATTTTAAACCGTTAGATCCATTTCCGAATAACAAATTACGTATAACCTATATACTTTTCAAAGAATAGCAGAATTAAAATATAGGATACGATGCTCACGTGCTGAAAAATCGAATCACTTTTTCCATAACGACCCCTGACACAATTGGTGAATTTAGGATAATTAGAAACGACCAATGTTGTGAGAACGTGATGTTTTCGTGATGCAATGCGTCTCGTAATCCATAGTTAGACGATTCTGGCAAAATCCGAGTAGAATAAACAGGCGCTGCACTTTGCGAACTTTATCCGGTGGATTAGCAGAGAATGTCTACTTCATTTGCGCTTTCAACATTACTCGAACTGCGGGATATGGTAATTGTAGTAAACTCATCTATATTGGATAGTAGCTCTGCGTGCGGTTTTGCTTGTGTTAATGATAATAAAATTTGATCTTGTTAAGCTAGACTGATAAAAATTATGTCTTTTCATCTTAGGTATTACTGTGTTCTTTATATTTAAATTAAAAATAAATGTTACCAACACATTATCTTTGATATCTTTGATAATGTGCTTGTAAAATTTCTATTTTAAGTTCATTTAAATTAAAACTTTCGATTCACAGTTACAGTTAAAGAGCTTGTTTTCTTATATGTTGTAAACTCGCAACGCGCTTATTTAAAAATGAGTAATCAGAAGCATTTAACTTAATGAAAAATACGTAATGTAATTCGTACTTTATATTTTAAATATGATAGTAACTCCGTCCGACTATTTATCTATATGTTTGTTAGTTATGTTTTCACGTCTTAACCGCTGAACCAATTTTGACGAATTTTGGTAGACAGATTAGGTTAGAGATTAGAGAACATTGGAGAAGGACATTTTCTAATTTTGTCACGAAAATAAAGATGAAAGGGTAAAATAGGGAATTAAAGTTTCGTATGGGTAACCCATAACTCCTATATTTTTATAATAAACTTCGCGGGAACCATCTGGCAGGTAATGTGGTTAACGACCCATAGAGTAATAACCGTAAACAACGCGTCACGGGTGCGAACGAATTTAGTTAAAAAAATAACAATACAGTGAAATATCAATAGTTACAACATGTAAAGTGAGTACCCCGTGAAAATATTACACACCGAGCTTCAGAAAGAGATAGTCAGCTAGCTTCAGGTTGTGTATCGTCATCCCTGTCCCACAAAACGCTAAAAATCCGATATATAATAATAGTTGTTAAAACAACTGCACATTTGATAATTGAATGACATGTCTTAAAAAAGTTGAGTTTGGTTTTTGGGTGTTTTAACAGCTCTGTATAAATATATTTGAAGAGGACACAATCGCACCTAAGCGTACTTATACAAGCCAGTATGTTAATTCACCATTATGTCACCATTCTTATGCATTAACTATGTACCTAGAAATAATTAAGACTTAAAAGAATAAGCTGACTTCGAAAGCAAAATACGCAATTTCGTTTGCTAGGATGTCATACTAATTAAAGTTATTTTGATTTAAAAACCAAACCAAACTAAAATTTTTAAATAAAAAAAAGAATTTTCAAAATTGGTTTAGAAACGACGGAGTTCTGAGATAAAACACATTAAAAAAACTGCGAATGTTGAACCTGTTCCTCTCTGTAAGTTCGTTGAAAAGTAAACACATCCACTATTCTGTCCATTTTAACCTTTTTCTGGGATGAAATCAATATCTAATATCTACATTCAATTGCGTAATTTTAATATACTTTAATGACATATATTTTCTATGAGAGAAAAGTACATAAATTATGACAAGGGTTTTTTTATTCTTCCGTCTAAAGCTTCTAAATAAGTCTAAGCGCATGTCCACGTGTACAGAAGTCTGCGCAGACGCAAGTATAGTACGATCGATAAAGCAACGGGTTACGTCAGTTTGTACTTTCTTCCGCGAATGTCCGCTCTCGCTCTTACCGCCTGTGAGAGTGAGAACCGCGCACGATCCCGGAGACTGGCGGCCAGGGTTGCGATATTAATTTTATTATATATTATATTAATATTATAACACTTACAATTGATTATTCAACTAGTCATAAGTCTATACTAATACACCTAATAACAACTGCTTACATACATTTTTTTTCAATAATCTATATAATTAAAATAATATATTGACGTTAATGGTTATCGGAATTAGTGTACCTGGGTTCGGTTTTAGTTTTAGACATCACGTCTGAATTACACTACTTAAATTGTTGATAATATGTTTAGTCGATTATTTATTTTATTAAGTATTTACGTTAATCAAAATATTTGAGTAATTTATACTTTATATTAATTTTGACTTGATGAAATAATTGAATTACTATAATTGACGATAACTCGATATTATACCATGACGAGGCTGGGAGTATTGCTTGTGCAATGCACATTAATTACGTATCATCAGTTATAGAATAAATTAAATTCATGTCATGAATACACTCGAAATAAAACATCAGATATTAATTAATAGACAATTATCTCAGATGAATGAGAACAAATCGACCATGTAACCACCTGCGTTGTATCGATTGAATGTAATGTATTCAACTGTATCGATATATCGATAGACTGTAAGAACAATACACAAAGGTCATTGTATAACTGGACAGTTCCCGTGACTTCGTCTACGACTTAATTAATAATTATTTTGAACGAACTGTCTATAAAAACTAGTGAGCCCTTTCAATGTATTTTCCATATTTTGCGAAATAAGTAGTCTTTAAAGTCTAATCTATATACCAAAGTTAAAAAAGACAGTTCAGCGATTCAAGCGCGGAAACAAACAAACAGACAGTTGGACAGACAATCAGAGGTTTTTTTATATGTATACTAAATATGAATAATATAATAAAATATAAATATAAAAAAAAATGTAAATTTAAAATATGTTTATTATTACATAATAATCGTCCGCGTCAACCCTGACAATTTTCCAAAGCAATGATTTCAGTTCAACAAACTGCGCGCGAGTCGATCGTTGAACCTGCACTAACAGTTAGTGCATCCCGCTCGCACGCGTTACATCCTCCTCAGCCGTCTCTCTCTAAAACATCACTTAGGCTCTGCAGCCGCTTCCATCGAAGGTTTGCTTTTAAAGGGTGCGCGTAAGCGAGCTTGCGAGTAAGCAATGTATCGTTTCCTATCTAATATAAAGTTACCTATATTAAATAAACATGCACAAGTTACTCGACCGTTCCTCTCTACTTTCTTGATGTACATATTTTAGTATTGTATATAAAATTATAAACTTTAAAGCTTAAAACGGCTATGTTCTTTGTATCTCGATCTAATCTTAGCTGGTTTGTAACTCAGCATATTTAGACTTCGTTCGTTTATTTTTTGTAATATTTGTCGTCAATAAAAAATCGCGTCACAAAGTTTTTAACTTAAAAATAATATTACAATAATACTACGAATAATGGTATGTTATTTTAAACATACCATTATTCGTAGTATTATTGTAATTCAAATAATATACGTTAAATGGTAACATACCAAAAGAGAACTGAAGATATAATCGAACTTTTATGAGTTTTATTGGAATGTCGCTGATAGACTACGTATAAACGTATAGCCGCGTGGACCCACAATGCGAGGCAGCCGAGACATTTATTAAATATTTGTTCTAATAACGTTTAGTATATAGTATAGTACGGTCGACTCTTATATAATGATATTAATGTTAATATTAACAATATAATCGTTTAATTGAAGGTAAATACCAATTTTAGCGATACCGCACATCACAATCTCACTACAAACATATAAAATTATATGTATTATTAGATATGGAATTGATATTTTTATACGTCTAACGATACGTTAACTAGTGCATTCGGCGTCGATGCAAGGTGTCATAGAGAGCGACCATGAGGGTTATTACGGTGAGCTACCGTTATCGCACCGCGATACATTTTGACAGTTGATTTATTTGCTTTTAATACCCATGCATTTAGCATTCAGCGCACAAAAAACTTCTTTTGGGTACGGGTATAAAGAACGGAAATGGCGCTAGGAGCAATAAAAGCATATAGTATTGTTTGGGTTCAAAATGTCTTCATGTGAAAATTGAAACTTTTTTAACATTCGTCGAAAAATTTTTTTGGTCAAAAAGATTTTGATTTTTTATACTAGAAGTTTTGGTTCACAATAGCATAAGAAATGTTTTTTTCCAAATCGACAACTGTGCATAAAGGTTATTGAAAATTACAAATGTACAAATGTACATCGGGATTTCATCCAATTTCACGATATGCGTCTCTAAATTTTTTTTTCAAACGGTTTTCTTTCTAATTTTTTTAAACAAAGAATGTACATGTTTATTTCATATCATGTATGTATATACTTTTTTATTTCAAAACGTTTCGAAAATTTACTGTCGGAAATATTTCTAGACTAAAAGTTAAATAGAAAATTTTATGCATGCAAAAATTATGCTAGCCTGTATGCTAAATATAGGGTAATTTGGTTTTAGTACCAAAGTCAGAAATAAACTGTCAAAAGGTATCGCGTTGCAATCGGGATAGCGTATGCATAATCTCCATGCAGTAAGCTAAATTGTTTTTCGTATTTTATGTCTGAAAATTTCTTTTGCATTTAATTTCATTTAGAATAATTTTAGGAATCATACATCATACTCATAATTAATTCAGTCTGTCAAAACAAATTAAGCAGAATTTAAACTGTCGGCATACTTTATTAAGCATTAAGCTGTTTGAATATTCCGTTGCGGAGCAAGGTGTTTATTTTTTCGAAATTTTTTTATAACGTGATATGTACCATCGTTTATATGAATCTAAGCAAATAATTTAACTTATGATGTGAAGGAAAAAGACTATGTTTTAAACATTTTCTAACAATTATTTTTCGTAAAAAAATATATGTGACTTTAAATTGAAGTGTTTTATTAATATGCTGTATTCATCGACCCTTATTTTTTTAATCATAAAAGAAAAATATTTTGAATTTTTAAATCCAAATTAAAAAAAATGGGACCCCATTTGAGTATTATTTCAATTTATTATAAAAAAAATATAAGGTTTACAATTGGAAAATATCGCGTAATATTTGAGTACACATCAAAACTACCGTTGAATTGATTACCTTCTCTTTTGCTAGGAGCTTAAAGATACCGAATTTTTTAAAAATATTGCTAGAAATAAATTCCATAAAAACTAAAACCTAATTTATTTGGAAAACGTCTTGGAGTAAAAGTATAGTAACTTCTTAATTTTAACTCCTACTTATGCATGACAAGTATACAAACGAATAAATAGGTTTTTAAAAGTATAAATAATTCATTAAATTATAAATTATGATTAAATTAAGACTAATTGTACGTATTTCAAATGAATTCTATTAATGTGAAAATATAAATACTTAAATGTATAATTTACATTTATATGTATGAAACTAGGTAATCATTAATTCACAGGAACTGTCGGTTAGTGCGACAAATTGAAAATTCGATGTAACCGAGTCTGTCACAAAATTGTATGTATGCAAATAACTCACTGCCGCGCGCGCGTCAATTTTTATTACAAAATCAAGGACAATTCGTTTCGTACTATTGAAAAAGGACTACGCACATCTTCCTTTTAATATTTTTTCAACAAAATTCTTCATTGTGTCAATTCTTTCGCCCGAGAAATGCTTAGAACAATTGATTTTCGGTAACGATCAATTTACCCATGTATTTTATTTTCTACTAGCTGTGCCCGCGACTTCGTTCGCGTGGATTACAGAATGCTTGGTATGTCTCCTGCAAATCAAGGTTATAATAGTCTGCGGTGCTGCTCAAGAAAGAAGCTTTTTACTTTGGATCTGGGAACTTTCTGGTTGTTTTTATAAGCAGTCACTAACTCAGATATGGTATTCCTCCACGGTTTTCGCTATAAATGTTGAAGAAAAGTTGTTTTGTGCTAGTCTTTAAGATTTTGACTGCAAAACAGTAAGTTCCCACTGAGTTTCTTCTTGTATTATATATCCGGTGACTTTTTTTTAACTGGGCTTTGATATTTATATGGCCAAATCCGGAACTATAAGCAATCGCGAAAGATACTTAAAGGAGTTTCGTGTCAAATTTTGAAAAATCTAAAACTGGATCATATTTTTTTTGATTTCATGATTCTCCTTGCCAGGAATAGAACCCACTAATTTTGAAAAAAAAATATATTCTGTATTATTACACCACCAATAAACTTGTAAAGATCAACTTTTGGAAAGTAATAAAAAGTGACAAATTAAAGGAAAAGATTTTTTTTACAAAACAACATTTTAATATATACACTAATTAGAAGTTAAGTATTCGATTCTACATAGACATAATCAAATATGTGGGTTAAATCATGGGTTCCCGTAGGTTTAGAAAAAAAAACTGCATTACTTCGAACGATTTGTTTATATCGCATCAAAATGCTGGTCATCTACTAAAGTAAGGATGACTGTGAACAATACAATCGAAAATATATAAAACGAATAACTCACAGTAACTTCTTTTATGTTTGTCTATTTTTTCTATGTGAGTTGTACAAAGTTGATAGAATGTGACGTTTGTTTTAGTCCTTACCTACCTTGGTCCTTGGTTACCTATTCCGTTACCTAGATAGGTTTAGATAATTCTTAAAAAGATGAATGAATTTATTGAAAATCTACATTTCACTGGACTCGGCTGTGGTACTCACCCGCTATTAGCGTTAAAACATCCCGTTATAATTTTAAAATTTCACTTTTAGGTATAATTGTTTTTTTAAAGAATTGCTAAAGATTTAATTAATGTAAGAATTTGATAGAATTTTGTAAAAAAAATAGTCTTTTCTTTTTGTTGCAGTTAACTGTATACTATTACCTCCCTGAAGTTGATCCTTATAATATGTGACAGTATCAGATGATGCAATCATACAGAATGTTAATTTTTCTCAAAATCAACGTGTTTCAACGTCGTTTCTGGCTAGGAGAACTTATTTTTCAAAAAACTAATGATATAGTTTTAGTTTTTATTAAAATCGGCTCTGTTACTCCTTTAATTATTTTTCGCTATTGCTTATAGTTTCGGATTTGCTCTATCATATCCAGTAAAAAAATTACCCAGTAAATTTATTATTTTTCAAAATTATTATTATTTAATGACTTTCCTATTTGAATCAAATATTATTCACTATTTCATTAGTTTCAATTTTGTTCCACATTGATGTTGACAGATAGACAGACAAAAATTTTAAAATTGGGAATTTTGTTGTAAGTACCGTGTATACTTTCATATGCAAATGCGTATGCATATGAAAGTATTAAGTATTTAAAATTACAAACAGACACATTAATTTTATTTACTTGTATACCTTCCCTTCTTAAATATGAAATTGTTTACTATTTTATTGGTTTCTCCAATATTTTGGTATCGCGTAATTCTCTTTTTTAATTATTGATTTAAATACATATATTTTTTAATAAAAGTAGCCTAAGTTAATCCTTATAATATTAGCTATAGGAGCTGCTGTAATGTTTTTAAGAACTTCTTAGACTTAGTAATATTTTGTGATATATTTCTTCCATTCCCACTCCCTTCTCTGGGCCTCACGTGATTAGTGGACATCCTCTATCTGCGAGTGAAAGTCGCATCAAATTTGATTCAGCTGTTTCAGAGATTAGTCGTAAAAAACAGACTGACAGTACTTGATGTAAGTACTTTCGTGCCTTTAGTGAAAATCACAAAATAATGTTCGACGTAACCCCATAAATAGACATATCTTTTTTAGCTGGCACAAACGCACAGATAAACAGACAAACAGACAAAAATTCTAACAATTATTGTTTTGGGTTCTATTGCGTAGGTAAAGACCCCCAATATTTTTTTTTCATATATCTTGCATGTACAGACAGCGACCCGTTAGAATTTTTTTTCATATTTATAGAATGAAAAAAAAAACTTAAATAGAAGTAAGCCCAAGTCACTCCTTATAACATTTGCTAACTGCGAGTAAAAGTACCATCAAAACCGGTTCAGCCGTTTCAGAGATTCGTCGGAACAAACAGACAGACTGACTGATAAAAAATTTAAAAATGTATTTTTTGATGTATGTACTGTATATACTTTCATGCATTTAGTGATAAGCAGAAAAAAATGTTCAAGGTGATTCGTTAAATTGACATAACTTTTTTATTTATGGACCGATTGACATAAAACAATGCCTAAATGTTAAGTGAAGCTTACTACAATATATTAGTGAAAACCGCATCTAAATCGGATAAGCCGTTTCCGAGATTAGTGTGCACAAACGCACAGATAAACAGACAAACAGACAAACAGACAAACAGACAAACAGACAAACAGACAAACAGACAAACAGACAAACAGACAAACACACAAACAGATAAGAATTCTAAAAATCATAGATTTGGGTTCTATTGCGTTGGTAAAGGCCCCCAATAATGTTTTTTTTTCAAATATCTTCCATGTACAGACAGCGACCCTCTAGAATTTTATTATTAGTATAGATTTTACTACATGACATTATGATATTACAGTAGTCAATTTAATGTTAAGTAAAGCAATTCGTCAATAAATAACATAATTATAAGAAGCATCAGAAAATAGAGCTATCGGAAAATAGAGAATATCCATTGCATACAAAGCTTCAGAGAGCTTTTGAGAGCTTTGTGACTGTCACAGGGAAGCTCATACCCTCTGTAATGATTGAGCTATTCAAAATGGAAAAGCTAGTCGTCTTTTCAGCAACACGTGTCAAAGGGATAGGATATACTTTATAAGTAACTTGGTGGAACGTATTATTGAAATGTTCTGAATTAATTAACTTTTAAAGAGTGCAGAAGCGATTAAAAAAAGGGACCTTTGATTTCACGTCCTCCTTTTCCATTTTCCACCTCTTGATAAATCGCAGTACTTTCTCTTGGCAACAACACTTGTTAGGCAAAAACCACTCCAGGCTTCATTTATAGCAGCTATTATCATCATAACCACTTTACTTTATAGAAATAACATAAAATAAAAAATTAAAAAATTAAAATTTAAACGACAAATGTAGTGTTCAATTCTACATGAGTAATTTCAAATAAAAATTATTATGTGATGAAATTGCAGTCACGGCTCGTAAGCATATAAAATCGTTTAGTAAATAATTTAAAAGGAGCTAATTTACGTAATTAAAAATGAAACAATTAATAAATTAAAATAATCAAAAACCCGACTGCGTAACAAGGCCATCGGCAGTCAACAGTACCGTATCAATATGTGTTCTGTTAAAAGCCTATAAGTTAGAATCATTACTAAGCAACTTTATATTTTTTTAGTTCCTAAACGGTAATTCTTATCAAAAATGGTATGAAAAACCTAACATAAACATATTTTTTTACGATATCCCACTTGACATAATTCGTCGATTTTAATTTTTATCTTTTACACATTATAGTGTCCAATAATGACAACTTTTTATTTTTCGAATTTTTTATTTGACGAAACAAACGACGTCTTAATTATCAAAATCGGCCAATGCGTTTTGTCTGAATAGTACCACAAAGGTACAATTCCACATACATACATAGAGTGATAGACACATTACCCTCCCCTGCGTCGCGCAATCGGATAAAAAGAAATATATTCATGACGAAGAAATTTAAGTTTGTACATTAAACTCAGAAAAATTTTATCAACTACAAAGTAACACGTCCTTTTTAAATTCTCATATCGCGTTATTCGAAACGCGTGAATACAGAGGTACACATACATATAATGCAGCTAAAAACGTAGGGACTCTTTGTTCCGGCGAAATCTTGGTATAGTTGTACGACGTACGTGCATCGCTCAAAGCCCCAACGGTATGGCGAGGCTTCGATGAAATAATCCATATTCCATTAGATCATCCCGTTCTACCAAAATAAACGAGATGAACGGAACGAAACTGTCTGGGAGTTAAAAACGAAATATCCTGAAATAGATGCATATATTTACTAAGCCTTTTATTTATTTACCGCGGCTCCGGTTATGTTGATTCTGTAATCGGGATGATCGTCTAAAAGTACTTTTCCTGTCCTCCGAGAATAGTACGTTTTATGGAGGAAAACTACCTGTTTTTTCCGGAATCCTGACAATTTGCACGAATAATTGCATAGTAATCGGTTGAGTATTTGAGGCGCCTCACAAATTTATAATATTATTATTAGAAATGTAAGTAAATATGAATGCGATCTCGTTCAATCTATTAAAAAAGATTTAAATTTCATATTTAAATTAAAAGTTACAGTGGGAAGTACTTTGAATATTCATTGTCACGTTTGCGGATCGCGAGAACGGAAACGTTATATCATATTCAAATAAAAAAAATCATTGAAGTGGAAATTATGTACGTAAGTATATTCACCATTTGTTTTTAAAATATTCTTGTCGAATGAAAATATTTTCATTATTTAAGAAATCTTTTTAAAATTCTTCCATTGATTTGAGATGTAACTGTTGAATTTAGTTTTTATTAATTGAGGCACCCGCTCGTTTGTCCGATTGTATCTAGTAAGAAAACACGAATACGTGTTTTTTTTTTTTAATTTTGAAACACCCATAATAAAATTACAACACACAACACTTATTTAAGGTAATATTTACTAATCTACCTAAGATTTTTGTATGAGTAATTACTTACGTACTTAAGTAAGTATCTCTATTGTTTTGCTTTTGTGGATGTATGTCTTGTTACTTTTATTCTATGCAAATAAATATAATTGAAGTGTCTTTTTTAATTTTAAATTAACAGCTTTTAACTAAATTTATATGAAAGTATATATTAGTACTTACATTCAAAACACAATTTTTATAATTTGTGTCTGTATGTCTGTTTGTTCCGGCTAATCTCTGAAACGGTTGGACCGATTTTGGCAGAACTTTCACTCACAGATAGCTGATGTTGTAAGGACTAACTTGGGCTACTTTTATTCATTAATCCGATTCAAGTAGAGAAGGTAAACATATTTTTCATATTTAATATAACGGGTCTTATTGCGATAACTATATCGAATAGTATAAATCACGAAAGATTAAAATACATAATATAATTTTTCAACAGTTTAACGCTTGTACAACCGCGGGGCACAGCTTGTATTAAATATATGAACAAATAATAGTCTTAAACTTTAATTTTAAAATATCATGTAAACGTAGACTCGAGTATATTAAAACGCTCTACTGTAATTGTCTTTGAAAGCTCTAACAATGCGGATTTAAAAGCTTCGGTCTATAAAACCTACGCCACTTACTTCAATTAGCAAGCTAACACCCTTCAATCACAGGGATACAGGGAATTGTAACACAAAAGCTTTAATAAAAGATAAAACTTAAAATGTAAGAATATGAAGTAACCCATTATCTAAGGCACCCGGTGACACATATCGCTATTCTCATAGGCTATGACGTTATTAGATCGCTTATAAAGTTCATATAAGCTTTGTAGTTATCTAGTAATAGGCGTCAGTCTCAGTAATTATGAGACGGTTGTCTGACTTATGGACAAAACACAATCATGCAAATAACCACGATGCGTCGCGTCAGGTATTTTAAGATTCACGTCGAATTTTTTTTTACGATGTCGTAACGTGCCACGACACGATGTCAAATCGTGTGTATAATTTTAGGCATTATAGGATATGACTTCTAGTAAGAATTAGAGGAATGACGATTTCAGCCTAAAAACAATTTGTGTCAGACTTCGTAGCGGCTAATGCAATTGTTTCACGCGAGTGTCACGATTTTCACTCATGAAGAGAAATAATTTAACATTATTCGGACGCTAAGTGTGAGTGTTTGTGCTGTTGTGTTTATAATCTGTGGGTGTAGAATAGATACTCAACTGATCGCCGATAAAGGTAAGAATTTTGTTGTTAATATAATTTTGATGTGTTAATTGTCTTTTAAGAAAAACTGCAAAAATTTCACTAAATAATATGCCGTTATACATAATTTATGTTTAATTTAGTGAAGTAAGTTTACTTTTTGAAGAAAAATATCATAAGGCAGTTTGCATGCGTCGAGATAAATCCTGAGATGTCCGCCAATACACACTGAAGCAACGTGGCGAATTTAGGTCCAAACGTAATTAATAGGAAAGGACAACCTACAATACAGTAGACACACAATGTTACAAATCAATAGCTATGTATATAGAGTAAATATGCTTAGGTCGTCGATGCGAGTATGTCCAATATTCACTCGAACAATTGCCCTGTCCTCAATATTGTAATGTTCTCAATAGAACTATAGCCTTTGTGTTTACCAATTGGATTCGAATATTCAGATAACGCCGATTCGTAATGGATTAACAACTTTAAAACAAAACATATTTGTATTAGAAATATGACGCAGTGAAATTAATTTAACTTCATAGCTTCAAACATTGAGTTTATTGCTCTGTGATCATTATTCCCGTGCAAAGTTTGAGTCTCATTCGAATTAAAAAATTGTCCAAAACTTCTTTAAAAAGGTTCTCATAAAATAATGTTTATTTTCGTCTTGTTTTCATATATATTTGTGACTAGCTGTTTATTTGTGACTAGACGTTGTCTTGTCGAAATTTAAGAATGATGCTATGGATTAAAGGTATCTCAATTTCCTTTTTTTGTTTATACAGATAAGGAATGCAGAGTGCTTATATTTTTTTAATAATGCATAAAATATATTAAATTAATAAAAAAATCATAATCGGCTAAGAAATTACGGAGTTCTGAAACATTATAAAAACATCATTCAATAGGAACCTCCCCGATTTTGAAGTCGATTCAATATCAAATCGTTATTAAATGTTTAGTTCGTTACATAAAATCTCATTGATGACACTTTCTAATGACTAGAGCAAAAAAATTCTATTTCCTTTCATCATTTATTCAACTGTAAAATAATGTACAATTTCCTGATACTACTGTGCTTACTTTCTCTGAATAAAAATGAAAAATAAAAATTTTATTCTATTTTTTTTTCAATCTACCTTTTAATTAAAACCTATCATCGAACGGGTAATAAAACTAAATCGTTCGAACTATTTGCGATGGTTAAAACTTTTTACGAATCCGGAATAGTTTTTTAAAAAGCGTTATCTCGAAATCAATTTATTCAAATTCAAAATAAAGTATTATTCAAGTAGGCCTTTAAAGCGTACGTTTTTAGATGTAAAGCTACAGCCGGTTTAGAATGTTGATTCTATTTTCTTTTATATCTATTTAAAGTTCTTCAAAAAAAGAACAAATTATTTTTTAAGACATTTTATACATATGCGAATTGTTAATTTTTAGGTTTGTGTAATCTATTAAGACATAACTTTATCTTAATCACTGAATCACTTTGTTTACATTTAGTCATGTGCCATTTTAAGTTGCAATTGTGCATGACAAAACAATAATCGGCATCTTTTTGTGCCATCCAAATAGAACATTTTGGATTGTTCTTAAAAAGAAATACAAGAAATTATTTATTTTTTTATTATTATTTAAAATGGGTTCATGTCCATTTTAAAATAGTTATTGATACCTCTTAGTCCTAGTCCTAATTAACTAAGTGCCAGACAGGAACATATAATTAAAAAAGTTATTTTCTCTGTTTAATTTTTTAAAAAATCAGTGACACCTGATTTGAAACATAGCGTACGCTATTGATAATAATCATACTTGAATCTGTATCGATCCTATAGCCGAGTAATTGTTATATCATATCAGCCTCGAGCTCCCTGGCTATTATAGCTACACATGTACGTACTGAGTCTATTTTCTGTTTATGCATATAAGGGATATGAATTAATTTCACGCTTCAGTTAACAAACATATTTTAAGCGAGTTAATACAATATACATATAAATGACGCAAAAGTTGAGAAATTAATTAACAAAACTTAAAATATTTACCGTTTTACACGTGTTTTCTTGTATATTTTTTTCCCGTAAAAAAATTGGCGTTAGCTAATTTCGTACGCGGTTCATTTAGTTCCTCGTGTACGTTACAATTCTAAACGTTATATTACGACGAATAAAAAAGCGTCCGGAACTTTGTTCCACGTCTGCGTAGAACTTTAACGACTAATCTTTCTCAATGGAAGGGTTAAAGATTTTTTTTTTGTTAGACTCAATTATTTCAAATTCTGTAGTACGTTCAAACAAACACCATTTATCTTTTTAATATCATTCTAGTTTATATAAGTTATGCAACATTAGTGTAGTTACCTTATTTACTATTTTTATAATATTACTGATATCATATGACTATAAAATAATATTAAATCAAATTGAAATTAAAAGCCCATCAATTTCAGAATGTCGACCATTTTGGACGACGTTTCTTAGCAATCAGCTAGCGACTGATAATGAAAGTCGCGAGTATTATACTATAATATATACCGGGCCGACAAATCATTTAACGAGCTTATCAATGTTGAAAATGGGTATAAATTTTAAATCCATCGTGTCTTCTCCTATTATGGGCACACTTATCAAAGTATTAATTGACGTCAATTTTCAAACGTCAAAAAGTATGAACATAACACATATTTATAGCTAAATGATATTATAGAATTCAATAATAAATCTTAATTTGTTTCGTAAAATTAAATTAAATAGAAATATGTGCTAATGGATTTCTAATTAATGCTACGTATTACCTGAAGCTTGATAACAAATTGGCATTTGCAGTGCCTTTGAAGCGAATGAGTTTTTTTTACTTGCATTTGCTTGATGAATAATATATAACGAGCAAATAAGATGTAACACGTTTATATTAAAATAAATAATACATAACCCTACCTAATGGCTTAAATGTAAATGTGAGTTTTTTCTTGTTCTTTCATCCAGAAGAGGCACTTTTTCCGAGTGAAAGACGACTAACTTTTAAAAATATGAATAAGATCTTTATCAAGACAATCAGATCTGTGGTCGAAACATTTTTTAATTGAAGTTTTTTTTTTTTTGTGGGTTTTAAATAGTATGTAGATTATATAGGCATCAAAATTTATTTGATATATATAATATAAATATAATATAAATGATATAAAATGTTAAATTTATAACTCTTTACTAAAAATATTATGATTCATTATTATGACTATAGTAAATAAAAATTGCCGAATTGTTAAAAACTATGTTTTTGTACAGACATCAAATTGTGTGTTATTATATTGCAGTCTAGCTGTGCCTCGCAGTTTCACCCGCGTTGAATTGAGGAAAAATTATATTTATATAATTTTTACCTTTCCTCCTTGAATCGTATATCGTTCACTATTTCATTGGTTTCTATTTTGTTTTTGTGTATTTTTGTAAATAATTAATTGTGTCAGTAGTTTCAGAGATTACCCCCTACATACAAACTGACATACAAAGTAGACCTCTTTATAATAATATAGACACGCTACTTCATTGAAAGCCGCGCATGCACGTAAATGCATGTCATGCTAATGCATGCTTGACGCGCGATGTCACTAGCAGTATCTTGTTTGTGCTGAGAAGATCACTTAGCGTCGTTACTCTATATAGTAATTACCAGAGAACAAATTGCGTAAGAAACCCCTTACATAGATAGGTACTTATTAACACTGATAATATTAGTTAAATAAAGGTGTTAAATTGTAATATCTATACAAATGAGTAAAATTGATGTTTGTAATATCAAATTAACGGCTTTTAATTTATTGCATGTGAAAGTATACACGGTACTTACATAAAAAAAATTAAAATTTTGGTGTGTCTATCTGCCGGTTGGACTGTCTGTGTTCCGGCTAATGTGTAAAACTGCTGAACAAATTTGATTCATAGAAAGCTTTTATAAGGAATAACTTAGGCTATTTTTAATTTAAAATTTTTATTTATTTTTATTAAAATACGCGAAAACAAAATTGAAACCAATGAAATAGTGAATAATATTCAATTCTAGCAGGGAAGGTAAACATGATATGAATATAATTTTTACTCAGATTAATACGGGTGAATCCGTAGGGCACAGCTATTGGATAAAAACATTATAACATTAAACTTTTTAAAAAGAGACAATTTATTTGGACGCTAATAAGCAATAGTGTGTCAAACCACAACAAGTCAAATTCGGAGATATTGATGTATTTTTGATACTGCATCACCTATTTAACATTATTAAAAAAAGTCATATAAACTAAAAAAGTACGGAAAAAAGTTGTTTAATTTAATGTTTCGATCTTTAGGCGATTTTCGATTTTTTTAAATGAAGACCGCGTGGCTTGACGCAGTATTGCTTTTTCAGCGTTCATTTATACTTGAGGTCGCCCATTGGTCGATATTCGAATATTTTCACATCATTAAGGTTCTATAGATAATCTATTCTCAATTTGACCATAGACTTAAACAATAAACATAAATGTATTATTACATGCGTTCGTGTGTCAATTACAAGGTAGTGTGTGTAATGTTTTTTTTTATAATTAAGTAGAAATTTAAATATAAATTAGCGTTCCTTGTTCTTCTCTATATAAACTATTATTGTCCAAACTTTTATACTCCTACATCGACTCAATTTTCGTAAAATGGGGCACAAAGTGTTTGCTTCCCGTATTAATATATAAGAGATTAACTTATTGTACAATTAATGTCTGTACAAACTATGTCCGCACGAAGTGGTACAAACAATGCTAGCAGCATTTCCCCCTCGAAACGCAGCATATAAAAACATTGTAAGCTAGAACTTTAAAAATAAAACTTAAGAGTAATATGGTTATTCGTAGTCGGTTACCGTGATTTTAAGTGACGACGTTAGAGCGACGCAGCGGTTGACAGGAAATTAAATTCAGCCGGAGCACGCTGCAAGTTAGCTGACTTTAGACATTTCATAATTACATTATTGACACGACGGTAGATGAATATTTCGCGTTTATGCTTATTGCTTTGCTTGTATGAGTCGTAGCGTGATGTAATATAGCCTGTAGCCTTCCTCTGTTAATATACTAGCTAACGAAAAATATTTTTTCAATTCGAACCAGTAGTTCCTGAGAACAGCGTGTTCAAAAAACCATCAAACTCATCAGCTTTATAATATTGATATACATTATAGTTTTTTATCAAAATCGAAAATATATATACTTCTTTATATATATTTATTAATAATAGGTTTGACATGTTCAGACGCCATTTTCTCAAAATGAAGTCCGTGTGGCATAGGATGACATAGTATTGCTTATCAGAATCCATGTATGCTTGCTTATGAGACTTATGACAGCTTAGAAATATTTTTATGTAAAATATTAAGTACAAGTGAGAAAATAGGCTAGGGATCCCGGACTATTTATAGCTAAATAATATTATAGAATTTAATAATAAATCTTAATTTGTTTCGTAAAATTAAATTAAATAGAAATATGTGCTAATGGATTTCTAATTAATCCTACGTAATACCTGAAGCATAGAAATATTTTTATGTAAAATATAAAGTATAGATATAATATGTTTTATCTCCTATCCTACTAATTTTTTTAAATAAAAATCAATGTTCGTATGTTTGTCCGCTGTGTTCCGAAACAATTGATCGGATTGTGATAAAAGCATGGTAACGACACGGTGCGTTGTGGGGAAGCCCACGAAGGTTTCGTGCTAAAAAAAAAATTATGTGGCCAATAATAATAATAATAATAATAATATAACATATTCGATCAACATCTTAAGAAACTCTCACTAAGCAGTTTGCATCAAGGGTCGGATACAGAAGGCAGTATTGTTGGAAACAGCACGCATCGTGAGGAGGTTTCTCAGCCTGAAGCCCTAGCTGCTGGTGGCCTGGGACTTACTCTGCTGCCAGTGGATTTCTATTTTTTATATTTTTAAATGTTTTTATATTTTATTTGTAAATATATTTAAAAATGTAATTAATAAGGAAAAAAATAAATAATAGGATAATAATATAAAATATTTAAGTTCATTACGATGTTTATGATTTCTGAGCGGATTTTGATGAAAATATAATTAATAAATAATATGTTATATAATTAATTAATATGTACAATAAGTAAATTGGTTACAGTAGGTTAAATACCCAGATGAAGCCGCGGACGTAAAAAGAGTAGGTACATGCTTGTTCAAAAGTTTTATAAAACTTAAATATTGATATATACTACTTGTCGTGATAATATTTTAAATCTTGTTGACTCGACTGTACCATGCGCGATTTCGGGCTCGCCTCGTATTCAGACGAACACACTTACGTGAATCGAGGTATACAATTAACTTACAGCGGGGTCGTAGCGATCAGAAGGAAAAAAAGTTTGAGACTATCGTCCGGCATAACGAAAACCACATCAACGCAAGTAAAGCCACGTAAAAGCTAGTAGGTATCTTATTTTCTTAAATCTCTAAATTCTCGTGTGAAAATTGATACAATAAAATACAACTAGAAATTTTCAAAGACATTTTTCCTCGCAATATTTTTCTTTCATCTGTAATCAGCTTAAGTCTTCACTTCCACCCGATTAGATATCGTGTTGTCTATAGTGTCGCGCTACACTAGACATATAAGCCTTTAAACTATGTACTTCATTTTTCTTTACTTGATGTTTTCTGACAAATGTGGCGTACTTCTTACCACGTATAAGACGTGGAGATAAGAAATTATCGATCGAATGATTGAACTAAATCATTTTTATAACGATAAAAAAATGTTCGAAAATTCGTGATTATCGTTTCGAGTATATCGATTTAGTTTGACTGAAGGACAAGTTGCAAATATTTATTATTGTTACACTATGATTAATGTATGAATGAATGACACAGAAGCTATATTAAAAATTATGCAGCATTTGGTAAGGTACTTTATTTTGAATGGTTATTTTTTATGTATGTTTGCGTATTATTTTAATATATAATCTGTATTAAAGCGAGCTAGGTTTCGAGTAACAGCTAGTTGATGAGATAGTTAAAATCAAAATGAAGCTGTTAATAAAATACAATGCTAAGTTTTAAACTTACAAATTATTCCGGATTATATAAGAATCCACCGTCGAACCTCTTAATTCTTATGAAGTCGGTTAATCATTGAAAACGTAACGTGTAAATATAACGTTTATAAAAAATTGCTTTCGTAAAAAAATGCATAAGTGCTTAATAGTAAGAAAAAAAAAACAAATAGATCCTTAGAAAGAAATAATCGCTAACCCAAGGATTATTTTTATGCATCAAAAAATATTAATTTAATAAAATATGCCGTCCGACTGATATATTGCTCGGTAAAACCATTAGTACGCAAAGTTAATCTTTTTCCAATTTAAATAATTAAAAATGAACGATTGTATCTTTGTTCTCCGTGCGTCCCGAAGCCACTGAATAGAACAAAGCCTTAGCTAGTATAATTATAAAAACCAACTTCCTAAAAATATTATAAATTTCAAATGTCTATACAAATCCAGCCAAAGCGGTTCCGGCTAATGAGGGTGTTATTATATTTTTTCCTGCATTACAAAATCTGCATATTTCGTATAAATATACCTACGATTCATTTAAGTAATTTCATTTTTCTTTATCAAAACTTTTTTTGATTTTCTGTGATTTTCATAATTGACATTTTTTACCCATTTTAATTCTAATAGTGTAACATTTTATGTCGCGTACTTATACATAGTCTTCTTATTAGTATAAAATGTAAATACGCATTTATATGTAGAATATGAAGCGAACAGGATTTATGTTAACACGAAATTTATTTTAAAATATATAAGGACGCTACACGTCCCTAACTTTTCCGGAATAAGATGGCACAGGTTATGTATAACGAGGCTCCATTTCTGAAGGTATTCTCGCGTAACTGGGACAGCCGACGTAGCTGTGTATACCACACCACTTATGCAGAAAAACCCTCGTGATGCTTACTAGATATTAAAATTATGTTTTAGAATGATTTTATCTAAGTATTTTATCCTTTAGAATACTAAACTTGGCCTAATTGTTAAAAAATACTATCGTTGATTTCTGATTTCGTACGAAAATGTATAACTTAACTGTAAAAATGTGGTAACTTTTGATAGCGCAATTGAGTTAAGCGTAAAGCGATGTACTACGTTTAATGCAATTATAGGAAACGGTTAATATTTTAATTGTTGAGACATAGGTTAAATGTATATATATATATGTAATATAATATTTGCCTTTGTTTAGAGAAATATTTATTTATAGTACAGTAGAATAGCAAATAGATGCGTTAAAATGAGTGGTCACTTTTATGTAATAAGAAGCATTGGTCATCGTCTGTCATTGCGTCGCGGACCGTGGAGCCCACGTTATTTATTATGACCCTTTCGGCTTCAACAACCTACTCACGATATGTACAAAACGTTAATGTATCACATTTAATTCTTGATGACGAAGTCTGTTACCACTGATTAGTTGAATATTTATATTATGTATAGTGTAAAAATTAATTTTATTTGTTCCGTATGCTATACTGTCTACGCAATTGCGATAAAACTTTACAAAATAATTGTTTACACTTTCTAGAAAAATAAAGGCATAGTGTTGACGCTACTTATAAAATATATATAATAATTATTTTATATTTATTTATTCAAAATTCATTACACACATACTCTTTAAACACTCAACTTCAACTATGGAGCATTAATAAAAAAAAAGAAAAAAAAAGAAGATTGTTGTCAAAAAGAAAAAAAGTACGCGTTGTCCATGATATAAAATTATAATAAAAATAAAAGTGTTAAACTGCCGTATATATGTACACAAAAGACACTCAGACGTCTGAACTTTCGCGTTAAAACTATTATAAAAAATATAAAGTGTGGGTGTTTGTGTGTGTGCGACCTGGCGACCTGCTCACGGCCAAAAAAGGTCAGTTCAAAACAATTACGCTCCACATAGAACGACTTCCAGGTTACCGTCTGTCGTATCCGCCATGTAGCAATAACTTTTAAATAGTCTTCCGACACAATGAAATCTTCATTCACGCGAGCAAACCCGCGTGTTAAGGTTGTATTGACAAATCATATATAATATCGTCGGTCGTTTATTACTAAGTTTATATATGACTAATGACGACTATTCGAAAATTTGTAATTTATTACACACATCCAGTTTTAATATGAGCATCTAAGGATTTTTAAATGCTAAATTGTATTAAAAATCATCTTATACGCGATCATGAAACATCATGTGGAAATCCGCATGTGTCGGTTGAAATTCTGGCACATTTATAATTGTATATCCGCCAATTGGACCAGTGGACCAATAGCCGGGCGAAACAAGCTGTTACCCTACATCATACTATCAGAAGCGGCAATTAGCCACTGTCGAGCATCTACAGACTGTTACAGACAATTATTCCGATTATTTCTCTATATTTTGGCATAAATCACAAATTAAGCTTTTACGAACTTAGACGGATTAAAAGGTATTCCTTCCTTCTATTTTCATAAAACTCGAACGTTGTTATTTTAAATTTATGATACGTATCTAAGTATAAAGAATAAAAACAATAAAGTATAGCAAATGGATGATTGAAACAGACAGTCTTAACGCTCACCTTTTCTAAGCGACCTTGCTAGGAAAACTCTGTAATAACGGGTTCGATATGTGACATAATGTGAAAACAGGTAAATCGATTTTAAAGAACGTCAGACGAACAATAACTGTAAAGAACAGTTAAAGTTGTAAGTATTCGTTGATTTATATTTAAAAAAAAAACACTAAACATTACTTAAATATTTGATTACCGTAAGAACTAAGTAATTATTATAATGGATTTTCAAAATCATTTTTTCAGTCAATCCAAATAAAGTTATTTCCTGGGAAATTAGAATTTTTTTAGTGATATTTTATAACGAATTATATAATATTGTATTTTTTAAATAAAGGCATATAACAAAGTAGCAGTCCCTGCTGCTCCATGAAAATATTCACTTATAATTACTGAGTTAAGTGGACATTTTACGTGAAACGTATAAGATCCAGGGCCGGATTAGGCGGTTTTAAAGCCCTGGGCCATTAAAGTATTCCGAATAAAATCAACGATTTATTTTTCAATCAATTTTTTTAAAAAATAAATAAAATATTTACAAAAATATATTTATATTATATTGTCAGTAAGTTTTGCACAAGTTTTTTACGAACTCGATTTTTTTCTTAAATATATATATTGTCTAGACCTCTTAAAATACCGTGTGTAAGCCTATATATGTAGTTATATGTAAATTATTTACTCTTATTGTCTAAAATCTACTAAGTGACCTCGAAGTTAAACAAGGATCCTTATGCCTTTTACATATTGCTTAACACTTTATATTCCATTCCATATTTATTCTTTACCAATATTTTCTTCGTTTATTTACATGCATTGATTAGGTACTTTCGTTACCATTAAAAGATCTTTTTACTCTTTATTGATGAAGAATATTTTACAATTATTTGTTATTTTATTAAATCTTTAACTTTTTCAAAGCTAAAATATTGTTTCGAAAAAGTAGTTTAATCGTAGGAGACGCTAAACAATTTTGACGAATACTTTTTCGTTTGAAGTTATTGATATACGTTTAATATGATTCTTTAACAAGACTTCTATATTTAATTATTTTCGATAACAATAAGTCTGGTGTCCATAGAATTCGTCCAGTATTTTATTAGTTCCGACTACGAGTCTCTAGCTCCAAATATTTCAAAGATCTTTTGTTATTTCTCAGGTCTTTGTCGTTCGAGCGTTATTGCTAAGCTCTAATAAGATATTTAATATACTCTCAGACTGGAAATAATAACTATCAGGGCCGGATTTGAGGTCTGAAGGCACGGGGCAACAGAGGAGTGGACGCAAATTACTTGTATGATTATGTTTATCCAAGTAATGTAGGTAAAAAAGAGAAGGAAAGGCAAATAAATACGGCTAAAGTTGCTGACTCGTCGAATACTAGATTTTATTTTATTAAGGCATTATTATGGGTTCTCCTTTTTAGAGGTGCCGCGACTGTAGCTTCAGATACCTTCCCTAAATCCGGCCCTGGATCGTTTTGTTAAATGTCAGCTAAATATCTATTAAAAACGTGATAAAAGAAAATAGTCCAAGCTTTTCGTTTAGTTGTAAGGATTTGTTACGGATCATTTGTGTGAGCATGTAATAGAGCCTACCTGTTTATATTAACTAGCAGTGCGCCGACTTTTTCTTCGTAGGCTGCTAGTATAGTTACCAATTATAATCTGTTTTATCCTGATATATAACGAGTATAAGCTATAATACTGTAAAATTTCGTAAAAATCCGAACTGCTTTTTTTGCGTGTCAGAGTAACAGACATTCGATCATCCTTACAAGCTTTCACATTTTTAATGCAATTTGCTGACCCCTCTGACATTGTACCGCCCTAGAATATTGTGATTTTTATAATAGTTATTCTGCCATTCGGGGTGGTGACAAATCCAAGTACCCAAAGATATCGGTCCAGTTCTTCTTTTCTTATCTTCAGTTATAAATGATGCAACTAATCCGACTTTGTTTTACATATATAAGATTAGATTTACTAGGAAGTAGGCTTAAAAGTTTTCCTAAATAGTTAATATAATGTGTATTATAATTAATACCTATTATATTACCAATTTCCATCACAGTGTAATCAATTCGCAAGGAACGGACTGTGATCTGGTAGTGATCGGTTTTGTCTGAATACCTAACTAATGCTTACATGGGTCTCTAGCAAGGTCCATTATGCTCAGTAACAAAGCATTTACGTTAATTGTATTATTGTTTGCCGGTTCGATACTAATATAGGTAATTATTTCAAGAATATATAGAATTTATATAATATAATTTGTAAATTATAGTAATTCGTTCCAATATTATTGTAGTTGAAAATTAGCGCAATTATTTATTTAATAATTTACAAATACTTTTTTATTGTGTTTGTAATTTGTATTATATACTCCTTAGTACTTTTTTAAACAGGCTCTCTGTTCTACTCGCGAATGTAGTACGCGTGGAACTTTTCAGAGGCCTAAACTACCACTATCGGAATATTTCCGATTCGTTAACTGTCAAAATGCAACATGTTTTGATAGCGACAGTTTTACACAATTAACTCCATTACGTTAGTAAGAAATAAAACCCAAACACCTAAGATATTCTTTAGAATGTGTAACTTACCAGAAAACAAAGAGAAAGCCCCGCTCGAAAATCAATCTTTATCACAGGAAATAGAGTATAAAGTTCGGAATTCACACTCGTTAAAGGTTAATTGGATTTGCAATATAGTTTACGATATCGGGAGGCTCGAGGTGGCACTCCACATTGCATCGAGATGTGAACAACTAAGTCATAGTAAGCTACATTGAGTTCTGCACTTGCGCGGACAGCGTGCAGCTTTCTATTGGTACACAAATCTGACGATGACATACTCGTGTGCATTTACGTTTGACGATGTACAAATACATATATAAAAATCTATAAACATGTAGGCAGCTCTTAAAAGAAATAATTTCTCTCACTTTTTTTTAAATATTTTATTGATGCAACGCTCATGTGGGACGTGGCGTGTTTGTCTATAGCTTTTCTCGATTCGGATCTCGGTTGCGGGTTCGATTCCGCTGGGGTCAGATA
The DNA here is from genome assembly GCA_037950945.1 of Hypolimnas misippus. Taxonomy (NCBI): domain Eukaryota; kingdom Metazoa; phylum Arthropoda; class Insecta; order Lepidoptera; family Nymphalidae; genus Hypolimnas; species Hypolimnas misippus. The sequence goes on from JBBEEQ010000001.1 coordinate 1,345,026, forward strand.
CATATTAGTATTGGTTATATTATGCTATATTTGTTCTTATGGGTCTCTCTACCGTGCTTCGGTGAGCACGTTAACTTGTCGGCCCTGTTTGTTTTACTATCACCCGATAATGTTCGTTATTCTTAATAGAGAAGTTATGCTAGTCTTAATGGTTACTGGCTTGCTCTCAGGGTTGCGGACGTCAGATGAACCAGTAACGACATGTACCTGGACCTGAATTACGATCAGACTCTGGTATAACCAGAAAAATGCTAGATAGAAAGAATATTAATTATTAATATCATCCCAACTATTTGAACACTTAGCACCTAAAAGATATCACAGATAGATTTTTTCTTCTTTTTTAGATATTCTAGGTATTAAAAAAAACATCGGAACACAAGTAGAGGTTTCGTGATCTAAACCTAAACAATTACCGCCCTTAAATCAATATAAATATGTTATAGTTTCACAAAGGTTAGAAATGGAAAAAAACATAAATAATACTCAAATAACACGGATAATAATTCACTAATTATTTATTCGTGTACCTAGTATTAATTATAATATTATAAGGAAAGATTTGATGTTTTGTTTCATTGCATTGAACAGACACTGAAAGTACTAGACCGATTAAAATATTTTTAATGCGTTGGTTAGGTAGTTTATTGAAGAAAGTTAATAGGCTCTATTACATCGTCTCACAACTCATAGGAGCGAAGCAACCATAAACACGGGTAAAACCGCGAGGGGCAGCTAGTTCGTAATAAACAATAATGACGTCAAGTCCACACGAGTCTTGTCAACAGGCCCCAGCTAATGTGAAGCCTCGAGCAATACGTTAACAAACGTGCAAATAATTGTTTTACTGCAACTGAATATTCAGTTTCATTCAAAATGTTGTACTATTTAATTGTGGTCATGTCCAGCTAGAAATCCGTTTTGAAATTAAATGCTTTTCATCAATCTGTGACTACGTCGTATTCCGTTTTAATTACATTATTTTGATGCCGATAAGCAATAATGTGTCAACCTACAAATAGATATTGGAGATATTGATCGAATTTGGAGATATTGATGTATTGTGATAATGCGTCGTGTTTTTATTTTAACATTATTCAAAAAATTTTTCAAGTCATTAAATCTAAATAAGTAAGGAACACTCCAAAATGTGGTGATAGTTCTTATCTAGATTTGATTCACTGAATACGAAGCGCTGATTTAATTTTTCGAGATGAATACCAATGAAACCGAGAGACCTAACGAGTAGTAAAAATTGAAAGTGTAACAACGCAAATATCAGCTAATTTAGTTACATAAATTGATGTCCGCGCTAACACTGCCGGGGACACTCAACGAGTTCCTGGCTCTGCCAGCACAGCCAGCGTGAGCTGGACCCGCAATCGCGCTGGTTCATTCACCTTATACCGGAACAAAGCAATATAAAACGTTAATGCTTCGTCCGTAAAATATCTGTTTAGTTTCGTAAAACAAGAGAAAGTAATAAAATCAACATAAAATATATTTGTAAACTTTTACAAACCCTTTTAAATCGCCAGAGCAAGTTAAAGAAACTCACGGAAATTAATGAATAATTATGAACACGGTACCAAGTGTTCGTAATACAGATTCTATCTCGCTTAAGGCTAGAATTATACTTATAAATTTTGCTCTCAGAGTTTTATAAAGATTTACATAAATTGTTTGGTTTACACCTAAAATAATTTACAGTCGGTGCCTTATTTTTGATATTCACAGCTTTCGTAACTACTTACTACTTACTACTTAATACATCTATTCTTTATCAGGTATATTGTAAGAAATCTCTTCTAGGTATAAGTATACCTTTTAAGCTTTGTTTTATCTATGACTTGTATATGTATCTGTATAATCCGGCAATTTAAATAAAGTGTTCAATAAATAAATAAACACTAACGACGTATGTATTACTAGGTTATAGAGTTGTTTCATATCACTTACGAGAGGAACACTCACGAATGTAATTCTCGTTTAATACTAATTATTTTTTTGGATTTGTCTTTGGGAAAAGAACAATACCATGTTATTAATAAATTACTACCAATTTGTGACTACGGAAATACATAGCTTTAAGCCCGAAATATAATTAAACAAGTTGGTGAAATTTAGTTATAACACGCCAAAATTGTGCCAAAATTATTCCACAAATTGATTTGTCGAACAAACAATGATTAGTTCAACGTTACTGACACTTTCAATTCAGATTTTAACGACTTCCAATAATACTGCATGAAGTTATTAAGTGTTCAATTTAGAATGTGTTTGTTAATTTACTAACGTCTATTTAAAGCTTAAAATATGATGATGAACTTATGTACATACATATTTTTAAACAAATCAATTTTTAATATTGTTTAAGCCTACAAATATTCTAATATTGTGCAAAGAGTTGCTAAGGATTTCAATCCACGCTGCTCCAGTTTGAATTGGCGGATATATGTACATGTGTCAGAATTTTTCTAGATACATGCAGAGTTTTGGCGATTTTTTTCTACACCGAGTGAATTTGAAGGCTAGATCATAGGGTAATATCAAAGTGTCCAAAACATTGGGAAATGTGAGCTCAATACTTAAGACAGTGGGACATTAAAAATTTTAACATCTTATAACCTTGTGTTGGGGTCCGAAAACATACGCAAGACTAACACAAACACCCAGACCAAGACAAATATCCATATGGCCAAAAACAGACATTTGCCTGGAGCGGGAATCAAACCCGTAAACATTTCTGTATTTCAGCGCTTCAGTCAGTTGCATTGATCACTGCGCAAGCTCGTCAGTCAAATTTATATAAGGATATAGACTTGATTTTTTTAAATTTTATGGGACCAATCAGAAAGTATACCCATGGAAATAAAAATTAAAAGAAACAGTGCAAAGACGGACATCGGTATCTTAAGAGCAGGGGCCTGATTCTTAAAAACTATCGTTATCAAAATATGCAACATTCTTGTGGTTTTTACTAAAATCGCCACTTTAAGCTCTCTGAATGTTGCATGTTTTGCAGTATATAGCAGTTTGTCAATTAATGCTCAGCCTTCGTACTGGCAGAATGCAGGATATGAAGCGACGCGATGTTTGACTGGGACGCTTACCCGCTGCCTCCCCAAAATCGCCATTTCTTTCTACTTGTTTGTAAAACTTCAAATATTATAATACCACTGATGATTTTGTGTTGTTAACTAAGATTTAAAAGCTTGTAGACACAACTGCGTTGTTCATTAATAATTTTTCCTGCGACTTTGCTTGCATTTATGTAGATTTTATGATACTGGATCAGTTTTTTTTTTTTTTGTGTAGGTAAAGTACTACTTGCCCTTGCTGTAGATATGTTATGTATGTTTTATAGTGTCAGACAGAGGATAAATGGTACAAAACTTTTGTCTTTGCCCATTTATATATAATATGAAACAAATATGTTTAAAAAAAATGTCCTTTAAAGATGTATAAAATACCCTTAAGGTAAAATAAAAAAATACTTCTTGTTTTTTTTTGCGTTCATTCAAATTATATTTTGAACAATTTTTTTTATATTCTTATGTCCCTATTTTATTCTATAAGAAAAATTTCATGTTGGATTTTTCTTACACTATTACCTATTTTTTTTTATTTATGACTACGTGAACGAAGGCGATACGGCGCGGCGCGGCGCGAAAATAACAAACAATTGACACCTATTGAAGTGGCCTACGTGCGACAAGAACGCGAGAGCGGTGCAGTGCGGAGCGAAGTTTAGCGAACGCGATTAGTTGGCTTGATAATTTCGCGCGAACGAGTTGGGGTGCCGTTTTCTTTTGACACGATAGCGTCAGTGTGGACGAGCCGCAGCATCGCGACGCATCGCTTTAATTTGTGAAGCGATTCAATCGCAATCACAATCGCGTAACCTTTGAATCGCTTACGTAAGACGTCGCCTTAAATGTGTGTAAAAATCCAAATTACTTGGACGTCATCAAGCGAAAATACAGGACAATTTAAAAGCCTGTTCAAAATGACTGCGACTCGACATGCGAACAATGAAAAGATAAATAAATATTCGGTGCGAAATATAAACACATACATACGTATAGGAAAGCATTTCGACCTATTCACAGCGTATGTAATTATTGAAGCGTACTCGGCACCCGGTTAGCTAGGACACTGCGTTCAATAGCTTCAACACTCGTTTCGTTTTATACGTGTAAATAAAATGATATTTTTCGAATTTTTATTGCTAGTGTCGTGCCAGCCATGTTTCCTTGTGGTCTGATAGACACACAGGCTAAGCCTTGCCAGATGGAGACTTATTCGATACTAGCAGTTGCTCACGTTTCGCCTGGGTATAGTTTTAAATTTGATAGATTTTGAAAAGTGGAAATATTCTCCAAGGTTTTTATATTTTTACTTTTCATTTATATATTTCTTATAGTGTTGGATTACAACGCCCAGTTAAAACTCATAATTTTAGTGATACAATTTTTTAAATATAATTTTTATATCATTTTTTTGAAGAAATGAAGGAATTTATTAACGCGACACGGTAGTTTTTCAAACTTTATACTTAGTTGGACAGTAGAGTTGTATTATTGTTTAAAAAACTATTATGTAATTGTAGATTTACATACAATCTATCCTCAATGTTACTATCGAAAGTTTCAAAATTAATGAAATATAGTCTTATCTCAGATAAAGGAGTCTTAATTATCATCAATGATTACCAAATTCGAAATACTCGACCGGACTATAAACGTAATTAACACATAACGATTGTAAGATTGTTTATGTAAGTGTGGAATATACATGAGATAGACATACACCTAGATTGCCGGTCGATCGCTATTTAGATTCTGTCGCAAGACAAAGCAATTAATGGAAGTGTTACGTATTTCACTTATCCAGGTGTATGCAAGGGCGGATCCTGGGGGGAGGTCATGGGAATCATGGGGGGGCCTCGGCTGGGGCCAAGACATATGTAGGTAGAGCACTAATTATAGTTGTTAAACATGATGATGATTATAGTTTTTGTCACAATATAGATTTTATGTAAGTACCTTTAATATTTAATTATTATATTAAAACGTATATATATTAAAACGTAGCCATCGAAGTAGAAGAAGTGATAACTTTTTACGTGTATCGATTATTATCAAACTTAAATTATTACTTCTTGTGACTTGACTAAAACTAGGTGGACCCCCCCCCCCCTGACGGCGAAGCTGGATACGTCCTTGGGTATATGGTATTAAAAACCTGTGTTATCTATTAGGCGAGTATTACACTTATAGGTTTTGCTTTCAGACTTTCATAAAAATTTACATAAGTTATTTGACATATCTTCAAACCTGAATGAATTTACTGTCATCTTTCGTAAGTGCACCTAGATAACAGTTACCAGGTCACAAAGTTTTAATATTACTTACGAGAGTAAGGGCCAATGTCACTGGTTCCTGTTATAATTTTGAAATATTTAACCGACATTTAACGATAACCAACATTTAAGGTTTGATTATATTATATTATTTCTGGTATACCCTCGCGCTGATAAGGAATACTGTGTCAAGCTACACGGACCTCATTTTGAGAAAATGGCGTTTAAACATGTCAAATCTATTCTTATTTAATACATTTGAAAAAGTATTTATTCCATTTTGATAAAAGGTAGATTGGTATAATCAAAGGTTTTATCTAATAATAAGTTTCTGTAACATTAGATTATTGAATATTTCAAAATATGGAAAACACTTCAATATTCGAAACATTAAGAAACCTCTTTCCGTATTTATTTAGTCTATATGACATAAAAAGTTTTTGAATAATGTAAAATACACGACGTATTATCAGAATACATCAGTATCTTTGAATTAGACTTTTTGTGGGTTGACGCATTATTGCTTATCAGCATCCATTTTAGCGTCCATATATATTAGTATAATTACATTAAATATTAACGAATTATAATTTACTTTACAGGTTTATTCCTAGTGTAGGTCGATCCTAATATATACTAAAACCTTCCATGAAAATATGCCTTTAGATATCGCTATCTAACTTTATTCAAATGGGATTAGTACTTTTTAGAATGTCGCTTCCATACAATGTTACATACTATACATATATGTATATCTATACTAATGTGATAAATTTGAAGAGTTTGTTTGTTTGAACGCGCTAATCTCAGGAAGTACTGGTTGGAATTGAAAAAAATATTTTAGTTAATAGTTCATTTATTGATGCAGGCTATAGGCTATATTACATCACACTACGACTCAAAGGAGCGAAGCAGTAACAATAAACGCGAGTCATACCGCAAGGGACAGCTAGGTATATGTTAAATACGACTTATTATAGAACTTCTTTTTTTGAAGTTAGTCAAAAAAGTTTTTTTTTATTTTGATATTACATAAAGGGACTTAAATTTTACTTATTTGTATAGAACTCTAATTATATCAGTCATTTGTGTAATCATATGTTCTATTGAAGTAGTCGATTTCAATGTAAGATAGCAAAATGTTATATCAACAGAGAGAGAGGAATACTCGTAAACAAGCACTATTGATGATTGCATAAATTAAGCTCGGTTCACTGGAAGCCCTGTTGGATTTCCTTTAAGACAGAAATAGCTGTAAGATTTCCACAACAGCTTGATAAGCGTCTTTCGGAGAATCTTTATAATGGAGACGGAAAATTTTTTAAATGTAGAAATGATTGGAGATAATTGAATGGGATTACTTTATACTTTATACACCGAGTGAAATTCTGACACTTGTTTATCCGCCTATCCGCAGCGTGGTGGATTAAGATCTAAACCTTCTCCTTAATAAGAGATAGAGAGTTTCATCCCCCCAGGGGATAAATTTTGGAAAATTCTTTTATGTAATTAGCGTCCCAAATTTCAACGGAATCTATTCAATGTTAGTGGTGAGTGTTAATAGATCGTGACCCTGAATTTGGCCCACAAACGACAAACATATTTTTTGGATACGAATATGAAGGACGGGAGTGGCACTAGGAGTAAGTCAGCCGGTAACGGTTGCTTTATACATATACAGAAGATGTGATTACAATACGGCGATTATCGCGGGCTTAAACCCTGCTTAACGACGCTGTGATTACATGCCCTAAATTAACACTAATTTATATAATATTAACTCTTGCTCGGCGGTGAAGAAAAACATCGTGACAAAACCTGCGGGTGCAATACTGACATACATATGTATATCCGTCAACACACATTGTGGATTATGCACACAGTTACTTAACAGTGCTAAAATTTGGTCAATTTATACTTGATAAATTATATAAACGTTAAACATTCTGTATACTAACAAAAAAAGAAAGTCAAAATAGAATATATAGTGATTTTTATTTGACTATAAACGTCTTGAAGACGCGTCACTTTACGACATGTGACAATTTATGGATCGCGCACACCGGGGACGGCAGAGCATTTTATTTTATTTTTATATACAATGTAATTTCATTCGTAAACAGTGGCAAGGAGGTACAGATTCCAAAGCTTAGAGAACGAACGATTGATGCCTTGAATTCGTTTTCTAAACATTTTAATTTGTACCTTGTTGCCACTAGTTACGTATGAATTTACGTTGGATAAAAAATTACTTTGCCGTGCCATCCGCCAATGTCTGTACCGGCCATTATACCGCCCGCCATTCCAGTGTGCGTAAAGGTATTGTATTACACGCGTGACCTACACTTACACATATGAGACTACAGGGTTGCCAGACTTAGACATTTTACGATTAAAAGCACGACTCTTTAAAACTATGCCTTAAGTAGTATAGTATTTCCAGTATTAGTACTGTGCTAGTACTGTAATTTCTGGCCCGGTCGAGCTGGCACATATGAGCTGTAGTCAGTGTGGTAGGCAGTCAGTTAATAACTGTGCTATAGTCTGCATTTAACCATAGTTGATAAGCAGTAATGTGTCAACTTACAAAAAGTCAAATTCCGAGATATTGATATCACATCATGTTCATAACATTATTCAAATATGTTTCAAGTCATCTACACTAAATAAATACGAAATTTTTAATTTTAACTTTTTATTATGGCAATCTAATTTTAGTTCATTATATATTTTATCAAAATAAACCAGAGAATGGTTGTCTGTAAGGTATGTGTAGCAGTCATATAGAATTTTATTATCTACTTTATTTTATTAATCATTGAAGGCTTAAACGGTAATCTGAGCAATGATAAATGTAGTAGATATTCCAAATTGTTTATTTTGTATCAATCCACACGCAGGGAAATAATGTTTAAATTTAATATATAATACCAAAAATTGTGACATAGGAGAGATTAAACCCGCACGTGCCCGAACTCTTTGCTAGTTGCTCTATTAATTTAAATGAGGATCTTACATTTACAAAGTTTAAATTGACGAAAAACAACTTTTAAAGCTGGACTACAAAACCCCGCCTGGATGATCTCACTTCAAAGCAGAAAAAATTCGGAGACACCGTCTGGGTGTAGCAAGTAATAGCAAGTCACATGTAGACGCTGGTATGCAATACTGTGTCAAGCCACACGGACTTCATTTTGAGAAAATGGCGTCTAAACATGTCAAACCTATTCTTAACAAATATGTTTGAAAAAGTATATTTCGAAATTTTCTTTTATTTTTTGATAAAAGGTATAATGAATTAAAAGCAGATTGATATATTTAATAAATTATGTAATAATTTTTTTTTCAAATATTTGAGATTATTGTATAAATTGCAAAATATGGAACGCACTTAAATTCGAAACAATTTATTAGGAAACTTTTTTTCGTACTTTTTTAATTTATATGACCTTAATTTTTTTTAATAATGTTAAATAGGTGATACAGTATCAAAATACATCAATATCTAAGAATTTGACTTTTCGTGGGTTGACACATTATTGCTTATCAGCATCCATATATCAGTCAAGATATGTATATGTAAAGTAAATATGTAAACGTAAATGTGAATTGTATGTATATGTAAAGATTTTAATACATTTTAATTAGTACTAGTAACACGTACTGGGCTAAGAATTTAGCGTATATATAATGAAATGAAATATTCTAATAATAATGATGAATGATAAGCTTATGTAGCAAACAGAGCAGAGGCTAAGCTCATACCCAACTCCTTAAAAAAAAGTATATATATATATACCCGCGCCGGGAACCAACCCTATAAAACGTTAGTTCTTCTTATAAAAATAGACACAAGCACTTTAAGTGTTGTTTTGTCTCAAGATTTCTAAGGGTATCAGTGAGAAATAAATTAAGTAGTGTTTTGATTGCAATGCAATCAAATAACGAGATAGAATAAGAGGAATTATAAGTCATTAAAGTTTATTAAATTTTTAACGGATTTCAATAGTGACCACTGATAATCTCAATTTGTCCGAAATCCTAAACAATATACAAAAGAGTATATGAATTTGTGTATCAGATACATGGTGTATAATGTTTTTTACTGAGTAAATATGTTCTTTATTGCACAATTAAAAATATATTAGCATCTTCATTCCACCCTCTACATAAACTATAAATGTGTGAAATTTTGAACTCTGTTCGTGCGATTTTCGTAAAAAGACGTTCGAAAGTGTTCGGTTCACGAATTCATACATAAATAATAACAATTGGTTATTTTTAAAGGCAAACTTATTACAATTATAATTGGTTATTAGCTACAAATTGGTTGTTATTGTAACATTTTTCAAATAGAACATATTTTTTATAAAGCTTTCAAGTGTAACAATTAATTTCACGACTTATTATTATTACTTCGTCTTTTACTTGTTTTTTTTTATAAATTGAAGGATTTGTACATATTAAGTGTGATCGATTTAACGACTACAGTTTTTTGTTTATAGGTAATAATATTTAGTGTATTTTTAGGTAAAAAATGAATCTCTTTTTTAGAGAAAGGCAAGCAGCAATGAGTGGGATTTTTTTACCCGGCTGAAGAAGAAGGGCTATACTATTAGGGCCAGGTATTGTATATAATTATATATACCGTATGAGCAATTGCTTGCGGCTTTGCCCGTGTTAAGTTTGGAATTTGAAGGACGCGATTTGGGAAACTTGTAAAATCACCAGATATTTAACATTGTGTAAGCTTTTTAAAGAGCGTAATCACTTTACTCTTGATTATTTTCAGTCATTCTCCGACTTCCAAAATTATTAGAAGGTTCTGTTCAAAACGTATATTTATACGTTTTGAACAGATTTCTAAGTTCGGCTCTATATGAACAGAACATAAAAATCTGGAGGTCTTGACACAGCGAAGGATTGGAGGCCCCTAATTATTTTTCGAATAAAACGAACAAAAGTTGACAATATCATTACGTTTGTACACGTAATGTACAAAGACGAAATTAGGATTTTTTTAATTAAAATTCTCTACACATGCTCTTCCCTTTGTCCTGCCTCGCCAACATACATTGTACATACATATATCTACGCAGATCACACAAGATGTCTTAAAGTAGATTTCAGATACAGAACTAATTTACAAACACAGTTTAAATAGTTATCCAAACAAATCATTAAACGAAATACGTGCTAATAACGTAATTAATTAGAAGCCTTTACAACTTGTAAGGTTCAATGAATCCTTGGTTTCAAGCCATGATATAATAATTATGATGAGGTATGTTTAGAGCCCTGTAAATTGTTAATACGAGAGTTAATTGCGTCATTATATCCTCAATAAATTAACACACTGGACGATTGTTCAGGGAATGTAGACTAATTATTTATAACATTCCACGCTATACTTGTACATGTATCTCAAAACCAAAGTAACTACTAAACCACTGAACCGATTTTGACAAAAATTCTTTGAGATCAGAGATGATAATATAAGAGCTGAAGCCATGTTTGCCGGTATTAGTACTATATTTTTAAAGTAGTAGGTTTTAACAATTTCATAATCATCTGTTTGTATTTTATATACCATACTATTCTTCCTAATACGGTTAATCTTTGTCAAATTATATGTATTTAGAACTTGCGTAGAATTATAATATGTGTCGCGCGTTAGATATACATAGGTCAGTCAGAAAAATAAGTTTTAGAGGATCGTCTGGCATATCAAACTAGATTAATCCGAGCGAAGCCGCAAGCAAAAGTTTCGGGAGTCAACTCTGATGAGCAGCCGTGTCGAGGTACTTACAACAGGCGATCACAATTAAAGGCGTACATTAAATATCGGTTCTGTACTGTTGTCCATTAAGGAGTACCCTTGTAGGGGATTCTCGTTGCATATATACATACATATATATAATCTATATATATTTAAAAAATTATACACAACGTTACAATCGGATAATTAATGTGTTTTATTATTTAGTTACATGTACATATATGTTAAAGTAGATAAACGAGCAATGAACCGGCAAATCCCGGAGCGAGCCCGAGAGCTCTCGGTGCGCCAAGTTCCGATTGAAATTGGTAAATACAACCGTTTGGATTTATAAAATGTACTTATATATAAACAGTATAAAACCAATAGTTCAAATAAAAGTATTAATTGCAGGAATATTTCAGGCATCTGACCTTTACTATACTGAAAAATATTCGAAGCTTTCCAGGAATAGCTATTTTCACTATCATATCGTCCAAGCAATTCTTGTAAAAAAAAATTAAGAGCTTCTGTGAAAATGAAATGTTTATAAAACTCGCGTTTCTTTGTAACATTGTAAGCAATTAAGCATGAACAAGACATTCCTATCCTATTAAAACGTGATCTAAGTAGGAATTTAAATAATAAAAACTGAAATTTTCCGAGGAAATTAAAACCTATGAAAGTCGAGTTAAGTTTAATTCTACGACGAGAATTTATAAGTTTTACTCTCGAAATTTATATAAAACAACCCAGGTAACCTTATAAAAGCTGTCAAAAATAAAGGCACAATTTTTTCCAGATAAAGTAATGACAAACACCTTATGTGCATCCTTATGAAAGCCTGAGAGCAAAACATAAGTATAATTCTCGTCCAACGCCATCTTAAAACAAAGGCCGCGCGAGTCTTGCTAAGCCGGCGCGGGACCGAGTCCCTAACCTAAGCTAATGTGAAAGTCGGCTGGTTGCCGGTAGGGCGACCGAACACGTCTTGTCGTCTTGCATAACGCGCGGCCATTGAACCCCGCGCCTTCGATCACCTCTCAGATTCGTTCCCAAGCGGAAAACAGATTAATTGTGTTACGTGGCCAATTTGCTTACTTATCTCCTTGATTTGTATTATGTTTGGATTTTTAATTTTTTTATTATATGATTTGAAATTTCGCGAATTACTTTATTTATGTATGAATAAAATGTATTAGTTTTCTGGCTTACAGACTGACTAATTAACTCAACATTAATTCTACGAATTTCGAATCAGTAAAACGCCTACGACATATACATATGTAAAATGTTTATTGTGCTATAATAACTATAGTTAAAATAATCATTTTATATATATATAATATAAAAAATTAATCATAATTGGGTGCTTACTTAAGTATCGTTTTCGATTTTCAAATCAAAACTTTTTAACCCAACACGATGTTATAATATTTTGAAAATAATGAGAAAACCTTTTTAAAAGACATACAAAAAAATCCGCACTAATTATAAACAGACAAAACTTGTTTTAAATGGAATACAAAAACAAACAAAACGTAAGACTGACATCTGGTTATGGAGGCATAATTAGCGTTTTATGCGAACATTTTAAATTAGGTTAGTAGTATACACGAGTCGCGTCTTGAAAGCCGGCATTCTTAAGCCATAGAATCTTTAGCGGGTGACATTTATTGAGAAAATGTATGCCTTTTTTCATTTCTGTTTCAAAACATTGAATGCTAACGATGGCACGTCGTTATATAGGGCCTGCTGTGTGATGGACGTAAAAAACTATAATTACTACCTTACGGTAAATGAGGTAAGAAACATTAAAAAACATAGGACGAATTGAGAATCTTTTTTCTGTAGTCGGTTAAAAATTTCCAAAGATAGACATAGACTAATGTAAAGATGTATAAAAAAGTGATAATTCTTTTTTCGAATTCACATTTCGCGAATAACCCGAAATACTATCGAAATGTTTTCTTTGTAATATGATTAAGGTAATGTGTTCTGATATTTTAAACATTTTAAAGAACGATTCTGTATATCTCGTTGTTAAATATACAATTTTTCTGTACATTTACCTGGTTAAAGCAAATAAACGTAAAACACCAAAAGCTATTATGGTATTACTACAGCGAAAGCAATGTTTGAGATTTCAATAGTCTTTGTAATAACTTTTTACACAAAGAAATGTTTGAATATACTTAATTTAAGAAGGAAATCATACTGTGAAATTTATGAATTTTTTAATAAGACTAACGTTATCAAAGGAAATATTTGCTTATTGTTAGTCAAAGGCTTTCAGTGAACATTTGTATCATTGGTAGTTAAATGAGGGGAAAAAGCAGACAGACTTGCCACGAAAAATAGACAACCAGTGTTTCTTGAAAAACATATTTTTGTATTAAACCCAAATATAAATGATAATGTCGCTTACCGTAGAGTAAATCATTACTTCGTTAATAGCACGTTTATCACAATATACCTAAATTAACTTATAAAATGTTTAACACTCTTTGTAAAAAAGAGGGCCACAAGAAAGTTACAAAACAAATACTGAACGCACTTTGCAAACACTTATGTATTAAAATATTTGAAATGACTTAAATAAGTTTAAATTTTGTTATAAAAAAACCACATACTAACTGCTAAAGTACCAAAACTAAAAATATTTCATTTTTAGTAATATATAAATAAATAAAAAACAATGGTTGCATAAAAAATATTTGTAAGGTCCAAAATAATTGACTAAATTGTGATAAAACTTTGGTAGGATGTTTTAGGACACGTCCATATCGTTCCTGGTTCAAAAAATCTATGAAATTTAGAAGCAATTGCTACGGATGCCAGGTGCAGGTGTTAATAATGTAGCACGCGGGCATAAAGCACTAACAGGTCGATACGAATCCACATTGCCTATTGGTCAGGTCAGCTTCAGCTTGCCGGGTGAAATTCTTAATATTGTTCTTAATCTTATCCCTAGATAAGGCCTTTGCCCAGAAGTGGGATATTTACAGGCTGCTGTCACTGCTGTTTATAGTAATAAAAACATAAAACCGATTTTTACATTCCTATATTCAATTATAAGAAATACTTTTGAAAACAAAAGATATGAAATAAAAAGCATTTCAGCGTCGGTTGTTTTGTCTTTATTATTATTACATTTCTTTATACAACTATATTTAAACTAGTAAATTAATATTATCAAAGAGTTTTTAATTTGTAAGACCTTTGTGTCTGTGTTTGTGTAAGAAAAATTAAGTGTCTATTTGTAATTTCAAATTAACAGCTTTTAAAGAAATTCATATGAAATATATATACGGTATTTACATCAAAACACATTTTTTAAAATTTTTGTCTTTTTGTCGGTCTGTTTGTTTTGGCTAATCTCTGAAACGGCTGGACCGATTTTGATGGGACTTTTACTTACAGATAGCTAATTATAACTGTAATGTTATAATGAATACTTTAATGTTACTTTACTTACATATACTTTTATTTTACGCGTGGGTAACGCGAAAACATTGCTTTATAGTGTGATGATCAGACAAAGAAATTAGCATACTGTGACAATTGCCGGCCATATTTGCCGCAGGACTCATAACAGTCGGGGTAGAGTTCATGAGTGGAGTCCGCTAATTGAAAAACGTAGTGTAGGACGCCCTCAGGCTAGGTGGAACGACGATTTGGGCAGGGTGGCTAGCAAGAGCTGATCGAGAGCGGCCGAGTAACGTGCTCAGTGACGTGCACTTGAAATCACCTATGTCCAACAGTGGACTAACGCAGGCTTTCCATTATCAAATGGATTGGAGTTATGGAATACTTTAGACATATTTTTGTATGAATACTTTTATTATTACACGTGTATACATAATTCCATTAACATTAAAATAGTATTGCAGACAAAGCATACACAAGTTTTCTAACTACAAATAAAAACGAACTGAGCTGGCTAAGTTAAATCATTTAAAAAATAGGAAAACGCTGTTTTACTTTACAATGTATACTATACTAGCTGTGCCCCGCGGGTTTATCTGCGTTAATATGAGAATAAACTAACTGAAATATATTCCATACTTCAAACGTTTTACGTAATGCACGCAACAGAAACTCTCAATAGGAATAGTTTTTCGGTTTTGAAGAAATTTTCTTGATGATCCGCTTCTTTTTGTCATAGCGTGATTTTATCTAGCCTATACCGTTCCTCAAAAAATGTACTATCCAACAGCAATGCTTTCTACCAAACAAATATAAACTATATGTGCGAAATTTCATACTCGTCCACGCAATTTTCGTACAAGGTTTTGCTTCACGTATTAATATATAGATTATCTCAAACACAAAATTTTTCACCTCTTTATAATATAGATGAGAGACCGTTTTAATTAGTCACATCTACTTTTACAATACTAAAATAAAAATCCTTTGTTAAAGTAATTATTTTTTAATTCGTAGTAAAATTAATTAATTTTTATACGTTGCTTCATCGATGAGCAGTGCCGGTGAAGAGGTATTATTCTAGCCAATCAATATCAGCCCGGAGCGCGGTAATTTTGAACCGTTACATGCATGCAATTTAAATGAACACATTGAAATTTCGACGTGATAGAAAAATGACAATTTTTTTAGTTATGAGACATCCAGAATAAAAAAGTATGTTTTACCTTTATTCCAAAATTCGTTTTTATAATTGTTATAAAAAATTCGTTATACACAAGTCATATTTTGTAAACAAGATTTGATTTAATTCGCGGAATCGCCCTTGTTCGGTTTGGTAAGGCTATATTATAATAGTTAGGTATAATATTGTAAAAGAAATATTGACTAGAATTATTTGTGTCTAGTACAAGACATTTTTAAAAAAGAAACCCACTTCAAAGCAGGAAATGCACACTATTTTATTCCAGTTATTTTTATTTAAAATCCCAAGTACTACACTGATTTTAATTGATTAAATTAAAAATCGTAATTGAGTTATTAATAATAAGGTAGCAAATATTTTAAATATATCTAAATATACACACGACGAATTGAGAACTTCCTTTTTTTCGAAGTCGGTTGAAAGGTGTCTATTATTAGATATGGTAAGTGTTTATTAGTATTGTCAGTACGCCCTCTCCCCCTCTCTAGGATAGATTACTCTAGTCCGCTCGTACGAACATTCGTATTATAGTCAATAAACAAGAACTCAGGTCACAAACCCAAACATAACAATTACGTATCATACAATAATGTATACTAATATTACAAAGAAGTAAAATTTGTATGTAGGGAGTAATTTCTGAAACTACTGATTCGGTTTGAAAAAATATTTTTGTGTTGGATAGCCCATTTATTGAGGAACTTCATGGCTATTTTACATCACGCTTCGACTCGTCGGAGCAAAGCTGTATACAAAATGCGAGGGAAACCGCGAGCGGCAACTAATAACATATAAACATATTACAGTCTATGAATTCCCGAAATAGTTAAACTACACATTAGAGAATAAATGCTTTAAGTCAGCCTAGTAATTATAAATACTTTATTTTAAAGTTAGCGACATATTCCAATGATTTAACTTATTACCATCAATTATATATACAATCACTGTAAAATTATTATGAGACCAATCTGAAGGTATAATAACCTTAGTAAAGACATACATTTCAAATTGAGAACCTCCCTCTTTTTGAAATCGGTTAAAATCTATTTCTCGCTGTCGATTTATTTTTAAAACCAGAACACGCAGATAGCGTTACCTATGTACAATGTATCAAATTAATATTGTCAGTGTTCGTTGTCTCCGAAAGTAATTAAAAAAAATCGAATAATTACTAAAAGTTCCTTGAAATATATGCCAGAAATCCATAAAAAATAGACATGTTTATAAACCATATGAAATTGCGAATTCAACGAATCATAAATTAAAATTAACGAATCGTCAATTTAATTATTTCCTCTACATTCAAAGCTCACGCATGCACTTGTCATGTTACTCAATGATGAATATAGATTATATGCACGTGGCTAGCTATACATAATAGGTCGGAAGTCCAATCAGTGTATGCGTTTGATGGCCGGGTCATTTTACTGGCCATACCTATAGTCATATCATTGCAAATTTTTAAATCTCGAATTTAAAACATCACCATAAACGAACGAAACAATATCGCACATGAGACACGACTGAAGAATTTTTGGAACGAGTATTTATGAGGAATCGTGCGTCGGATACAAGACACCAACTAGTCAATATTTTATTTTCTTGTAATTAATATGTACTTAACCTCTCCTTGTTAGGACGCAGCCACTGTTCGTGCCCAGTTGCTTCCACTTGACATAAACGGATTGATATATGGATGCTGATATGCAATACAGTGTCAAGCCACACAGAATTTATTTTGAGAAAACGGCGTCTAAGGATGTCGAACCTATTCTTAACACATATGTTTGAAGAAGCATATATCTATTTTGATAAAAAAGTATAATTAATTAATAGCACATAGGCTAGTAAAGATTTTTATCTAATAATAAGTTTTTCAAATTTATGAAATTATTGCATAATCTAAAATATGGAACTCACTACAATATTCTAAACATTTGTTTAAAAAACTTTTCTCGTACTTATTTAGTTCAAACGACTTAAAAAATTTTTGTATAATGTTAAGTATGAAATGCATTATCAGAATACATCAATATCTCTAAATTTGACTTTTTGTGGGTTGACACATTATTGCTTATCAGCATCTATATCAGCCCTCTTAAAAAGAGGGCATCCGAAATCAAAAGCAGAATACGTCATTTCGTTCATATGAATGACATAGCTTATCCAGTTATGTTGATTTTAAAATCAAACTTCTAAGCTGATTTTAATGAAAATTCGATGAAAGTAACTTAAAGGTATACCCTTTCAAATAAAAAAAAATATCGAAATCGGTCAAATCGTTTTCGAGTAATTGGTGAACGTACATAAAAAAAGTTCCCAAAGAATGAGAAACCTCATCCTTGTTGGAAGTCGATTAAAAATGTAGTGCAGCTAGCTGAAAACAAAAAGTGTCTGTGTTTGAACAACACCAAAATAAAGACGTAAATTTTCAGAATGTCGCATATTGATAGCGACAGTGTTCAACAAATAGCCCACTGGGCATTACAATACGTGGCTTCTTCGTGAGCGACATGTCCGAATGGAATGTCCGCAACTATTTGCATATTATTCATATTATTTAATCACGTCTATCAGTTGCAAGTGTTAGTTGCGTCTAATATATTTCAGCCTAAAAGCCAGCGTAGACACGAATAATTCTCTTTACTTTCAGAAAACTATACAAAAGTATCCCGAAAATCAGTTTTACTTCGTGACGGTTCGGAGATTTAAGTCCGCTACAGTCAAAAGTTACTTTTCTGCGCTGGCCATTAAGTTCATTCTGTTTCGACTGATAAAAAGTAACCTCAATATATGTAGTTCCTCGTTTGTGCAGAGCCTTAACAATAGCGTTCAAAGTCAAAAGCCACAAAACCTTAAAAAAATGTTTTTATTTTACACTTTTAAGTTCCAAATATAAAATGGCAGTGATAGACAGTTTGTGATGTACCTATGTTGAAAGAGCATAATGTCAACTACTTATCACGATTTTCCCGGTGTAAGGCTGTTAATTATTGAAGAGTTTTTCTATATTATAGATTTTAACGAGTATAAATTTCTTAGCAATTACATTGAAGTAATCGAATCGCAACCCGCGAAAAACTCGTTATTGAGTAATACCAGTGGCCACCTGTGGTCTTCATCATTAGCTCCATTTCATGAAATGGGGATATCTGTGAGCAAATGCTTGAATCACCATCAAAATACCTAAATCGATATAGGTGTGCGTATAATATTTGAAGAGTTCCTTCGATTTTTCCAGATATCATTATCAGATCTTGACTTGGTGACAATGGGACCAATTAGGAAGTATAATTTTTTAAAGCAAAAAATATTAAAACATCCTCCTTTTTCGGAGTCGGTTAAAAATGCAACCGATCGTCATATTAACGAATGTACATGAAAAATCATAACAATAATAATCCGTGCGCTTTGTTTTAAGCCTTTCCAGCGTTAATTAAAGCATCAAATATTCAAGTAATCCGTTTGTATCGATCATAACTAAGTAATTATAAAGTTATGTAAAGATCGTGAAAACCGTATTATATTCATTCATTTAATGTATAATATATTGGTGGAAGATGGTCTTGAGTCGCAAAGGCTAGTCATGGTCGGTCATGGTTTTCCTTTTTATTTTGTCAGGGCTGGATTCGGGTGGAGGCCCTGAGGCATCAGAGGAGTAGAGGCCCTGGGGCAACAAAGAGAGCCCCTAATTAATAAATTATTTTCCGAATAAAATAAAACTCCAAGTCAGAGCTTTTAGATACGTAGATGTTTTATTTTAATGATCAATAAAATATAGTTATATTTGTACCTGTACTATTGGGAAAAGTTAAAAACAATGAAATTTGGATTTTTTCTTTCTTACAAAGGCACCGTAAGCCCGTATACCGCAAATCCAGCCCTGGTTTTTATGTTTATTATGATCTAACATCTCTGTATTTTTGTTTATTCATGGGAACGGCTGTAAAGGAGCAATTTTATAGTCATCTCAAGGGAATCCTTCAACTTCCCGGACTTAAACTATATGTGAACACGTGCTCTTATATATACAACTTTACTACAAAAGATTAAATAAAACTACGCTCAACAAGTGTCTAGTTAAAAAGTGTTTAAAAATTAAAATTCCTAAAAATTTTTCCAATTGAAAATTTTGTAAAATCATGAAAAAATTCTAAATAAAATTTCTGACGTTAGGTTTTACACATCTGTTAAGCTCAATTTACCGTATATTATGCATAATTAAATTATATCTAAAGCATATTTAACTCAAAACTGTCTTAGACGCTAATTTGTAGTACGAAATTATATAAACATGCGTTGAACGTATGTTTAAATTTTTTTGTAGTAAAGCAGTTAGTGTTTTATAACAAAATATATGTCACATACGTATTTTCATTTTATTTTGTTTCACTCGCGCTTAACACGGGCCTTTCATGCAAACTTCCGACCCCCGTTTTACCCCCTTAGGGGTCGAAGTTTGCAAAATTCTGTTAAAGTTTGAACCTACGTCCTAAAAATAACCCCCCTGCCAAATTTTTAACACCTAGTACTTACAGTATCTGAGATTACGTGATGAGTAAGTGAGTGACTTTTCGCTTTTATATATAGATAACATAACTATGCATAACGAAAAGACGATTTTTAACTGACTTCAAAACGTTCTAAGTTCCTACGAGTAGTGTTTTTTAATTTTGTTAACTCTGAACTCATTCTTAACGTAACTTCTTAACCGATTTTGAAAGTTTTTTAAGGTATACTTTCAAATTGGTTTCAAAGAATTTTTATTAAAATTAGTTCTGTAGTTCGGTTTTCAAGTCAACCGTAACTGTTACATGTATGTCATCCAATGAAACGAATTTGGGTACTTTGATCATAAAGTCAGTTTATTTTTATAAAAGTCATAGTTATTAAATTTCTTGTTAATGTAACATAATTATTTGAAAAAATTGCTAGGATAAATATATTTTAACACATGATGATACAAAGAACTAATAATTACAATTTTAATGAAATGATTTTAATGATCGATAATTACGTACGAGTACATATATTATTTGTTTGATCCTTCGTACATCGGGTGGCATCTAATATTTTGAGATGATAAATGTAAATCAGTCCAGGCGCCAAACATTGTTATGGCTCCATTGTGATTTAAGCTTCGTCCACACCTGTGCTATCGAAAGTATAGTTCTAGCTTAACTATTCTGCGTTGTGGCCCTTGTTCTTTCATACGTCATTAAATCGGCACGTGTGCTAATTCTATACTATGATGTGTCATCAAATAATTTAATGTAACAGCTTAGAACACAATTAAAATGTAGGAGTGCACTGAAAATGATTGCATGTAAAAATTAATTTTGACCAGACAATAGAGTCGAACTAAATGTATTCACCTATAATTAAAATAATATCCACCACAGATAAAAAAAAGTTTTTCGGAAACATTCCAGACGGAAAACTTTGAATTATAACCCACACATTATATTCTCGTTTCGTGTTCAGAAAGTTTAATATCCTAAAATGTATTGTACATTTTCGACACAGTAACTGGTCGTATACATATTCTATCGCTCACGTCTATGCCCACAAGTATGAATGCGGAAACTCGAATACATAATCAATACCGAAATCGAAAAACGATAACTATTAGAAATTCTGTGCAGTTTTTTATTCGACGATACCAACGAAATTTAGGTATTATCAGAAAATAATGTAAATCGCTTTACAAACGACTTGGGGACTTTTGATTATCTAACTGTATATTTCGCTGACATTGGCCTTTTCGACTGTTATTGAAAAAATTTAAAATTTCTTTTGTATGTATGTTAAAAAAGATAGCGTTTGAATAAATATGTATATGCTTATTATAATATATGGATGTTGATAAGCAATACTACGTCGAGCCACAAAAAATAAAATTCGGAGATATTGATCTATTTTGATAAAGCGTCAAGTATTTAACATTATATAAAAATTAAGTGATTAAAACTAAATAAGTACGGAAAATAGTTTCATGTTTCTAATTTCAAGTGCGTTCGATATTTTGCAATTTATATAATTATCTCATATATTTAAAAAACATATTATTAGATAAAACTTTCAATTATAATCCTTGCCTTTTATCAAAATAGAAAATAAAAGCTGGACATATACTTATTCAAACAAAATATTATTTAGAATAGGTTCGACATCTTTAGACGCCATCGTCTGAAAATGAAGTCCGTGTGGCTTGACATGGTATAGCTTATCAGCGTCGATATTGCTCCAACGGTTGTACAATTGAAGTGTTTGTTTGTTTGTTTGAACGCGCTGGTCTCGAGAACTGTCACATAGGTTTGTTGCTTTTTTCTAAATTATCTAGTTCCGTAAACAAGCTCGTTCGCTAAGCAGTGCTATAAGTTATAAAGTATTATGATAATATACTAGTAACCAATGTGACAAGTTTCAAATATAACGCGGGTAAAACTGCGGGTAAAACCTTTAGGTTACTTATATTTGTTCAATTATAAATCTTAGGCTATTTTTGTATTAAGGACAATCCCTATTTATTACGGCCTAAATATTTAAAGAGCTTTACCAGATTCGATGTTTTGATCCTCCTTTATAATAAAAATTTAATTAATTATCTACTCCAATAAGAATATTAAACAAGTAAAAATATTTATATTTCAGTATAAATATTTTTAAACATCACAGGAGAAAGTCAATTATTTTTAATAATTTTTTTAATTAGCATTATTACTTAAATATTTCCTAAGTATATTTTAAATAAGTTCATTTATTCAACTTGAAACATTATTTTTTTTTTTAAGTTTTTTTTTTTATATACTTCCGCTAGCCAAAATATTCACCGTCATAAATATATAACAAAAAACATCATGATTCTGATACAACATGCGCTTGTTCTCTTACAAGAAACATAAATATATAAACCAAACATAAAATAATGCCAATATAAAAAATGACAGCTAAAAAGACAAACAAAAAAATGCAAACAATAAACAAAAAAAAAACATTAACCAAAATCACTCACTGAGGCTAAATGCATAAAACAATAAAACACATAACACACCTTGTTTCGGCGGTGGTGGTTGAGTTTCTTTATCGAAAAATGCCAGGGCAAACTCGTTGGGTTCGATGTTCAAGGGTTGCGGTGCGCGAACGCACGGAGCGGGAAGACCGCTCCACACGTCCATATTACCAGCATACCGGGAGCGCACAACCGCCGCGCTCAGCGTTACCTCGCGCACTAACTTTGGGCCCGGACCAAAAGCCAGCCTACGCTACCGGCCAGCGGCCCACGCGCCGAACTCCCCAGTGAGAGTTATTCAATTTATTAGGACTTTTTTCAATTACGTCCAACCTCAGTTTTGATACGGGATTTATAATAACTCTAAATTATTACGTCGAAACGTCTCAATTCGTCTAATTACTTAAGGGGGCCGTGTTTTAATTTTTTTTTCCTTTACCAATACTTTGTTACTTTTAAAACAATAAAAATATTGAGACAGATTAAGAAAATAAAATTCTCACAACTACGAAAATATCGAAATATCGAAGAAAAAAAAAAGATTAACATTTCTATGTTAATTTATTCGCAGCCCTATAAAAAGCTTCACGTTTTAACAATTAGAGTTATGTAACAAAGTTATTAAAATTCCAAAGATATATAAGTAAAAGTGGACACATTAAACATAACGGTGTCCGTATATAAGTGCCGTCGGGGTGAAACCTTCAAAACACTTATTGAATTTCAAGCTACAATTTGTAATTCTTATAAGAGCGTTGTTGCCGGTGACGCGAGCGCGGCGCGGGCTCACCGAAATATACAGTTTTTTCAACAAAAATACGTACTTACATATTATGTTAACTTCTATATAAGTGAAGTTACTCGCATCCGTTTTAAGAATTCGTTTTCATAACGAAGAAATCACATCGCACCGAACAGTTCGTTATTTCGATACAAAATCGATATGTTTTACAAGGTAGGAATATTGAAATGTCAAATGTCATGCAGAGCTTCATAGAATTGATATTTTGCCATGAATCAAAGAATTGATTTGAACTGATATTTTACACATGAAAAAGTTTCGAAATGCAAATATTCTAAAAATAAGTGGAATAAAAATAGTTCAATCAAATATCCGTATGTCAATGAATAAAATTTCATTTAATTCTGCATTTTTCTCTTTGACGAGCGCGATACATGTATATTAATCACTTCAAAACTATATTTGTGTTTACCATATATACATACGTCTATAACGTCATACATACGTCTATATATATAGACGTATATATATATATATATATATATATATATATATATATATATATATATATATATATATATATATATATATATATAAGCGACACTCACTCATCACGAAACGTCAGAAACTACAAGTGTAACTAGGAGTTTCAAAAACGTAGAAGTTAGAACGTAGCGCTCACTAAGAAGGGATTTTGCTAAATTCGACCAAGGTATAACAGGGTTTGGAAGCTTGTAAGAAAATGCTGTGTTAAGCACGAGTGAAACTGCGAGGGGCCGCTAGTTTATAATAAATACGATTGGTAGCATGTATGTATGTATGTAGAGGTGAGATTGTCATTTCAAGACTTATATAATATAATTTTTTTATTGTTCGGTTTTCCAAATTATTTTAATTTAAAAAGTTACTGTCCAAGATCAAAGCGTGATTTCAACTGATAATCGATGTATTAATACGTAAAGCGAAACTTTGTACCCCTTTTTACGCAAATTGCGCGGACGAAGTATGAAATTTCGCACACAGATAGTTTATATGTGCAGAATGCTAATACATTTTTGTTAATTATGCAAAATACATTGAAACAATGAAAAAAACAATACACACACTAACAATTTATTTGACACAAACCCGTATATATTCTCTTTTGTTTATTTACAAACTTATAACTTAAAATAATTATTTAAAGTCGATTTTCGACCACTGGACCACTGTGAATTAATAGTGACTATCCGGTTATACTTATATTTAAAGCAAGAACTAACCTAATAAGTGTTAAAGTCGCGTTTTGATGTGATCTATATACCTGATACTGTCTGACAAATATTGACACTTCGGGACTTAAAGCGCCAAAACCAAATTATATTTCAAAACTTTAGATATGTTATGTTAATATTAAAAATAAATACTGTTAAAAATTTGTACCTATTTCAAACTTTGAGAAGCTCGTCAATTGACATTTTGGTCCAAAGCTACTCTCGCCTGTCGTCTGCTAGGCAGCGTCGTCCAAAGTAATCATTATTCTGGGTGCCAAAATCCATGAGTTTATAACCTACCTCTAGATACCGAAAAGTATTTCATAATGTTATTTTTTTTTACCAAGGAAATTGAAATACCTCAAGGCCTAAGACAACACAATAATAAAAGTCTGATGTGCACGGAACGCAGGGCGGATCGTAAAGAATGTACAAAATTATCAAAGAATGTAGTTTATTGCTTTCATGATACTCTTACTCTAAATAAAGTTAATATACACTTTATTACGGACTCTGTTAAAGTCTACTCTAGTGTTCATACCTTTGCCAACATAAAAAAAGACTTTTTAAAATAAGGCGAACCGATTTCAAAGTTAAATAATAGGTAATTTCGTTTAGTTCAATGACGCACTTATTCCAATTATTTTGATTTTACAACCAAAGTTTACAACCAATGAACCGATTTGGTAAAAATGCTATAAGACCAATGGGAGAGTATACCCTTTCAAACAAAGAAAAATACTGAAACTCCTGATAAATTAAGAACATTTTTAGAAGTCAATTAGTGAAGGATTTTTGATTTCATTATAGAAATAGCTGTCCGCCCCGTATTCGCACAGATATACTTATTAAGACTTTCTCAATTGTATAGGGATACTTTTGACCCATTTATTTTTTGCATAACTTTTTCAGATGTTTTCATAGTTAGTCTGTTTTTGAAGCGGAGACAAATCCAACAAATCTAAAATCATAAAAATCGGTCTCGCCGCACTTATAGATGTGTTTTTATTCGTATGTTATACGCTGCCATATCCGATTGTGATAAAACATTGTCAACTAATAATATTGCTCTCGCGTGTTGGTTACAAGCATAGTACAATTAAATTACAGCAGATGGCACGCGCGTTGTGGTAAATGTAGGTATTCTACATTAACAGGCGACGCCGCGTGGAAAAGCTTCTAGTTTATATAAATAAACTTAAACTCCCTGTCGGATGTAGATCGATGGGCCTGAACTTTATCCGACAAACAGAATATGCATTGTAAATGCAGAACCTTTTGAAGTATGTATATAAATAGCCTACAGGTATAACGTAGAGGTCCGTAAATAACTGAAATCGTGGTCTCGATTTAAATACACATGTTATACGTACCCATATAATAAAACGTGTATTTTTTAAACTTAAATTAAATTGATTGTAAAGTAAGAAATCAAAATACTCAATACAGAAATATTTAATGTACATTACATATTTGATACAGTTATTTTGATTTCAAGTCAAATTAGCGATTTTGATAAACATTCTATAGGACCTAGATTTTTAATAGATTGTTGGATTGGTTAATAAATGCCGGAGCTATGAGGTAACAATCATTACAAAAATATAAATTACGAATTGAAAATATCCTTTTTATTTGAAGTCGGGTGACAAAAGAGATTCAATCTCTCTGGATCAGTGGCCTTATTTGTTTTGTCTAAAAATTTAGCAGGAATGAATACGAAGTGAAAAACATGTTTAACATAAAACTATGTTAGTAATCTTCGACATTAATACACATTTAAATTAAATTAATTTAATTCTGCCCACGACCACGAACGCTGAAAAGCGTAGTATTCGAAACGTCGGGATGATAATAATTAAATTGCCTTTAAAATAGGTTTAATTTAATGTGTTTTTATACTAGGTAATAGTAGTTATTATATGATAGGAGACCGCGGATCAGAAAGCGTACCGTGGGACGGGTCCCAGCCAGCTGAAACGATGTCTTAAACGTGGAGTAGCCTGGATCAGAAGGTTGAGGATTGGGAGTTGTGGCACAGTTTGAGAGAGCCCTATGTCCAGCAATGGGCTATGAAAGGTTGATAGATTAATTGATATATAAATAATATTTGGATGAGTTTATTTTGTCTACCATACAAACGTACATCTCCTGTTTAATCTTTCAGTTATTAAATGTTTTTAACTTTATATCACATCTAAAAGATGTTGTCCTCCCCAACATAAGTGCCGTCGGGTTCAGTTGTGAATATAAACTACATATACATATAAGGATCGTCTTACACTTACATATCAAAACTCATCAACATCAGTCTAGTTGTTTACGAAGAGTTTGATGAGATTGATACGGATAGAAAAAATAATGTACATATTCTAATATAATAAAGAGAGAACAAATTTTGTACGTGCATTTTTTCATACTAATTCAATGAAAAAAAAATATATTAAACCTGACCGAACGGGAGGTAGCGCATAGTGCTGGAGCGCTAATCCTTTTCGCTCTTTGCCCGTTTTACTAAAAGCTTTTAGATTGTAAGCCCAAAGTTATTTCATGAAACTGAATTATCAATACTGGTTTAGAAACTCTATCTATATGACCTTCGACATGTTATTTAACGATTTGTTTTATGATATTTTTACTAGGACAAATGAAGACTCCACGGGAAAAACAGTGAATGCCACTTTTTGTGAAACTGACATTTTAGTGCCATCGATCGGGTTCTTGGTGTGTTATATTTAATTATTAATCAGAATTGATTTCCAACCATCGTGACTACAGCGGACTCGCTGTAACAGCTAAATTCCAAGAAACAAGAAGGTCTGGAAGTTTCAGACTTTTTTCAATAATTATTAGGATATAAAATAAGTATATATTATAAGTAACGCTAAATAATATATTTATTTCATGCTTTTTTTTCAATGCTAGTATAAAATACCAGAAAACGAGAGAAATACAGACTATGAAACCATGAAAATTGCTTTTCTCTTACTGATAATTTCCTGGCATTCTTTTGTGGAGTATTTAAACATTAACACCGATAGCAATTAAAATGTATTTTAATAAGAACATTAATTTTTAGATATTTCCTTACTTTTCTTCATTAAAGAGAGAGAGAGAGAGAGAAATTATCTTCAAAATGACATATTAAACATTATCCAGTTATTTTTATGCAGTGTTGTGGCAGAAATTTCATACCGCCAATAAGCAAGTATAAGAAAAATAATTACTAATAGTGCATTAATGTTTTAAAACCTACCGCAGTGTTATTTGAAAAACGTTTATTGATTACTGACGATACTCGAGCCCCTAATAATATTGTTAAAGTAACAATCAAATATTTGTAAACTAGTATTACATATACAGTTAATATATATATGTATATTGATTTTGTTTGAACGCGCTTTTCTCAAAAGGTACCCCTCCGATTTGTATTGTTTTTTGCGTTAAATAACTTTTTTGAAGCCTTCATTCCCTTCCAAACCTTTCCATGGATTCATTCATTCCGTATAAGTTATCAAAGCTTTTACAGCTTCCTTGGTCCTATAACTGTTCATGAGTGTTTGTTTTCTATACTGAATGTTTTTGTAGTTCATATAACCAACTTCAAACAGCAGGCTAATTACGGGTAGGTGCTTCTATCACAGCGCGATACATTTTGACAATTGGAAGCGATAGGGATAGCTCCACGTAATAATCTTTCAGAACTGTTGGTTGTATACATACCGGCAAAAGTGATTAATCTAGAATCTAGAAGTTGGAGATGAAGGTAAAAATAGAAAAGGTAGAGGTGAAATAGGAATTGGAGGAGGCTGCATAGGTGAAAGTGGAGTTGGAGGTGGAAGTAGAGGCACAACCTGGAAGTGGAGTTGGAGGTGGGAGTAGAGGCACAAGCTGGTAGTGGAGTTGGAGGTGGAAATATAGGCGTTGGTGGAAGTGGAGTTGGAGGAGGAAGTAGCTGCATAGGTGGAAGTGGAGTTGGAGGAGGAAGTAGCTGCATAGGTAGAAGCGGAGTTGGAAGTGGAAGTAGAGTCACAAGCTGGAAGTGGAGTTGGAGAAGGAAGTAGAGCCGTAGGTGGAAGTGGAGTTGGAGGTGGGAGTAGAGGCACAACCTGGAAGTGGAGTTGGAGGTGGAAATAGAGGCGTTGGTGGAAGTGGAGTTGGAGGTGGAAGTAGCTGCATAGGTGGAAGTGGAGTTGGAGGTCGAGGTGTGTAAATTTTTGAAGTCGCTGCACAGTAGTAAAACATTCGAAGTCGGTGCCAAGGAAAACCTTTTACGTGTTATTTATTGTTTGATCTGTGTTAAATATTTCATCAGCTATTTCACCCTCTTAAATAATCTCCAATCTATATCAATACCAAAAATTCGTTAAAATTATTCCGGCGCTTTAGAAGTTAAAAAATAAGAAACAGACAATCGGATAGTGTTACTTTCATATTTAAAATATTATTATGATTTAATATGGATAACGTTAAGAACAAAAGAAAAATCAATTTTGTAGTAACCAAAAGGTTTTAAATAAAATTACTGTCGTAAAGGTTGTTCGAAAAAGGAAAAGTATACAACATTATACATTCAATCGTAAAAGATTCGTTTCACTGAATAAACCATTCATTTTGGATTTTAAAATTGTGTGGTATTGAAGACGGTCTCATATACATTTTTATAAATACACAACCATAGACATAGGTACTTTTTATATTTGTATTTGAGTGTGATCTTGTATAAGTCGGTATTTGTGTCTTTATCAGACTTTCTTAGGAGGCTGCTGTTTCTTGAGTATTTTCTTTGGTACGCTTTACAACTTAAAGCGGATTTATATTTGACTGAAGTGACGACACGTGTCGTCTCATGACGTGATGGCAAGCGTTTACATTATTACGTCGTGTTTTAACGCACAAGAACAATACAAAGCCGCAGCTCAAGACTCAGATTTTGTATTTAATGCTAGCAATTTTTTTAAAAAAAGAATGCAAGAGAAGGTGATTTTGGATTCATAACAAAGCCCTGCCGCGAGACCGGTTCTGATGCGACACATCAGAAACCATCACGATATGTCACAACACATCGATGTAAACGTTGCCATAAAAAATGTACGATACCGATTCTGTTCTGATGATATAAATCCGCCTATGACCTTTCAGATTTCAATACGTGGGATGTCATTAAATTCGTCTCAGCTGTAGGAGTGATAAAGGACATATTATTTCTCGGAATTTACATGGAAACGGGAATAACGTCGGAAACATTGACCTCCAATTCTACTTATCCGATTTCAAAATTTCTTTCATGAATGTAAATTTATTGATCGTGAATTTTTCTCGACTGTTCTAAAAAGATCGTAATAATATGTGGACCTAATTAATTATAACAATATTGCAATCAGTCTGCTTTTTAATTTTTTCCTAATTACATAAACCAACAATGTTTTATAACTATATTAATGTTGCCTTGATGTTAAAATTGCAGCCGTTACCAACATTGACGAGCTCATCAATTGACTTATTGGTCCAAAGTTACTTGCATACTAAGTCGCTGGCTGGTTGCTAGGCAACGTCGTCCAAAATGGTCGGCATTCTGTGTGCCAGTCTATGAGCTTATAACATTTCTGTCATTATATAATGTAATTGCCTTAGCCTTGTTACTTGAGCTTTTAAAATCAAAAAGGTTGTTGTATTAAAGTGCAGAAATTTCTAAATACAAAGCTGTAGATACGATTTCATTTAGAAAACCGGTTCATGGAGAAATAGCGTTTGCGCTTAGTCCTCGATACGAGCTAAACATAAATTGATGCTACCATGATAGGTAGTAAGGAATAAGTCACTTAAAAGATCATAAATAAAAAAACAATGAATATACTTTGGGGTGGCCATTTTTTCTTAAAAATTAGATCTCTCTTTATTACAATTATAGTAAAGATTAAAAAATCAGTTCAATGTTTTTATATTTATATTGTTATTACCACTTTAGTAACTTTGATGTATTTTACGTGTCGGGTTAACTGCATCTTTATGTTATAAGTGAGTTGAAATATAATAGAAACATATTATTGACGAAGTTATCAAAAATTTCCTGTTTCACCAGGAACTCTATCGAAGTAGATATGTAACTAAGTAATGTGCATCTCTCAGGGTGAAATTAAATTGGCTGACATTGTGGACGGCGTCCAGCCTGTACTCCAGTCACTTAAAATGGTTTTATTTTCTGTTGTCGAAAATACTGCGGACTAAATGACATTAGGAACCCTTCGCTTCCTCTCTTAGGCAGAGTTCCGTCAATTTAGTTAATAAAGTAAAATGTTTCATTGCCCACGTTCGGCGAAGAATAGACGCCTGATTGTTTAAAAAGTTTGCATCAATCCGCTTACGGAAAATGTATTCCTACAAACATGTATGTAATGACCTCCACAAGATCTAATTATAAATGCAAAAGTGAATTTGTTTGTCACCTTTTTACGCCAAAAATACTCAACCTATGATTATGATGAAATTTTTAAATACACTTTGTCAGGGATACGGATAGACATGAGTTAGTAGTAACTTAGCCAATTCGGATGTTATGCGTCGGTCAATAGCACATGTACGAATGTGCAGAAATAATATTAGTTTCAAATAAAATATTTCGTAAAACATCTGAAAGGAATCTAGTAACCATTTATATACAAATAACGTAATCAAGATGACTGTTGTTTAAAACTCGGATGGAGACGCGAAGTTTATGGTCTGTAGAATCATAATGCTATTTTCTTAGGTACCTCGTAAAATCTAATAAGAGAGAATTGTGCACGGTCAGCCTACGTGTAGATGTGTCATGTAAAAAGCACCAGTCTCCATGGCGTTTGCGCAGGAAGGAAACCTTTGCAAAGGTCGGCGAACCCGGCATAGCTGTTAGAAAATACAGTCCAGCGCAAAGTACACCTTAATTCCAAGAGTTTAAGCTTTTAATTCATTGGCCGCGGAACGCTGCGAATGTTAGCATCTAATCAAACGTGTTGCGTATTGATATTAAGACAATTTGAAACTTATCGGGTAATATTAAGGTTGAATTTTCCCTGCCTGTCGATATGGAAGGTTTTGCAAAGCAGCGCCATTAGTGGATAGGCTCGGCTGTCTCATAAGATCTGCTGATAACAAAGATTAAGTTCGGAATTAGTACTGGAGGTGGCTCACTTCTGCCTTTTCAACGCGCGCAATAAATCCTGATGTATGACGTGATAGGTTCCCCCAGACAATTATATATGTACATCGAGCCGGAAACCTTAACAAGTAAATAAATCCTATACGGTAGTTTTACGCTTCCCATTTCTTATTAGTTGATATGATGTTCAACATGTTAAAAAAACACTGCCTTACTACAAAACATTTAAACAGATGTTAAACGCGTGTTTAAAAAAAATCCGTACTACGAATCCGCGTCTAAGCACTGTTTTGAGTTAAACATGCTTTAGATATAGATTAACATACGTGTAAGTGAGTTTCATAGATGTCTAAAACCTATTTCAGCTGTCAAATGTAACGTGTAACATTTTATCAATAAGTTTTTATGAGTTTATTCGCTGTTAAGCAATTTAGATAATATTTTAAGCAATGTTTAATTTTTAAACACTGTTTAGCTAGACACGTGTTCAACATGGTTTTAATGCGTCTCTTGTAGTATGACAGACAGTGTTTAAAATATCGTCTAAATTGCTATACTGCGTGTAGAATTATAAAAAATCTTGTTAATAAAATATCACACGTTATATTTGACAGCTAAAATAGGTTTTAAACATATATTAAAAACACCTAATCGTATATTTAAACATAAACTGTGTCTAAACCATGTTTAAATCAAAACTGTCTTTAAACGCGGATTTGTAGTATAGGATTTTGCAGACACGTGTTTAACATTGTTTAATTTTTTTGTGGTAAGGCAGTACATGTTTAAACTTTGAAAGTATAAATAAATCAAGTACGTTAAAAATTCGAAATTTTTATATTAGACTAATCGTTTCGGGAATAATATTTAGTAGAATACTATCTGTGTATTTTACATGACGCAACCCAAGAAACTAAGTTCGCAATAATATAAAAAAATATATAAAAATATGTTAGAAATGAAACGAAAACTATATATAATAAAAAAAAAATGTCGTTTCAATCAATGAATATTTAAGTAAAGAATAACTAAATGTAGGAATAAAATCGTATCGTTATAGTCACTGTGTTGATACACCATAAATACGCTTTACCTAAGTTTTAGATAATTAAATTATTTTGGGCGAAAATTAACCAAAAAAAATCTGACAAACTGAAATAAATATAGTCTAGATCTTGTCGACCTGCTTGCGAAAAAAAAACATTTTTGGTATCAATCCAAAACGACTTTCATTACAATCGTTTCGATCTTTAAAAAGTCTTTTGAAGCTACACGCGTATATCAATTTTAATATTTCTACACATATTAATACAGATAAAAAATTAAATTTATGCTTCTTCCTTTAATCTTCATTTTTGTATATTATTTGGTCACATTGCTAACCTATAGGAATGACAAAAACTCTGCTTAAATTAAATTAACGTTGTAACCAACTACAATCTAATCACTTCTAAAGAATGTTGAAAATACAGAACGAGTAAAGTTAGATACTTTTTTCTTATTGATTCTGCGGCCTAGCCACTAACAGCTGGACCATAAAATACGATGCTTACATCTCCGATACCCGGGCAGGTTGTTTATGTCTCCTCTTTAAGCGGTCCCGCACAAAGTTACGATCGCTAAGTAATCATAGTTACGTAAACTCAAGGCAGTATGGTTTACAATGAACGGTCAAAGATTTCTTACACTTTGAAAGTTATTAACTTATTGATGACAGATTTACGCTATGGTTTATATTTGAAGTATATGTTTTCACTGCATGCTTTTCGTCTATTTGCTTAATTTATTGCTAAGCATTGTACTAGTTTATTTAATTTGAAAAAGTTTTACGATATTCTGAATATTTTATTAATACTGTATATTTTTTTATCTTTCTCTCATCTATCAATATAATGTTTATGAAATTACTCGTTGCTCTTAGTTTACCTTAACTGTTACAAATAAATAATCTAAATCTGAAATTGGTTTATGTTTGGCTTGTTTATGTTTTGTTTAATTATTTACTTAATATTTGAAATTACATTTAATATTTGAAACAATAGTGTTGTTCTATAAGAACCCATAGTTACAAAAAATAATAATCTATTTCATTAATTTAATCCTCTCACAAAAGCTTTACTACATTTTTTTATATACGTGTAATAATTTGCCATTTTTTAATGAACACCTACTGACGTATTTATGTATGCATGTGTAAATATAGCCTTGGTAAAAAATTATGGCTCGCTCGCAATATTGTCGCAACCCCGATTTTGGTATGAAAAGGGAAAATAATTACGTTAGGCTCCCAAAGCTCGGCCAAAGTAACGTTACGGAAGCAAAAAAAAAACGCTTTAATTAGATCTTCCTGTATAAAACCTTAGCAAACACATGTACTATTCTAGTTATAGTATTTAATGACTAATATTGAACGCACGCAATTGACTTCATTTTGTGCGATTATTTTTTAGGGACTCTTACTCGTGGTAATTGTACTATGTCTATAAACTTGGCGCAAAGCTAATTTTATCGCGATCGGATGAATGGTACGGCAGAGTACAAGATACAACAAACTAACACCATTTTTTATATATTAGGCATACACTTATTCTGAGACAATACATGGTGGAGCCAAGAAACTCTTTTATGACGAATATATGGATGCTGATAAGCAATAATGTGTCAACCCACAAAAAGTCAAATTCGGAGATATTAATGTATTATGATACTGCGTCACCTATTTAACATTATTCAAAAAAATATCAAGTCATATAAACTAAATAAGTACGGAAAAAAGTTACTTAATTTAATGTCTCGAATTTAAAGTGCGTTCCAATTTACGCAATTTATACAATACTCTCAAATATTTGAAAAAAAATTATTAGATAGCAAATTAAATATATTAATCTACTTTCAATTAATTACACCTTTTATCAAAAAAGAAAAGAAGCTACGGATTTATACGTATTCAAACACATTTGGTAAGCATAGGTTTGACATCTTTAGACACCATTTTCTCAAAATGAAGTCCGTGTGGTTTGACACAGTATTGCTTATCAGCGTCCATATATAGCAAATTAAATATTTGATTGAAAAAAAATGAAGATGAAATGTTTGACATAGCGAGTTTGGCGTAAAAATATACCGCCTTAGTACAAAAAAAAATATTTACACGTTTTGAACAGGGAGAGATTGGAGTTAAACATACTTTATGTACAAACATACGGTCAAGTGAGTTGAACAGATGTCTGAAACCCATTTGGGCTATCAAATGTAACGTGTGACATTTAATTAATAAGTTTCTCTTGACCTTACTCCCAGTGAAGTAATTTGGACAAGATTTTAAACAATGTTTAACCTTTACACACTGTTTAGCTAAGACGCGTGTTGGATGTGGTTTTATTTCATCTTTCGTGTGTTTTTGCACAAATGTGCTTTATTTGTGTCACTTTTATTTTGTTGTAGACATAATTAACTATAGTCTAGTTTTCGGAACGAAAATCAGAAAATTTCGGATATTATTTTTCATTAAAATATTTCATTATAAAAAATGATTCAATTCTATTATTTGATCGAATATTCCTAATCTGTAACTCTTAAGTGTGGTTAGAAAAAACACCATATTAGTCTTTTAAATAGGCCAAGTAAAGAAAAATAGACTATAATAAGTAATAGGTGATGTCTTAGAGACGACACATGTAGTATAGTGGTAGTGAATGTATCTGTAACGCCAACAATTTCAGATTCGATTTTTTCTCGAAGCTGACATTTGTATTTAGACCTAGATATTTGTAATAATTGTTCCTAAGTCTGGAGGTTAGTTTTGATAGTTGACCCACGAAAAGTACATAAAGCTGTCAGTTCTGGTTATTATCACAATCACGTGATAGTTACTCTCAGTAGTGGAATTATTACTTACATACTCTCAGTAGTGGAATTATTAGCTACTAGCTTGCCCTCTGAGATTATGGACAGCGCTGGATTTAGTATACAGGCAACTAAGGACACTGCCCTGGGCCAGGGCGGCAAAATTTACAGGGGAGGCAAAATATGGGTTGAAAATTATGATTTTCAATACAAAAATGAAAATTTGTAATTGTAAATTATGCCTCTGACCTCTACTAAACTTTTTATTTTTCTAAGGAGTGACTGTTGTAATAATTTTACATACATTGAAAAGTAATGATTTAGGTAACAGGGGACGTCATTTTCTACAGTGCACTAGGGCGGCACTTAGGATAAATGCGGCTCCGGTTATAGACGTCACATTACAATTAAAAAATTCGCTCTGTGAAATATTAATAATCTGTCAGAAACTGTAAACATACCAAGATATAGACGGGAAAATCTGTAATATAAAAATGAATCGCTAAATGTGTTGCTAAGCGCAAACCTCGTGAGCAGCTGGACCGATTTCGCTAATTCTTCTTTTATGAGAAAAATGTGAAAAATTGCCTGAAAATATCTATAAATAAATATTTTCTATATTTTCATACAAAACAATTCGTAATATCTATACTTTTTATTTTTTGGCATAATATAATTGTTGACTTATTAACTTTATTTTTTGTTTTTTTTTTCTATCCTGGGTCTCAAATAGCAGAACAAGTATTAAAAAATTAAAATGAAAGAATCGACTGTTTGGCGGTACGAAGTTCGCCGGATCAGCTAGTACTACATAGATAAGTTCCGTCAAAATAAAGTTACTATAAAAGATTTTCCGATTGAACTGTACTGAACTTAGTAAAAACTTTGAAAGAGCACGTCGAAATCTATGAAACTACCAATTTTTAACATCCCCCGGAAAAGTTTCCAGATAATATCTACTTTTTGAATACCAAACAACTAAAAAGTTATACTAAATATATTTGATACTAGCTGTGCCTTGCGGTAACACTCGCATTTATAGCTCCTGCTTTGCTTCTGTGAGTAATATAATAATAAATAATAATAAACGCATCACACTCAACGTCCCCCATTAAGACCTCGTAGTCTTGTGTCGGGGTCCGGAAACACACGCAACACTAACACAAAAACCCAGACCACGACAAATATCTGAATGGCCAATACAGACGTTTTGCCGTGAGCGGGGATCGAACCCGCGACCGTTAGCGCTTCAGTCAGTTGCAGTGACCACTGCGCCAACGTGCCTGTCAAATAAAAATATAGCCTATAGTCTTCGTTAATAAATAGACTATCTAACACAAAAAAGATTTTTTCAATGCGAACCAGTAGTTCCTGAGATTAGCGCGTTCAAACAAACAAACTCTTCAGCTTGATAGTATTAGTATAAGTATACAATGTTAGTGGTAGTTTGATTTGTTCGATTGTTATACGATACTCCGTTTGCTACAAAACTTTGTTAACGTATTGCTTGTACTTGCAGAAGGTTACAGGCATAGTACACTTGACTTCCAGTAGGTGACCTGTCGAACTAGCCAGAATAAATAGGTTTTAGACGGTTATCCGGCATAAAAAAATCTACTTACATAAACGCGAGCGATGCGAACAAACACTGATTGTTAATATCTATTATCAAATTTCTTATTACTTGTGTAAAATAAATATTTTATAATATTAAATGATTATTAATTCAGCGCAATGTAATGTATGCTTCCTATGATAGATTAAAATAAAAGTCGTAAAGAAAGTCTTTCGTTTTCTTGCTCGCAATTTTTTCACTGCGTCATTACGAGTGTTCCCGACGCATCGTTCGTTCTTCCTTTAAATCGACGACGTATTGGAAGCGAAACTATTCATTGCGTTACTTTTTGTAAAGTTAAAACTTTTTACAATTAATTAATTCCCTTCAAATTTAATGTTTTCATTAATAATTGTTTTAATAGAAAAATATAACCGAAAAATTTAACTAAATAGTTATATCTAAGAACGAACAAAAACCAGAAAATTATAAGTCAAGAATTACAAAGAACTCTCAAGAGCGATATAAAATAACTCTGTAACTTACGTCGTAAGTAGTTACTACAGCTGTAAATGTCAAAAATACAGGCACTGACGGTATTATAATAGATAAGAAATAACTTAGGTAAATCTTTATAAAAGTCTTTATACAAT
This sequence comes from Hypolimnas misippus, assembly GCA_037950945.1. Classification (NCBI taxonomy): domain Eukaryota; kingdom Metazoa; phylum Arthropoda; class Insecta; order Lepidoptera; family Nymphalidae; genus Hypolimnas; species Hypolimnas misippus. Next base: position 1,382,981 of record JBBEEQ010000001.1, read on the forward strand.
AATAATAATTATATATATAAATTATATATATATATATATATATATATATATATATATATATATATATATATATATATATATATATATATATAGATAAAGCCTAAGTAGGCTTTAAGATGGAATATCAAGGTAAATCATGTGCCTGATTTTAAGTAAGACTTTCATATATATAACTGTGATAATCGCATCAAATTTCGTGTTGCAGTTTCTGCGTGATGCGTGTACAAACACACAGTCAGACAAATATTTTACAACTATATACCTAGCTATATAGGTTACTATGGATGCCCAGCTTGGTGCTTTACAAAAATCATTACAGCTTCGCTCCTATGAGTCATAGCGTGATGTTATATAGCCTATAAACTTTCTCTATGAATAATCTATCGAACACAAAAATAACTTTTCAATTCGAACCAGTAGTTCCTGAAAAAAGCTCGTTCAGACAAACAAACAAAAAAACTCTTTAACTTTTTAATATTAGTATAGATTTACTAAGCTCGATGGCCACGATAAAGAGTCGCCTGTATACAACCGAGATCATGTCGAATGAGTCAACCCCGAGGCATTTGAATACCGTAATTGGATCTACCGCGACCTACATCTGATTCAGATGTTGACGATTTAATGTATTATTCAAATACAATCGATATAATTCAATGAAAATAACACTTCGACATTATAAATTCAATTTACGTAAGACCAGGCCGATCGATGCGGCTCAAGTACGTCATTTCGATTGTTTCACATTGATTGAAAATGCAGTAGCGCTAGATGATAATGATGGGGCAAAAAATGTTGCTTTCAAAGTCGTTGTACGGCACGCCTCTATTAAGTGGTAAATTTTTAAGCACCACACTTTCCTACAGCTTATATAATTATAATGTTGTATCAATCATGTTCGTTTAATATTTTTTTCTTTAATATATATACCTTCAATTGTTTAATTGTCTTATTCAGTTTTTTATTTTTAATATTGATGCTGCCAGCTCTGATAAAATGACCACAACATGCATAGTTGACATCCTGAAAGTCAACGACGTAAAAATTTAAAAAATTATTGTCGCCTGTTAGAAAGGACATTCTAAATTCACCTCGTTATTAATTGTATTATTTAAACTGTATCCATTTCCAACTTTGACAAGCTCGTCAATTGTCTCGTTGGCACATTGAAATTTGTCACACTCGGACGCTAGCTGGTTGCTACGCAACGTCGTCTAAGCCGGTCGGCATTTTGGTTGTTAAAGTCAATGAGCTTATACAATAATGTAGTTATATAGTATCATTAATAATAAGTAACGCTATATTACTTTAAAATTATTGATTATATATGATGCGATAACGATCCATCGTATAGCCTTGACTGCAGCACGTGGAATATGTAATCGGAGGCTCACTGTACCCTAACAAGAATCGGCCTGTTTTTATACCGTTCATGGTGCTTGAACTCTGATTTTATTAAAAAACTAGTTGTTTGCCGCGGCGTCGATTGTTTCGAATTACGAGTATAATTGAATTTACGAATGAAAAAAATTATCAGAAGATTAAAAAATTAAAAATCCGACTGCAAAATAACAACACTCTACGTTATTTGACACTTTAAAATCGGTCAAACTGTTTAGGCTAAAAGATTGTGGATTGTTCTTTGTTTGAAATGGTATACTTCCAAGTTGGTTCCATTGTTATCAGAGATCAAGATCTGATCCTGGGATCCTGTAGGAATGTAGGAATGTAGAAATGTAGGAACTCTTCAAATTATAAAGGCAAACCTATACCGATTTATGTATTTTTGATAGAACTTGTGCCTTTGCTCTTAAAAACATCGTTCAGTCGCTTATTGTCACAGGGAACACGAACCCCCTTAAAATCGGCCACATTAAGTTTCAACATTACGTAAACTGTCTGTGTATATAAAAACAAAGCATTATGTGAGCTTCACGGGCTCTTTTTTGAATTTATCAAATTACTCCACTTTATTCAAAATCCTTAGACATCAGTATACCGATAATATAAAAAATAGTAACGATTATACCTAAAAAATTTAAAAAAACATCCATTTGAATACTTTAATACCATTATGGTATTATTACCTTTCTTATAAAACCAATTTGAAGTTCATCAGTTAGATTTCCAAGGCTATAACGGACATAGGTAGAAATATTTTTTGTTTTTGTGATAACATAGTCTTAGCTTTTTGCGTTGACTATTTTTATAATTTCAACCAAATTTCTTTAGGCCTGTCTTACTATATCAAAGTATTATCAAGCATAGATTATATAATTTTGCGTCAAAGCCATTTGAGGGCCTTCAAAAAAAATATTTTTAACCATCATTGGTTACATCCCAATTTACATCCACCATGTTAATTTTTGCTGACGTTTCATAGCCTTTCATACTCCGGGAAATATTATGAATATAATGATATGACCTTCCTCTTAATAATAAGTAATTTTCTTTAGGTTACAACGGAGGTAACAATTTAAGACACATACATGCGGGGTAAAAAGCACGAGATCCTTTATTCACCTCCACTATACATCATCAGACTCTTGTCTCTATAAATCGAATCGATCGAAATGTAATCGTTAAAATAACCCAAATAAGGCTAAACTCGATGTGTTGATGAATAAGACTAAATTAGAAGTCAATGAAGAGTTCCAAATCTCGTCGTTATCGCACGCTTAGTATTACAGTGACCAAATACAAAATCTGTCTGACACGTATTAGCTAATTTCATATAATTCTGTGGTTCATATTCTATGTTATTTTATTTTGTAGTCAAAAATGAAAATTATTAAATTCGGTTACTTAATTACTAAGCTTGACTTTACTTCCTAGTTATAACAGTTCAATGGAAGGAAGTTGTTGTATCATCATTCAAATTATTTCCAATGTTGTGCCAATTATGCACATGTTATTTCACTAATGTCGTATGGAGTGGAGAAAACTCGGTGGAGATATTTCGGTTTATCATCATCAATGTGCAAGATTTCTTTATAAAAAGAGCATGTTAAAGTGGACTTACCCGGCGAATTCGCGGACACCGGCGACTCGGGATCTTCTCTAAACCTGTAAAAGATTAATACGTTTTAAAATTTATTTTAAACTAGTTACCCCTCGCGATTTCATTCGCATTTATAATTACTTTGCTCTTATATGTCATAGCGTGATGTAATGTAGATTATGATGTTCCTGAATCTTCAGGCTATCAAAGTAAAAATTATTTTTCAAATCCGATCAGTAGTTTCAGAGATTACGCCTGAGATACAAACTTACAAATTTTACCTCTTTTAATATTAGTACAGATAATTCATCATTCTCATCTCATCCTATCATTGAGATTGATTTTTTTTAATTACTGTTCGTCTGTAAAATAGAGCATTGCTACAAAGCTACAAAATTTAAACAGTCAACATCGCATATTGCTAGAAAGTATAAAATATTTATATTGTAAACGCGAAATTGAATCGTTACGTGTAAATCAATGTCGACCTTTAATGAAAAACCAATCGAGTGCGAGGTACTCTCCGAGGTACCGAGGGGTCCGTTGTTCAGCACAATATACTAGTATACGGATATTTTAAATTGTGGTATAGGGACGTCCATTTCCACTTTTATAGGATAACTTTTTGTTAGGATGTATAAATACCACTTATAAAATAAATTTAAGTGTTAACATAATTATTACGGCTTAAAGTAAACCGTTCAAAGATAGACGGGCGGAATTCGTGATAGGGTCACGTACGCGCATTCGTTGGCGACACTCAAAAAGGAAACCACAGTGTTTTTGTCGTAAGCTTCTGTTATCACAAGTTTTGTTGTTTTTTAGGGTTTCGTATCCGAGCAACTGCCAACGGGACCCTTCGAACTTCGGGCTTCTGGACTAAGCCTCGCTGACTCTCCGTCAGCAGACTGTATCTCATTCGGAGAGTTAAATTTTTTGTATATATTTGTACCTATATTAATTGATCCGACACATGTTATCTTGTCTTAGGTATATTCAATTCGAATTTGAATAAATATCATAAAAATAATTGACATGTGCAGCTGTTAAGCGATGTTTACAGTGCACGGTCCGTCATTCAGGCGAAATGTCAAACGATGGACTGTTATGCCAAGCGCGCTAAGGTCAGATTAGAAACGTTTACAATTGAATTTAAAATTACATAGCCGTTACGTTTTTTAAATTTTGTGAGTAACTTTCTTAATATTTTTTTTCCCTTAGAGCCTTCTACGAAATATTAGAGAACTTAAAAAAACGATAAATAAATTGGGATCAATTTAAAACAAATAACAACTGGCCGTATGTGAGTCGGGCTCTACAAACCTTTTCATCACATTTTATTAGCTTTTAGTTTTAACTACACTCTACCACTGTTTGTCTTCTACTAATTTCTATTGAAGCCATTACCATTGAAGACATATGACAGAATCTCACCACGTGCTAAAATTCACACAAGTAACATCATTGCACTAGTTAATACAAATATTTTATTTAAGTAAAAATAGCCTAAGTTACTCCTTATAACATTGCTATCTGTGACGTTAAAACTGTCGCGTTAAAATGGGTTCAGACGGAAAAATAGAATTGTTATGTTGATATGCATTAAGAAGCTTTTTAATTACAAACAGACCCTTAAATTTTATTTATTTGTATGTATAATTATATATTTACAGAAAACTACCACAAAATATTAGTTGGGATCAGTGGTTAGGTAACGATTTAAGCGCTCCAATGCCTATGGCTTTAAAGACGACCCAATTGCTACAGTGTCAGGCTGATAGACCTAGAAAGATAATAATTAAATCTTCCAGACATCGCAAACGGGATATAACGTTCACTATTATAAACGCGAAAGATTCTTTAGATAAATGAATAGTTTTGTAAAACCGACAAAACAGATTTTGATGAAACTTTACTGTAGGTAATAACAGAATAAATCATACAATTTATACAGCTATTTTGTGCTTTGGCGAAATTATAACGAAAATGTCGAAAAAATTTAATTTGAATTGAATTATTTTGTTAATGGATTTTAGTTGTGCCAAAAAGGCTCAGGCTTATTATGCCAATGTCACGTGGAATGGAGAAAACACGATGGAGATTGATCGGTGGGGTCAAGAAATCTTAATTAAATTTTGGAAACACCCTAAAATAGTGTGAATTTCTTTGTTAGTTCTCAACCTAAACAGCACAATAATAATTATAAATATTATGCATATATAGTATTTCAACAACATATTTTATTTACAACTTAATCTTATTATATTTAATTTACGGAAAATATATTCCAGCTGCGTAATTATGATGACAGACCGCGCAATTTATTTATCGTCCGTTCTAGGTTTGAAGGTACCCGTCAGAGAAAAAAAAACTGTCAGAGCTTCAAAGGTCCTATGTGTGAAATACTATAATGGTCAAAACTAATAATGTCTCACATTTACATTTTTCTACTTTAGACTGACTGACCAAAATATGTTTTATTGTATTTGGGACGTAATATACTAAAGCTTTTAGTCGAGAATTACTATAAGTATTGCAGATAGATTTTCGTAAGGATTTACATCAGTTGTTTGTAATTGATTTACCCCTAAGTGCCAATTACCATCAGTGTCAGCTACTGCTTTCGTAAGGTTACTTTAGGTAAATTTAACTCTTCAGTTATAATCAAAGGATTTCATATTTATTACTTAATATGAAATTAAATAAAAATCTGGTTTGTCTTATCGTTTAAACGATGAGAAATACGTATTTTCTAAAGAAATGAGCCAATAGGAAGCATCTTTTCTTCACACAAATAAATTCGTCGGCGCCATCTAGTTGGATTATTCAGGACTTCGTTCAGTTAGGTTTCAATAGACTGCCGAATAGAGAACCCGGCCAGTAGGTTAGTGGGAAGACTTAACCTTCAAGGACGCATCAGTTTTTACGAAGTTTTTTACTCCTCGGCAGAGGTGCGACGGGATTTTTTTGAATTGTAAACCAAATTGACGAAAATCACATATGCATTAAACGAGCTCTTGATATTCCGAATCCGGTTTAGAATTATATTCACAAATTCGTCAGCAACAAAATACAAACTGAATGACAAAGCATTTGACGTGCGCTCAGATACCTACATATATAATTGAATTTGGTTTCGAAATAATTTTATTTATAACTAGTTATTGCCAGGGGCTTCGCTACGTATATTTTAAATTCGATGGAAGCGATTCAAAAAACTCTTACCATTAAGTGCTGACGTTAACTTTTAGAAAAATATTTTTTTATAAATGCTCAGTTCATTAATGTAAACATTATTCTTTTAAATTATTAATTGAATTGAAAAAAAAATTGTAGGCTCTGTTTCATGACTTGTAGGCTTTTAGACAGAATCTTGATACGGTACTGCTGACTGCCGATGGTCTTGTTATGCAGTCGGGTTTTTGATTATTAAAATTAATATTATTAAAATTAAGTATTCTCCAATTTCTCGAAAACAATACGGGAGATTTCAATTATAAATTATTAAAGAAAAATTTTAAACATTTTTTATCATTTAAATTAAAACAATCTATGATCTCAAAAATACCGTTAGTCAACAAATCGAGGAAATCTAAAGCAATAATTTGTATCGTTTGTCATTTTGTCAATCAAAAAAATAAACATGACACCGGTTAATAGAGCCGCCGTAAACGCGTGTCAATTTGTGATAGCGTCAAAATTCGGCAATAAAATTAGTCTGTAGGTTTATTCACTTAAAAATCGGGTAGGCACTGTTGCCGACGGGCGAGAATTAAATTCGCCGATAATTGGATAAAACTTCGGACGTCGACATCATTTAGTGTTCATTAAAATAGCATAAGTTTTAATGGAATAAAAATTCAAAACAATTTTAGTGTTTTACTGTAGATAATAGAGCTATACAGTAAATACAGCTCGGATACGTACTGGCCGGACCGAAGAAGTACCGAATTTTCATGGAAAATCAACGTAGTATGAGCCTTTCGTATGAGCAGTAAAGGACCCGAAAGACTAACTCACTATTCTTTATATTTACTACTTATATATTTCTCTATTTTTTCTTTTTAAGCTGGTAACGCACTTAAAGCTAACGAAAAACAAGAGCACAATCGATTTCTTGACACTGTACTTAATTCTTAGAAACTTATTTGCCGTTTTGAAATGTTTAACCTTGAAAGAAAAATGTTTTCTCGCTAGTCGCTGCAAAATAGTATTTTACTCGCATACTCTACATTTATATGTAAAAGCAACTTTGAAATCTAGGATTTGTGTGTTAAAATTTGATTATAATTGTATATTAATAAGAAGAATAAGTGTTTTTTTTTAATTAAAGGGGAGATCGCCACCTATGAATATTAGAAATATTAGATAAAAAATATTTTCAGTTTTTGCAGTTTGCAGCATTATTAATCGAGAATTACATTTGTAAGTTTTATTTTCATCGTTGAAATAAAACAACTCTATTACCAGCTAACAGCTACCTAGGCAACCAAACTAAGGTTGTTGTTGTCATTATTTATATAAATAAATAAAATGGACGTGTCTGTTTGTAATTTCAAATTAACAGCGTTTAACTAAATACATATCAAACAAATAAATTTTCAATTTTTTTTCTGTCTGTCTGTTTGCTTCGGCTAATCTCTAAAATGGCTGGATCGATTTTGACGGAACTTTTACTCACAGATATATCATGTTATAAGGACTACATTTATTTATTTATAAGTAACTTAGGGTACATTTATTTAAAAAAAATTTAACGAAAACAAAATTTAAACCAATTAAATAGTGAACGATATCCAATTCTAATAAAACATTACACAAATATAATTTTTCCGCAAATTACCGCAGGTGAAACAGCGGGACACAGCAAATCAAAATTAAAAGTGTAATTCTTGCCGGAGAAAAATGAGGAAACATAACTAGTTTTCTATAACAATAAATAATCAAAACCGACCAAGCGTGAATCGTAAGTGGAAACCCTCGGTGCAAGGGCCTGAATTGCATTGTACCGATTTTATTAATTTGTGACGTCGAGTTCGCTAAATAAAGTATTCATGCCATCGAAAAGAGAATTTTTCATCGAGCCCTATTTTTGGTGATCAGTTTATTTTAATAACGCTAACGCTCTGTTACTGAATGCCTACATTTTTTCGCGTGACCTTTTATAGAGATCGTGTTTTTCATTAATCCATGAAAATCTCTATAAATCCCGAGCTATAAATATTTTTAAATGTTTTTTTATAATTTCCTTAATCAGACAAATTATAACCCCTTAATAAATTAATACTATTTAACGCAAAAAAATTGTACCCATTGGACAAATTTGACTAGCTCTTCAATTCTCGTTGACCAAAAAATACTATCGCTTGTCATATATTACCAACTATGTTGCTAGGCATAATCGTCCAAAGTGATCGGCAGTCTAGGTGCCAGAATCCATGACCTTATAACTTATCTATAGTTACATAATATCATAAATACCAAAATATTTTACAGCTAATCGTTATAGAGTTCCGCGGACGTACGTATTCGTAGCTCCATTCACGACAGCACTGACACCCGTCACGCTGAAACTAATTGTACTGGACACTGAGATTGTCAAAATGGATATTTTGATTTTTGATATGGAAGTCGAAGAATATATGGACGCTGATAAGCAATACTGTGTCAAGCCACACGGACTTGGTTTTGAGAAAATGGCGTCTAATGATGTCAAACCTCTTTTCTTCTATTTTACGGTATAATGTATTAAAATCAGATTGATATACTTAATATATTATCTAATAAAAAGTTTTTCAAATATTTGAGATTATTGTATAAATTGTAAAATATGGAACGCATTTGAAATTCTAAACAATTAATTAAGAAACTTTTTTTCGTACTTAGTTAGTTTATATGACTTAAATGTTTTTTGAATAATGTTAAATAGCTGATGCAGTATCAAAATACATCAATATCTCCGAATTTGACTTTTTGGGTTGACACATTATTGCTTATCAGCATCCATATATGGTTATATTTTCTTAACCCAAATATAAACCGAAGGGTGATTATTCACCCTCTACCCTAAGGGGGATAATCATTATTCAAGAGCCGAGATGGCCTAATGGTTAGAACACGTCTATTTCAACTGAGTTTTCAAGTTCTAAATTTGTGTTTAAATTCATCTCGCACCTGTATGTGCCGAGAAAAATTGTGATACATATGAATGCTGATAAGCAATAATGTGTCAACCCAAAAAAGTGTCAACCAATAATGTGTCAACCCAAAAAAAGTTAAATTTGGAGATATTGATGTATTTTGTTACTACGTCATCTATTTAACATTATTCAAAAAAAATTCAAGTCTTCTAAACTGAATAAGTATGAAAAAAGTTTCCTAACTCAATGTTTCGAATTTCAGGTACGTTCCATATTTTGCAATTTATAAAATAATCTCAAATATTTAAGAACTTGTTATTACATAACATATTAAACAAATCTACCTGCTTTTGGTTCAATATACATTTTATCAAAATAGAAAAGAAAAGATGAATACATACGTCTTCAAACAAATTTATTAAGACTAGCTTTGACATCTTCAAACGCCATTTTCTTAAAATGAAGTCTGTGTGGGTTGACACAGTATTGCTTATCAGCGTCCATATATAACCACCAAGCGGTGGAAAACCGTGTAGTTCAAGCTCAAAACCTTCTTCTTAACGGGAGAGGAGGCCTTTACCCAGCAGTGGGACATATACAGGCTGTTATTTTATTTTACTGCTTTTTTTCCCCCTCGACTATGTACAGTCAATAACACGATCTTGTTTAAGCTCGTTACAAAAAAAGAATTGATTTATTTATGTTTAACGAAATTCTAACACAATTTATAAGTAATACGATACTATATTTACTCTGTATTCTTGTTATCTGGGTGGATCGCAAGAGCAATCGAAATGAAATTACGTTTATCCACTCTGGTCGTGGTGGATAGACAGACACGCGATTCCAATTATCCTCTGTAGGGTACTCGATTTGGATGATTCTTTTAGTCACCTATTTGGGGTGGATAAACGGAATCCTGCAAATCTAGTACAAAAATTATGAATACGCTCAAGTTTATTTAATTTGTCTTTCCTGAGTTTTGGACCTAATAACAAGAATAGAGGACATTCACAGAATATCTAGTGCTGTATATACTGCAGCATCAGGCAAAGCACTATGTTAACGTAATAACTATGTTTTTTATTACCACTGAAGTCACAGAATCATCGAAAATTTCGATTCTATCAGACTAAAAGTTGCTCAGATCGCTCCAACGACCATAAAAGAGCTAATAATCGCCGTACGTTTGAACAGATCATCATAAATTATAGCTAAGAACTAAGTATCCTAATTACATCAGGTTTGAAACAAAAAGATCCGCATCGAAACCCATTCTTTAGGAAGCTACTATGTCACAGATAGACACACAGAAACAAACGTCAAACTTATAATACCCCTCTTTTTGGTCGGATTTAAACAACTAACGAGAATTTTTTTTTACAAAATATATTTTATTGTTTGGGGTTTTTCAAAATATAAATAAAGTTAGCAGGCTGCAAGGCCCTACCACAGTGATAATCATAATGATAACGACAATGGTGTAAACTGTAAGCAATAGGTAAAAAATTCTTAATACGCGGAAAGGGTAAATCGAATCTAAAATTAATGATAAATTTATTGGGGCGTTGAACTATCTAATTATTAGATATGTAAAAATATGTTAATATATCTATAAATAAAAATGTGTGACACAAAGATCACAAGAAAATCTCCTGAATTGTAACAAAAGTCGAATCACCATATCGAAAATTTGCATAAAATTGCTAGCATCATTAAAATATGTAACAGACAATTAATTAAAAATTTTGTAACCGTGGTCTTGTCGAATTTCCCGCGCATCACAAATAACCTATTCACTCGGTCATACCACAACATATTAATATAATATAATATATTACGACTATAAAACAGGCCAAGTTTGTTTCGTTCTATACGCTAAGCTACGAACTGTCAAGGGCAAAAACCAAGCACTCTTGGCAGTGACCTTGCATCGATTCATTTGCCTATTTCATAACATGAATAATTACTCAACCGAGGAACGCTATCAAAGCGTTACGCCCGTTACTCACTATTGATTAGCGATTACATTATTTAGTTCCTCTTTATAATTATGTGTAAAAACTCACGTGTAAAGATCGTCGTCTATTTTCGAGGAAGTCGCTTCCACGAGCATGGAACAACTCATTTTGATGATTGTTAATGTTTATTTATTACACAGAATACACTCGATCCGATATTTATTACATTGTTTTTGGTTCACTGCGATTTTGCATCAGACGGAACGGTGCGATGGATGATGTGCCGCATTTCGGAAAAAAATGTTCTCCACATACACAAGCCGGGTGTTGGGATTTAAATCAAAGTAAGCCTAGGGCGGCAAGCGGTGACTTTGTCTGGGCGTACGACGAAAACGAGATATATAAAACGATTTTATTGTATACTGAAAATTGTTTTTTTTTTTAATACAAAAGTAATATTAGGGGAAAATTATTTTTTTTTAGCTGAAAGAAACAAAAAAGCTATATATTTTAACACGTGAAATCGAAATAAAACATTATATACAATTGTAAATAAAAGTTTCACGTGTAACTTTATTTAACAATTTATTCGAGGTAACAAAACACAACATTCGAATATCGAGTCCGAGAATAGAAAGAATATATGCGAAGAGCGCTTTTACAACGTCACCCTGTGGCCCAGGGAGCTCGGCGCGCGTGCGCGGGCTTAACCTTGAGAATACTTCCCGGTTCACAGACAGAAACTGTCACCTGCCTACTAGGTCAATGTGTTTCAGTGCCTACCCCAAACTACGATCGTAGCTCCGTAGCCGACAGTACTTAAGAAAACTTCAAAGAAACTGATCTCCATAATGTCTTAGCTGGTCTCGAGGAATATATAGATGTACATACTTAAAAAATATATACAATTATGTTCGCATATTGTATCATGTTTATATCTTTAGTTGAATAAAAAATATTAAAAATTAACAAACAGATTTATAAAATTGTAAATACTTGTACTGAAAGAGAAGTAAATAACAAGAAGCGTCATTTCAAGTTTAATTTTAAAGAAAGAAACAGAAGATGTTTTTCAGGAACTAATACCTGTTGAAGATCGAAAGAAGTAATTTACTCAGTATGACATCCGATATAACTCTCCTAATGATGTAACCAAAGAGATCTCGTCAACAAACTAACAAATGATGTTGACAGAAGCTGTAATTATACTATGATTACAGTAAATTGATATTTCAATTTTACTAGCATTTGCTCACGAGTTTGCGCGCATTGCATTTTCATGTAAAATTATTGACAAATTTATTTAAAAATATTTTTTTGTTTATGGTAGTACAACCTTCGCGCAATGCAAACAATAAATTGACAATGTTTATTTTTTTTTGTTTAATAGGCACTATAAATAACTTAACACTATGTAGAATCTAGAGAAAAAACTGCCTACTGCCTTTATTCTTGTAATTAATATAAAGAATTCTGTCACATAGTAACAGATAAGTCGTGAGTAGTAACGCTAATCATAAATAATAAAGCTGTGAATATCAAAAATAAGGCATTGGCAATAAATTTTTTCATGTTTAAAGCAATGACAAACAATTTATGTAAATCTTAATAAAACTGTGAGAGTAAAACTTCTAAATGTTGTTCTCACCTTATATTATATTTGAGCAAACAAAGAGTCTAAGTTAAATCAAAGTAAATAACGAATTAAACCTTAAATTATTATATTTCACGCCCCACACATCTCGCGAGCGACTCTCTTCTGGAGATAATTACGCATCAATTCTGCAACATCAAATTCTTCTTTCACTCCAACTTAAAAATGAAATTCATTGTAAGTAAGTCTTAGTAAAAGACAGTCTTAAACCTCCATACGTAATTTCGTTTACTTGGATGATATACTTAGTCCAATTATTTTGATTTAAAAAGTAATGAACCAAAATTGATATTTTTTTACAATGCATGGTATTAATCTCCAAGTAAACCTATTTCCCCTTTCTGCTTTCCTACCTGTCTGTTTAACTTTCAATTCTTTATCGGGTAACCTGTAAGGAATCTCTTTATAAACTATGTTTTTCTGTGGCTAGCAAATGTTTCTGTAAATTATGTTTGGCTAAAATTAATAAACTGTTAAATAAATAATAAATAAATAAATCCTTTCAAATACAAAAAATAAATAAAAATCGAGTAAAAAATGACGGAGGTTTGTAACATTTTAAAAAGCATTTTTTTTTAACTTGATTCACAATAATTAATACAATGGAATTATGTCTGTCGATGTTTTACAAATTTTAACGCAATTAGAAATAAAACCTCATAATACACAGTGATCGTGATCCTAATATTCAAAAACTCCATTAAGGTAATGCCTATTATTTGGTATTACCGTTTTAATAAAGACTTTGTTTTTTTCATTTTTATTTAGCTAAATGTTTATAATTGATTCTTTAAAAGTATTGAATGGTTATTATATAGAAATAAGTATCGTAGAAATGTTTATTAATGATTAATTATTAATTAATAAGGTAAATACGGAACTGACTTACAGATTTCATATTTATACATATATTAATATGTGAAGAGAAAATTTTAACTCTTTGTATATACACTGACGGAACTATTAACTTTGGTATTGTTAGTATCATATAAGTTTATATAGAGAAGGACTTCAGAAAGTTAAAATTTGTATATTGTATAATCTTATTTCTAACAAAGATTATTGAAAGAAAATTTAAAAAAAAATCTATTGTCAAACACTATTAGCCGACGACTTGACTATATCGACTGAAAAAAATAAACATTTGACTAGTTCTACTGAAGCCATAATCTGTTCTACTGATAGCCACTTTGTTAGAGCCAATTACATAAATGCTATTCTACAATCATATTTTGTAACTACAGATAACTACAGAGTATAAATGTAAAAATAAAAATATATCTCACACGGTTTGTTCGATACCTCATTAGAGATTAAGTAATTTAAATTAAACATTAAATAAACAGAAAACTTTATATGCATAACTCATTTTTACATCAATAAAACAAATTACGCAACACAAAAATCAATACATCTTTTTCACGTTCTAAATTTGAAAGAAGAAAAAAAAACAATTACAGCCAGTTGTATAACGAAATTAATTACACATTTCATAAATCCTATTTAAATATATAACGATATAATAAATATGGAATACTAAAAAAAAATATAAATTGATTCTAACACAATTATTAATTTAAAAAAAATTGTGTGTCAAAATTTTCACTATCGTATTTACACATAATTAAATTATTAAAACTTTTCCAAAAGTTCTACAAAATATAAATAAGTTCTAGGTCGTTTTCTAACAATCCGACATTAACTCACTTGTATATCCTTTGACCTTTATTACAACCAACGCGTGTGTACACGTGCGGAAGTCACGTCGAGTTGGGTTGCGGCAGCGCGCGTCGCGTAACGTTACGACATCGCGTCGTGAAAATTTCCGATGTATATCACAAAAAATCACCAAGCGATGCCGGATCGTGGTTTTTCGTTTATTTTTAAAAGAAAAATATTTTTTTATTCTTTTTTTTATTATCATCGTAATACGATAAGACATCGTGTCTCAATTTTTATATGAATATTCATTTTATATGTACACAAGCGGCCCCTTGCGGTTTCACTAGCACTTAACATAGGACTTTCATACAACCTTCTAACCCCAGTTTTATCTCCTTAGAAGTCGAATTTTGCAAAAATCCCGTCTTAGTAAGCCTACGTCCTAAAAACAACTCCCATGCAAAATTTGGAACTCCTAGCACTTGTACTTTCTGAGAATTGGTGATGAGTGGGTGAGTAACCTTTCGCTTTTATATTTTAATGTTTATGTATATAAATATTTTTTGTATACATAGATTAATAAACAATTTATTTAATATGTATGTAATACAATTTTCTCATCCATTGTTTCTGATAATAATCGGGGATGTTGATCGTATTCGCTCAAAACGTATAATATAAATGTATACGTCCCAGACTTATTCCAAATATTAAAAATTATTTACATATTATTGGAAAATTCACCTGGAACTTAAGCCAATTTACTTGTTTGTATTCTAAATTTTTATATTGAAATCTTGTTATTAAGATCCTTTGTAAAGTTCAACGGCCTCGCTATCATTACAAGTTGTGCCTTCTGCTATGTCCACTTGGTATTTGAATACATAAATTATATTTTTATACCAGAAATAGTAACATCTTCTTGAAGTGCCTCTTCGACTAGCGAAGGTTCGTAGTCAGTTCAGCATATTTTTCCCTATCCTGCGGAGTGGAACATCTGTTCAGGCCCATCTGGGCGGCACTCGCAATTCCAGTCCACTCTAATGTTACAGAACCATGACTTTTTTCCCCAACTGATATCACTTTTACCCAGGACCGGATTAACCCAGAGTGCCGCCCTGGGCGCAGTAAAAAATGCCGCCCTTTTACGTAAAACATTACCTATGTTAATTAAGTAGTAAAAATTTACTTTTTAATATTAAAAGAAAAAAAGTTGAGTAGAGTATAATAAATTTTAATTAAGAAACCTTGCCGCCCTGGCCCCTAGTGCCCCTCTAGCAAATCCAGCGCAGCTTTTACCGGCTGCTTTTCTCATCGTGATGACATAGTAGCACTAAATTATATTTTTTACTATCCCTTGAAAACTTCTTCATTACCCTATTACAAATATGTTATTATATATACTTAGATTGTTACATATTTATTTTTAAATTGTTACGTGATATTTATTGTGTATATTCAGACTGCAGATAATTCTTAACGCTAGTCGTCATGTAGACCACAGCTTTAGTAAAGGAGAGATAATTGTAACTAAGATTAAATATATATATATTTTTGGTAAATATGTACATGAATACAAACAAATAAAATTTAAGTGTCTGTTTGTAATTTCAAATAACAGCGGTCTATGCAAACTTGTCATATCTTGCACGCGTATATCTACGCGTGTTGAACGTCACAGAGTATGATTATTCGAAAAAGCGCAGTCTAAACATGCCTTGTACCTTATTACTTTAACTCGAATTTCACAGGTAACTCGTTTGGACGACTGCCAAGTGACCTCTGCTCTGAAGTGTGGTTTAATAACATTGGGAAATAAAATTTTCCTACTTTAGTCAGCTATTAAAAACTTGTAAATATTCTAAACTACTACTGTCAAAAAAATAAGTATTTTCATGGTTAGCATATAAACGTTTCACATTCAATATATATACGCTTCATATATTATGGTATATATGCTGCATATATCTGTATGGCCTATACATACTATACATAATTATGGTGTTCATGTTGGACTTTCGAACCACCGATCGTTATTCTTCAGTCAGTTACAGTGACCATTGCGCCAAGCTAGCGGTCCACGCTGGCTTCGCCTGGCCGTTAGATATATTACAACCAAATTTTGAAAGAAGCCATATTTAATTTCGAGTTCCTTAATGAAATAAATAACCTCTTATTTGAAACTTCCTCTTTTTTGTGATATCATTGTTTTTGTGATTATAAAAAAATGTATAGGTTTTCTTTTTAAAAACCACCTTTAAAATCGGGTTGGAGCTGCGTTGCGAAATATGAATCGAACGCATCAAAATTTCTAAAATCAGAAACTTTCAAAACTGTCGAAAAAGTTTCCAAATAAAATTACCAAATAACTGTACTATTAAGTGAATAGATAGATAATTACAGACATATAAGGATATAATAACATATTATTTATACAAGTCATTTAGAGTCAGTGGTATCTTTGTAATCACACAATTCCAAAACCTGTCAGGAATTGGGGGCCGATCGATCGATCGCGGGGCCCTGAGCAAGTGCCCAGTTTGCCCAGCGGTAAAGAGGGGCCTGATTCTGCCACGTCCACATTTTTAAGTCACGTGGTATGAATATATTCTTTCCTCGTTTCCAAGTACTAAAGTTTATATATAATAGTAAAACACAAGCAGTATTTATATTATAAAGAGCAGTTACTCGCGGCTACGCCCGCGTATATTTTGGAATTTCAGTTAAATAAATCTACCAGCGAAATTGTGACCGTTCCAGGTTTTTTTCCCCCCTAGCGTCATTTTAAGGGATGCTTTTGAAATTCTGGTATATTAAATTATTTTCCCTAAGTAATGTTTGTGCTGTATTTAAGGATAATCGACCAAAAATATATATTTTCTCCATACAAACTTTACTACCCCCTTGCACCCCAGTGTGGAATAATAGTACCCCGTTTTCTATTTTATATTTCACTACTATCACCCAGAAGTATGTGTATTAAGTTTTAAGTTAAAACGACCACGGAATAAGATTTTGCATATAAACGTTTTTACCCCCTTTTACCCTCTTAGGGGTGAATAATCAAAAAACCCTTTCTTAGTGGATGCCTGTAACCTAAAAGCCACCTACTGCCAAAATTTCAAGTTCGTAGCCCAAGCGGTTTAGGCTCTGCGTTTATGAATCAGTCAGGACAAGTGATTTTATATGTATAGATAGATTATTATGCAAATATTTCAATGAAGTGTAACTTAATGAAAACAATATTTTGATTTAATACAAAATAAATAATTTTTTATCCCCTCTGAGTTATATTTCTAGGCTATTTACTTATTTTTCTATATATTGTCCGTTCTGTTCAACAAATCATAATCTATGGGGAAACTTGAACTTGTCAGAGTTGGTTATCGGAACAGATTTTGTCACGAAATAGTATGAACGTAACATATCAGCTATAATTATAAAATATCATCCGAGAATAACAAATCTATAGTTAAAAAATATAATTTGCTTTACAGTTTAAACTCCTTGTTTTTTGTATCTGTGCTACGTAACAAAACAATCTGTGGTTTTTCTAAGGAATTGACAAATGACGTTTATGACGATTACGAATATTTTTCAATTCTTGGAAAGCCAACGATGTCACGCGATCCTTATTAGTTTACAAAAAGCATTAACTTGAGTAGTGAGGGAGTTATTTTTTATTTAAATTTTACAATTATGTTATGGTAGTTTTGACCAATGCAAGTCTATCTAGATTCCGTATCAGACCTCGAGCATGACAACGGTGTAGATTCAAAAGTCGCCTTAATGTCCTCCAAAATTATGGAAACACGTTATTATGAGGGATGTGGACGGGAGGGTCCCATCCGCTGCATATTCCTGGGGGAATTCCACCCAGTTGCAGGACCCAAAATATCGTGTCAGGTATGTAATATATTTTCATAGCGTATTCTCAGTAGATCTACAGAAAGTCAATTGTTTATAAACATTTGATAACACGTTATCGAATCAATAAAATTTCTGAGCTAAGAAAACAAAAGCAATTTCGTTGTAATTGTAACAATTTTTTTAAAATTATTATGGATGTTTTCCCTAAATCATAATATCTATGAGTAACTTAAAATGCCACAATATCAATAATAGTGAAGAGGTTAAACATTTTCTATAACTTTGCATTATCTTTCTTTTATTATATTATTAATATTAAATATTTTATAGAACTGCCCATTATAAAATCACATGTAATTGGAGCCAACCTAAATATATTTCGTAACAGAATTTAACTGGCATCATTAATTGCTTAAAGTTAACTGATTAATTTAAGTGATATTAACATAAATAGACCTATCACACAAATCATGAGACCATTTTAGATGAAATTCCCGAAGAAATCATAGTTGTTACATCTACTACTAAACTGTGTCATGGTCATAATATTTCATAAATTTCAGTTTCCTGATGATTATGTATCAAAAGAGCTCTTTGACTCAATAAGTGCTTATATCATTCCAAAGCCACAAATACAGAAATGCACCATGACAATGTAAGTATTAAAATTGTTAATAATATAAAAATCAATAAATGTTTGTCCTTATTTTATGAACTGTTATACTGTTCACACAATTGCGATAATACTGTACCAATTCTTATTTGCACTTTTGCAAAGGTGATAGTAAAATAATTTACCTATTAAATTTAATGAATTAAATAGTGCATGTATTTATTTCTGTGAGTAAAATAATAAGTCAGTCAAGACGCTGAAAAATATATTTTATATGACTTTTCTGTAGCTCTTATTATCATTACGCATACATTTTATGCAAATATTCACAGACCTGAACAATTTGCTTTTTGAAGTAAATTTATATATTTTTTTTAATTCTTCATTATGAATCGTAAAAATTATTTTATAACAAAAATTCTTAACTTAGACTTAGGAACAAATATTCTTGCATTTTACAAATACCCGCCCTGAGCGTTGCAGTTATAAGTATATTCAGCACTTATAAGCATTTAACTTAATACAGCAGACTTTGACATAATCACTGTTTTATAAATGGTTTGTTCTGCATTGAAAGGCCTAATAAAGATGTACATGACACACGCCTTTGTTTTGTTAAGTTTATTTACAAAAGAATGTTTCTATATATATAATAAACAATGACTCAGGGATTATAGTATGTTATTTGTTTTAAAATATTATAATTGTTTATCTTTTTTGAGAAAATTTCATTAAGACATTTTTATTTATTCCAACATGTTTCTCGATAGTGATATATATAAAAAAATGTTTTATAATAACACATAAATATAATTTAAAATTTATTTTTCAAAGGACTTTCATTCATTTTTTTGTTATTACATAGAAGCTTCACATATTTGTTCATGTGGATAAAAACAACAAACTTATTTCAACTAATTAAAAAAGAGATCCATGTGGCAACATTTTAGTATTTATTTATTCCCTACTTCACTTTTACAATTAAGATTGGTATAATGTCATTATGTAATTTTGCACAATCACAGTATAATTACAGGTAGAAGGAAAAAGACACAAAAATTAAAAAAACTTTAACAAATAGTTTGCGTGCTCAAATTTGGACAGTACTGTAGAGTATTTTTTTCTTTATCCAACATAAAGTCATACTTAGAGTTGTACATATTCCTTCATACATTCAATGCTTAAAGGACAAACTTTCTTTCTAAATATTAGAATCAGTACCTTGTTAGTTACATATGAATTTACATTGAATACAAAAATGATTTATCTCCATGCAATCTCCAGTCTGTGCAGTCTATAATATGTTGCATTTCTTAAAATGATAAATGATAAATATACTAATAAGAAAATCACTAAAACTGCAATGATTTTACAGAAATGCTCTCGGTCACAAAATAATTGGATATCCTATAAGGATAGAGAATTCAAGATATGAACGTAACATGTACCTGTTCAACCTGTGCTTTGTCTGCGATAGCTGGTCGAAAACTGTGCAATATGAACCCGTTGTCAAGAAGCTTGGCGAACATTTGGTAGGTACTGCTGATTTTACTGAATAGATGAAATTATATAATAATAAAATATCTAACCTAATCTAATGCAAATGTGAGTTTATTTGTTTGTTACAATTTACATGCCTCAATTATATAAAGATTTATACAAAAATATTTTTCATCCAAAAATATATAAATATATTTTGACCACAAAAAGAGTCTCGTAATGAGATTTGGTTTTTAAAAAGTATATCTATAATTAACTGTAGCTAAAAATACATGAATTGATTTTAAAAGTATAATTATCGAGCTTCGTGCCAGTTCTTCAAGCTGGAGACTACATTCTGAACATTATATAAATTTAAAACACTGATTTATAACTTAAGGATTCATAAATGCTTGGAAAACTTTATAAATAATGTATATTTTAAATTTATCTTTTGTTTTCACGCAGACAATTATGGAAGAAGAGACTCGATTTGTGTCCAGTGGCTCAACGAAACTGCCGACATTGCTTGCTCATTTATTACATGACCTCAACACATACAGAAAAGCTACATTGGTTGGTATGTTCTTTTCCTTTGGTTCATTTGGAATTCTAAAACTAAAATATTTTTGCCTATATATATAAAATTAAATCGGAATAGTTACACAATTTATAACACTTGAAATGCTAGACCGATTTTTATAATCTTTAATATTTTCTTTATCTACACCCAGAAGGGCAGAATGAGTAGTAAAATACTGGAAAAATTTACAAAAAAAATATGAAGAAATTCATTTCTAAACTTATCGTCAAAGTGTTAACTTTTAAATCATTTCATACAAAAAGTGCAAGAAAACTTTTTGTATGCAAAGACTAATAACCCACTCATAATTGATAAACTCCAATAAAATAAATCCGATTTTTTTTTGCAGAAGGCGATACAGTGATGCATTTAAAAGTTTTGGAAGTTCGTAAGGACCCCTTGCCAGTGCACGATTTCGATGTTCCTGTATTGGTCGCTTCTGTTGGCCTCCCCCGACCGGGGCGACCCAAACGTATAGTACCACAAGAAGGTACCGAACAAATACAGAGCCAGGAACACTTGGACGTAGATGATGAAGAGCCATTTGAAGTGGATATGGACGCTGATTGGGATCTCACCACACGACAAGTAGGCCTGTTCATTAACCACGTGATGTTTTTAGCAATTTTCAGACTGCCTCACCACCCTGATTTTATGTGGTGAAGTTTCTATACCAAATACACAATATCTCAATAACCCCTTGTGAAATTTGATAAGGCTGAATTCCAACCATTGGTCGAACACTAGTGTGACCAGTCTGTTAATACTTTAGTTTTGGAGATATACGTCGGATCTTGATCAAACATGTCTTTAATTAACCAGAAGAATGTCAATAACTTTGTCTGATAAATTACTATAAGCAGTCAATTGGAGTTATATTGATTATATAATTTAATTGGTTAATCTAACCCCAATGGTTAACCGTTTTATAGTCAGCTCAGCAGGTTGGAACAGATGGGGGTACATAATAGCTAACAAGTTAAAACAAGAACTTGCTTTGTTATAAAAATATTAAACTGCTGAAGCCTTTTATATATTTTATTTAGTAATCAGTGTCATATTTATTAAAAAATAATTGTTTTTCAGCTTCTACCTCATATTAATGGTTACAACCACGTATCAAAAATAGCATCCGACACTAATGTGGAGAAAACCCTTGTGAAATCATGTATACAAAATTTAGTCTATTACGGGGTGGTGAGTAAGCTGACGTTATTTTTATTAGTTTTATTTATTTACATACTAGGTTTACCCCGCATGTGTTGCAATACCACCTAGAGAATAAATATTTTTTGGACCAAGAAACCTTGTTAGTGTGTACCAAAGTTTTAGCTGATCAAGGGCTTCTGACCATATAGAGGACAAAAATGAATACACCGCCCCCTATCGCTCTTGTGATATTTGGTGATTTTTTTCCAGACCGAGGGGGGTCCATGCGGCAATTTTAATTATTACTCCCTGACCAAAAACAAGGGGTTTGTAAGTTTAATGTGTGCATCTGAGTGTGTATTGTAACTCCCATTTGCTCCCAAAGCTGATGGCATGAGATAGTTTTAAGCTAAAATTTATGAAGATCTTGTTCAAATGTTATAAGGTTATCAGCTCTTTTCAAATTGTTGAAAGGATCTGAGCAATTTTTAGTGTTTTAATCGACTCGAAATGTACTATACTATGAATGATATAAAAATAAAATAGTTGCATAAACTTGATTTGATGCTGTGGCATCATCTGGAAGCAGCATTATATACAACTTCTTACCAAGAAACAAGACGGATAGTGCTAAAATGGTCTCAATAAACAGTATTTTTGTTTGGGGTTTTTTATTTTAATTTTCAATTTTATATTATATATAGACTATGTTAAGACGGTTTGTTAATCCTTTTCCAGGTAGTACTGATTCCAGTGTTGAAATTCAGTAACATGTACCGAGCCACACCAAGTCTGAGCAGACTGTTCAGTGACCCCGAGATGCAGAAGTCATGTATCTCGTTCCTCAGCAATGGTTGCGAGAACAAAGAAAAAGTAAGCTTAATATTATCTCATTTAAAATAACCTGACTTGATTTTATTCTTAATTTAAATGTGGATGTGAGATTCTTTGTCTTTTACGCTTCTATCTCCAAAGCGATCCTACTTATTATATGGTATTCTGCTTAGCGAAATTTACATTAACTGGAGCGAAAAAGCGAAAAATAAACCGCCAGCGAAAGCAAGATATATTTGTTTATATAGTATTTATTTTATGAAAATAGTAGGCAGGTTACCTGGTGTTAATTATCAGCAACTCATGAGCATTTCATGCACCAGACATACCACAAATGTGTTGCAGGAAATGGAAGTCACGAAAATAATTTTACACAGATTATCTGGGCTTGTGTGCAGTATTCAATAGGCTACAGTTGGGCCTAGCAATAAGGTCCAGGTTTTTGATTTTGGGAGACTTGACTCAAGTCATATTTAATGGGAGAATTACATTTTTCAATCTTACTCTCGTAACCTGGTAACAATTAGTTAGGTGGGTTTACGAAATCTTGCTGTCAAAAATAAACGCACTGACAGCTAATTCCTACAGGTTTAAAGCGAAGACAAAAACCTAATGTAAATTTTTATAAAAGTGTAGTCTCGCCTGATATGCGTAGCTTGTGATTTGTCAGGGTAAAGTTAGTGTATTTGGGGGTAAGTGGGGATTGAGTCCCTTAGTCCGCCCTCTAGTTGCTAGAGTCAAGGCATTAAATGATAATTGATTACCTTCATGTATGGTTTTCAGCCGGTCCTCTCGGATATTCTGGGAGTTCTCTGCTCGCTACAACAAGGTACAACTCTGAGAACAGTCTGCGAACGCTTCTTCCCTTCTCCAGGAGTGCCCTTCGACGTCCGTCGTTTAGTTGTGTTCGCTCAAATACACGGTCTTGTTAAGTGTTTAAAAAGGTAAATAAATAAAACAATAATTTCGATATTTCTTTAATGAATATTAATTTTAATAGTCAGAGATTGTTGAAATATTCCAAATGAAAAAAAAAATCTGTTTAATAACTAGTTCGCCATCTTGGGTCCATTTCAGCTATGCTGGATTTAAGGTCACATCACGCCTAACCATGCATTGTCATCCAAATTAAACGTTAGACAAAATTTCAGCTCAATCGGTTGAAGATATTTGCATCAAAATTAAATTGCAAAATTCTACCCTAACAAACATAGTTACATACATACAAACATTGCAAGTTAAATCAAAGCTTGTAAAATAGTTTCATTTCTATAACATTGTTGTATGCTTTTAGATATCCGGTCTATGTGCGTAGTCCGGTCCGACCCAACGGTTTCACCTCACGCTTGGACTCCATGCTCGGCATCAAGCGACTCTTCACCGGGAGACATAACGTTGACGAGATATGCTGCCTTGCTCGGATAGACCTGATGACCCTCGATCAGATCATAGAGGACGACCCCAATGTTGCTATTATATGGAGGTAGATTAGGAGCTGGTAATTCAAAGATAAAAATTGGTCAAGTTTTCCATACCATATTAGAAGACCATGTTACATTCTTAAATACTTTTCTAAAAACAACCAATATGTTAATGAACTCCAAAATACATTTGACCAGTTTTTATTATTGATCAAAACAGCAATACACTGAGCATTTCAACTCTATATATTACCATTCATAGGATAAAACCCATTGACAGACAGTCTGACAGCGCGGTGTAAAGGGTTCTGTCGACAGAAAGTTACATGTTTTAATAACATATTAGGGTAATAATCCTTGAAAACTATTCAAGGATTAGTACCCTAATATGTTATCAGGGATTTGAGGTTTTGAAAAGCAATAATCGAGAATATCATAGAATTATACAATCAAATTAAGATATTTGTTGGTAGAATAAATACATTAATGGCTTATGCAGACTGAGGACGGCACTGCAAAAAATATATATTTAAATTTTCTTTATCTAACATTCCTACAACATAACTAGTGGTAATGAGGTACTGATTTTAATGCTTAGAGATGATCAAATGACGGTATACATTATGTAATTTGTACCTTTATACAAAAAATTCTTGTATATTTTATAATCTGAATCTCTGAAATGGCTCTGTCATGAAATTTAATATGTGGAATTTTTCGAACTGAAAACTGAACTATTTTTTTTTACTTAATAAAAAATATTCAGTAAAGCTCGGTAATCCACACTTATTATCTATTCATATAATTATATTGTTTTCTAAAAATTAAATATATATATTTTCTAGTTACATATGAATTTGCGTCATCAGTCTGCATAGACCAAAACCCAGCATCCCATCACATGATGCATCTCAAATATTGTGTGAGAAAATAAAACAAAAGTAAAAAATGTCGCCTATATTGAACTTATTTAGCTTAGATTATTTATTGAAATTGACTTAATTGTGCATAACTGATCTAAATTATAATAAATTCTAATTTTAAAATAATTTATGGTTGAAATTGATAGGTGAGATGCGCTGGCGCCGTCGGTTTAATAAATTGTGATGTTTAGGTTTTTTTTTAATGTTGGCCCAGTTTACTCTAAAAGGAAAGCAATTCATACATTTCTATCACATTAATTTAATATATTAGATTTAATTATTTATTGAAATATTAGAATATGCTGTATTTATTATCTGTAGTCGAAATGAATGAGTATGATTTGTATATAACTAATTTACATAGAATAACACGGAATATCACACTTAGATATCGATACCTCCCACGTAAGTTATTGTAAGCCACAAAATTGCCGTTAGCGTTTTTACTGAATACTACACGAATTTGCATTGCTTAATGCATTCAATGTGAAAAAATACCAAATATCTTTTTTTTTTCAAGGAAAGTTACAACAAAATACGCCTGAAAAAAGCGTATTTTGTTGTAACTTTCAAACTAAAACGGATTAAAAGTGCTCTACTGTAAAATTGTAATTTTGGGGTTACAATAACTTATAGGTAGGATACTTAAGGTATCGATATTATTATTATGTGAATTAATAACCAACAATGAATTATATTTTTTGATTATAGATTGTATAAACATAAGGAATTATGAGGCCCGAAATTTCTGTTTGAAACGGGCACAGATTTTTAACACCAAATAGTATAAACGTGACAAGTCTATAGTTACAAAATATTCTACATTGCTAATAATTTAAAATACAATATAATTGCGTGAAAAATGTTAATAGTTCACATTTAATATCATGAAAGATTTTCGTTTTATTTACTTTCAGTTAAAATTTCGTCGCATCTCTACATGTGAACGAGAATACTGCATAATTTTACATAGACTCCATTTTGAATATGTACCTTTTTAACACTAGCTTTTATTTATTATTAATTCATTCTCGTGACTTCGTCTGTGTGGAGACTTCCATCTCTAATTACTTAACTATACCAAAATACAAATTGATGATTTTTTTCGGCTTCAGCTGTTTAAGTGTGAAAATGCAACAAACAAACGGACGGACATTTTGCATTTGTAATATTAATATGGATTTAATTATTTAATTAAAATTAATACAAAAGTGCAATAAAATTAATACAAAATCATGCAGTGTTCTCGCTCTCCTGTAGTTATTCATTTCAACTTACGTTGCGGTAGCACTTATATAAACGAACCTTAAATGACGTTTGATCCCTTGATTTTTTCTATACCTTGCAATTACTACTGGGTTATCGCAATTTACGTTGGAAAAATAAAAATTTTATAAATATTAATACTTTGCCATGCCGTCACCAGTCTACGCAAGTAATTTAAGCTTTGGTTTCATAGGATCACGTTGCCTGTTTTTTAGCGGTCGCTTTATGTCTTCAGATGACATGGATGCTGATAAGCAATAATGTGTCACCCTACAAAAAGTCAAATTTAGACATAACGTAATTCAAAATATTTTCTAATCATCTAAAATAAATAAGCACGAAAAAAGTTTCTTAGTATAATGTTTCGAATTTCCAGTGTGTTTCATATTTTGCAATGTATGCAATAATCTCATATATTTTAAAAACTTATTATTAGGTAAAACGTTTTATTAAACCAATCTGCTTTTATTTCATTATACATTTTATCAAGATAGAAAAGAACAGATGGATATATTTCTTCAAACAAATTTATTTAGAATACGTTTAACATCTTTGGACGCCATTTTCTTAAAATAATGTCCGTATTACATAATATTGCTTATCAGCGTACACATCACTCAAACTTTAGTATGGAAATTATATGGCACGGTTTCCTAGAAAGCGTATTTTTACGCCGTCTAGTCAAGTTCTCAAATCGCCCGCAATATTGCGTCTATAATTTAACGGACGCAATCCTAAGAAACCATAGTATAAGCGACGATATTTATTACTTAATATTAGTTTCATAGTCTTCCTCTTTTCTCCACAGATTATAAAATTCAAACTAATTAAAACTGTATTGAAATTCCCAGCGCGTATAGAACTGTGTAAAAAATATCGTATTTTTTTCCTATTATCTGTGTAATATTTTAATAGGTACGTACTATTTTAGTGTTTATGACAATAATATAAGCTCGTGATAGTTGTATAGTGAGTGTTCAGTAATATTTATGTTTTATATGATATTTCATTTTTTATTTTTATACCAAGCGACAACGGTGTCTCGAGAATAATGCATAATAATCACTATCACAAGTATTTAATAAGGCATGTATTTAATTTATTAAAATGCATTTTAAACACGATCACTATTCTAGTATTTCTGTTAATTTTTTTTTATTTGTATATAGAGCTCATTTCATATCGCGTGTATATTTGACGTGAGAAGTATTATTTCAAATTATCTGAGAACCAGTGACTTTTTTTTAATTTATTCTTTTCTAATTATTTTTTTTTTTGTATTATATTTATTCTTTCGTGTGTTTGTTGGAGAATGGTGTTAAATAAAATGTTAGATATAAGGTTTTCAGAAATACAACATTTACAAAAGATACACAAAAAAAAACATAATTTTTAGATTTCATAATATTTTTTTTACGAAATTTTTGTTGCATTTCTGCATGTAACCATCTAGATAATAAGGCACATTCGATCTACATATTTATGCAATAAAGGTACAGACAGACGCGCACGTGTATAAACTTTTTAACATTTTGTCTAAAATTATATAAAATTGCATTTCAATATACATATTTCTCATCGTCTTATATTCGGTCGGACCACTGTATTATCTATATTTAATTCGATTTTAAAAGTATAAATATTATAGTCTTAATTCTGAATTAGTATTAACATTATCAGCATACTAATTTGCGCTATAGCAAATAGAAAACATTTGAGTTTTTAGTTTGAGTATGTATTTAAATGTGTATATATTGCGAAAATAACGTATACGATAAATTATCGCAAAATGGTTAAATTAATAAACAAGAGACATTACGAGTTTTCTTAGGGCGCTCACTCACTGATAACAATCGCCTGTAATGTAACAGTCCAGATTCGAACGTTACATTGTTACATAACTGAGGATTACAGTGCGCAACCTGTAGTAATAAAATTTGTGTAACACCCGTGACGTGTAATATTATTTTTAAAACAATTTATTCAATTGCAGCCGAATGCTCGAATTCGAATTTAGATTGTTACATTACATTCCCATCGCTATAGACTACATTAATAAGAAACATATCGTTTCGACTACAATGCTGTTATGTATTTAACCATTGATAAGTTATAATCTCATGGATTTTAATATTGATCAAATAGTATTATAAACATATCTAGTGTTATAAATTTTTTTCGACTGTCACAACTTGTCATATAATAAATAGGTAAAGTTTTTTATGTTTAAATAAAACATTACATAAAGCTTAAATAATTCCACCGCTGCTCTAAAAAACCCATGTATGTACGAGGTGGCGTAAAAGTAGTGTCGTAGTTTGAATTTGCTGCTATTTTGTTATAAATGTAAAAACAGCTCTGTTTTCATCAAAAAATTTATTTGAAAGACCATTATTAGTAACATTAGTTGGAAAAAATTATATAGTTCAAATGCCACCTCCCGAATTGATGCATGATTGCGTTCGTTTTACGGCATTTTGAATTGTTGCTCGCAAAACATCTGACTCCGTATTGGTGATTTCTTCATCAATGTTAGATTTCAAGTCTTGTAAGGTAATTTATTTTCTGTATATCTACATCATAAATGTCAAAGCACACTGACATTTGGTGCCATCTGTCAAAATCGCGTCCAATTCAAACTATGACACTACTTTGGCGCCACCTATATAATTTACACTGCCATTCTATTAAGGTATGTAATTTGTAATCGTAGTTTCGAAACTCAAATCGGATTGATGTAAATCTCGAGATTAGAATGATGTGAATATTTTTTATAATTATATTATTAGCGTACTTATCCACTGCCTAATAATAATGAAATCATTGGGGATGATTCCGTTTAGCCACTCCAAACTATCCACCCAAAGGGGTATAATCGGAATCACGTGTCCGTTGGCCATTCCGGCCCTTTATTAGAATTTCGTTAAGCAAAATAAACCAAATTCTTTTCTGAAGATAGATTAAATTAAATTAATATTACATTAATTGATAAAAAAATAAATTAATCGTGTTATTTAAACTCTTCTAATGTACATTTGTGACTCTTTTTCGAAATTTCTTTCATACGAAAATTATGAGTTTTTTTAAAGATAATAAATTTATTTATTATGTAAGCAGTTATTTTAGCTTTGACATTTCCGCTTCACGTAGACTACATAAGGGGATAATCGGAAGAAAATTAATATACGAAATTCGTTTATCCTCCCCGGGCAGGGTGGTTAAACGGATACACATCCCGATTATTACCCTAAGGGTGGATATTTTGCGGTAGCTAAAGGGAATCATCCATCATTGCTATTGTGTCTTTTAATGTAGTCAACGTTTCTAATGGTGCTGCCACACTGCAGTTGTTATGCTCGTCAGTTTTAATGAAATCTTATATCGAAAATATAACATTTGTTATTTTATTAGTGTTGTTGCATTAAATGATTAATTGTAGTGGATTTTTGTTTTATACCTTGTTTCACGTGTGTTGGTCTAAACACGAGGCGTGTCCGAACTCGCGTATGGTACAGTCGAGTGAACAAGACTCAAAACATTGAATTTTTATGGTATGACGGTATATTGTTATAATCTTATTGAAAATTTTTAGCCTTTACATGATATTTATAATCTATTTGTCTTCACTTGACTTTTTTGGTAAATAAATTCATCCTGGAACGAAATTTGCGACTTTTCGAATAATTGTCCTGATTCAGTAATAATGTTATAAACTATTTGATAAACACATTCGATATGAATTTAACTAAAAAGTACAAAAAAGCAATGAAATAATTATTTAAATACATTAATTTTACATATACAATAAAATAATAAGCATTCATTAAAATTAAAGAAAGTCGTTTAGGACTGTCCTGGTGCTTAATTTAGTATTCTGCGCAGGGTAATGCGCATAGCTCAGACCATCACACTTACGTGAATCGAGGTATAATATAGTTCATAACTACAATGTGTTAGCACCATAATCGTGTTCATGAGGATTTTTTTTATTATAGTACAATTAAAATGTGCCTTTAAGAGCAATGTTATTAAATTTTGGGCGTATGTCTAATCGGTCCTTTCATTGACGTGACGCCGTGTGGCAATATATTGGAGCTGTGAACGTTTTGTGTATTTATATCGATATTTGTGAACGACATTGTTTTTTATAGAGACAAGAATATTAACCCATTAAGCGCCAATATTACACGAGCAGCATTTTAAACCCAAATCCTTTATTTTTTTTAAACGGGTGTACTCGCACGAGTACAGCGACCACAAACTTATTGAATAGTACGTATGTAAAAGTTAACTTACAAAAACTAACTGTACCCAAACGAGTACGACGGCGCTAAATGGGTTAAACACATGCACCATACAGGCAATGTGCTCTTAACGATAAAAATCAAAGATCGAGACAATAAAAATTTAAGTCAAATGTAAGTTTGATATCGAGGAAAAATTTTAAAAAAATGTATTTCGAAGTGAATTGTTTATTAAATATAAAGTTAAAGTTAAATTTTCGGACAACAACAATTTTTTGCGTTCTAAAAAATGTTAAGAATAAAAAAGATTTAAAAATTAATTCATTATTTACGATTTGAAAATATTCCGCTGGTTTTAATGAATCAATAGTTTCAACAAACAGCTAACACTTAATCATTTTATAAATAAGCTAACTGGCGCCCGCGACTTCGTCTGAGAAAACTTAAACTAAATAAAATTCTAAATAATTGTAGCCTAAGTTACTCCTTATAACATTAGCTAATAATAATGAAAGTGCCGTCAAAATTTGCCAGCCGTTTCTAAGATTAGCCCGAACAAACAGACGGACAGACAGACAAAAATTTTATATAATTTTTTCATGTGAATTTCCCATATACTCATATGCATTTAATGAAAAGCTGTTCATTCGAAATAACAGACACTAAAATTTTATTTATTAGTATGGATATAGTGCAATGAAGTTTTCGAAAAAGGAACTAACGTGGAATGTTTCGTTTCGTCCTGTCCACTGACGAGGAACGATGTCTGGGATACTTTTTTGTCCGTCGTAATTGAACATATAGAACTGTATCGCGTAATATACGAGAGACTAAAATGTCTCTTAACAAGTCTTCTGAAAGAATCCCTCGCCTGTGCACGCCTTTATTATATGGACGCTGATATGCAATACTGTGTCAAGCCACACGGACTTCATTTTGAGAAAATGGCGTCTAAAGGTGTCGAACCTATTTTTAACACATCTGTTTGAAGAAGCATATATCCATATTTTCTTTTCTATTTTGATAAAAAATATAATTAATTAATAGCAGATAGGCTAGTAAAGAGTTTTATCTAATAATAAGTTGTTCAAATATATGAAATTTATGCATAATCCAAACTATGGAACTCACTTCAATATTCTAAACATTAGATTAAGAAACTTTTTTCTGAGCTTATTTAATTCAGATGACTTGATTTTTTCTGTATAATGTTAAATACGAAATGCATTATCAGAATACATCGATATCTCTTTTTGTGGGTTGACACATTATTGCTTATCCATATGTATGCTGATAACCAAAAAAATTTAAGCCCACAAAAAGTCAAATTCGGAGATTTGATGTATTCTGATTTAACATTATTAAAAAAATAATTTAAATAAATTAATTAATTTAAACTAAATAAGCACAAAAAGTGTCTTAATTTAATGTTTAGAGAATTGTGTTTTTTGCTATATGCAATTATATGTCTGAACTTTACCTTAACTTATTATTAAAAACTTTTTATTATAAGAATCTGCTTTTAATTGCATACACCTTATCAAAATAGAAAAGAAAAGGCGTATATATACGTCTTCAAATAAATTTATTAAGAAAAGGTTTGAAAGATGCATTCAAAATGAAGTCCGTGTGACATAGTGTTATTGCTTATCAGCTTCCATATGTCTTGTCGAGTTTCGGTTTGCATGTCGTTCACGTTAACAGTATTATTGTGTTAGGATTTCATTATTTTTATTCTGTATTTAATTATATTTTACACTATTTGCACGTGCAACCCTAGATTGGGAAAATTTGTATTTTTTTTTTCTTCCCGTGTATATATCGAAATTAATGTATATATGAATCTTGACGACGTCTCTATATGATGAAATGTGTTTTGTATTTTGAAATAATAAATGAATAAAGTGCAATGCAAATCAAATATATAAGCAGACGAAGACAAAATACTTCAGTTCCTTCATTTACTTTTGTTAACCGTTTTTATTTAGATTTAGATGAGCTTTAATGTTATCAGCAAACATTTTTGAAACAGATTTTTTAGTTCTTTTTTTTCAAATATCAATAAACAGTATAGTTCGCGAGAAAAAAATAGTTTCTCATTTCCATTTTAATTCGCCTACAAAAAAAATGTCAAATGTTACGCAATTTTGTTTAGACGCGCTTGACTTGGACTTGAAGAGCGCATGCTTATTAGAGACAATAAAACATCCAAGCGCAAAAAATATCACGATGAATTCAGAAATGACCTCACAATTCTAGTTTTTTTTATTTAACTATCTAAAAGCAATCGCCTTTTTTATTTTTATTATTGAATTATTTTTGTTAATATTTCTTAAGTAACCGTAATATTGTATTATGATTTCCGAAAGATAATTTTAAAAATATTTGCATTGCACTTTTGTTAAATTGTAATGTGTAAAATTAATGTTTAATGAGTAATATTAAAAACATATCGTTGCTACAATTGTATATTTGGAAGCGTTTCTCGTGCCTCATTGGATAATTTGTATAATGGTCTCGTCGGCGGCACTCTGCCGTACAGACAGCTTTACTTATGTACTTATATTTTTTCATTAAGTATTTATTACTAGTACAAATTTAGGTAATGGGTGTAGTATTAAAACTTTTATATTATTTATTATAGGCCTAAATGTTTGAGTTTGAATGTTGAAAATGCTTCGTCAATCAGTCGTGTTCGTCGTCATTGAATTCATGTTGTAAATTCCCATAGATATGTATCTCAGTCGTCCATTAATAATATTCATTTAATAAATTTCTTAATATTTATAATTTCTTTTAATTTATTTCCTGTCCTACAAGTAATGTTCGCAACTTTTAACAAAATTTAGTTCGTACTAAAAATATTGAAAAGTAAGAATAAAATTCATATTTTATTTATTAACAGCCAAATATGAACAATGTAGATATACATTTTGTATCGAATGTGAGAAAAATAAAAGAAATTTATTTATTTTAATCTTTATTTCTACCGAATAACATAAACAATTATATAATTATCACAGTAAAGAAGCAAGTATCGGGCGAGATGACAATATTATCTTTGCAAAATATTTAGACATTATAATATAATAAGCACCCCATACAGCGAATACATAGCACGCGAAATTATCAAATAACAATTTTTTTTTTAATATCTTACATCCTCTGGAGTGTGACCTTATTTAGTTTTTAATGTGGGTGGAGCCTTGTTAGTTACAATTTGGACATTAGTTGCTCATAAGTTGTAAAACAAAATTTAAATATCTTAATCGATTAAAAATATCGTCAACAGATACATGATAAGGTAACTCTCAAGCCTGTTCAGATGGTTCTGTTATTTGTGATTCTATAAAATTACTGTCACAGGTCAGGGGTGGTGTTCTTGACGCGTGACGATTTTTTAAAACGTGCATTTCAATGGTAAAAGGAAATTAAAACGACATTGTGGAAATAAAGTGATAAAATTTATGTCGAAGACAAAAATGTACTGATGACTTCAATTAGACCTTCAAAATATTTTTGCTTTTAAAATATTAAAAATGTATTTAAAACCTAATGACCATATAGATCAGATAGGAAGATATTACATTACATTTAAAATTATAATATGATTTTGAGTTTTTTCATTGCCGCGTTCATAATTCTCAACTTAGCTAACAAAGATATTCCATAATAAATGTGATATTATCATGTACTTACATGTATTAGTTGATATATTTTAATCGTTATTTCAAAACTGTAACATTACTACTTATTCATAAAATAATAAAATATCTTACATGAATTAATAAAACATTTGGACTTGATTCACGCACAAAAATAATATCTTTAAAACTTAATATTAATGGATTCACTATTAATATTGAGATTATTTATTCGTGTCTAATCGTGAATCATTGTTATCCTAACACGTCTGTTGTTTTATATTTTTCTTCTTCAGTGCAACTAATTATTACATTTTATAAATATGATTTAAATATTTTAACAGTTACAACACTAAGTACGAGTACACGTATAACAACACCAAGATATACGAAAATTCTAACATTTATATTTATCGAAAAATTGCAGTAGACGTTTATAAAATTTCGTATTTTAAATGCAATTACAAAAAACGATTCAATAGTTTGTCACTGAATAATTTCATGCATGATTTCGGTGGTATTTTAAAATATATTTCTTAATTAAACCGCCAAACCACAGTTTCACTTGATAATTATCTTACAAGCCGGGACTCTGTTAGCTCCGCTGCGGGTTGTCGACTTTACAATACGGCATAAACTTATTCACGAAATTATATCAATGTATGCTTAATTAATAAATTTTACCACACATAAATATGATTACACTTACTTAATGATTAATCTTGATAATAAATATAAATTGATAACTCGCTACTACAATTAATACTTTTGAAAGAAAGGAAAGATATATATTAAAAATAATATAGAGCTCGTAGGTTAAAAGAAATCGCTACACAATTCTATACAATCATATCAGGATATGCCATGTTCCACAATATGTTTGTATTTATAAAATAACCTTTCATTTGTGACTTTACAGAATTTACAGAGTATATATACAATGAACATGACACTTTTGTTTTTATTTGTTATATATAAAATAATCTACATTTTCATTTAAAAATTCCCAGAATTTACAAAAAAAATTCAGGTAGGTAATGCAAAACAGCACGGCGATAATTAATAATGAATCATAATCAAGTTTATATGTATATAATTATATCAATATGTAAATAGGTATACAAGTGGTATTTGGCACGAAACATTGATCAAAAGATCGTTAATTACTAAAAAATATATTCTCCGTGAAAAAGAAATGTGTATGAGTTACGTGTTATAAAATAAGTAGATATTTAGTTGCTGTTTTGTTATTTCTGCACTAGACAGCTTTAAATCGTAAACAGTTATTTAATGTCATGTTCTATCATTTTGATATTTTTGTTATTTGTATTGTTTACTAATATAATAATAAATACATTTATTCTATTTAATTTTTACGAATATGGCTTATAATTAATTATGTCACATCAAAAATTATGCTTGTTAATCCGATGACGTAACTAACGATCTTAAAAGAGCATCTTTGAGGTAACATAATGTATATAAAATACATTTAAAAATAATAATAACTTATAAATATTAATTGATTATGTAGAAAATATACTCACAGATAGACCGTTGAAAGGTAAAATTTTTAAAATATTTTCAGAAACCCTGAATTCCGCAAGACACCAAAAACAGTCTTATAAGAAGAGTTAAGTCATTAATAATACTTTTAAATCTGTCCAAAGTAGTTGAAAGTAGTCGGAAAAGATACATTAATAAATAAATTTGCGAACATTTAATGAACATAGTGATAGGAAGCGGTACACAAATTATTCTAATTTCGCAATTGTAAAAATATTTATCGGTCGGTTCGCAAATATCTACAAAGGAACATTAAGAATTAAGGATGCTACATGTTCGTCGCATCATTTAATAATGAAAGTGAAGAAATATTTAAAGATAAACACTTATTCTTATCTATATTGCTAACATCCAGATAATCATCAAACGCCTTTTCGTAATTGATGACGTCAAAATATTTAAAATGCG
Organism: Hypolimnas misippus; assembly: GCA_037950945.1. NCBI lineage: Eukaryota > Metazoa > Arthropoda > Insecta > Lepidoptera > Nymphalidae > Hypolimnas > Hypolimnas misippus. The sequence continues at coordinate 1,419,399 of JBBEEQ010000001.1, forward strand.
CTAATAATGGACGCTACACTTTGGTATGTACCGGTGACGAAGATAAAGATGCCAAGGAATATAATAAGCATATCCTTCCAAATCATGTAAGAAGGTACGGATTTTTGCTTCTGGTAAGTGGCCACGAGCTCGATGACGGGAGGGAACATGAGGGCCAAGGCCGTGCTGCTGATCGCCCCCACCAGCGAGATAAACAGCCCCAGTTGTGGTATGGACTCCGCTAAGATAACTGAAGTGAAATGTTGCAATTTAGTATCCACAATGATAAAAGGATTTATAATAAAACGGCCTACTTTGATAATATTCGTGTTATATCACCACTCAATGACAAATTCTTGTAATTTTCCAAGATAATATCATGTTTTCGAGATACGATAGACATTCGGATAAGTACAAATTTGACACAAATATTTTAAATAGATAGATAGGTACATAGTTCCGAGATCGATTTTGATTTTGAAACAGATCATGGGATGTTATTGAGAACTGTTGACTGCGGAGCGTATAATTAAATATAAATAAACTAACATTATACATTTCAATATATAAGATGTATCACTCTGATTAAAAACCGATAAAAATAAAATTTCAAAGTGATGGTACCATTAAATATACCTAAAACTATAAAATTATTCGAAAGTGGTTGAAAAGCCAATTTCGATAAAGATTACTATATTTTGAAGAATTTACTTACATGTAAGCATCACCATCAAAGCGCGGTATCCCAGTTCCTTAGCGACTGCGTACTTTTCTCCGTATTTCTCGCGCAGGGAGGGCCAGGTTATAGCAATGGGCACATAGAATTGCAGCGGGTAGGTCAGCAGCATCGCCACAGTGATCAGGATTTGAACCACCGTGCTGAGTCTGTGTATTTGTATAGAAATAAAAATATAGGTTTTATATTAAAATTGGAGGACCAGACAGACGTTGTCCTGACTAACAGTTCCGCTACTTACCGAGACCAAATATGAATTTAAATAATTTAGGGATCCTATTAAAAACACAAAAATGTTATTAAAATTAATCCAGCCACATAGGTAGATATCAGTTACAAAGATACAGAGCAAAAAAATATATACAGAAACATAATAATAAAAAAACAATCCATCGTTATTATATTTTTTTTTGTTTACGTTGAAAAAGATTTTTAGTCATTCTTTCATCATCAACAATTGAACGATTTTGATAAAGTTATCGCAATAAGTATCATAACAAGTGAAAAGTATTAAATAATCCATCTTACGTATTTCCTGGTTTTAAGTTAAGAGTTAGGCTGCCAGCTACATTCTCTCCCCACTTCAGATAACCGAGAAATCCAACAATAAGAAAGATGCCGGCTACGATCACCATTCCCACGTTGAGTACACCTAATGGTTTTTGGAATTGTTCGCGATTTTTCATTTCGTTCTTCAACGGTAGTACCTGTGATTGTTAAGCGATAGATATGTTATTAATTAAATTTTATTGGATATTTTTCTTGGCAAAAGGTCACCTGATGTTAAGTAATCACCGCCTATGGATATTTTCGGCGCTAGAAAAGAAATGGGGAATGAAAGATACTAGGAAGTGAGGAAAGGAATGGAGAGGGTGAGGCTTCTTGCTGTCACTCGCCGTACGAAACGGAGCCATACAACATACTTCTTATTATATACACATGATATTCATCATGTGTATACACCATCGCAATATATAGTGTCATAGTTAATCATTTTAAAATATTAGTTTGTTATACTTATTGGGTATAAAAAAATAATGATAGTAAAGAAAATACAAAAAATCCAAATAATGGCGCATGATTGCGGCCGCCAATTCATGAACGCTCGTTAAAGACACAGTCACTAAACTGAGGATCATTAACAGTAAAGGTGTCTCCTGACTTCAAACACGAGAGGCCCTAATTCGTAGTGTACGTTTTTTAAATGTTTGTTACCTTAGAAATGGGTATTTTTTTTTAATTAAAATCGTTTTAGTAGTCTGGTGAGTGAAACAAAAGAACTGTCATCAGTATATTATTCAAGTACACGAAATTAAATATTTTTTGAGTCTTTATGTAACGACGAAATAATCGGCGGAGTCAAAATTGAGCCTCAACCAAGATGATGTTTTTTTGGCCAAAATTTAGATCTCGACAAGCGTCAAATGATGCGTGATAAAATACCGAATCTTACTAAATATTTGGACAAACATAAATTATTAACTATACCAGCTATGTCATACATTGAAAAAGTACACTCTTATGGTCACTGCTTAGAATATAAGTTACTTAGAATATAACTCAAAATTATAACCATATCAATCTCTAAAATTACAGTTAGCAATATTAAGAAAAATATATATTAAAACAAATTAAAGAAATTCAAGAGTCGTCGGCGTTTGTACTCACCAAGCCAATACCTTCAAAAGCATAAACCGCGGTACCAAAATAAAGAGGCAATTGATGCCAAGAGGCCAAGTAAACCCTCGACGACACGGGTGGCAGGTCTTGCGTGGCCTCGTACAGCACCGCTCCGACTCCCAGAGCCATCAACACGTTCGCGACCGTGGAGAATGGAGTCAGATACTTCAAGTTTCGCACCATACAGAGAAGCAGGATCGGGATCACGACCAAAATCATGTGGATGGACAGCTCAATGTGGATACCGAATTGATCGCATACCTGTAAAATATATTTTCGCATAAACCTTTACGCAATTGAAAAATAAAGTTTTAATTAATTATACAAAAGTTTTCAATGAAGTTTCGTATTTGTACCGTTTCCCGTTGAAATAGGATCCTAGCGGAGGAAGCTAAAAGATTCTACCAAGAATTCTCGCCGCCTACCTTGGCCAACATATCAGTTTGGCCATTCAAAGAAGAAATGATGCCAGAGTTTTGGGCACTTTGCCTCACTGCAATAACATCGACAGATTTTTAGATTTTATATAGTTATAAATTCTTCTGTTAATATTGTTATTGTATATTTCTTTTTCCATTATTTTTGTTTGTGTGTGTTTTATTATTTATACAAAAGAGCCTACAAAAGAATCTCTTAGTTGATCGACGCACCGAGCAAGCTGTAAGTATTTAACATACAACGAAATAATTACGACGATAGAGACTTAAAATGTACAAATGTATTTAACTCACACAAAATGTATTTATCGCAGACGTTAAACTACTTAATTAAGTATACTTTTTGTTCGTGTAATACTGACACGAAAACAAAAGTTAATACCCAGTTATCAGGTTTAACTTAAAACTCGAAACTACGTCAGGGAAATCCCAATTTATAGCATATCTAACTAAGACACACACGTAAAAAATCCGTTCAATAAAAAATAGCTAAATTAAATTACTTCGACTTAATTAAAAAAAAATATTGAATCAGATGACCATTTATGTATCACACTCACCATTTTCGTATTATTAGCGATGAACACAATGTAAACACAGCAGAATCCAAGCTGAGTGATGCAAAGGAAAGTGTTCACAAGAATTTTCATGATTGGAGCCAAGGGTCGAAGTCTCACCGGTCCGTACTCGAAAACCAGTGCCACAGTGTCTGCGAAGCCTGGCGGCTTGTCTCGTTTCGTCTTTGAATAGATCTCTTCAGAACAGTTCAGCTAGTAAAGGTATAAACATAAGACTTTACAACATGACGATCTATATATTTCTTTTGCTACAAAAAATGACAGATTTAAAACTTTTCCCTGCAATATTTTCTTCAACAGCAAATGGTATCAATTTTATTTATAGTAAATTAATTTGAAAAATTAATTATTAAAATCGGTTAAGAATTGAAGTAGATATAGCGTACTATATCGCCAAAAAAATCAGTCGAATAGCTAATCTCCTTCTTTGAAGTCGGATAAACATAAAATGTTAAAACGTAAACAAAGATCGACTTCGTTTGATAACTGTCGTACGCCATAGCTTAAAGTACTTTAAGAGTAGATAGCGTTGGACTGATACAAAAAATGTTTATTAGAAGTATCAATTAATTTAAGTGTTATAATATTTAAGTGTTATAATCAAAACATACGTTAAAATTCAACTAAAATTACGAGGATAAAAATAGCTTTCATAAGCAAAAAAAACTAAAACTCTAATCGACTTTTGCGTGCAAAAATTTAGAATATTAAAAAATCTTAACAGGAAATTTTTCACGTCGAAATCTAATAATATGTCACTCGTGTAGTAAAATTTAATTTTGAACGTGAGGGTTATTACGCAAACCGTTGTTGTTGTCTTGTTTTGAATACAGTCATAGTTAAATCGTTTCGTTTTAGTACGAAAATCAGAAATCAATTGTTAAAAATGTATCACGTTGCGATAGCTCACCGGAATTAGCCTGTATATTAGACTTACAGTAATATATTCAAAAAAGTAATGTTTTAATGCATATTGAAAAACATCGAACCAATTTTGTTAAAAAATATATTTGTGTGTTAAAAATGTTTGCATTTATATTTCCACTATGACGGGAGCCAAAAACACGTGACTGAAGCTGCCTGCATTTGATTTTGTTGTGTAAATACGACCTGCTGATAGACGTCTTGTAAAAATTCTAGTATAAAAGGACGCTGATAAACAATAATGTGTCAACCCACAAAAAGTCAAATTCGGTGAAATAGATATATTTTGATAATGTCATGTTTTTAATGTTATTAAAAAATCCAATGATTTAAACTAAATAAGTACGGAAAAAGGTTTCTTAATTGAATGTTTTGAATATTGAGTGTGCTTAATATTTTGCAGTATGCAATAATCTAACATATTTGAAAAACTTATTAATAGATAAAACTTCTTATTATTCCCATTAAGTTTTAAGTCATTTTACATTGTATCCAATTGAAGGGAAAGAAAAGATGGATATATACTTCTTCAAACAAATTGATTAAGGATAGGTTTAATATATTAAGACGCCAGTTTCTCAAAATAAAGTCCGTGTAGCTTGACACAGTATTGCTTATCAAATGGGTGTTCCGACTCCGACGACTGTTGTCGTTTTTCTTTATTGAAGCAAACTTTAGGCTTTACATTTTACCTTTTTCTTCAACCTTGCAACATCTTGTATGCAAAAAGTACTTAAGGCTTATTATATTAACTTAAGGCTTGAAAGTATAACAAACAAACAAACTCATATTCAATTTTACAACATCAGTTAAGGCGATTTACAAGAAAAACTAGATAATTAAAAACCAAGTACATAAAAATATGGAAATATTACAACTATCGAACGAACACGACCAAGTCACGAGCAAAGATACCAAACACTGTATATATATCTTATTTTTTATCAGTTTAATTTAGTGACACGTTATAAAGCCTATATAGCTACGAGGGAACAGATGGACACGTATCAGAGCATGCCAAAACGATAACCCTCCTTTGACATTACCGTAAAGGTTAAAATATTACAATTTCCAGTTCCTCACCAGTATATGTTGGGCGTGTACGCAGATCACGCCGAGAATAGCGGTCATAATGGGAGCAAAAATGATCCCGCCGTTCTTGAAAGCGTCCCCCATCGCGAGCAGACCCGAGCCGATGTTCCCGCGGAACAAGTGGAGCAGCGTATCAGCGTAGCTATTTGAAAGATAAACACGTTTTGACCAACTAGCTATTTTCGACTTCAAAATAAATTTTATTCGGCTTTTAAAGCGCTTTTGTTGGTCAAGTTAAAAATGAGTATTTTAAATATAAAGCTACCACCGGTTCGGAACGTAGATTCCGAGAAGAACCGGTAGAAATCGATAGGTACTCTTTTAAAATAAATTTATACAGTGTATACTCAGTTATAGCTTATTATGATATTCTGCTAGAAAATCAACACATTATGTCCACGCACACGGTCTAGTTTGTTTAGTATTGAAATAAGTACCTTATAATTATGTTACTTTGTTTTATATTCTATGTTACTGTAAGCTTTATTCAAAATCTATTCAATATTTTTTATGTAAAGAGGCAAACATCAATAATAATCGTATCATAATATCTATACATCATATTATCAGATTTATATCAGATAAATATAATTGACGTATCTGCTCGTAATTTCAAATAAACAACTTTTAACTACATGCATACATATGCAATGATTTAAACTAAATAAGTACGGAAAAGACTAAAATTTAAAACATTGTTTTTTGATGTGAGTACCGTATATATGTATATATAACATTGTTTTTTGATGTGAGTACCGTATATATGTATATATACGGTACTCACATCAAAAAACAATGTTTTAAATTTTAGTCTGTCTGTCTGTTTATTCCGGCTAATCTCTGGAACGGCTATATCGATTCAGACGGGACTTTCACTAGCAGACAGCGAATGTTATAAGGACTAATTTAGACTACTTTTATTTTATAAATTTTATTTTATTAGCCAGGAATTGAACCCGTTAATTTAAAAAAATCCACATTCTGTATTATTGTACCATCTTATAATGTCTCGTATAAGGATTAAAACCTGGGAATTCATAGTATACAGCAAACTAAAAGAATAGGTTTTTTTTTTTACAAAATGCTTTAAATTAATTTGAGTAAAATAGCTCCTTTCTCGCGAGGCACCACAGAATACAGCCTTGCTATGTATAAGACATACCATCATCTAGTCCACGCGAACGAAATTGCGGGCACAGTTAGTTAGAAGTAGAAGTTAGATACTTGTAGGACATCCGGAAGGAATCCGGGTTTGTTAATTTATGTTTTTGTTTTGTACATAATGTTTGCAATTTACAAACCGATTATAATTATTAGTTCTATTGAGTAGAATATCAATTAGATCGCGCTTAAATTAGATTAATGTCCAATGGAAACTGACAAAACCGAAGACAAAGGGACCAATTATAATATACCATTGTTTCATATTATACGATTAAAATTAGTTCTTTTTTTATTAAAAATAAATTAAAAAATAAATTTAATACTTACGACGTGGGATGGCTCACTTGATGATGTCCATCATTTCCGCTCTCGATGTTCAACTGACTCTTGCTCTGCAAATTAATAATTTGCTCCTGAGACTGGAAGGCGCTGTATCCTTCCGTCGTAGTACTGAAAGTATTTTTTTTTTATTAATACTTAGATATACTTAAATACAATAAGTACTTAATTGTAATATATTTATCATGTAATCATACGCAGAATAATTTATTGAGAATACTCGCTAGAATCTAATTTAGAAATATGAAAATTTGTCCAGACGAGGATAATTATTTGCGGTATTTTCTCCGTTCAAACAGTCTGCCTTACTACAGAGGATTTAAACATACGTTTATACAAATCTGTACTATAAATCCGCGTGTAAGGACTATTTTGAGTTAAACATGCTTTAGATATAGATTAACATTCATTTAAGTGAGTTTAATACAAGTCTAAAACCTAATTTATCTGTCAAATGTAAAGTATTAATAGTTTTTTTTAAGATTTCACTCGCTGTTAAGCAATTTTCATAATACTTGTTAAATGTTTACTGCCATACTACAAACGACGTAATAAAACCATTAAAATTGCTTAAAAGATAGCAAAATCATGAAAACTTATTAATATAAAATGTCACACTTTACTTTTGACAGCGAATATAGGCTTTAGACATCTGTTAAGCGTATGTTAACGTTAAATGAAAATTAAATGTTACGGATTTTTTTAAACACGCGTTTTACATATGTTTAAATCTTTTGTAGGAAAGCAGTTAAATTTTAAACACTGTTTAGCTCACACGTGTTGAACGTGGTTTTATTGGGTCTTTTGTAGTATGACTGACTCTGAAAATCAGAAATTATAAAAAACTCTAGAATTGCATCGTCTAACACACGTTATGGTCACTACATAATAACATGCAAGTTCTAAACGATCTACTTGGACAGACGAAAAAGTATACCGAAGATTGTTCTTTGTCTTAGACGAGAATTAGTGTCACTCACTCTTCTATGTATAAAACAACTCTGTACCCTAATAACAGATACATAAGTATGTATAAAACCTGTGAATATCAAAAATAAGGTACTGACAGGAAACTCTTTCAGGTTTTCAAACAGACAACTGTAAATGAAACTTCGAAAGACAACTTATAAGTGTAATTCTTGTTTTATATTAAATCATATATACATTTCTATGGGAAATCTAGATATAAGTAGTGTTGAATAATTATAAGTATTACGTTTCGTAAAACACACGACTGACATATTCCCATTGCGGATAATAGATTACTGTTGAACCATACAATTTCTGCACCATTAGGACTGTTTCAATATCAGCGCAAAAATATTTACTTAATATATAATCCGAAATAATCTTTTCACGGAAAATAATATCTATGTATTAAAAATAAATTTCATCTTTCCGGTTCCTCTCGATAGATTCACATTTCAATCCGTCTGCAATTTCCATTATAGCACTTACTAGCTGTGCCCCGCAGTTTCACCCTCATTATTTGAGAATAAATTATTATAATTATATAATGTTTACCTTCCCTACAATTTTTCATAGATTTCATTTTTTTTTGTTTATTAATTAAAATAAATAAAAAATTTGTAATAGAAGTCTTCATCATCATAATTTCAGCCGTCGTCTAGCAGACGTTCTACGTCCACTTCTGGACATCGGTCTCCCCTAAAGATCTCAGTAAAATAAAGATAAAAGATAAAGATAATAAAAGTAGCTGAAGTTATTCCTCATAACATTAGTCAGTGTGTGAGAGATTAGCCGTAACAAGCAGACAGACAGATAAACATTTTAAAAATTGTGTTTTTATGTAAGTACCATGTATACTTTTATACGCATTTAGTTAAAAGCTGTTAGTTTAATATCAACAGACACTTCAATTTTATTTATTTGTGTAGATGATATGATTGACTCGCAAAGTGATTATTCGATTTTATATAAAAATATTATCGGTTAAAATTTATTTTTATTTGAAAAACTTTTTAATATACACATCTACTTTTAATTAATCTTACCTTAAACCTCTTATCATATAGAGAAGGAAATATGGAAACATATTTCTTCTGTTTGAAATTAGTACTTTATTTAGAATAGGTTTGTAATGTTTAGACGCCATTTTTTCAAAATGATGTCACGTCACACTGACTTAATTTTGAGAAAATGGCGTTGAAAGATTTCAAACATATTCTTAACCAATTTGTTTGTGAAAGTATATGTCCATCTTTACTTTTACATTTTGATAAAAAGTAAAGTGAATTAAAAAATAACTGGTCAAGTGCGAGTAGGACTCGCGCACCGAGGGTTCCGTACAAACTTATAGAAATCTATATAAGACTAACCCATCTACGCCATTTGTGGTCTTCATCATCAGTTCCAACATAAGTTACTATCAAAAATACCTAAATCGGTATACGCTTGCCTATAATATTTGAGGAGTTCCCTCAATTTCTCCAGGATCCCATCATCTGATCCTGACCTGAAGACATTGGGACCACCTTGGAAGTATATCTTTTCAAACAAAAAAAAATTTTGAAAATCGGTACCCAAATGGCGGCGTAATCGGCAAACATGCATAAAAAAAAATTAAATACAAGGTCGAATTGAAAACACTTCTTTTTAGAAGTCGCTTAAATATAATCAATATTATGTAAATATGGATCACGTCCCAAAAACTATTTTGAAACTACTTAGGAGCACTTTAATTTAAAACACGATCATCGTTGCAATCCATGGAAACACAAAATTTTATTTTAAGTACTAATACACCTTATACTTTAAAAAAAAAAGTTATAGCGCGATTCAGGATCACCTAGCGCCATCTCTTGACAATTTCAATGAACTAACTTGTTGACTTTGACATTAACAACATAATTATATTATATTTTTTTCTCGTTTTATTTTTATTTATATTCTACTACACTCCACTACCCCTGCACTACGTTCGTAAAATATTTAGATTAACGTTATCAATCAAAATATTGAAATATATATTAGTGTTGCCAAGACGAAAATAATTAGTCCTTAATTCGAACAAAACTAATTGTTTATTTATAAATAACTAATTATATTACTAATAACCAGAAGACTTATATGTGTAGATAAATAAGTAAATTAAATAACTCGATCTGTTTGAATTTAATTTTAAAATTTTCGTACTAAGTCAATACGAGTACTTACATCAAATCGCGTGAAGCTCTTATATTGAATGTTAATTACGTAATGACGTTATAAATCGACGATAAAACTTTTAAATGAAAAGTTTATTTTATAATTTTTAGCGCGTTTAAATAATAATTAAAATAAAAATTTTTATTAATCGAGCAGAATTATATCACAGTTAATGTCATAATGTTGTAATAGATGGTATTAGCTGTACGCTGCATCGCGCTATCATTTTGTTAGCTGCGATATATAGATTGCATTGCGTTGTTTATAAAGGTTTGCTGCTTTTTAATGTTTTCGTATTGATACAAATTTCTTCTCAGTGTTTGTAAAATTGTTTTTTTGACCATGTTCAACTTCTATGTTAATTTGTTACAAGTACATATAATTTTAATTCTAAGATTAATATATTTTCCGCTTGATCAATTTACAGCTTGATACATTTACGCGTTCCTGAGAAAAAGGTTGAAAAACAGACGTACAGACTGACAGACACACGAACAGAAATTTACAGTTTTCGGATTTTTTCCTTTATATATACTAAAGGACCTTGCTCCTGGCCAAATTTCATAATGCTTGGTCAATAGGAAGTACCCTATAGGTTTTGATTCCCTTGCGAAAACGTTAAAAACGCTATCATACTTAAAATATGTGATATAAATGACCGTATCTTTTGATTGCGTTAACTTAGAAGTTTGATTTTTTCACAGCTCTTAGTAATTACAACTCTGAGTACTTGACGTTGATAAAAATTTGTTACCTTCACGCGTTTCTGAGAAAAAGGTTGAAAGACAAACTTACAAACAGACAAACATACATATAAAAATTTACAGTTTGCAGATTTTTTCCTTTATTTGTACCATAAGATCTTACTTTTTGCCAAATTTCATCGTGCTAGGTCAATGGGAAGTACCCTATAGGTTTTGATTCCCTTGCGAAAACGCTAAAATGGTCAAAATATACGACATATTTTCCATTATCTTTTGATTGCGTTGACTTAGAACTTTAATATTTTCACGGCCGCATGTCATCGTAGACTTGAGTATATGATATTAATTTCAACATGATACGTCTATGCATTTCTGAGAAAAAAGGGTTGACATCCCGACAGACAGACAGACAGACAGACAGACAGACAGACAGACAGACAGACAGACGGACAACAAAGTGATCCTATAAGGGTTCCGTTTTTCCTTTTAAGGTACGGAACCCTAACAGTACTTATCTGTTAATAGTTTTATTTTATAATAAGTTTTTTTTTAAATATATGAGATTATTAAATAAATTGCAAAATATGGACACACTTATAATTCGAAACATTAAATTGAGAAACTTTTTTCCGTACTTATTTAGTTAAAATTACTTGTAATTTTTTGGATAATGTTAAAAATGTGACGCATTATCAGAAACATTAAAGTAGTAAAGTAAAGTAACAGCCTGTAAATGTCCCACTGCTGGGCAAAGGCCTCCTCTCCTATTAAGGAGAAGGTTTAGATCTAAATCCACCACGCTGCTTGACTGCGGCTTAGCGGATATACATGTGTCAGAATTTTTCCCGGCACATGCAGGTTTCCTCACGATGTTTTTCTTCACCGCAGCTCGAGATGAAATTAAGCACTAATTTAGCATTTGAAAAATCAGTGGCGCTAGCCGGGGTTTGAACCCGCGATCATCCGTTGTGATCGACGTATTCTAACCACTAGGCCATCTCGGCTCTTCTCATCAGAAACATTAAAATCTCCAAATTTGATTTTTTGTGGGTTGACACATTATTGCTTATCAGCATCCATTTTTAAACCAGTTACTTTAACCGATTGATATGAAAGTTAATCATACGTAACTTTAACACAATGCAGTATTGCAACAAAGGGCGGGCCTAGTGACGGACTTTGGTGGCCATGACCAGGTTACGGTAATAGATTGTTTGGTGGAAATAAATGGATCTAAATCGCTTATAGCAATGATATTATTATCATATTCACAATTCAAACACTAGTCTCCGATGGTAATGACAAAGGTACACTTAGATGTAATTGGACGCTGATAAACAATTCTATGTCAAGCCACACGGACTTCATTTTGAGAAAATGGTGTCTAAAAATATTAAATCTATTCTTAATCAATTTGTTGAAGGCGTATATATCCATCTTTTTTTTCTATTTTGAAAAAAAAGTATAATGAAATAAGAGCAGAATGGTGTAATAAAAGTTTTATCTAATAATAAGTTCTTCAAATATATAAGATTACTAGCTGTGCCCGCGACTTCGTTCGCGTGGATTACAGAATGCTTGGTATGTCTCCTGCAAATCAAGGTTATAATAGTCTGCGGTGCTGCTCAAGAAAGAAGCTTTTTACTTTGGATCGGGGAACTTTCTGGTTGTTTTTATAAGCAGACAATAACTCAGGTATGGTATTCCTCCACGGTTTTCGCTATAAATGTTGAAGAAAAGTTGTTTTGTGCTAGTCTTTAAAATTTTGACTGCAAAACAGTAAGTTCCCACCGAGGTTCTTCTTGTATTATATATCGGGTGACTTTTTTTAACTGGGCTTGATAGGCCAAATCCGGAACTATAAGGAATCGCGAAAGATACTTAAAGGAGTTTCGTGTCAAATTTTGAAAAATCTAAAACTGCATCATAAATTTTTTTGATTTCATGGTTCTCCTGGCCAGGAATAGAACCCACTAATTTTGGAAAAAAAATACATTCTGTATTATTGCACCACCAATAAACTTGTAAAGATCAACTTTTGGAAAGTAATAGAAAGCGACAAATTAAAGGAAAAGATTTTTTTACAAAATAACATTAAATATATATACACTAATTAGAAGTTAAGTATTCGATTCTACATAGACATAATCAAATATGGGGGTTAAATCATGGGTTCCCGTAGGTTTAGAAAAAGAAATCTGTATTACTTCGAACGATTTGTTTTAAATTGCATCAAAATGCTAGTCACCTACTAAAGTAAGGAAGAGTGTGAACAATACAATCGAAAATATATAAAATGAATAACTCACAGTAACTTCTTTATGTTTGTCTATTTTTTCTATGTGAGTTATACAAAGTTGATAGAATGTGACGTTTGTTTTGGTCCCCGTCACTTATTCCGTTACCTAGGTAGGTTTAGATAATTCTTAAAAAGATGAAACAATTTATTGAAAATCTACATTTCACTGGACTCGGCTATTGTACTCACCCGCTATTAGCGTAACAACATCCTGTTAGAATTTTAAAATTTCACTTTTAGGTATAATCGTTTTTTTAAAGAATTACTAAAGATTTAATTAATGTAAGAATCTGATAGAATTTTGTAAAAAAAAATAGCCTTTTCTTTTTGTTGCAGTTAACTGTATACTATTACCTCCCTGAAGTTGATCCTTATAATATGTGACAGTAGCAGATGGTGCAATACTACAGAATGTTATTTTTTTTTAAATAAACGTGTTCGTTTCTAGCTAAGAAAACATATTTTGTAGTGATGCAGTTTTAGTTTTTATCAAAATCGGCTTAGTGTCTTTATTTATTTTTTGCTATTTCTTCTAGTTTCGGATTGGTTTTATCATATCCAGTAAAAAAATTACCTAGTAAATTTATTATTTTTTTAAATTATTATTATTATTTATTTACTTTCCTATTTGAATAAAATATTATTCACTATTTCATTAGTTTCAATTTTGTTTCTTATAAAATTTGCTTTCTGCTAGTAAAAGTTTCGTCAAAATCGGTCCAGCTGTTTCAGATATTAGCCGAAACAAATTGAGGGACAGATAGACAGACAAAAATTTTAAAATTCGGAATTTTGTTGTAAGTACCGTGTATACTTTCATATGCAAATGCTTATGCATATGAAAGTATAAAGTATTTGAAATTACAAACAGACACATCAATTTTATTTACTTGTATAGATGTATACCTTCCCTTCTTAAATCTGAAATTGTTCACTATTTTATTGGTTTATCCAATATTTTGCTATCGAGTAAATCTCTTTTTTAATTATTGATTTAAATAAATATATTTTTAATAAAAGTAGCCTAAGTTAATCCTTATAATATGTATTAGCTATAGGGGCTGCTGTAATGTTTTTAAGAACTTCTTAGACTTAGTGATATTTTGTTTGATATTTTTTTCTTCCATTCCCACTCCCTTCTCCTCACGTGATTAATGGACATCCTCTATCTGCGAGTGAAAGTCTCATCAAATTTGATTCAGCTGTTTCAGAGATTAGTCGTAAGAAACAGACTGACAGTACTTGATGTAAGTACTTTCATGCATTTAGTGAAAATCACAAAATAATGTTCGACGTGACCCCATAAATAGACACATCTTTTTTAGCTGGCACAAACGCACAGATAAACAGACAAAAATTCTAACAATTATTATTTTGTGTTCTATTGCGTAGAAGGACCCCCAATATTTTTTTTTTTCATATATCTTGCATGTACAGACAGCGACCCGTTAGAATTTTTTTTCATATTTACAGAATAAAAAAAAACTAAAATAGAAGTAAGCCCAAGTTACTCCTTATAACATTTGCTAACTGCGAGTAAAAGTACCATCACAACCAGTTCAGCCGTTTCAGAGATTCATCGGAACAAACAGATAGACAGACAGACTGACAGACAAAAATTTTAAAAATGTATTTTGTGATGTAAGTACTGTATATACTTTCATGCATTTAGTGATAAGCAGAAAAAAATGTTCAAGGTGATTCGTTAAATTGACATAACTTTTTTATTTATGGACCGATTGACATGAAACAAACCCTAAATGTTAAGTGAAGCTTAGTACAATATATTAGTGAAAACCGCATCTAAATCGGATAAGCCGTTTCTGAGATTAGCGTGCGTAAACGCACAGACAAACAGACAAACAGATAAGAATTCTAAAAATCATAGTTTTGGGTTCTATAGCGTTGGTAAAGACCCCCAATATTTTTTTTTTCAAATATCTTCCATGTACAGAGAGCGACCCGATGGAATTTTATTATTAGTAATAGATAATAGATTGATATTTTCCTCGCAAGAGAGCTCCGACAAACGCGTGCGATCGCTGCAAATTATGATGTGCTATAATGCGAAGCGCGGCCATCGACGCGCTATTTACCGCGAGTCGGTACCGCTGCGGCGCCGCAATAACTACGGCCCTGCATTTTGAATTTGTCTTCGGAAATATTCACTTAAATTACATGCTGTAAAAAGCATATTGATCTATAATAAATGCAGAATTTATTTAAGGTACTTAATTGGATAAGGATTAATGCTGTATTGTATAAAATCACTTTGTCAATAACCATTTTTAAGTAAAGGATAAAAAATGGTTATGGTGGGTTATCCCTATGAGATAGACATATACCATCGCGGACTTTTTTGTTGAACTTTTTAAGGGGGACAATACTGTAGTACATTATTTTGGTCTATCTCGTAGGGTTCAGCCAGCGTTTGCAATATAAGCGTAAAAAAACGTGCTTATTTACGACATCACATTAGAAATCTCTAAATTTATCAGCGTTTCTCTACTATATTATGCATGTATTATACATATAAACCTTCCTTAAGAATCACTCTACCTATTAAAAAAAATCGCATCAAAATCCGTTGCGTAGTTTTAAAGATCTAAGCATACATAGGGACAGACAGACGGCGGATAGCGACTTTGTTTTATACTATGTAGTGATTATATATTGCAAAAAATAGAACACATTTCATTATTCAAAACATAAAATAGGTTTTTTTTCGACTGCCGTAGAAAGGTTATATTTTTCCAGAGTATATTCGTATCAGCATCTGGATAGTGGTGTCTTTTATGAATTACCTTATTAACTTTCACTACATAAATGAAATTGTATATTACATAGGGGATACGGTAGCAATGAAAAACTATTAAATTCCGTTCAGTAAATTTTATGTTTCTAAAAATCACATTATAAACAAATATCGCAGTGCGTTACTACATCAATATTAAATAACTCAAAGTTTATAAATATTTACCATCTTTATCGTGATATTCTGTCTCTTACGTATAGAATTAAGAGTTGCAATATTAATATTGCTAAAATAATAAAGAAAAATACGAATCAACTAACTAAATGACTTATATCAATATTGAATCTCTAAGATATTATCATTCGCTTTGCTGATGTCGAAACTATAAAACCCACCACGATTGAGGGCGTTGACTTACACCATACGTGGTTTCAAAACATACCATATGACTGTTATAAAAATAAAATACAGTCGCATATCAGCACAAGCAGAAATATTATAACATGAAATACTTAAATATACCTCATATTACATACGAAGATCGTTTATTTTTTATTTACGTTTTTGTTTCGTTCTGGCGCATCGTACTGTATACATTATATTACTTGCAGTAATATAATTTACTACTATTACTTAAAAAATTAAAAACTATAATAATTTACATACATATACATGCATCAGTAACAAAAGTCGTACGGAACGTCCAATAGGTACGCTTACACGACTGTGTGAAGAAAATATAAGGAGAGAATTAAACTTATAAGTTCTTAAACTTACTTAAAAATTTACATAAGTTACTGTCAGTATCGTATTTTTCTAGCTTTGGTTACCCGTGTAACTGTTACAGAGTTGTTTTATATCACTTACGAGAGTAAAACTTACATATGTAATTCTTTCCTGATAAAGGGAGTGAAAAAAAAAATGCTGGAACAGCTAAAATTTAATTTAAATGTAGTAAGTACTATTCGAAATGTTCCTATATCATAAACGTAAGCGATGTCGCAAGTAAAAGCCTGCAACTGAGTTTAAAATAGGAACTAAGGTTCTCAATTCGACCTATTTTTTATATGAATACTACGCGATATCAATTGTTAACCGATGTCAATAATTAATATTTTTTTATTAGAGTTTTTGATTAAACTAAAATAAAAAACTCAAATAAAAAAAATTGTAATTAGGTTTTTCGTTGGATTGGTTCCATTTGAGTTTGAAAAAAATAGTCCATCTAGCCTACCTACGGTGGAAAAATTAAGGGACGAAGAAAACAACTTAATTACAAAACAATTATATACGAAGTCGATTATATTTCTCTACTAAATCACAATTACATAAATTTACTTTGTTGGTCCGTAGCTGTGTTCGATATTTAATTAAAATTTAATCACCGACTCATATTTCCTCCACTAAATATAAAAACAATTTTAAAAATAACAAACTTAGTAACGAGATGTGAAAAAAAATTATAAATATATTTGCTTATACTATTTCAAAGAGAATATAATTTCATGTTCGTCAAATGGAAGTTTCTATACTTGAGTACGTATTGATTCCCGTAACAACGTTTCAATGTAACACGAAAAACACGTTCAAACTTTAGAATTTAAGTCTCTAAGAACTACACATAAACGTGTCGAGTCAGTTTTGCAATTGTCACTGAACTACTTAAATCAGCTTATATAATGGTCTTAAGAGCTGATTCACTTGTTTGTTAACTTTTCTTGGTCGATTTAAGTAACCCACAACAGCATTTCCGAAGCCCGATGCAGCAGCCGACACGACATTCTGTAGGGGTCTGTTATAGTTTGGATATTGATTGTATTGGTAAGGCTGATTGTAGCCATGGTTTACTGGTCCTCCAAAAGCACCTTGGTATCCTTGTCCACCATAGCCTCCATGGCCGTAACCTCCACCATAACCATGACTTTGACTCCCGTGGCCGTGGCCTCCATGGCCGTGACCCCCGTGACCATGACCACCGTGCCCGTGGGTGTTGCTGACAAATTGGCCTGGATACGCTTGAGGCCCTCCGCCACAACCGAAGAAGTAATTTGTAACTGGAGCGTTTATGTATGTGTAGTCATGAGGGCCGAACTTTTCTCCGAACGACCTCCCATATCCACCATAACAAGGATTATTTTGATGCTTCTTCTTCTTTCGATGTTTGCGTCCAATGTCGTCTTCATCATCGTAATCGTTTCCTAGATCTTTCGTTTCGGGTAAATCCTCAGAAGTCACCATGAACATGGAGAATTGTAGCAGTAAGATGATAATTTTGACTCTCTGAAATATTAAAATGTTCATATTCTAGATTACAGTTAGCTCACTACTGTACTAAAACCACAAAGTAACGTTATATTGTTTTAAAATTACTGAGAATTCTAATGAGGCATAGTTATGCTATACAATTGTTAGGTGTAATTTAGTAATTAAATTTCAATTAGTAGGTACTGTAGTCGTAGTGAATACATTCGTAATTATAATAAAGCCTTAGGTAGCTCGTGATTAGTGCACACAAGCGTAACTGAATAATTATGATTTTCAGATAATTATGATTTATAAACTCCACAACTATTTAACTTTAAATAAACAACTTATGTATATACATGACTCTCATACAGATGCTTTTTATTTATAAATAGATTAAATGTAAAAATGCTATTAGATCGTCATTTAAATAGTCTTCAAGAGTCATTTAAAGAGTCTCAAAAAAAACTATTATTTCTTTAGAACAGAGGTTCCCAATTAGTGGTACAAACATCTCAGTGGTACGCCAAGTTACGTAAAGAGTTATGCATAACAAACTATGATAATTAAATTGCTAAAAAATATGCAAACAACAATTATTATCATAATGTATTTTTATTGATCAATGTCTAGATCAGTTGCCCAAATAGAACACGCGCTTTGTTAAACTGAAGTTAATGTAGAAATCTTTTGTTGATGGTAATAAATGTAAAAAAAAAATTAAACGATTTCGGTTTATTTATTACACCTGCGATAAAAGGTGTTCGATATTGGGTTCTTTATGCAGGAGGTACGTAAAAGAAACTAATTGGGACCACTGCTCTAGAAGATCTGTACATTATTATATAACTATATATTTAGATCGTATTATTATTTACTGTACAAAAACTTACTTACCATTTTATCTCAGCTATTTTTTATCAGCTGTTTCGGTTGCCGGCTTCGAATACACTGACTCCGCTATTACAAATTTTGGGGATACTGATGTCGAAAGTGAAAGGTTTATACCGCATCACGTTACAGTGGTAATCTCGCAACTCTCAACGAAGACTATGAGTAACTCAGCTTGGAAATTGGGCAATATCCATCGGCTAAGACGAAGGTATTAGGAGGTAGTTGGGAACCTGGATAGCGATATCATCGTATTAGCTATGATTGCTGTCCAGAACAATAAAATTTCATCAATATGTTGACACAAATTCATCCTATTCTAAAAATGGATGCTTGTGTCCATTAAATTCAGGTTTGACATTCAAAAATAAATTATACGCTCACAATTCCGTGATGGTTTTAAATGAACAATAAAAAAACAATTAAACTTTATAGTTGCAACAATATTTCATTTTGTATATATGCCATTTTTCTACGTATATTTAGTCGTCTTGAAAATACAATCCTTCTAACGCAAAGGTAGACAGCCTTTGAAGGAGAAGGAAGAAATGATTAATAAGCCATAACACGGCTTTCTGTTTTGCTACAGAATTATTAGTTTTAAGGATTCCTTGTACTCAAACTTATAAGTTGTGTGCAATACACTGTTAAATAAATAAATAATATTTAATTTTATCGCTAAATATATATATAAAACATGTAAATGAAATTATTGTTAAAAATATAGGTTAAAAATATGTCATGCGTAAAGAGGTAAATTATAGAAATTATACACGGAACCCTAAAGTCACAATGTCCGTGTATACAGGGTCTTCAAGTGTTAAAGAAAAACCCGACATTTCGTAAGGTTTTTTACTAAGTATGTTTCGAAACCTCTGCTGTGTGGGCTGCTGTGGAGTTGGTATAGTAAATTTTAACGTACGAATGACCTTGAACGATATTCCCAAGTGTTTTCATTTCATCGAGCTTATAATATTACATACTACTAGCAATCTTGACATGATACGATTTGGATATGATTAGTAAAAAAATACGCTGACATATTCACTGACTGATCGATCAACGCACAGCTTAAGCCGCTTGATTTGGAAACATGAAAATTTGCACAAACATTCCTTAAAGGTCGTACGTGTGCACTAAATAAGGATTTTCGAGGATTCATTATCTAAAAGAGGTTTGAAAGTTTTTAGCTATCAAATTCCTGAGTATACGCGGGTGAAGCTGCGGGAAACCCTAGTATAATTATAACTATAAGCAGGTGACGTGAGCACTCTCCGGTTCACGAAGGTGCGTATAGGCGTACTGACGGGGCGTGACGATAGTATACGCAAGTGATCCCGCCACGCCCAATAAAGACGATTGGCATCGCTGGGTTTTAGTGGCTAGTCTGCTGCCTCTGTTAGCGCCAGGAGTCTCACATATCCGCCTGAATTTCTCGGGTGGGATGCATAAATGTATTTACCAGCGTTATAAAGTAAGAAGTGTAAAGTGGCGGGAATTGCTAGTTATAGCTTGTACATATAAAAGGCAGTCACTGATTGACAGTTACTGATTGAGTGATGTATATTCGCTGGAACTTGCCACGCGGATAGTTATCATAGCGTAAACATCCGTTAAGAAAGTTTCACAAAATTCATCCCCTAAGAGAATGAAATTGGCGTCCAAAGTTTGTATGGAGAAATCAAAGTTGGAGTGCGTGAAGCCGCGAGCTTTTCTCCTTAGCCTTTGAGCTCGTGTAAAATAAGTAAATAAAGTTTCATCGCAACCGGATGAACTGGTTGGCAGCGCGTAAAATACAAACAAACAAACATGGATTTTTATATACAAAATTGTATAATTTTAACATCTTGCCATTTAACTTACGTATACAAATAAATAAAATTGAACTATGCTGTTTGGAATTTCAAATTACAAGTTTTTAACTAAATGCATATTAAAGCATATACGGTACTTATATAAAACACATTAAGCAAAAAACAAATTTCTGTCTGTTTGTCTGTTTGTTCCGGCTAATATCTGAAACGGCTGATTTTGACTTTCACTCACACATAGCTTATGTTATAACGATTAAGTCAGGTTACTTTTATTAAAAAATATATTTTTTATTAATAAATAAATAGATAGTGGTGTACGTGAAAACAAAATTGAAACCGATGAAATAGTAAACAATGTTCGAGTCAAGTAGGGAAGGTAAGCATTATATAAATATATTTTTTTCTTAAATAAACGCGGGTAAAACCGCGGAGCATAACTATTCATGTTCCTCCTAATTTTTTTTTATAAGAAAAATTACATCTATACTAATATATAAAGCTGAAGAGTTTGTTTGTTTGTTTGTTTATTTGATTGTTTGCTTGAACGAGCCAATCTCAGGAACTACTGGTCCGATTTGAAAAGTTTATAGGGGAAGGCTATAGGCTATATATTATCACGCTAAGACCAAAAGGAGCGGAGCACCTATGACGAATGTTTCAAAATCGGGAGATATTTTCTTATTGAGAGAGCTTACGCTGCGTGGGCTTTGTAAACGGTTAAAGTTTCGCAAAAATCAGCTATGACAGAATTGTTCCCCTTTAAAAGTTCTAAAAAAAAGTCCGCGACAGCATATGTCTATCTTTTAAGGTTAGCTAACTATAACCTTTTTTATGCTAACCAAATTTGTTCTAAAATAATGCATTATTAACCCAAATTATTCCACGCGGACAAAGTCGCGGGCGGAAGCTAGTATAATGTCCGTGGGCACTGCGACTAGAATACTTAAAATAAATACTTACTCAACGATGCATGTTTTACGGCATACTCTTACATACTCTATCATACATAATTACATATAGGCATGAAAAGATTTTACATTACATAATGAATTTGCTCCGTAGGGACGAAGAAATACCGATTTAAAAAAAGAAGGAGGTACTCAATTCATAGCGCATTTTTTTATACAAGTAAAAACTAAATTAAAATATAAATCTATATAAACTTATTTTTCACGACATATATAGAGATAAATAGTAAATGATCTTTAAAAATTAATTTTGGTCACTCATCTTTTATTGCTTTTCATTGGAAGAGGTGAAGGTACCTATTATTGTTCAGAAGTACAATCCAGCATGCTGGAAGGTTATGATGAGCTACCGTTATCGCAAAGCGATACATTTTGACAGTTGATTCATTTCGTTTTAGTAGAAAAATCAGATATCAATTGTCTAAACCTTACACACTCATTTTGGTATCTTGAATAGTAATTTATCCGTATCCGCGGATATTTGAGGGAGAAGAAAGATCCGAATCTGTATCCGTTACTTTGAAGCGGATCTTTTAGCTTATTAATTTTCAATAAATAGATGAAATTTTGAATATATTTATATTCAGTGTCATACTAAATTATTAAGAAAACAAAAGAAAGACCTACTCAATTCAAGTCGTATGTTTTGCCTATCACGCAAAGTGTCAAGTGACGTGAACGATCGTTTCAAGTAACAGAAAAAGTAGTAAGTTTTTAATTAAAAAATTTAATATCTGTATCCGTTTCCGTTTTCGTGGATCATGACACCAAATAATTCGGATCCGTATCCGCGGATATTCATATTTAACGATCCGGCACATCACTAATCTTGAGTTGACGCCAAACCACAATAATTGTTTCATATATTTACTTTGTTTATTACCTTTACATTTTGAATAGTACTTTTTTACATCGCATCCTCAGTATTTCTAAGGCGAGAATTACATTTGTAAGTTTTATTTAATGAGCGATGTACACGTCGCAAGAAGTTATGAAAGTCAAAAATAACACACTGATAGTAAATTCTTTCAAGTGTAAAACAAGAAATAATTTAATCAACAAGCAAATCCTTGTGAAAGGCCAAAACTTATAAGCGTAATATTTATTTACCTTAGACGAATAAAAACGTAAATTCCAGATGTCATTATGTTTTGGAACGCACTAAAGTCTACTTAAACTCACCTGTCATTGCTAATAGACGGCGAACTGCCACTGATATTACTGATAGCGATCTTCTCTTTAGTCTTCATTTTTCTGAAAAGATAAAAACAGATAAAATATAATGAAATAAAGCTACAGCTTATATAGACTAATCTGCTGAAAAATGTACACTAAATCATTAATCTCACGAACAAATCCTTAAAAAATTTGTTAAGCCATTTTATTCGTTTCTTTCCCGCGCAATCAATATTACTCACATAACAGGAGGACTTGAAAAAATCATTCGAATAGAAATAATTCAAATTAAAAACGAATGAACACAATAAACACCTCGCAATGCTCAGCGGAAAAGAAAACAAAAATAAAACGTTTTATTGAAAATATAAAAGCTGCTAAGGCCCATTGCAAACTGGAAAATTAATAAGATAAACAAGACACTCTAAGAAAATATTTACAATCTCTTCACGCAAAAAATCAAACAAAGAATTAATTATAGCTATAAGTAAATATTTATTTACATATTAGATAATTTTAAATCCAGGTGATAAAACATTTCGCAGGAGACATTCACTTCTACGCTAACGTATTGTCGACACTCGTTTGAAATAACCACAAGCTGTCTCGTTATTTACTATTGTATAAAACGCGTTATTATTTACCAACCGGATGCATTAGCTGTAATCACTATCAAACGATTCGCATTAATAGCATAGTATACATAAACAGATTCGAAAACCATTTTTCTATTTACTATTATTCGTCAATTATGTATTTTTCAAATCATTACATTTTGAGCACACGAACATTATGTACTTAATAAGGTCGATATGAACCGAGATGGGCTAGTGGATAGAATACCGTATTTTTTGTGGTTCGAAGTGTCTCAACCCAGTTGGGACTGCTGAGTTATGAATGTCAACATCGTAAGGAAACCTGCACCTGAAACATGCAGGTTTCCTTACGAAATTGTGACAGATGTACGTTCGCCAAGCCGCATTGGGGCAGCGCTGCGGATTAAGATTCTGAAGTTTTCCTTAATACGACAAAAGACCTTTGCCCAATTGTGTTAAATAAGTGGCACATTTACAATCTGTTATCTACTACTGTATGCATCTAGTAAGTAATCTAATACCTTTAAACGAGCAATTCTTGTATATATGTGTATTTGTAACTGAAATATGTATGTAACTTGCATTTCGGAAAACGCTCCAATGACTTTTTAAATTTTCAAAGGGTTATGAGAGCGATATATATATAGCTAGGTTTAATTTCTTATTCGTGTTTTCAGAAATCAATGAACAACTACTATTTTTATATATAATTATTCAACATCAAAAAAATATACCGAGCAAATCTTGGTCACCCAGGTACTATAAATAATACAATCATACACACAAACACATATATACACATTATATCTTTTATCAAAAAAGAAAAGAAAATTAGATAAATACGTATTCAAACAAATTTTTAAGAATAGATTAGGCATCTTTAGACGACATTTTCGCAAAATGAAGTTCGTGTGGCTTGACACATTATTGCTTATCAGCGTCTATGTGTGCGAAGAAGTGCACTATAATATATTTGGATGCTGATAAGCAATAATGTGTCAACCCACAAAAAGTCAAATTCGGAGATATTGATGTACTTTGATACTGCATCACCTATTTAACATTATAGAAAAAATTGTAGTCATATAAATTAAATAAGTACGGAAAAAAGTTTCTCAATTAATTGGTTCGAATTTTAAGTGCGTTCCATTTTTTGCAATTTTTACAATGATCTCAAATATTAAAATAACTTTTTATAAGATAACATATTAAATGTATCAGTCAGAATTCAATTTATTATAGCTTTTATCAAATAATAAAGTAAAACACGGATATATACTTCTTCAAACATATTTGTTAAGAATAGGTTGGATATCTTTAGACGTCATTTTCTCAAAATGAAGTCCGTGTGGCTTGACACATTATTGCTTATCAGCGTCCATTTCTGCTAAATAAGACAAGTAAAGAAAAATAGATACGAATATTATAATAATATATTTATAGGTATTTTTATCGTAGACTTCTTGGAAGTGTATACTCAAAGTTTTGCTCCATATTTTATTCTTTAGAAAACGTTATTATGATGCTGTAATGATACGAGAGCAATTATATTGAACAACTTTCAAATAAAATTTTCTAAGATACTTAGATCTAGCAAAAGCAAAATAATAAACGAATGATAGAATCGTTTTAATTTATTTAAATTTGAACATTATTACAATCTACAATACAGATATTAGGTACTAATTAGGATAATATAATTTGTATTTGAAACAAGCGTTTTTAGTGGCCAAGTAATTGTTCGTTGAGAACTTTCTTGTAAGTCCAGACCTTCAAAGGTCAAATGCCAGACGTAGTAATTTGATTGTTGTCAATGTGAATGATAGAAGCACATTACACTTAATAGATTCCATGCCGCCGCCCGTCGTAAGTGGGTGTTTCCTTAATTTAAGTCGCAATGGACACAACATTTCTTGGTCAATATTAGCTGTAAATTGTATACGTATAATTGCATCGCACATAAGTCAGGTAAGAAAAATATTCTAAATAAATTATTTAAATGCTATTAACTTGTCCCGGCTGTACGATGTTTGACCTTCATATTGGACCAAACTGTTTCCAAAAAACATTACATTTCTTTTTTTTTTTTGGAATTTTTAATTTTCGATAAACTTGCGCCTTAATTGTGCGTCAACATTTTTATCAGTAAGAAATTAACAATTAAGTTAATCAGTTTAAGGAACTCAAAAGTAATTTGCTTAAAATGATTATTTTTAAATAATTATATCGCGTGACTTACGTTTTATTATAAGCAAATTACATAAGTGATACTTAGCCTTGACTATCTTAATCTTAACTGCATTTTACATCGGCTGAATCGCACTATTCGACATTGTTGTTAAGCGTAGAAAAAAACAAAACCGATTGTCAATAGTTCTGACCAAAACACTTGATTTAATTTTGGAACACTCTCCATATTATACATTGTCCTATATTGTTTATATATTATATCTCTGAATTTATTTTATTAATTCATATTCTGGGATCTCAATGTTTGAAAAACTCTAAAAATAATACTCGAAAAATATCTGACTGCTTGATGAGGATAAGTAATTTGTATGCAATACGGTAATCATTTAAATTCACACACGAGAAGTGTGAAATACCTAACCAAATTTCAATTTTACATAAATATGTTATACACAAACAACAGCGAGCCATATACGGCCACCAAGAGACTTAAATAATAATAGATTTCAATAATGATACAGGTATTTAGTATACGCAAATGTGTTGATACTTTAATTATCGCCTTAGACGGATCTTTTTACTAATGACAATATTATCGTATGAAAATAATTCCGTCACGACATTGGCCTTTCTCGTAATAACATTCCGACATAGAATGAAAAAATAATTGTGTATTTGATTGCAATAATAAAATACATCGACCGTGAACGTAGAGCACATATTTCGCCGGCAATAAATGTTTTACATAACTCTGAGTACATAAAGTAGGCTTAAACATTCAAACATAACTTGAGACAGTATGTATCGAATTCCGAGCATTTCATCGAGTTTTATAAGTGTAATATGGTATACCGTTCTTACTTATCATTATCTTTGTACACTTCCACGTATAAGAAAACTTTACATTTTGAATAGTACTTTGTTAACATTGTGTTTCAGTATTTCTAAAGAGAATTACATTCGTAAGTTTTACTCTCGTAACTGATGTAAAACAACTCTGTTACCTAGTAACGTAGAAGTAAGTAGTAACAAAAGCTGTGAATATAAAAAATAAGGCACTGCCAGTAAACTCCAGGTGTAAAGCAATGTCAAACAATTTATGTAAATCGTTATGAAAGTCTGAGAGCAAAACTAATAAGTATGATTCTCGCCTAAGGCGTTTTCAAGTAAGTAGGTGCTTCTTATCGAACAGCTTCGACGCGTGCTAATTTAAAGGCTTTTAAGAATCGCAGGTTATTGAAATATATAAGAAATTATTTTCCACATAAACAATATTAAAATGATCCTTTCATTGAACAAAAAAAAAATTAGATAGAATTTATTTCGTCCAATGTCTAAATTTTTCATCTTGATTTTTAATTCACTATTAAAATATCGTAATTAATATTGTTATTTGCAAGATGAAGTACATATCATATGCGTTTCTATAATACAGTACATTACTAAAGTATAAATATAAAAAAAAAACATACCAAAAAGTATAAATTCATATAAAATTAAATAAGCCTTTTTAGTGGATACTTACAACATTTAGTCCTAGCGGTATAGGCTCTGCGTTAATAAATCGTTCAGTTAGTCAGTCAGGACAAGTTATTACATAATATAGATTACCTGGGGGCATAGCAGTTCCCCGACAAGTCGAGTGATGACGCGGCACGAAAATACTATCTTTTTCTAAAATCAGTTTACTCGGCTTGAAAATGGCTTGAATTGATATAGTCTTGTCATGGAAAAAACAAGTAAAATTAAAGCAGGCTTTGAATAAGCACTGTATATTGCAAATTTCATTCAATATGAACCAGTAATTTAAGAATTATAACTAAGCAAAATTTCTAAATTTTGTATACCGATTATCAAAATTCTAAGTTACTTCTAACAGACAGAAGCTTCAAATTTAGAATACAATAAGTATTTAGTGTATAAATTAAGAAGAAAACGAATATATTTTTCAATTTAAGTCCAGTTTTCTAGATACAACAACTGCATTAATAGTTTTATAATTTTCTACTATAAGTATATACATGTGGACGCTATTAAGCAATACTATGTCCAGCCACAGAAACTACATTTTGAGAAAAAAGTAATTTAAGATGTCAAACCTATTCTTAATAAATTTGTTTGAATAAGTATATATGGATGCTGATAAGCAATAATGTGTCAACCCATAAACAGTCAAATTTGGAGATATTGATATATTTTGATACTACATCACCTATTTAACATTATTAAAAAAAAATTCAAGTCATCTAAATTAAGTAAGTATGAAAAAAAGTTTCTTAACTCAATGCTTCGAATTTCAGGTGCGTTCCATATTTTGCAAATTATAAAATAATCTTAAGTATTTAAAAAGCTATTATTAGATAACATATTAAATAAATCTATCTGCTTTTGATTCGTTATACATTTCATCAAAATAGAAAAGAAAAGATGAATACGAGTATATACGTCTTCAAACATATATACTAAGAATAGGTTTGACATCTTTAGACGCCATTTTCTCAAAACGACGTCCGTGTGGCTTAACACATTATTGCTTATCAGCGTCCATATATAGCCATCTTTTCTATTCTATTTTGACTAAAGGTAGTAAGTTTATATGATATTATTGTATACTTATTGTAAAATATGAAACACTTAAACACTATGTACTTATTTAGTGTAGATGATTTGTTTTTTTTTTCGTAATAATGTTAAATACATGACGCAATATCAGAATGCATAAATAGCCCCGAATTTGACTTTATGTGGGTTGACACATTATTGCTACCATATATAGGATTACGAAGTTACAAATGAGGTGCCATCAAAACATTACGTGTAAAAAAACAAGTCACGTTTGTAATGGCATTTACTATTAGGAAGAATGTTACCCGGAAAACAAATTCTAAAAGTGAAAATTAAACTAATTAAATGATAAACTAATATAATGGTAGAGACAAATAAAAGACGCAAGGAATGTATGGACAAAAAAATCCTAAACATTTATACTAGGTATATAAGAAAATTTAAATATATCTTACTTATGATACATAATAAAATTTTCAGTATACGCGACGTTAGAGTTGCTGCAATGTATCACTTTCATAACTGTATTCAGTGAGCTGTGAGAATTTAATTGGCGTTTGATGCGATAGTCGAATGAATTTAAGTTTTATTACAATTTATAAAGTTGTCTTGGAGTGACAGGAAGGCGCTGAAGAAAAGATCGTGAGGAAACATGCACATGTCTGGAAAATTGCAAAACATGTCTTCACCAAGCCGCAGTATAGCAGTATAGTTGATTGAGTTGATTGAGCTCCCATCATTTTCAATAAAGTCCATCAATAGTGGGATATTAAATGATACAAAAATTAAAAAAAAATACTAGAGAAAAGCCGAGAATTTAAAGATTCGTAATTTAATATTGTAAAAACTACATGGCACCGTGCGAAGTCAGGCCGGATCGCTAGTTTATTTATAAAGTTTAATAACATATAAGAACCATAACAAGATGATTCATATACCTAAAATCAATAAACATTCCTAACGATGAATGGAAATTTCCTCATAAAACTGGTATTAATTATATGTCTAACTTTTTACGAACGCATACAAAATTTAGGGCCTGTTTCTCCGGTGACGATTAATGTCACCTGTTCCACGGTAGCTAAATCGGATCTTATCCGCCTCATAAACTGCAATTTTGGGTTTCAAAGGTTTCGAATCAAAATCAAAATCAAATCAAAATCAAAATATGCTTTATTCAAGTAGGCTTTTACAAGCACTTTTGAAACGTCAATACAAAAACAAAAGAAAACTAAACACGAATTAATTAATTAATTTACCACCGGTTCGGAATGTAGATTCTACCGAGAAGAACCGGCAAGAAACTCGATAGTTACTCTTTTTAAAAGTTTTACGATCGGTACATACATTTATGAGTTACAAATATATTAAATACCTTGTGTGAATCCAGCTTATACTAAATCCAAGCATGTTTATCATCTATATAATCTTCAACAGAATAATATGCTTTAGCTACTAAGGATTTTTTAATATGTACTTTAAATTTATTTTTCGTAAACTGTAACACTTTTTGCGGAATTTTATTATAAAAACGAATACCTTGCCCCAAGAAGGTAACATTGATACATTTTTAAACATTATAGTATGGAAACTTTTAAAAGCGACGTTATCTTTCCGTCGAATTGTAATTACAGATATAATATATACAGATTAATTTTATTTATAAGTTAATTTAGCAGGGAGTCCGGTGGTGAAACATTAATAATATATATATAAACCTTAATTGTTGGTTATCGTATAATATCGGTTAACTATTGAAAATTTTAACAGAAACCTGTGAAACAGGCCCTGAAAATTAAAGCTACCGACCATTCAAAAAGCTGGAGATAATGCAAACCCGCGTAACTAGCTTAAGCCTTTTAATCAAATGTTTAATGTCATTAAAAAAAAAACAAGTTAGCTTAAAGTTCTCGATATTAATGTTGAATTAATTCTTAACATAAATTTTGACAAACGGTCGGACACTACAAGTACAATACATTGCGTAATGGAAAATGCCCATAACTTTTTTTTGTCATTAATGTAATTTAATATTTGGCTCAACTTTAGACATTATATTAAAAGCTAGATACGCGGTTTTCCAGTATCGCCGACGATGAGTGATTATAAACCGCAAAATTAATCTGAATATTTGCAATAGGCACGTTTACTGACGTGTCTTATCGAATATGTTCATATTTTAAACCAAAAAAAAGATCTTAAATAGGACATACTATTTTATCAATGTTTAATATGAATTTTACGGGATACCTCCATTACCTTAACACTGCACAATTGCAAATGTACAACTCAATAAAAATCCAATTATATCATCAGATGTGGATAACGAAATTGCTCAATAGCACAGCAAATCATTCATGATTAATGCAATCATAAAAAGTAGACTCATTACATTAATCGTTTCAATTAAGTCAATTTTATTTTTAAGAAAAAAAAAGTTATGCAAATACACGCTCTCCTTTTTATAAGGTCAAGAGGAAGATAAACAAACAAAACACTTGATTTTAAGTGTCCAATGGTCAACCTCGTTCTTAAATATAAGACAACATTTAAGGCGAGAATTACACTTGTAAGTTTTGCTCACGAATTTGCATAATATTTGGACATTATGCACGTACAAATCTGTACTACTGCACGCCAAAAACTGAACATTCAAAAACAAGCTCGCTTACCGCGCGGTTTACAAGTTTAACTTATTTGACTGACTGACTTTAAGCTTTTTTTTAACCGACTTCGAAAAAGTAGGAGGTAAATAATACGTAAAAGATTTTACTTGCCGCCGACTACGAGTCTTTTACTTGACACCCACTTCTTCCTTCACCTTCTTAGAGTTAACCTGCGATATTTAAGAAACATTTGTCCAAAATTTCCCGTTTCTAGACCAAGCGGTTTCGGCTTTGCTATAGCGATCAGCCAGTGAATATTTTTATAGTCTTTGAGCCAGGACCTCGTGGGCGTCCCTAGAACATCCTACCAAAGTTTCATCACAATCCGATCGATGGTTTCGGGGCGCATAAGGGCCAATCATACACTTTTATCAGCCTTGCGTACGCAGAACGTAAATCTGGTTTAAATAGTAATTGAATACTTGTAAATCGCTGTTAAACGCCATACATCCAATCCAAATAATTTTCCATCCATATCCAAATAATTTTATCGAATACATTTATGTTATCTTAAATGATTTTATCATGAAATAAGACTACATTTCTTCGATTTCTAAACAAACGAAATAGTCCGCTATATAATATTTCTACGATTAAAAGCACGCCTGAAAAATACGCGAAGGCTTGTCAGATGCATTAACAACTAGATAACCAGTAGGGAATGCGATCTCGAATCTTGGGACGCAGGCGAGATCTCGGGAGTTTATGAATACTGTGAGATCTCGCGAGATTTGCAATTTTGTGAGTTTCTTCTTTTTATTTATTTCAATAAATTAGGGAAAAAAAAAGTTATAGGTATTATGAAATAAACATATATTTTTACGATTTTGTTTTAAATATATTTATTATATACCTAACATTGTTTGACGTGGCTATCTTTTTTTTGAAATACATTTTTAATAAGTAAACTTTGACGTCTTATCTAATATTAAACAAAAGACTTAATAATAAAATAGTTATCTTCTAAGAAACAACAAGATATCAAACTCATACACTCATCATCATCACTCATCATACTCATTTACTAAGTTATATTATTTTTCTTAGATATCTATTAAAAATAAGAGATTAATTGGCAAAATATGCCAATCAAATGAAAGGCTTAGTACGTATCTGTTTAAAAAGTCTGAATATCCAAAGAATAGTCTGCTAAATAGCTTTCTGAAATCTCTTTAAACCACGTGATCTCATCCATTATTCCCGGCCGTACGACGCAAAGGAGGTAATGTGTTTATCAAACAAACATACATAGATGTATGTATGTATGTAAACCTACATACATATATACAAAGCTGTATGAATGTATGTATGTAGGTTTGTATTTTTGTGGCACATTTCAGGTCACACACGTAAGCCTATTTTAGTAAATAATACGTCGTTTGATTCGTCGTGACGACGCGAACGTCATAGAAATCATAACAATTTAGAAAAATCAAAACGGCCGATTTTGGACGTTATAATGTGAAAAAAATGAAAATCGATGAACTATGTCAAGTGGGGTATCCCCCATTGTTGAATAGGCATTTAAAAATCAATAAAAAAAATACAAATATGTCCCTGTAAAGTCGAGGCGGGCAGCTCGCCCACACTAATATTATGAAGAAGTAAACATTTTATATTTGGATGTAGTGGGCAACACTTGCAATTACGGATGCTACTTGTTTAATATAAAATGCATTAGATAGCTTATTTATTGACGAAACTAGGCTATATTACGTCACGCAACGTGCCATCCGAGCAAAGCTGTAACTACAAACCTGGATGAAACTACAAGGAGCATTGAGGATACTGATAAAGCCCTTTAAGGGCATTATTTAGTTTTAGCCCTTTAAGGCCATTATTTAGTAGATATATGTTTCAGTGCCTAAATACGAAGAGCTGCAATATATTGGACTAGACGTTCGAAGCTAATTTTTAATAAAAAAATATTTATGTGAAACAATAGGAAAATGAAAGAAAAACATAACATATAAATTTTTCGAAGACATTAACAACAATATAATACCTATAAGTACAGCGCCTACTCTTATTTTTAATGAGCTACGAAACTGATCCGTTTCTTTTTATAGAATCATATTATTTCTTTTACGCAACATTTGATTTCAAAATAAAATCAAATTTAAAATACACTTCATTCAATTAGGCTTTTACAAGCACTTTTGAAACGTCAAAACAAACAAAAAAAAATTAATGAAAAGCTACCACCGGCTTGGAATGTAGATTCTGCTTCAAAAATGTGTTAATACATACTCTACATATATATATTTTTTATTATTTGACTATATTTTGAAATCCCGACCTTTTATATTGGTTTAATGAAGTGATACTGAATAATGTGAAATCAGCACAAAACACTATTTGTTACAGAGGATTAAATGTATAGGTTGCTGCTAGGACGGATTGTGAGCACGATGGGTATGCCCACACCGACGACGTTCTAAGCCGAGGTGCGATCTCACTAGGAGACACCCTTAGACACGGACGTCCATTCTGAGCCCCAACGGGGGCTCCCAATTTCAAGGCCGAGTCTCAGTACCCCCCCTCTCGGTGACGCTGTCAAGGCCAGTAGGGCCAACAGCAATACACATTCAGAAAAAAAAGATGGGTATGCACGCACACAATCTTGCCTTGACGTCACACAAATGCTTTATTAAAAAAATAGTGTGATTGTGATTCAGACGCAGTTTTGACATTAACTTAATTATAATTCCAATCCTCAATCCTGAATATATATTTGAATATACAGATACTTAAATTTTTTAATAGAAATAGATATATATTTGGTCGCACTTGGCTGATTTTCGGATGGCTGTGCCCACAGCCTTTTCGAGGGCTGGATCCATCCCTGGTTGCTTGGGGTTTTAAACATTTTATTTTGTATTATTTTAAGAACCTGGATGACTGAGTTTTGGTCCAATTTTTTTTTATTTGTATATTACCTAAAACCAACGATGAAACGTTTTATAAAACTGAAACCTAGCTAAAGGGAATTATGGCTGCCGAAATTTTACGCTTACTAAATTTTATGAAAAACATTGGAAATTCAGATTTCAGATTGTTACAAATAAACATGTATAAAAGAATTGTTCGTTTGAATGTAATGCTGATAATAATATTAAGTGCTCTATTAATTCCTAAACCATGTTATCGCTTTTAAAAGGCCTTGGAATTGTTTGTTTTTCACGGAATCTGAATTATAAATATTATACGAAGTTTTATTGACTTGCCACTTGAAATCTTCCGAAGATAAACGCGGAACTGGTCAAACGACGCAAATGTTTCACAGATATGTAAGATTGATTATAATTACTCTCAAAGGTACGGAGTTATTATAAAATTAAATGTTTATATACCTCGATTCACGAAAATGTGTTGGTCTGAACTATGTGCGTACCGCTGTGCAAAACACTAAATTAAGCACCAGAACAATCGTTTAGACATTACTTTAAATATAATGTAATGTTAAGTTAATGTGTTTAAGTCATTAATTATTTTTTTAGCAGTTTCAGTGCATTTCATATTGGATGTGTTTATCAAATAGTTGAAAACGTTAAGATTTTCGTGAAAACGTGATTTTTGTTCAGAAGTGTATTTATTTATCAAAGTGAAATAAAGATCAATAGATTATAAATGTCTTATATGTCTTAATGTAATATTGTAACAATATCATAAACTTTCACTGCCTTACTACAAAAGATTTAAACAGACGTTAAACGCGTGTTTAAAAAAATCCGTACTTCAAATCCGCGTCTAAGCACAGTTTTGAGTTAAACATGCCTTAGATATAGTTTAAGTGAGTTTACTAAATGTCTTAAACCTATTTCAGCCGTCGAATGTAACGTATAATATTTTATCAATAAGTTTTTTTTATGAGTTTATTCGCTGTTAAGCAATTTGGATAATATTTTAAGCAATGTTTAATTTTTAAACACTTTTTTTAGCTAGACACGTGTTGAACATGGTTTTAATGCGTCTTTTGTAGTATGACAGAAAAACTTTATATATCTATACGTTCTATTTGTTTAATGATAATAAAAAAACGTTGAATAAACAAAAGCAATCTAACTAGATAGTTATAATGTCATGGTTTGTTACATCCAGAATGCCGACCGCTTCGGACGACGTTGCCTAGCAACGAACTAGCGATTGAGTATGGTAGGCGAGAGTATCATCATCTACCAAGCAATTTCCCGGATATACTAAGGTCCGCTTACTATTCTAAAATAAACAAACAATCAAATCTTTTCCCTTCATAATATTTAGAGGTATGGACTACAGGCGCGGGGACCGTAGCATTTACTTACTTCTGTTACTAGGCTTAATCCGGCCCTGGCTAATAAGTACAGGTATTTTAGTATTAAGGTTATGTGTATAATACTACTTTTTGTGGGTAAATAGCACTGTTATTACGAAATAATATTTCCGTAACTTCGTGTAAACGGCTGTTGAGTAAAAGACGATTTTAATATGTATGTAGTGATAAATATGCCACATATATTATATATCAATATATATTATATATTAATATATATCAATATATATTATATATTAATATATATGGTATGTCCCGAAACCAGCGGCTGGTTAGTCTTACGCCGATTATACATTACGAAATTAATGTCACGAATGTTAAATTAAATTTCATTGAGTGGTAAATCTGATTGATGAATTACATATATGAGAAATCTATAAATGATTTTTAAATACCTATCAGCGATATCCTTACTTGACATAGTTGGTTGTTTTTCAATTTTCATTTTTCACTATGGCGTCCAAAATCGGCAATTTTGATTTTTCCAAATTCGTATGTTGTTTATGACATTTGTGCTCTTGTGACGAATCAAAGGACACGTCATTAATCAAAATCGGGCAGCGCGTTTTTCTGAATAGTGCCACAAAGGTACAAACCCCATACATACAAACGTACAGAGACCGGTAAACACATTACTCTCCTTTGCGTTCGCCGTTGGGTAAAAACAAGGTTTTTTTCTTTGTTCGCCAAAACATGAATAACACTAACAATATATTAATCAATTTATCTACGAGTAACTTCATAGAATCGCCTTCTGTGCTAATCTGATTATTACCGAAATATACCTTATATTTCAATACTTTACATTATTGTATAAAATACTTAGTTATAAATAGGTTATTTTATTAATATCTATCTTTTAATAACTTTGTCTACTACATTGACTAATTATTATTAACATGTAGATGATTACTATGGTATCAGAGGCGTAACTATATCATCTGGGGCCCGTGGCTAATTTTATGGATGGGGCCTACAAGTAAAAGTCTTCATATTATGACTTAATAAACCGCTTTTTTTCTGAATGTGTATTGCTGTTGGCCTTACTGGCTTTGACAGCGTCACCGGAGGGACTTAATAAACCGCTTAAGTAGTAACCCAAAACTATTAATAATATTATGTGCATTTTAGTTATTTTATTAATTATATTTATTTATTTATTTATTATATATATTATATTATTTTATTAATTAGTTATCAGATATAAGGTTTATTTTAAAGAGCATCGGTATACACATATATAAAATGAAATAACGATTTATTTTCAATAAGATATTTATGAATAATTTTTTTAGGGCGGGGCCCTCTCAGGTCCGGGGCTCTTGGCTTTTTGCCAGCTATGCCACCCTATAGTTACGCCCCTGCATGGTAGTGTCCGCCAAAGAATGATCTTTAAACTAAACGCCCAAAAATTTAGGTTGCAGACAAGTTCTAACTTTGTTTGCAATTTAATTTTCTTTTCTGTAATAAAGAATGCAACGCAAACATTATTTTGACACATATTGGTTGTGACGATAATATCTTGCACTTAAATATTTATATAAAAAATTAGCATTCCACTCGCGACTATGTCCGCGTGAAATTCAGTTATATCGCTCTCCCGTTAACACGCATTCCCATAAAGACTGTATTTTTTTTTTAATTAAAAATAGCTTATGCCCTTTCATAGGATGTAAACTATATCTTTGTAAAATTTTATCGCAATCCGTCAAGTCGTTACAAGCATACAGACAAAAATTCGTCTGCGAAAAAGTAAAAAAAAAAAATTAAAAAAGTAGCCTACGTTACTTCCTTATAACATTAGCTATCTGCTACTGAAAGTCCTGTTAAAATCAGTCCAGCCGTTTCAAAGAACAGCCGGATCTAACATACAGACAAAAAAAAATTGTTTTTTTTTTATTATAAGCTTTTAATGAAAAGGTGTTCATTTGCAATTACAAACAGACCCATTAAATTTATCAGTATACATTAACGTAGAGAAAACCACGAGCGACACTATACCGATTTATATAAAACGTCTTTACATAGAATCGACAGCACTATTATTTATTTAAAGCAAGGTCGAGGCCAAGGTCGAGTTAAGTTATTGCCACTGATTCAATTGATAAAATCATTCGCCACGGTGCGATACTCTAGCCTCCTTAGTCAAGGAAAACTCGACTGATATTGTAAATGCGAATTGTTTGTCTTCGACTTAACTATTCAACTGATCATCGTTTGAATTTTGATTACGCAAAGGTACCGAAACAGACAGAAAAAATTAATGTTCCCGATATAAAAAAAAAATAAGCCGACTTCAAAAACGAAACATATAAACTAAAAAGTTAAAAATAAATATTTTCTACAACATTTTGAATTAAATAACACCGGTTACGTTATATTTAAAGGTAAGGAATAGTTTGTGTTTTACCGTAAGCTATAATAATCTAATTCAAATTCAATTCTAATTCAAAATATACATTATTCGAATAGGATTTAAAAACACTTATGAATCGTCAAGTTACAAATTAGTCTTTTAAGTACAAATCTACCACCGGTTCGAATGTAGATTCTACCGAGAAGAACCGGCATGAAACTTGATAGGTACTCTTTTAAAATAAATTTATACAAAGTGTATTCTCAATTACTTAATATACTTATTTTGATCATCAACATCATATATTATGTCCACGCATTTTTATCGTTCATGTAATCTAGCACTGTGTAATAATGCTTCATTAATTAATGATTTCTTAACGTATTAATAGGACTTACTTATAAATATTTAAATCCTACTTTATTAAATCAAATTTTAAGTAGTACCATTACAAATAAAAAATCAGAGTCGGTCCACAATCAGCGGAGAAATTGGTATACCAATGTTACATACATTAATTTAATAAAAATACATACAGCCGAATGTATAATCTTTTTCGAAGTCGGTTACTAAAAATAATATTTTTGCGATCGTTCGGCGTGATAAAATTTGAAAAAAAAAATGGAATAAAAGCTAGTCGAATGTAAAGTCAATTTATTGTATTTTTACACTAGCTGTGCCCGCGACTTTGCGTAGACTACGGGATGGCATGTCTCATAAATAGAAAGCTTGTACTCTGTGGCGCCTCTCAAGAAGGGAGCATTTCATTTTCCTTTAGTATTATTACTATTACTTCTCAGAAGTTGACCTTTATACTATTAGATGGTGCAATAAACAGAACGTGTTTTTTTCAAAATTCGCGGGTGCGACTCCCGGCTAAGAAACTAAAATTTCTAAAATAAAAGTCTAAGTTACAGTACTATTGGCTATCTGGTAGTGAAAATTCCGTCAAATTCACTCCAGCCGTTTCAGAGACTAACCGGAACAAACAGACAGACAGACAAAAAATTGTTTTTGTTGGGTGTGTTTTTGATGTAAGTATCGTATATACTTTCATATGAACTTAGTTAAAAGCTGTTAATTTGAAATTACAAACAGACACTTCAATTTTATTTATCTAAATAGATTTAAAAACCCATTAAACAGAACAGGTATATTAAACAATATAATCCATACTACAAATCCGCGTCTAAAGACAGTTTTGAGTTAAACATGCTTTAGATATAGATTGACATACGTGTAAGTGAGTTTAATAGATGTTTAAAACCTATTTCAGCTGTCAAATGTAACGTGTATCATTTTATCAATAAGTTTTTTTATGAGTTTATTCGCTGTTAAGAAATTAAGATAATATTTTAAACAATGTTTAATTTTTAAAACACTATTTAGCTAGACACGTGTTCAACATGGTTTTAATGCGTCTTTTGTAGTATGACAGTTTATTGCTTACTCTATATAAATTCTGTTAGAGCTGACAAAAAATTTTTGTAATTTTAATCTCCATTAAATACACTCCAAGAAAAATATTGCTTCTTAGGTAAATAAATATAAAATAAGCGATCTTTTACATACAACGTAATAGACACTAGCAAAAAATAGCCACTTACGTACTTAAGTGATCAAGCCAGACATTATTACGCTTTAATGGCAATTCAAATCACTAACTACAAATCCGACTGCGCGAGAGGGGAGGGTAATACGTTTATCAGCCTAAGTATGGGCGTCCATATGCAGGGTGATTCAAGATCAGTACAGAATAATCTGAAATAAAGAGAGTTAGAGAAATTTGTTAAACCAAATCCTTGATTTTGAAGTTAAGAAAAACGGCATTTAAAAATTCTACACGGCTCTGAATCGAACCTAGTAATTTTTCGAAAAATATTTTTTACTCGTTTTGTTACATCTGATTGAAGAAATATGCAGTAAATTAATGTACAAAAAAGATTTTGCTCCCGAGTCGGGGATTATTACGATTTGTAAATATTTAAGTTTTTTTATGTACATAATATATATGACTCATGCAGTATTCCTGGCGCACAAACGTAACATTCGAATTTCGACCTATGTCCCCCAAAGGCTCACTCTTATCCATAAGGCCATACACTTCCTACTCTTGTCCTGTTTTACAGTCGAAGCATACTGGCTCTCGATGTTATTTATTGATCATTGTTCGTCGTAGATAATAGCGGTTCACACAATAACATTCGGTATATTTGTTTGTTGAAACGCTTCGCATTGTCGATTCAATTCATCGCTTAATTCTTAAGCTAACAATTAACCAATATTCAATAGATATTTTTTGTTACATTTCGTCCGTACAATTCTTCCGTAAAATTGGACATATACTTAGCCACTTGTAAGCCAATATTCTGCCTTACTACAAAAGATTTAAACAGACGTTAAACGCGTGTTTCTAAAAATCCATAAAATTAATAGTCACATTTTTATATAATGTGTTATAGTAGAGACGACAAACGTTTCTTAAATCGAAACACTCAGAAACAGTTCTGACTTGTTGTTTTTTTTTTTTTAACTGCGAAACTTTACAGAATAATTCAGCAATAGGGAGAAATGTTAAATTATGAGACCTTGAGAAAGTTGAAACCATGTCCCGTTTTTGAATTGAATAAAAATTGATTTTAATAATTATAAAATTCTATTATTTCATATTGCAGACATTATTAGCGTCAAACAGAGAAGTAAAATTTAGTACGCTACCTTAAGTGTACAATAAGAGGCAACAAAATTTTAATCTTATTTTGCACGATGGAGCACTGTTGTAAGTTGCTTATAAGATGTATTAAGAATTCTGTTATGCCCTTGTTGTTGTATTTTGT
This sequence comes from Hypolimnas misippus, assembly GCA_037950945.1. Lineage (NCBI taxonomy): Eukaryota > Metazoa > Arthropoda > Insecta > Lepidoptera > Nymphalidae > Hypolimnas > Hypolimnas misippus. The sequence goes on from JBBEEQ010000001.1 coordinate 1,459,869, forward strand.
ATTTGTGTGTATGTGATTTTATATATAGTGAAATACCTTAAGCATACAGATTTACAACGCTACGATAAGTTAATTTAATTTCTCGCAGCTATTTTCTATAAATTAATGTTTATTTTCTAATAACCTTCGAATTGAGAACAACGTGACTTAAGTAGGCAATTAAAAAAAAATTATAAACCCGACTGTAGGCAGGTGACTTTTCTTTTTTGTTTTGTTACTCCAAACTATTTTAAAATAAATAACATCTGACATTTCCGAAGTTGCTTTTTAAAACCCTTTATTTTGATACTACACTTTAGAGTTGTGTCAAAAAATATTGTCAGCCGCAGCTACGAAACAGCTTATAAAATTAACCTTATTTATTATTTAGGTGTTATAAGTTTGACAGCTATATGTGTCTGTCTGTGGCACCGTAGCTCCTAAACGGGCGAACCGATTTTTATTTAAAAGAGGGTTTTCTAGCGATAGCTCTTCGATAAGTTCTACCAAAATTGGACCAGTCATTTCAAGGTCATGAGGTCTTTTCTTCTTGACTGCTGTAGGAATCTTAGATGCACAATAAGTGTTTGATTTACTTTCAAACATATGGGTGACCTAAAATTTAATATACCTATGCGTGCAAAATAACTATGCAAAATTATGGAATTCTTGGTCTGATGCTGCAGCCAGGATCAGCAGGCTACACAACTCCTCACCAACTTACAGCCGAGGTATCGTGTTGGTACTCGTTAAAATGGTCTTAATGAATAGATTGTAGATTTTTTTTTAATTTCCAATTTGAGTCAATTAAATTTTATTTTAAATTTATGTACTTAATGTCACGTGCGCCGTTTAGACGGGTCTAGTGACGTATTATAAAAATCAGTTAAACTATTGCGTAATCAGTTAAAACGAGCGGGCATGGGAACGGACTTATAAACACTTACACAGATCAAGCACATAACCTTTCTTTTGGGAATTTCCGTTCTACTGGCTTCACTTTTGGGCTTCTCCGTGCTACTAGCTTCAGATAGTTTGAAATAAATAGAATGGAAAACTCTGTCGTAACTATTTATTCTAAACGTTATAAATAGCTCGGTCACGCTTTATTTACTTCGCACGTGTACATGACATTTTTATTTCACATTATTATTTTTCTTTTTTTTCCGTGTTAATATGACGATCGCGTTTGTCTGTAGCCTTGAAAAATTTCCTTATGACTTACAGGAACTTATACAAGTCCTATATTCTAATGTTAATATATATGTTAATGGTCCGTTTTAACTCGATATTGAATTTTTTAAGAACAACTACTGGTGAAACAGGAAAGCCTTGTACTTTTCGTTTCAAAAGGAAACTGATGCGTTCATGCTACTTTTCTGCGAGGTCATGATTCGTACAATAATAATTTAGTCTAAAATGTCTATGTTGTTTAGTTGAGTTTTGAATGAACAGCCAAGTGTTAGGTGTATAAGTTTTTTTAAAGACTTTAATAAACGAAGGAGGTTTTACGTTCGGCTGTACGATTTTTTTAACCCCCGATGCAAATAGAGGACTGTTATAAGTTGCCTAGTGTGTTTTTGCCTGTGTGTCTGTCTGTGGCACCGTACCTTCTGAGCGGATGAACTGATTTGGCTGTAGTTTTTTTTATTTGAGCGTTTTCTACCGATGATTCTTAGATATGGTCTACCCAAATTTAGAAATTATGTTATATATTAATTATATAATTATATCAAATTATTTAGTCAATTATATTCACTACTAGCTGATGCTCGCGACTTCGTCTGCGATGTTTGCTGCCTCCGTTATAGTAGCTTTACGCATCCTCTTAGCTCAATCAGTTTAAAATTGACAACGTTCCACATAAACTTTCATCCCCTATTTTATCCCCTTAGGGGTAGAATTAATCAAAATCATTTCTTAGCGGATGCTTACGTCATAACATCTAAGCCCGATCCGTGGTTTTGGGTATGGGTATGTCAGTCAGTCGGCCACCTTTGATTTATATATATTTAGATAAATGTAACTTTAAAACATCACAATACTTTATCAATCTCACGCGATATTAAATATTTCTTTGACCAAGAAAACAATTGACGAGCTAATCAAAGTTAGAAATCAGTACATATTTTTATCGTGAAATAGTATGAACGTAACTTATCTATAGTTAATAAATAAGACCACAGGTAAAATAATTCGATTATTTGCATAAAATTTAATTTTATATTTCACTAGCAGTGCCCGCGACTTCGTTCGCGTGGATTACAAAATGCTTGGTATGTCTCCTGCAAATCAAGGTTATAATAGTCTGCGGTGCTGCTCAAGAAATAAGTTTTTTACTTTGGATCGGGGAACTTTCTGGTTGTTTTTATAAGCAGACAATAACTCAGATATGGTATTCCTCCACGGTTTTCGCTATAAATGTTAAAGAAAAGTTGTTTTGTGCTAGTCTTTAAAATTTTGACTGCAAAACAGTAAGTTCCCACCGAGGTTCTTCTTGTATTATATATCGGGTGACTTCTTTTAACTGGGCTTGATAGGCCAAATCCGGAACTATAAGGAATCGCGAAAGATACTTAAAGGAGTTTCGTGTCAAATTTTGAAAAACCTAAAACTGCATCATAAATTTTTTTGATTTCATGATTCTCCTGGCCAGGAATAGAACCCACTAATTTTGGAAAAAAAAAAACATTCTGTATTATTGCACCACCAATAAACTTGTAAAGATCAACTTTTAGAAAGTAATAGAAAGCGACAAATTAAAGGAAAAGATTTTTTTACAAAATAACATTAAATATATATACACTAATTAGAAGTTAAGTATTCGATTCTATATAGACATAATCAAATATGGGGGTTAAATCATGGGTTCCCGTAGGTTTAGAAAAAAAAATCTGCATTATTTCGAACGATTTGTTTTAAATTGCATCAAAGTGCTAGTCACCTATTGAAGTAAGGAAGACTGTGAACAATACAATCGAAAATATATAAAATGAATAACTCACAGTAACTTCTTTATGTTTGTCTATTTTTTCTATGTGAGTTATACAAAGTTGATAGAATGTGACGTTTGTTTTGGTCCCCGTCACCTATTCCGTTACCTAGGTAGGTTTAGATAATTCTTAAAAAGATGAAACAATTTATTGAAAATCTACATTTCACTGGACTCGGCTATTGTACTCATATCATACAGTACAGACACATCAATTTTATTTACTTGTATAGATGTATACCTTCCCTTCTTAAATCTGAAATTGTTCACTATTTTATTGGTTTCTCCAATATTTTGTTATCGCGTAAATCTCTTTTTTAATTATTGATTTAAATAAATATTTTTTTAATAAAAGTAGCCTAAGTTAATCCTTATAATATGTATTAGCTATAGGGGCTGCTGTAATGTTTTTAAGAACTTCTTAGACTTAGTGATATTTTGTTTGATATTTTTTTCTTCCATTCCCACTCCCTTCTCCTCACGTGATTAATGGACATCCTCTATCTGCGAGTGAAAGTCTCATCAAATTTGATTCAGCTGTTTCAGAGATTAGTCGTAAGAAACAGACTGACAGTACTTGATGTAAGTACTTTCATGCATTTAGTGAAAATCACAAAATAATGTTCGACGTGACCCCATAAATAGACATATCTTTTTTAGCTGGCACAAACGCACAGATAAACAGACAAAAATTCTAACAATTATTGTTTTGTGTTCTATTGCGTAGAAGGACCCCCAATATTTTTTTTTCATATATCTTGCATGTACAGACAGCGACCCGTTAGAATTTTTTTTCATATTTATAGAATAAAAAAAAACTAAAATAGAAGTAAGCTCAAGTCACTCCTTATAACATTTGCTAACTGCGAGTTAAAGTACCATCACAACCGGTTCAGCCGTTTCAGAGATTCATCGGAACAAACAGATAGACAGACAGATTGAGAGACAAAAATTTAAAAAATGTATTTTGTGATGTAAGTACTGTATATACTTTCATGCATTTAGTGATAAGCAGAAAAAAATGTCAAGGGGATTCGTTAAATTGACATAACTTTTTTATTTATGGACCGATTGACATGAAACAAACCCTAAATGTTAAGTGAAGCTTAGTAAAATATATTAGTGAAAACCGCATCTAAATCGGATAAGCCGTTTCTGAGATTAGCGTGCACAAACGCACAGACAAACAGATAAGAATTCTAAAAATCATAGTTTGGGGTTCTATTGCGTTGGTAAAGACCCCCAATATTTTTTTTTCAAATATCTTCCATGTACAGAGAGCGACCCAATGGAATTTTATTATTAGTATAGATATAGATAATAGATTGATATTTTCCTCGCAAGAGAGCTCCGACAAACGCGTGCGATCGCTGCAAATCATGATAGGGCGAAGCGCGGCCATCGACGCGCTATTTACCGCGGGTCGGTACCGCGGCGGCGCCGCAATTACTACGGCCCTGCATTTTGAATTTGTAATATCTTCGGAAATATTCACTTAAATTACATGCTGTAAAAAGCATATTGATCTATAATAAATGCAGAATTTATTTAAGGTACTTAATTGGATAAGGATTAATGCTGTATTGTATAAAATCACTTTGTCAATAACCATTTTTAAGTAAAGGATAAAAAATGGTTATGGTGGGTTATCCCTAAGAGATAGACATATACCATCGCGGACTTTTTTGTTGAACTTTTTAAGGGGGACAATACTGTAGTACATTATTTTGGTCTATCTCGTAGGGTTTAGCCAGCGTTTGCAATATAAGCGTAAAAAACGTGCTTATTTACGACATCACATTAGAAATCTCTAAATTTGTCAGCGTTTCTCTACTATATTATGCATGTATTATACATATAAACTTTCCTTAAGAATCACTCTATTTATTAAAAAAAATCGCATCAAAATCCGTTGCGTAGTTTTAAAGATCTAAGCATACATAGGGACAGACAGACGGCGGATAGCGACTTTGTTTTATACTATGTAGTGAAGTGAGATTGACTGCCCAAATAGGAAACTATACAGTAGCGAAAAATATCGAAAAGACTCTCATATCCGATTCAGTGTCATCTACGTTGATTAATAAGCTTTTTATAATAATAATATAAATACTTTGAAACAAGTAGGCCTGTAAATGTCCCACTGCTAGGCAAAAACTTCCGCTATTAAGGTGAAGATTAGAAGGTTAGCTTAATCCACCACGCTAGGTCACTGCGGGTTGGCGGATATACATATGCCATAATTTCGGCACATGTTTCCTCAAGATGCCTTCCTACACCGACGAGCACATTTGGATGCTGATATGCAATACTGTGTCAAGCCACACGGACTACATTTTGAGAAAATGGCGTCTAAAGATTTCGAACCTATTCTTAACACATCTGTTTGAAGAAGCATAGCAATAGCATAGAAGCATCTTTGCTTTTCTATTTTGTTAAAAAGTATAATTAGTTAATAGCAGATAGGCTAGTAAAGATTTTTATCTAATAATAAGTTTTCAAATATATGAAATTATTGCATAATCCAAAATATGGAACTTACTTCAATATTCTAAGCATTTGATTAAGAAACTTTTTTCCGTACTTATTTAGTTTAAATGACTTGAAATATTTTTGTTTAATGTTAAATACGAAATGCATTATCAGAATACATCAATATCTCCAAATTCGACTTTTTGTGAGTTGACACATTATTGCTTATCAGCCTTCATATAGCAATATAACACTTGAAAACTCAGCGGTTATAGTTAGGGTTTCAACCAATGACAACTTCACCACTAAGCCATGTCGGCTCACCTTTTGTGATATACAGCAAAATATTTTAAAAAATTAATGGAATTTATTTTAGTATGTCTAATTTATATCACAGATAACATTTTTATCCTCTCATTAAAATATCATTCTATAATTATATTTAATTATCATAACTATTATACACAATTACTCGACTTGTTCTTACGAAATGATCTTGTCAATAATTTTTAAAATCTTGTCAATAATTGTCCGGTTTGCCCGGCGCCGGCGTATTCTATTGCGACAATAGAAAATTCTTTGTCTATTTTATAATATCCTTATTTGTACTATTTATATTTATTGTATATGATTATAAATTATAATATATAAATTATTAAGTGTTTAGTTTGTCAACAAAATCTGCTATGTTATATTATACCTGTTTAATTAATGCGTTGTGCTTTTCATAATATTATTCGTCATTAACGCTTTTGTTGCGCACAACGCATATTGTAATTAATTTGAAATTATCATTTATATACGGTATGAATTTAAGTGAGCGTAAATGGAAAATGCGTAAAAGCCAAATCTAAAACCAGAATGAAATCTCGGGGCCGATTTTTATGAAAACTAAAACTCACTCATAGGTATTTTAAAAAAATCCTAGCAAGGAATAGGAACCGTTGATTTAAAAAAAAAGTATCGTGACACTAATAAGGATCAAATTCTGGGAAATTATGGCTTATTTCATAAACTGATTCATATTTTTCAGTATTGGCCGAACCTTAACTACTTAGTTAGCGTCAAACTAAGTCACACAATAAGGCAACACAGTGGGTGACGCGAGTTAAAACCTAGTTAAATTAAGAAGTCTTAAAAATAGGGTATAACCAAAAGGTCACGCTTGTCATATGATAGTACACACGGGGATTTGTGATGCTGGAAATGTATTATAGTGTTGCATGGGTCACGTCTGAAAGTCGTCGATTTTATTCTTTATTCTTTAGGCTACTTTGTATAATATTATACCTAGTATTATCTTCTTACGATGCGGTATATTGAAATAAAACTGATTTAAATATCGTATATTATATTTATCGACTCGACATTTCGAAAAATTTACTGCAAGCGATTAAACTAATAGTCTACTATTAATCGAATAGAATTATCTAAAAAGCAAAGTTACAGCCTGTAAATATCCCACGGCTGGGCAAAGGTCTCCTCTCCTATTAAGAGGAGGGTTTAGAGCTTTATCTACCACGCTCCCAGCACATGCAGTTTTCCTCACGATGTTTTCCTTCACCGCCGAGCTCGAGATGAATTTAAACACAAATTTAGCACTCGAAATATTAGCGGTGCTAGCCGGGGTTTGAGTCCGTGATCATCGGTTGACGTCGACATTTTCTACCCACTAGGCCATCTCGACTCTCGTCTTATCTAATTGTTCTTTCATTATCATATTTTTCAGTATCGTGTCGTGTTGTACAAAATGTATCCAACGCGTCATGCATGACACATATCGATACTAACGTTCTTGTTAACCTTGTGGACTTTCAGCTAACTATTTGTAAAACACTATCTACTTTTGATAACGATATTCAATAATCAATCCTCTTGGTACAGAGTTAAACCTGAATAATGTCATTAAACGCAACTTAAATGAATTACTACTATTGATGCGACAGATTGTTATTAATATAATATATATAATTAATTTCATTCCACTAATTCCGTAATGAAAATTAAGCTAGACAGGATGTTTTAATTTAAAAACATACTATTGTCTTTGCTAGCGATAAATTTTTCGCAACCCTCCCAGGGTATACCAAATAAAATATTGGACCGTACGCAACGTCTGATAATGTGTTTACGGCTTTAACCGATAAGGAAAATTTTGTCTTCGGACATGACAAATTTTGTCACGGCCAAAAACAAGTTCTCGTAGAATCCGTGTTTTGCAGTTTAAAATAAAGATATCCTATTTTACTTCTACAAATAGCTGTGAATTGCAGCTTCAATTTCATTAATGTAGGTTGTATTCAACTGCACTGTCTAAAAGTCTCTATTCCTCGTGAATAGAGCCTCGTGAGTAGAGCCTAGCTGAAGCCTACAGCTCGAATACGGACACATTGACACATAAAATCGGGCTGATTGACATCGAAGATTTGGCTGATTGACACAGGAGATCGGGATGATTGACGCAGGAGATTGGACTGATTGATACAGAAAATCGGGCAGATTGACACAGGAGATTGGGCTGATTGACACAGAAAATCGGGCTGATTGACCTTATCGGGCTGATTGATTTTAATAAATCTAAGGTTTGTGAGGCTGAATGGATTTTGTTCTTTCACTTAATAACTATTGAACAGATTTTTACTTTACAGTAATATAGCTTTTATGTTACACACCAGAATAACAAAAGGCTATTTTTTATTAACACAACGCGGGTGAAGCAGCCGGCGGACTCTACTGTCATACTACAAAAGAAGCATTAAAACCATGTTCAACACGTGTCTAGCTAAACAGTGTTTAAAAATTAAACATTGCTTAGCTAGACACTTTAGATAATATTTTATATTATCTAAATTGTTTAACAGCGAATAAGCTCATAAAAAATTTTATTGATAAAATGTTAAACCTTACATTTGACAGCTGAAATAGGTTTTAGACATCTATTAAACTCACTTAAACGTATGTTAATCTATATCTATTTGTAGTACGGATTTTTTTTTAAACGCGTTTAACGTCTGTTTAAATCTTTTGTAGTAAGGCAGTTTATCTTTATGTACACACTATTTTATTATTTTAAGCTCGTTTGCTTAAATCAGTACGAATTCATATCCACTCTTTTTACTAATAAGAGAAAAACATAACATGTAGGTACAGTGTTATTTTTACCCCAAAAAGTTACACGAAAAGTTTTAATTTACGCTTTCATTTATACTAACATAATAATCTGCACAGAAATAGTCTAGTAATAGAGAGTTTGACGTAAGCTCCGGAACCACAGAACCTATAATTAAAATTTTGGTACCGATACAATATAGTAGATGGTACATTATTCTAGCATCTAGATGGTCATCTATACTAATATCATACAGAGGTAAAATTGGTTTGTAAGTTTGTATGTGGGAGGAAATCACTATTATAGGCTATATTACATCACGACTCATATACGAATCAATAACCGTATCACGAAACAATAACCATAAATGAGTAAATCCTCGAGTGGCAGAAAGAAGGCTGTATTGTCGTATATGTGTATTATTTTAAAATATTTAAAACAAAATATTTATTAATTGTTGATTACAAAGTCCTTAGTAATGTTATAAATGATGTTAATTTGTTCGCTATGCCCACAGACAGTCGACCGATCATCATAAAATTCTGCACACACGTAGTCAGGGGTACAGGAAAGGACGTAGTCCTTTCCTCTTAGACCTTTCCTCCTCATAAAACCATTGTTACTGATGGTTTATTTATTTATTATTTATTGATGGTTTATTTATTTATTATTTATTTATATTATACATATTTACAAAGTTTTTACAGTTTCGTAATATCGATGATACTACAAAACACTGTATAGCAGTTATCAACGCTCTCCTCCGAAACAAACAACATTTCAATAAAATAAATAAGAAAACAACAAAACATAATTATATAAAAAAGTTAAATGAAAATCACTAACGATTAAAACTAAGTATTAAAAGTACAAAAAGAAGACAAAATTGAAATAATTTAAATTTAGTAATTGCGAATGAGTGTATATGCTACGGGCGAATAAGCGTATATGCGTGTGTGTGCACGTGTACGTGTGTATGACGGTATGTGCGTTTGTAAGTGTGAATGCTGGATTGTGGAATTAGTTTTTAATTTTGTAAAGGTTATCGGTTTCTTCATACGATAGTGTAAGAAGCCATTAAAGGCATTTTAATTTGCATATCATTCAAGTTAATGTTTAGATGTTGATTAATTCTGTTATATAGATGATGGTTGAAATAATTTTAGATGGTCGAAGCCTTGTCGGGCATAACACAATCTGAGTTGAAGCGAGCGAAGCAAGTAAGTGCATAAAACCTTAGAGATGTTAAGCTACTTGCGTTCAAAGGAAGAAATTGATTGAACATCGAGACTTAAAAGACGTCTTTTACGAGAAATATTGATATTTATTTAATGCATTTAATATAAGTTAGTCTTTAAATTCTGAGCGAAAAATAAATATGTTCTCATAACAAAGGTAACTGAAAAAAAAATATATATAGTACAAAGTCAAGGATATTATTATAACTTAGATATGTTATAAGCCTTTAGATTTTGGCACCCAGTTAGACACTTACTTTATACGTCGTTGCCTAGCAACCAGTTAGAGACTGAGTATAACGGGCGAGAGTATCTTCGAGCCAAAAAGAATTGACGCTTGTCAAGGTTGAAAATAGGTACGGATTATAACGTTAAGCCTTATAGTTGGACGCTAATAAGCAATAGTATTAAAAATAAAATTCACACTATTTTAATGTGTTTTCCAAATTTAATTTATGTTGGATTGACCGAACATCGTGTTTTCTCCACTTCACGTGACATTGGCGAAATAATATGTGCATAATTAGCACAACTAAAAGCCACAAAACAAAGAATTGAATTGAATTTAGCAATACAATGTCAAGCCACACGGGCTCCATTTTGAGAAAATGGCGTCTAAAGATGTCAAACGTATTCTTAGTAAATTTCTTGGTAGAATAAATAGTTTTATCTAATAATAGTTTTTCAAATATATGAGAATATTGTAAAATATTGAATTCACTTCAATATTCAATATATTAAATTTGGAAACTTTGTGCTGTACATTTACAAGTTAGATGTCTTGAAAAGTTTTTAAATAATGTTAAATACGTGACGTACTGTCAGAATACATCAATATTTTCGAATTTGACTTTTTGTGGGTTGATACATTATTGCTTATCAGCATCCAGCTATAACATGTCATTGACCCTTTTCAACAGAAAAATTATGTTGCTTTATACCTAAGGAAAAATCCGCTCAATTGCTTGCCGTCTCGCACTCGTAAGAATGTACCAACGAGTGTACGGAACTTTACTTGTTCGAACAAAAGTAAATACTATATTGTTTTGCAAACGAAAAATGAAAATTGTTTTCTTAATATTTAGCATAAAATTATTAACACTAAATCAGTGTACAACATCTGAGAGAGCATTGTTTACTTCTTCATAAATCGTTAATTATTGTTATTTTAAACGTTCCTCTTTCTAACGAAAAACATTGTAAGGAAACCAGCATATTTCAGGAGGCATTGTAAACATTCCTGCCAATCACTTACAGAGCAGTGACCTTATCCTTATCACGAGAAAAGTTATTTTCCCAAGTTCTTTTTTTGTTGTATGTATATACGATGTTAATACAACTAATTTTGCAATGTGTAACGATGCTCATAAATCGATAGTGATTTCCTTATAAAGATTAAAAATTGGTCAAAACAATGATTATTTTGAGTGTCAACGGGGCCAATGGCATTTGAGCCTGAGGCTACACAAATATTTGTATTGCTGTCATGTGTCCGGACATCTATACAAAGGACATATTCCAAAATGGAATCCAGCTTGCTTGACGCAGGTCATCGTTTTAAAACCTTGTTGCCGAATCACACATGGTATATTCATTTGTTATGGACGCGATGTAGATTCATTTATTTGAAATTCAAAAATAGAATGTAGATTCCTTATTTTAAATAAAAATATTTTTAATTTAGTCACTTTCATTGACTAGTTGATGTCCGTAATATCGTAGGCCGTTTTATTAAGGTACCGAAGTAGGTAATCGATTTTTATTTATAGGTACATAAATACATATACCAATTTGTATATAAATATAAATTACCGAATGTATATAATTTCCGCATTACTTTATGTCAAGTCAATATTTTTATAATTTCTTTTATGTCAAGACAAGTTTTGTATTAATGATAATGTTTAAAATGCCGAAATGGGTCGCTAATATTTTAAAACTGCTATCTGTAGCGTGTAATAGTTAACTCCAAGTGTTTATATTGTGCAATATTTATTTCTAAAGTAAAGGTAAAGTGGTTTACCTCCAGTTAATAAGGTGGCGCGTATGTATGGAACGGACGGCAAAGGCCTTTACAAACTATAATTCGATGCATTAAAATGTTTAACGTTGTATAATTTATACTATAATCGTTATTATTTTGTTTTCATTGTCAGAATTTTAAGTCACAATGTTATAACGGGATGTATATTTCTATTAACATTACATGTTCAATAAGATACCACATAGTATTTATTTATTTATTTAGGGTTACCAACAAGACACAACACAATCGTTACATGAATATAAACAAGACAGCATAACACATTTATAAAAAGGCGCCTTAATTATAGGTAACACTACATTTACCATATCAACGAAATTTAATATGTAAAAAACGACAGAAAATTATAGTGAATAAAATTAAATACACCTAAATTAAATAATATACGTTTTGAAAGAAATTACTTGAAACATTTAAAAGACTTGCTAAAATCGAAGAGATCAAAACAAAACTATTTCAATTTTACTGATTATGAAATATACTAAAGGTACTTACGTATAGCACGTATGTATACCTATACATACATACCTATGTATGTATAGGTATTTATATATTTATCTGCACATTACACCTTTATTGCCCTACAGCATACTTTTTATTGACCCATAATTCATTCCGGTTCTTGATTATGGTGATATATTAAAATGCTCCCAATGCAATCATTTTGTAGTAGATAAATAAATTAAATGAACTAAACGACCACCTTTCATTTCTCGGGCGACTGCCATCCGATTTATTCAATGTTCCAATGGCTTAGTGGGGCGACTAAGTTACCCAACCGACTAAAAATACTCCAATATTCGGCCGATATTATGCCTTACTTCCTATGCCTTTTCTTGGCTTTTTTTTTAAGCTGGCATCGCATTGGCGTCTTGTGATATGAAAGCCCAATGGCGGCGACGATTGCTTTACAGCGAGTGACACACCTGTTCGTGGTATATGGTTGGCGCACTGGTCACTGCAACTGACTCAAGCGCTAACGGTCGCGGGTTCGATCCCCGCTCACGGCAAACGTATTGGCCATATGGATGATTGTCGTGGTCGGGGTGTTTGTGTTAGTGTTGTGAGTGTTTCCGGACGACCGACACAAGGTCACGCGATCTTAATGGGAGCCGTTGAGTGTGATGCGTAAAAAAAAATAAAAGAAATATGGTAAACCATATTCATAAATAAAAAAACAATATTTAGTCTGTATGCTATATATCCACATTCATCATTCTCCATTATTATCTGTGAACAGCCGTCAACTAACCGTAGCAGTCCATGCAAATTAAAAACAATAGCAACGTATTTTTTTCAAAAAAATCAGCATGGTAACTACATTAGACTATCGCTAACACATAAAGCTACATTCTAAAAGTTGATTCCTGATTTAGGTACTAAAATAACTTCTTTAAGTGACACACATATTTCGGTAGCAATTGTTGATCCCCAGTTGTTCGAGATCAAAGAATAATAAATGCTTTATATGTTGTAAATTAAATGTAAAATGTATAAGTAATGCATAGTTCTGTTTCATTTTTATATTTCATTTCAATTTTCAATAAAACGCGATTTATTTTTTCGAAATTTCAATTCCATTATTATGTTAATTATTTTTTAATATTTTGTGTAGACCAAATGGTGGAGGGGTTAAAGAAGAATGTAATTTGAGTTATTATTTACTTAAAAAAAACGTATTTCTTCACACAATTTTTAATCAAAATTTTAGAGAAAGAGTACCGAGTCGCCTGAAAGAGGCTATCCTATACAATTATAAACACCTATATAATTATAAATGCGAAAGTGAATTCATAGTTTGTGACGCTTTAACATCTCAGTTCGCATCACCATAGAATTTTCCATAAACGTTGTCAAAGTTACAGAATAGGACATAGATTAGTTCAAGCCATATGGACTTCATTTTGAGAAAATGGCGCCTAAAGATGTCAAACGTTTTTTTGATAAATGTGTCGTAGTAACTCGTATACATTCATCTTTTCTTTTCTACTTTGATAAAATGTACACTAAATTAAAAACCGATTGTTAAAGTAATAATAAGTTTTATAAATATAAATTGCAATATGTGGAACGCACATGAAATTCGAAACATTAAATTAAGAAACCTGTTTCCGTACTTATTTCGTTTAGATAGCCTGAAATTTTTTTGAATAATGTGACGCATTATCAGAATACATCAATATCTCTGAATTTCACTTTTTGTGGGTTGACACATTATTGCTTATCAGCATCCAGTTTTCATTCTTAAACAGGAGTACTTTTCTTCATTCGGTATAATGAAGTGTACATTAACGCGAGCGAAGCCACGATCGAAAGTTAGTCCTATCATAAACTTTAACATGTTCGCTTAAACAAATTCTAAAAGAAATCATTATTGTATGAAATCTAACAATAAAACGAGGCAAGAAAAATTTAATGATTGAATTATTAATCGCGATCTATCCTTGAACAAGTACTGTGGAGTCGATATAATAATTATATAAATATTATATTCATTTCAAATCAACGCAACTTAAACAATGCAAAGCATAATTACGTTCACTGTGAACTAATTCGAATAATTACAAAGAATGAAAATAACAAAATGAATTGTAGAAATATTTCTTATTTAGTATATCTTAAATCCAAAACTGTTTTAGTATTCGTAAAAAAGGTTTAAACAAACAGTCATTAAAACGGTAATAATTATTTAGAAACCACAAATTATATTCCGTACTTTACACGTATCATATGTTGCTAATGATTATAATTTAAATAAATTATTTATTCAAGATTTAATTTAAATTATTTATCAACCGACTTGAAAAAAGGAGTTTATCTTTTTCCCCCAAATCTTCAGGCTGCGGCTGGCGATCCCTAGAATGTGCACTATTTACTCGTAAAGTAACAGCCTGTTAATATCCCACTGCTGGGCAAAGGGCTGCTCTTATATTAAGGTGAAGGTTTTTAGAGATTAATCCACCACGCTGCTTCACTGCGGGTTGGTGGATATACTTACATGTGTCAGAATTTATTACGGCACATGCTGGTTTCCTCACGATGTTCTCCTTCACTGCCGAGCTCGAGACGAATTTAAACACAAATTTAGCACTTGAAAACTCAGCGGTGAAACTCGCAATTATCGTTTGAGATCAACGCTTTTGCTTCAGACTATAGTATTTTGTGAGTTGCTTATCTTATAAAGTAGTAATGTTGTGTTTAATACTCTTCATACATTCGGAAGGAATAAAATTTATAAATAACTTACATATAGTCGCAGAATAAAGATTAATATTCAGAAATCCATATTAAAGAATATATAAATTGTATTTCAGCATTCGAAATACTCCAATTATGTCGGTATAATTTAATAATGAAATGACCTTTTACTAAAAATGTATTAACATGCTGATCTCCGATATTTAATTATTGACAGCTCGTATTTAGGTACAGCGAATGTGTTAAAATTTCATTAAAGTATATAGTGCATTGATGCTTAAAGCTTGTCCTTATTATGGGCAAGGACGTTTATTTTACGCCTTTCGCCTCTATCGCTTAACCTAATTTATTTCTACTCTGGATTTATAAAAGTCTAAAAGGTTTTACTAGCGTATTTATCTCGAATGCAGAACAAATTGTCTTACTGATATAGCAAGACTTTTAAAAAAAGGGAAACCTATTACAAACGCTACATACGTTAATTTCGCTTATTAAATGACAAACCTATTTCAATAATGCGTCATGTATTTACATTACAAAAATAATAATCAAGTTCAGATGAACTTCATAAAAACATATATGATAAAGACAATAAAAATAGTAATAGAAGAATTGAAAGTGTATAAAACCTAAAATTATAATGCAGAACTGTAATTGTTTAATGTAATTTGACTAATTACATTAAACAAATACAGATTGAAATAAAAAATGCGTCACGAGTTCTGAATTTCAATTTCAAGTTAACTGCTAAATTAATTCGGATAATTTCAAGCGTAATCAGCTTGTATTTACTAAATTACTTTATTTTGAGAAATGACAAACCTACGTACATATATATATGTAGGTTTGTCTATTATATATTGTATATTATACCAATCTATATAATTAAAGTTTTATCTGCTAATAAGTTTTCAAACATTTGAGATGATTGTAAAGTTGCAAAATATGACGCACTTATAATTCGAAACATTAAGAAACTCTTTTACTGATTTAAATTGAAACTTTTTTTAATAATGTTAAATAGAATACGCATTATAATAATACATAAATATCGATTACATTTTTTTGTGGTTACTCCTTAGTATTATGATATGCAATACTGTGTCAAGTCACACGGACTTCATTTTGAGAAAATGGCGTCTAAAGAAAGCATATATCTATCTTTTCTTTTCTATTTTGATAAAAAGTATAATTAGTTAATAGCAGATAGGCTAGTAAAGATTTTTATCTAATAATAAGTTTTTCAAATATATGAAATTATTGCATAATCTAAAATATGGAACTCACTTCAATATTCTAAGCATTTGATTAAGAAACTTTTTTCCGTACTTATTTAGTTCAAATGACTTGAATTTTTTTTATAATGTTAAATACGAAATGCATTATTAGAATACGTCAATAAATCTAAATTTGACTTTTTGTGGGTTGACACATTATTGCTTATCGGCATCCATATAGTAGTAACAATATTTTGAATTTATTTCACGAAACTTGATTATTAAAGTATTTCTATCATTAAATATTGCGCTAGGCTTAATTCACTGGAGTTTAAACTGAAACCCGTTATTGGATTGGTATGCAATTCGATATAGTTCGATAGAGGACCTGCGTTTCATTACTAATCTTGAAACGAATATCCTGTAATATTCGAGATATAATCAAGCAAGAATTGAAATATTCAAATCGCCAAATATGGTAGACATGACTTATTAAACGTTTTAACGAAATCGTTAAATTCTGTACTTCGAATTACGTTTAGGTACTATTTACCTATGTGTTTATTAGCCTATGTAGGTATCGTGGCGCTATGTGGACAAAATGAGCGAGCCGATTTTGATATGGACGCTGATAAGCAATACTATGTCAAGCCGCTCGGACATCATTTTGAGAAAATGGCGACTAAAGATGTCAAACCTATTCCTAATGAATCTGTTTGAAGAAGTATATATCCATCTTTTCATTTCTTGTTTAAAAAACGGTATAATTAATTAAAAGCATATTGATATATTTAATTTTTTTTTTTCTAATATAAATTGGTTAATATTTTTGAGCTTATTGTATAAATTGAAAATATGTAACGCACGTGAATTTCGAAATTATTAATTAAGGAACTTTTTCCGTACTTACTTAGTTTATATGACTCAATTATGTGAAATAGGTGATGTAGTATCAAAACGTATCAATATCTCCGATTTTGACTTTTTGTGGGTTAACACATTATTGCTTATCAGCATCCATATATGCTACATCGTTTGATTCATTATGAAAGCGCGAATGTGAAAGAAAGTGTAACAATTTAGAAAAATTAAAATGGCCGATTATATACTGATAAGCTAAGACGAACTGATATTGATACGGTACGGACTGTACATGGTCTTGTTACGCAGTCAGATTATTAGTTTTTAAAATAATTATTTAAAATTGTTAAAATAACAATTTTTTTTTTCTGGATCGGTTATGATGTCTGATGTTAAGTGCTTACAGCCGGACATTTTCAGCAACCGAGGACCCACAATGACGTCGCCACCTCATGAAGGTTGAAGTGGAAAAGGAAATAAGGAAAGGAATGGTGTAGAGAATTAGACTTCCGGCTCTGTCGACGCGTTTGGATTTGGTTGACTATTGGCTTTTAAGTAGTTTAAATATGCATTTTAAAATCTTTATAAACTTCGATTTAAAATAATTCGTATAATCATATCTAATTTAATTTATAACACATAGCTTGCCTTCTAAAACTTAACTTCATTTTGTCAAAAAAATGCTTTAGCAGATTAAGAAGCTACTTTTAAATGCTAAGAAAATAAAACTTGTAGGTATTTTACTTAACAGCAAACTGTCTCATATTAAAGAATTCGATCCTCGATGGGAATGATATAATTGTATTTTTGAGAATAACTTTGGATATGAAACATTAGTAGAACTCCTATTTGTCATGTCTTACGGGAAGACTCAGCTCCGTGGCAAACGCAGTTAGGTATGTAGGTTCGTTTACTAACCGACGATGATACAGTTCGGTTCCTTTATTTTGGTTATTTTCACAGTATCGTGTCTTACGGATTGATGCTTTGGGCTAACGCTACAAATATTGGTACTGTGTTTATTTTGCATATAGAGCTGTTCGTGATTATAATCTAGGAGCTCAAGATTCCTTTCGGGATATCTATACAAGTAAATAAAATTGAAGTGTCCGTTTGTAATCTCAAATCAACAGATTTTAACTAAATGCATATGAATTTGAATGATGCATTTAAATTTGAATACATGAACGCTGATAAGCAATACTGTGTCAAGCCTTACTGGTCGGACTTCGTTTTGAGTAAATGGCGTTTGAAGATGTCAAACCTATTCTTAATAAATTAGTTTAAAGAAGTATATATCCAACTTTTCTTTTTTTTTTGATAAAAGGTAAAATGAATTAAAAGCAAATTGATATATTTAATATATTATCTAATAAAAAGTTTTTCAAATATTTGAGATTATTGTATAAAGTGCAAAAACAAAATTAAGAAACTATTTTCCGTTCTCATAGACTTGATTTTTTTTTAATAATGTTAATTAGGTGATCCATCAAAAAATATCAATATCTCCGAATTTAACTTTTTGTGGGTTGACACATTATTGCTTATCCAGCAAACACAAATCACTCAAAATCGTTCCAAAATTTTTCGCTCCTAAGTTCCTTAGATTTCAGCCCACTCAGCCTGGTGGTAAAACCGTTGTTTACTGGAATTATTTCGGATGACAGATCGATCTTGATATATTTTTTGGATAGAATTTTTCCTAAATGAAACATGTTCTGTCTCGTCACATTGTCAATCATTGTTATATTTAAATAAAGAATCGTCGAATACTATGTCTGAGTCACAACCTACGAGCTATGAATATAATAGCTACCGGTAATAACCGGTCACGTAAAAATAAAAACAGTAAGGATACATAAAAACTTCGCATAAAAAAAATAAAAACATTTATTTGTATTAATTTTCGCAAACTTGTTTTTGTATAATAATAAAAAAATATATATTCAAACTTTTACAAAATGATGATGATAAAAATATTTCTATCTTAAACTTAATAATTAAATATTTAAAAAAAAACTCAACACAAAATTAGGAGAGTCATAAAAAAAAAAAAAAACAAAACAAAAATTATTCAAACGCATTCGCAAAGCCACACACACACAAACAAAAAATAATTATTAAAAAAAAAAATTACCTTTATTATATATGGAACACTATTCACAAGCGCGTTGCAAGCGCGCTGGGAGACGACTGCAGGTCTGCAGCATTCACTTGATTCCGTGCGATACTTGCCGCTGTGATTTGATAAAGTAAACCCGTGAGTTTCTTATCGACGCCTTACTGAAACTGATTCGTTCCTCATCCTTAATAGTGACTAGAGTTAACGAAGGACATGGCATCATCGAATAAATACTTTTTCAACATTCTTCACTTACATTTCATTGACACGACGCTCAATTTGGTTAATTGAATGAAACATTTAATCAAATTGCCGTTTAATTGCTTAATTTTATATTTTATTTGTTTACGATTAACGCGAAAATATACCTAATACGACTGTTACATAATATAATAACAATTTATAATTGAATAAACGCAAAGAATTTGTTTATTTGTTGCATTGTTTGAAGTGTTAAATGCTAATATATAGATCGGTGACTTTAAAATAAATCTTTATGTATTACTAGTAGTTGCTCCCAGCTACGCCTGCGTATATTTTGGAATTGTTATCGTTCCAGGATTTATTACCCCCTAGAGTCATTTTAAGGGATGATTTTGAAATTTTGGAATATGTATATTTAATTATTCTCCCTAAGTAATGCTTGTGCTGAATTTAAGGATAATCGGCCAAAAAAATAAATTTTCTCCATATAAACCTTACTACCCCCTTGCACCCATGTGTGGAATATTAGCACCCCGTTTTCGATTTTATATTTCATTTCTTTTACCCATTTATGTGTATTAAGTTTTAAGTTAATACGACCACGGAATAAGATTTTGCGTACAAACGTTTTACCCCATTTCACCCTCTTAGGGATGAATAATCAAAAAACCCTTTCTTAGTGGATGCCTACAACCTAAAAGCCACTGCCTACAACCTACTGCCAAAATTTCGAGTTCGTAGCCCCAGCGGTTTAGGCTTTGCGTTGATGAATCAGTCAGGACAAGTGATTTTATATATGTATATAGATATAGGCTATTTATGAAACAAGCTTATAGGCTAAACGAAGAAACGTAATGTAAAGAACCATTTAAATAATTTTAAAAGAGCTATATATTAAAGGCAAAGGCGTCCTATGGAGGTAAAGAGCGGTACTGCCTTGAGTCTGATCAAGTTTCCGAACCTAATCTGTAGGTATACCTTTACTATACACAGGTTGTGAGATAATTAAGCAGACATTAACTACCTTACTACAAAAGATTTAAACAGACGTTAAACGCGCGTCTAAGACAATTTTGAGTCAAACATGCTTTAGACATAGATTTTTAAATGAGTTTAATAGACGTTTAAAACCTATTTTTGTTGTCAAATGTAAGGTATAACATTTTATCAATAAGTTTTTTTATGAGTTTATTCGCTGTTAAGCAATTTAAGCAATGTTTAAATCTTAAACACTGTTTAGCTAGACACGTGTTCAATATGGTTTTGTAGTATGACAGTAAGTATCGAACTCATTTATTTTTACCCGACTGCGCGCCACAAGGGAGAGTAATGTGCATATCAATCTATGTACATATGTACTTATCTATGTATGAGTGGTTTGTGACACTATTTAGACCAAACCCGTGGGTTTAACCGATTTTGATAAATGATACGTGGTTTGATTCGAAATAGCAGTGCGAATGTCATATAATATGAATGGAAAATCATAATGGCCGATTTTGGACGCCATAATGTAAAATAAAAAATTGGAAATTGACGAGCTGGGTTACGTGGGGTATCGTTGAAACGGTATTTAAAGATCAATTTTACGTTTCGTATATCATTTTTCAATCAGAACTACAAAATCTATAAAAAATTACTAACGATTCTCTATGGTTTTGTTACGTTGTCGGGTTTTTGACTTTTTAAATTAATTACTTGTTATATTAAATACTTTAGATATCGCAGGCTATCCCTACTGTATTATCTACCACCTTATTTGAAGAATATTAATTAAAATATGGCGACTGAATTCATCATGACATGATTTTTCGAATTTTGAATGATTCTTTCGAACCTTCGTCAATCTGAAGGTCAGCATCGTGTTGGCTCTTGACCCAACGATCGAGTAGAGGCCGAATTACCTCTATGTTCGATTAGGACTCTCTGGGCAATGTCTTGATCCTCATCAATTGCCTCGCTCTAATGCTTGCTCAGTTGAAATTCTTTGGTGCCAAAAAACAAGCTTCAGTAAAATACAACTTCAATCATCCAGATTGGATTGGTAGCTCCGAGAAATTGTAGAAAATATGAAGTCAAAAGAAATGTATGTCAAAATTCATCGTTAAAATAAAATATTTTGAAAATCGATTATAGCATACGTTAACTATCTCGTTTTATAAAACAAGAGTGTTTTTTTAAAGATTTAAATGAAAGCAATGTAACTTTTGAAGGTCTATTTTTTGGGAAAATTTGTCATAATATGCATATTTTTTTTTATATAACAGTAGCATATTAGGAAATTGAAGAAGAAATATGAAGCTTTTAAATTTAACCCACTAGTTTAAACGTTGTATGCTTTCGAAATCTCTCTCGTATGATTTGATAAGAACCTATGTAACATACACATGCAGGGAATTATTTGTAATTGCGCATATATCGCAGTTCACTTTAATCATATTACAGTAATCATGACTCCATGAGTACCTCAAAATACTTCAATAATAATAATAAGCTTAAGATCATTTGCTTAAAATTACATTTACACTTTTTAATTTTAGCTGTATACAGACAATTATTATTCAATATATCAATCAAGCTCTAAATTAATACAAAAAATTAAAAAAGGATTATTTTTTACAAAACATTGTAGACCTCATCTCAGCCACTGTATCTGGGTAAAGTTCCCAAAATACTGGCAGCATTACCCCGTTGAATGGCCAAGCTGATCCTTTGACCGAGGTAGCTGCCAGCTCTTGGGTTCCCAGTTGACTCCCAAAGACTCTTTGAGAGGTCTTTAAAAAGGTCATTTGCTTAGTTAAGTCATTAAACTTAGTATTTTATACGCACGTTAAATATAGACGTGATTTAGAATACATAATTGTCTATAACAAATCAATTTGGGTATAAAATATTGCGTACTTCTTAGACAAAGTATTGCGCATATAACACTTCAGTGCAATTGATTATTAATGATTGTATCGTGAAAAATAAAAACTTCAAGTCTCTATCTGTGGCTCTTTTGAATGCGGAAATTCGTTCAACATTACAAATTAGGAAGAAGATGATAATAAGATAACCACAAAAAGCAACTACGAAAGAAGCTAAAATAAGATTCACATATATTGTTTATCATTGCTTTAACACCCGAAAGAACTTACTGTCAGTGACTTGTGTATTTTGATAAGTTTATAGATAGACAGATTTTTACATAGAGCGATGATTTTTGTAACTAATAAGTTACAAATATACAACTATTAAGTATCAAAATCTTCGCCGTTCGGCGGGAAAAATTCCTTTCATCTAGTTTGACACGTTCTTTGCAATTAATACAAAAATCTCTAATATTGAAAGAACTTTTTATTCGATAATATATTAAATGTATCAGTCTGATTTAAATTCATTATACCATTTATGAAAAAATAAAATAAAAATGTCAAACATATTTATTAAAAATATGTTTGACATTTTTAGACGCCACTTTCTCGAAATGAAGTCCGTGTAGCTTGACACAGTATTGCTTATCAGCGTCCAAATGTAGTACGTAGGTTAATACTGCAAAAAAAAAATCTCAGCGAAGATAATCAGCTTTGAATAGTACCTTCCGTAGAACCTTCTGTAAATAAATAGCAATTTCCTTTCCAGCAATTTGATCTATTATTTTTTTATAATTTTAGAAAGATGCGCCAAATTTTGCTCTCAGACTTTTATGAAAATTTAAATAAGTTGTTTGTCATTGTTTTAACCCTGAAAGAATTTAATGTCAGTATCAGTTTACAGACCCTTCACGCCCTTTTAGGGGTGCAATATCAAAAAGCTCTCTTTTAATTGATCCCTAGGTCAATAATTCAAAATTTCAGGTAAATAGATCTACCAGCGAATGTTTTTCGTTCCTTTGCTACCCCTTAGAATATTTATGATTTTAGAAATTCTAGTATACACATATTTAGTTATTCACCCTAAGGAATATTTATGTTAAGTTTGAGGATAATCGATAAAAAAATATATTTTACCCATATAAACTCTACCACCCCCTTGCTGTCCAACAGGGGATGATATTCGTACGTTTCACATTTCATTACTATTATCCAGAATTATCTGTGTCAAATTTCAAGTTAATGCGACCACGAAATAATATTTTCCATACAAAGGTTTTTAACCCTTATAACCCACTCAGGGGTAGAATATCGATAAATCCTTTCTTAGTGGATGCCTACACCCTAAAAGGCACCTTCTGTCAAAATTTCAAGTTTGTAGCCCCAGCCGTTTAGGCTCTGAGTTGATGAATCAGTCAGTCAGGTTTAAGTGATTTTATATGTATAGACGGATAGATAATAGATAATGTGATGAAAAAATACAAAAACTCTAAATTAAAATTCAGGCTTTTTTTAAGGACTTTTATAAATCTAGGATGTGATACCCTTACAGATTTAATTACTAAGTTATTTAGCTACAAGAAGCAGTAAATATATTTAAGAAAGATAAATGCTTGTTGCCGAGGAATTCAGAAAATAGACTTAAGTGTTGATTTTTTATAATTTTCACAAAAGGGATCCGATCTCTGAAACCAAGGGACTTTAACTAAAAGGATTGTTGTCATATGGCGAGTTATGATCCAGACTATACAGTCATCTGTCTTTTGGGAAAATCTTTCTTTCTATCTTTTGGGAAAATGAAACACCCGACTATACAGTAGGGTGTTTCATTTTCCCAAAAGATTGATTTTCATCTAACTGTGGTTCTCCCCGAGTCTCGCTGTCACAAAAACATATACTTTTTGGCCACTTTTATGTTGCACTAGTGAAATATGAATTACTTGAAAATTTATTAAATGACATTTAATTATAAATTTTTGCACATTGGCATACCAATACTGTAAAAAAGTAACAATATGACTTAAAAATATTTAAAGCTGTTCTATAATCGTTAATTAGTTGCATTCATGTTCATGTTGCATCACATATTGTACTCAATCGGCGTTAGGTTTATGGGCTGTCAAGTGACTGTATAGTCTGTGAGATTAGTTCCATTGTGACTCCGTGACATTAGAATCAGATCCGGTTCCTGGCTCTCCGCTACAAGCCGCCGAAACGTGAACACATTAAATTTTGGTTCCGGCAAATCATGGTGTGTTTACCAACAAAAAACAAAAGCCTCAGATTTTAATAATCTAAAACTATTGTCGCATTATTGCCTATCTCATAAAACTAGTTTGGAGTACACCGTATAGACGGTTTCAAAGTGTATAACGGTTACAACTACATAGATACAACTTTCGTGTTTTATTTGCACAGATAGCATATTCTAAAGTTATTATATTGATTATTTTTATTATTTTAACTAATTTTTTTTAGAATAATAAGATAATAATAATAAAAGGTATGATGTTTTAATCAAGAACTTTTTTAATCCACTTCCAAAATAAGAAGAATATCCTGATTTGTCGGGGACTTTTTATTAGATTTAATTTGAGAAAAATATTAAAAATTGACTGTAGGTCTGACTCGCTATTTTAAAATGTTTTAAAGCAAAGTATATACATCGATTGTATATTATATTTTCGTACTAAAACCCTTTATTTTGGTACACCGCTCGAAAATATTTTTAACCAGCACTTAAAACCGCACCAACCCGCTATTTTGATTTTTTGAAACTTTTATGAACCTAGTGTCTAGTGTCACTAACACCGCCAAGGCATCCAGATGTAAAATTGGTTTTGACAACACCCTCCCCTCCTTCCAAAGGTATCCTGGCTACGTATTGTACCATAAAGTCTAATTCACTGTAAATATTTTATTATAAGTTACCCCCCACAATTTCTGGCTGTAACCACGTCTGATCATCGTTCAGATAATATGAACAGGTTTTATGTTTTCCCCGTTTTTTCACCCGCTTAAGTATAAAATTGCGGAAAATCCTTTCTTATCGTCAAATATAAACAAAGATATCATAGTTATGTATGGACGCTGATAAGCAATACTGTGTCAAGCCACACGGACTTCATTTTGAGAAAATGGCGTCTAAAGATGTCAAACCTATTCTTAACAAATATGTTTGAAGAAGTATATATTCATATTTTCTTTTATTTTTTGGTAATGGGTATAAGTAATTAAAATGAGACTGATATATTTATTATATTATCTGATAAAAAGTTTCTCAAATATATAAGATTATTGTATAAATTTGAAAATATGGAACGCACTTGAAATTCGAAACAATTAATTAGGAAACTTTTTCCGTACTTTTTCAGTTTATATGACCTTATATATTTTTTAATAATGTTAAATATTTAATGCAGTATTAAAATACATCAATATCGCAGAATTTGACTTTTTGTGGGTTGACACATTATTGCTTATCAGCATCCATATACAAAGAACGATAATCGGTTGAGGTTGTGCGTTGTGCGTTGATTCTTCAGTCGCTCAGTCAGTCATCCAAGACAAGGCATTTTAAATATAGCATTCATCGCATGAGGCCATGTATGAATACTTCAAATAATACATTACACTATCTAGCGTTGTATAAACTATACTACGGCACGAGTAAGTTGATACAAGAAAATGGTACACTATGGCACTATGGCATCTAGCGTGCGATACAAGAACTAGTGTTGTTTACATGGAATGAAAGTTACCCTGAGACTAAGCTACTAGCGCTATCTCATCTTAAAATAAAATAACTGCGACTGCAATGGACAGAGGGCAGCGTGGGAAA
The DNA here is from genome assembly GCA_037950945.1 of Hypolimnas misippus. NCBI lineage: Eukaryota > Metazoa > Arthropoda > Insecta > Lepidoptera > Nymphalidae > Hypolimnas > Hypolimnas misippus. The sequence continues at coordinate 1,486,001 of JBBEEQ010000001.1, forward strand.
TTTACAGTCGAATTATTTCCTTTATCTGTACCGTGAGATCTTGTATTGTGCTAAATTTTATGATGCTAGGTTAATGGGAATAACCCTGTAATTTTTGATTCTCTTACTAAAATGGTCGAAACATGCGACATAAATGTCATTATGTTTTGATTGCATCAACTTAGAAGCTTGATTTTTCTCAGAAGCAAGTCTTTGTAGACTTGAGTCACGCATTCCTCAGAAAAAAAGTGTTGATAAACAGACAGATCGACAGACGGACAACAAAGTGATTCTATAAGGGTTCCGTTTTTCCTTTTCAGTTACGATTTTATACGCAACTAGTTTTTAATTTTTATTATAATTTTAATTATTATTAATATTTTATAAAAATGAGCTCGTCTCGCCGTTAAGCGTAATAGCTCGGTGAGAAAAAAAAACTTCTTTATACTGAAATGTTTATATATATATTAATAAAAAAAAAATGCCCGCGCAGGATCGCTCCATTTCCAGGGTTCTATATATCTTCATACCAAAATTTGTTTTGTCATTAAAACGTAACAGACACAGAGTTGCTGTAAGTTTAAGTGTAAACAGTTTTTACAGCGCAAAGCAGAATGGCTCGCTGCTAACAGATTCTTTTCCTACTTAATTAATTAAATCTTCTGGTTATGTTTCAGACAATTCACACAATATTTTTATAAATTATAGCATACTAGCAGCTCCCCGCCGTTTGACTCGCGCTTACACAGGTCTTTCTTACAAACTTCTAAATTCTTCAACTTGTTCTTCCCCCGTTCTACCCCCTTAGGGGTCGAATTCAGCAAAATCCCGTCTTAGAGAGCACCTACGTCTTCACATCAGAACCCCCATTCAGAATTTGAAACTGCTAGGCACTTGTAGTTTCTGAGATTTCGTGATGAGTGAGTGAGTGATCTTTTGCTTTTTTATATATAGGTGTGTTTTTCTGATGCATAGCCTATATTATTGCAAAGTTTCATTGAAATCCATTTAGTTGTTTTTGCGTAAAATACTAACATCAAAATTATAAGTTTCCTTCATTTTTGATCATTTTTAATTACTAAGTACTTCATTTGTACAGTAGTTTAATAAGTAGTAAAATTGTCCCAGAAACGATGATCTTGTATCTGACAAGCCTAATTAGGATACACAGAAATGATATCGAGACAGTCGACGGGTTTGCCATCACGGCCGCACTCGGTGACGTACATCTCGTTGCAGGTTCCGGCCTTGACTTCTTCGAAGTTCTCGTTCAAGCTACCGCCAGCTGATAAGAACATTCGTCTGTCAACATAGCTGACTCCTGAGTTGTCGACACCGCACACTGATATCCATTTGACAATCTTGAAACCAATGTCATTGTTGCCGTGGTCATCTTTACCGCATCGGAACGCCTTGTCGCCGTCCCATCTTTCGCAATGGCTCGATCTACTAGCAAAGGCAGGGCGATAAAAATGGTCAACACAATTCGTGTGTACATTGTGCTCGGTATAATCGATTGTGTGGCTTCACTCGATAAACACTCAATATATATACACTTAGCTATCAACAAAATTTCTATGATTGGATGTGAATCGGAAGGTTATCTGATAGTAGGCATTAACAAGCGAGCGAATGGGTAACGAATTATTCTATAAAAATTTTGTGTTTAAGCATATGATTAACAATGTAATTTGACAATACATACTTACTAAATTAAATAATAATAATATCATTAATTATTAAAAATAATATAATAATTATGATGATTATGTCGAGTAAAACTAATGAATAATGTACAAGAATTATTTTATTTTAAGTTATCTTTTAATAATAAAATCATATATAGTTGAACTCGAACATATGCAAGTACTATTAACACAAATATTTATAATTTTTTAAATAATAATTCGTTAATTACTAATATGTTTTAAATTAATTTTATCACTGTCGTTTATAGCACTAGACCGTAGCTTATTGAATTTTAATTAATTCACATAATGTGATTATTATCACACAATAGACGCACAATTCAGATTAACTTTCAGAATGAGCTCTGAATTATATTATAATTGAAGATAATCTAAATATATATAACTGAAAGGAGACTGACTGACATAGTGATCTATCAACGCACAGCCCACTGGACGGATTGGGCTGAAATTTTGGCATGCATGTAGATGTTATGACGTAGGCGTCCGCGAAGAAAGGATTTTGATTCATTCTATCCCCAAGGGAAAAAAAATAGAGGATGAAACTTTATATGAAACTTTGTCAATTTTCAATCGATTGGGCTAAGACATTGCATACCTAAAGCTACTATGGCGTAGGCATCAAAAATCGCAGACGAAGTCAGCTAGTTTTAAATATGATGTCTTGACAATTAGCGTAAATTTAAAACCTCTATTAGCATTCTTGCTCCTTTTTAAATACTTTTAGTGTTTATTTTTAATTACATGGAACGCTCTTGGTGATAAGGAAACTGAGCAGTAATGTTATTCACGTGACGATGCTCAAGGGGAATTTTAAAGATGTGTTAGTTCTCATTGCGAGAATTCCAATAGTCAAAACGGGTATGATCTTTGAGCTTAAACGAATTCAGTTCCCGATTTATCTTGCCTTCGCTATGACGATTAACAAGTACAAGGCCAATACTTAACTGTTTGTGGTCTTAACTTTAAAAATTCATGTTTTTCTCATTAATAGTTGTACGTGGGATTTTCACCTGTCGAAAAACCATCCGCTGTATTTGTTCTTGCGCCTGATTCAAAATCAAAAATCAAAAATCAAAATCAAAAAATACTTTATTCAAGTAGGCTTTTAAAAGCACTTTTGAATCGTCAAAATAAACAAAAAGTACTTAAATTAAGGAAAAGCTACCACCGGTTCGGAATGTAGATTCTACCGAGAAGAACCGGCAAGAAACTCGATAGGTACTCTTTTAAAATTGTGTTATTAAGTATATACATTTTAAAAATTACAAATGTTTATATTAAACATCCTGTATGAAATTCATCTATACTAAATCCATGCATTATTATCATCTATATAATCTTGTACAGAATAATATGCTTTAGCTATTAAAGAATTTTTAATATACAATTTAAACTTATTGATTGACAACTGCAAAAATTTCTTTGGTATTTTGTTATAAAAACGGACACCTTGCCCCAGAAAGGAAACATTTACTTTGCGAAGTCGAAAGCTTGATGTTATGAGTTTATCCTTTCTTCTTGTGTTAATACAATGCGAGTCACTATTTCTCTCAAAACAATCAATATTGGTATGGATATGTAAAATATTGTTATAAATATACTGTGACGCAACCGTTAGTATACCTACTTTACTAAAAACATCTCGAAGGGATTCCCGAGCTCCTAAATTATAAATACTACGAATAGCTCTTTTTTGCAAAATAAAAACTGTATTAACATCTGAAGCGCTACCCCATAGCATCAAACCATAGGAGATGATACTATGAAAATAACCGAAATATACTAATCGAGCTGTATCAACGTCGGTTAGTTGACGAACTTTCCTAACCGCGTATGCTGCGGAGCTGAGTCTTCCCGTGAGAGATGACAAATGGGAATTCCACTGAAGCTTCGTATCCAAGGTTATTCCCAGGAATACTGTTGTGTCACTTACATCAAGGATCTCATTATTCAATATCAAATTATAATTAGGTTGTTTAACGTTAGGTAAAGTAAATACCACACATTTCGTTTTTTTGGCATTTAAAACTAGATTATTAGTTGTAAACCAACCATGTATCAGTGATAATGCATTGTTTACATATTCATAATTAGTTCTATTTCTGACATTATTAACAAAAAAAACCACGTTTACCACGAGGTGCAATCAATGAAGTGAATTGAACCATCATCATAAGTCATTATTATGATAAAATTAAATAACAAATAATATCGACTATCAAAAATAGCATCATAAAATTTTTAATTAAAAAAATATTAGTCACTTTTGTTTTCTATACCGCTATAAAAAGCCGGCTCTTTCAAGACCTATTCACCCTGCTCTTTCATAACTTATTCTGAAAAAAGATAAAACCTTCAAAATAACAATGATATCAAAATTGTTGTTGTTTAGTTTTTACGCGGCTGCAAGGCCAAATATATGCACAAACTGAATCTACAACCCTTTTTTCTATATTTGTTTATAATAAAATACCAAAAACAACTTAAACGTAGTAAAATGCTTAGTTTGTAGTGCCAAAATCTTTGATTTGATGTACCTCTGATTTTTTTCGGCGAATTGTCAAATGTTTGTGGGTGACCGGAAATCCGATTTACTACTTAAAAAAATACCGACCAAATCCTTTCGTAAACTACCAAAATATTGAGAGTGGCTCTTTCAAAACTTGGCTCCTTCATGCCACTTTTCCCCTACATTGTGACGCGCATAAATTGCTTAGCAGTCATATTGAAATAATCGAATTGAAACCCGTGAAATAACTGTTTTCAGGTCAGGTCTGGTCTTCATCATCCACCCGTACATCCCGAACGGACCCCGCATCACACTCTTGCCCTATTTAAAAATAATACAATGGACGCAAGATAATCTTCACAAGGTAATTGATGTCGAGCGTGATAAATTGCTTTTTAAGTTCGTCACTTTTTTAAATGTCATTATATGCAATTTTATATAATTTTAATTTGTCACCTTATATCGTTAAGATGATAAGCGATAAGGTGTACCTTCATCGTATTATATCATCTATACAAATACATAAAATTAAAGTGATAATATCTCTTTTTTTCACATTTAGGGTTAGTTTCAGTCAGTAGGGTAAAGTTTTAATAATTAAACGTAACCAAAGAATAAGATTTGGTTATTTTTTTTCTGTTTCACCTTCGAACTCCAGAGAAAATTTACCGGATAAATTAGTGTATAAATAAATTAATTAGGGTCTTTATAATTTGACGGAACGGCAACGTCGCCTCTACGTAGTTATTGTATAGGTACTCTTTGATGTCCTCTTTAAACGTTTGGATACACAATGCAAATTTATTTTTATTATAAGTTGCTAGTCCTTCTTCTGGATCCTGGCAAGGAATACAAATAAAAAAAAAAAACGAGCTTTTGGGACTTATAACGCGATGTAAATCCAATCTGGCTAACACTAATAAGTTAGATAAATTTTAATAAATAACTTTGAAATAACAAAATGAGGTATTATATTAAAAAACAACCATTAATTTTCTTTATATTTTATTGTTTAATTAAACTAAGATGTCACTTACATCAATTGTTATATCACATGTTCCTAAGTCTATTACTAAGTTAACTGCTAACTTTTAGTTTAACTATAACACTAACCTAATGATTTTAATCAGTTCATTTATGACGCAGGACAATTCCTTGACAATTTTTTTTTAACGTTTCATTTATATTGTTATTTAAAATATACGTTTTTATATCAATAATACTGAGAATGATTCATTTATGCATAATTTTACACAGATGGGTAATTATGTATTGCCTCTGTAGCTATTGTTCTTGATAAAATTAACGCTTAATATAACTACTATAGGCTGCGGCAACCTTTAATCGGTTTGAGTACGCAGTGAATAAAATTGATCCAATATTTTCCAACTATTTTGTAGAGACTATCATCTCTTTAAAAAAGAAATCGTCGGAGATATTCCAAAACCGCGTATCTAACTTTTCCTATAAAGTTTAAATTTGAATCAAATACAAAATCACATTATTGATAAAAATAAGGCTTATGGGCATTTTCCATTGCGCAAAAATGGTCCTTATTGTGAAAACTAGTTACGCGGTTTTACACTATCACCGACGAAATACAGTTTCATTGAAATAACTGTCTCGGTTCGATTACAGCAATTTAAATGAAACAGTATTCGATTTTAAATTGGAAAATGTAAGCTTCAAAATATATTATAAAATATTCTTTCATATTATTATAAACGAACTGAAATTTGCCGCACCCTATACTCTAAACCTAAGTGATAGTTTCAGTCGACTTCCAGTTTTCTGAAGTTTCCAGTGAGACCCCGCATAGCGTCGCCGACTGCGTCTGCGCTGGCGCACGTATTGGCGCCGGCCCGCAAGGCAGAGATAGCGCCCTCTCGCGCCGCCTCGCTGTACATCTCCAGACGTACCGAGATTTTGTCGTTCAGCAACAAAATGTCGCGTTTACTAGCCAACTCTTTTTTCCATAACTCTGAAAATCATAATTTCACTTAGTTTTATATGTCACTGTATGTATCTCATGGCATGGATACTACTCATGAATGGATGCTGATAAGCAATAATATGTCAACCCACAAAAAGTCAAATTCTAAGATATTGATGTATTCTAATAATTCGATACGTATTTTATATTATTCAAAAAGTTTTGGGGTCATCTAATCTAAAGAGGTCCGGAAAAAAATCTTAATTTAACCTTTCGAATATTGATGTGAGTTCTATGTTTTGCAATAATCTCGTATATTTGAAAAACTTATCATTAGTAGCTTGATTTAGTATTGCTTATCAGCGTCAAAATCATAAACGCATTACACTCAACATCCCCATTAGGATCTCGACGATCTTGTGTCGGGGGTCCGGAAACACGATACAAATACAGACACCCAGTCCACAACCAACATCCCCATGGCCAAAACAGACGTTTGCGTGAGCGGAGATCGAATCCGCAACCGTTAGCGCACTCAAATGCAGTGACCACTGCGCCAATGTGTCTGTCATTTTATCGATACTTCCGGTAAAATTATTTTAATTATGATTAAACCCATTTTTTTAAATGTTAAGTTCAAAAACCAAAATGTAAAAAAATATTGATTTGAAACATAGTTTACCAATCATTTCCTTCATCGGCATTACGCCGCCATATTCCTGAGGCAACAGCTTCTTGTCAATCTCGACCTCCTCTATCGTGGTGTACAGCTTCACTCGCTTCCTGATCTTCTCGGAAATGAGACCCATTCCGAAGTCCAGCGCGAATTTTATGGTAGAATGGACGTTCACTCCGTAGATTTCTTTGTGTCTCAACGGTATAGTACGCTGGAATAATTGAAATTTACACTTATATAATAAAGAACGGGTGATTTTTGTTTTGTTGACTTAATCTATTTTAAAATTATGGTATTATATAGTTCAAAGGTATTCTTAAATGGACAAGAGCTATATTTTATGAATGTTAAAAACGTAAATCAACTCGAGCAAAGCCGCAATTATAAGCTATTCCATACTATTCATTTAAAGAGGTAACATTTCTTTGTACATTGGAAGTAATCTCTGAAACTACTGATCTGTATAAAAAATATATTTTTGCATTGGGTAGCCTGTTTATTGAGGGAGTTATAGGCTATATTACATCACGCTACGAGTCATCGGAAGCAGTATCCATAAACGCGACTGAAATCGCGACGGGCTGCTAGTAGGTCTATGCTATTTTTATTAATAAGACTCCATATTCGGGCGCTTATAAGCAATTTGATGTATCAAACCACCCGGAATTCATTTCGAGAAAATGGTGTTTAAAGATGTCAAACCTATTCTTAATCAATTTTTTTGAAGAAGTATAAATCCATCTTTTCTTTTATAGTCTGATAAATGGTATAATGAATAAAAAGCGGATTGTAATAATATTTAAAATATTTAAGATAAAGATTTAGCTAATAATAACTTTTTCCAATACAAGGCATTATTATTGTATAAATTGCAAAATATGGATCTTGAAATTCCAAACGCTATATTGAAAATGTTTTTTGTTCTTATTTTGTTTAAATGACTTGATTTTTTTTAATAATGTTATACAAATGACGCATTTTTGGGACATCAATATTTCCGCATTTGAATATTTGTGGGTTGACACATTATTGCTTATCACCGTCCATATATATTTTTATTTTTACCTCGCCATTCTTCACTATTCTCACGGCTTCTCTTGGAGTGAAGAGTGTCATATGAGGGAAGCTAACTCCAGAACCATCCGCATAGTGAACTAGCCCCCGCACCTGGGTTTCCTCATCTTCCATCAAGGTCTCATAGCATATGCCCATTACTCTGCACATGTCCTGGTTCGTGTATTTGTACGGGTCGAAAACACCTAGAACGTAAATATTTTTATTAAGGTTAGAAATTATTAAACTAATTCATGACCTATAAAATAAAATAAATGTTTAATTTTATTAAAAACAACAAAATACATATACAGAGTGAGTATTTAACTGGGCGTGGTAGGCCAAATCATCACAATGAAGGGAATAGCAAAAAATACTTAAAGGCCTTTAGGGGCCGATTTAAAAAAAAAATCTGAAACTGCATCCCTACAGGCCAACAGAAGATTATAATGAAACGTTTGTGTGTTAGAGGTTATTATGATATTAATGATTTCATACATGGTGACCACTATGGGAATAAGGCGATGAGTTCCAGCCTGGTTCAATACATTTTATGATTTGTAATCAGTCTAAATGTTTAAAAAAAATCAGTCTCGCTGAATCTTTTTCACAGTGTCGTCTCAGGTCTGAGGTTAAATTTTTCCGAAATCGTGATATATTAACTTTCTTGACGTTCAAAAAGATAATGTAAATTTTATTCTGAATAAAAATATTTTGATTATTAATGTTAGAATATAGCGCATGATACTTAAAAAGGCAACGCACGAAATATTACAAGTGCAGAGAGATCAATTTACCTTATTATTAGAGACCTGTCGTATACTTTATGCAACACTTAATTAAAATTAATTAAAATAAAAATTTTGAAGAACCACAATATTATTGAGTTGTAACATATTTTCATAATATAATCTAAATTGTATACTTTATATAAATATGTAGGTGATATGGCCCACCTCATGGAATATATGATTGATCACAACTGATGGTAGTGATTTTGAAACTGCAAACTATAAAAAGTACTGTTTTTTTATATTTATATCGTGAGGACCTCTACATGAGTCGTTAGAACTTTCAAATCGTTTATGTACCAACAATTTACAAATCACTAATTAAGAAGCATAAAGTAACGTTTCTTTTAAACCTTTGCGCAAGAGTGAAACATTTAAGGCTTGAAAAATATATGATATAACAAAAGCAAATCATACCATCAGATTATCGTTAGTAATATTTACTAAAAAAAATAGTCTGATCGACTACTCTAATGTAGTGGTACTGAATTTATCTTTGACACTAACGGTTAAGGATTCAATCAATCGTGTAAAATATTTGTATAGATATAAATATTGGTTCCTAGGTCTGGGTATTTACTCTCGTGTGTCCCCACCATGCCTCCGGTTTTTATCACACTCAACTTATAATGATTATTACAAAAAAAAGCAATTACCAGGTCTGTAAATAACAACACGGCGTCCAAGCTTGTCTTTAAAGGGGCTCACGAAAATGTACCTGTGATATTAAAAGAAACTGTTTATTATTTGATACACAACAATTAACAGAAACCAATTCACAACAGCGCTCTTTAGTTATTACTAATTTCAAGGATAAAAAAAAACTAGCAAGGAAATATGGATACAAAAATTGCGAGTTTTTTGCTTGATATGGTTCACATATTTAATACAAATAGTAATCTACGGAGACACGTTACTGTTGAGTTGGAGACTGTATAAAATGTGTACGTGTTTCCTACAATGAAATAAGCTTTAAATGTACTATTTCTGATTTACCCCAAGTCGATAATTTCAGTCATAATTGGCAACGTGTAGTCCAGTTGGTTGAAGGCGATTCCCCAGGACTGTCTTAGGAGTATATAGCGTTCGATTGCTTCTTGGGCCATTGGCACACTAAACTTCTTTGTACGTAAATACCGGAGTAAAAAGCATGCATCTGAAAATATGTAAACAATGAATTCATTAATATGTTAATAGAAATTGTGTTTAGGCAAAAAGAGAAGAGCCTAACATAAAACAAATCTTCCGTCTTAATTTTTTTTTATTCGAACATAAAGGAGCAATGTTTCGATAACGTTATTCATTGTCTTACCCATTCTGATGGCGGAAAATTTTGGATTCTGTTCCATCCATTTTCTTAAAGCCTCGAGAGCTTGAGACCTCGAGTTTTCGGTTTCTCTCAGTTGTTCCTCTGCTATCGCCTGCGTTTCAGTTGAAAGAGGACACTTGTATTCGTCTGCAGGGGTTAAATAACGTTTCGATAGTCTTCGCGACATTTTGATGCTAGAAAAGGAAAAAATAATTATCATTCATTGAAACTAAAGAAATGTATGTATATAGAGAGTCAAACGACCGTAGTAGAAAGTACGGTTTTTGTAAAGTATTCGAAACATTGAGCATAAATACATATTATGACTAATATACACGATTTTAATCTCTTTAAAGTAGTTTTATTTCAATGTGTAGTACCTAATCACGAAGATACTAAAGGCATATATTATGTGGATGATTAATTAATTTAAAAAGACACTATTATTTTCATATTTTTATTGCGAATATAAATATGATAGATCGTGATAAATAAATATTATTATGAAACGTTTCATCTAAAAGTAAAAAAAAACTTTGACTTTTTAATATTTATTTTAACAAAGGTTCGAAAAGCTAGTCATTTTCACGATAATAGACTATTTTTTTACTATCCTTATTTGACAACAATAGCCGGAATGAAAAATCACGAATTTTTGAACTTTAATTATAATTTTTCACTACAAAAAATGATTCAGTTCAATCATTCGATCGATAATTTCTCATCTCTAATTCGTATTTGTCTACTAAATAAGACAACTAAAGTTCTTGCTAATAACTAGACATTGTACGGTTGCTTAAAACATTACTGTCATACTACAAAAGACGCATTAAAACCATGTTCAACACGTGTCAAGCTAAACAGTGTTTAAAAATTAAACATTGCTTAAATATTATCTAAATTGCGTAACAGCGAATAAACTCATAATAAAACTTATTGATAAAATGATACACGTTACATTTGACAGCTGAAATAGGTTTTAGACATCTATTAAACTCACTTAAACGTATGTCAATCTATATCTAAAGCATGTTTAACAAAAAACTGTGCTTAGACGCGGATTTGTAGTACGGATTTTTAGAAACACGCGTTTAACGTCTTTTTAAATCTTTTAGTAGTAAGTGGCGTATTTTCAACAGGACGTAGCACCGACGCACTATAGTAAACTAGTTTAAAGGTTTTATGATAAATTTCGAGGTAGATGGACCAGTACTAATGTATTCAAGTTATAATTTTGCTAGTCTAATTGAAATTTAAACTTGTTCATGTACATATATTTTCTTATATCACAAAGAGATTTTATCTTCGGATCAGCTTAATCCAACTAAATAAACAAGAAATATACTACTCAGCAGACCTAGCGAACTTCGCCTTAGTTTCAAACTTAGTCATTCTATTCTTATCGCGATAACTAATGGTAGTAATACCTTTTTATTGCCCGACGTTTCGACGAAGTTGCATACGTCGTGGTCACGAGCTGACTGATTCAAGTCAGCTCGTGACCACGACGGATGCCTTATATTAAATATAAACGATATAAATAGCGAAAATTTAAGATATATAATTGGTCATTCTATACAAAATGTGTCAGGAATAGATTGTTTTCATAACTTTATTTCCGTGAATGTGCTATACGGATCGGAGACAAAACAAATAAATCAAAGACTTTGTTTTATTTATATAAGATTGAATAAATCGTGTTCTTATAATCGACCATAGAACTATGTTGAACTTTAGCATTTTTGGTTGCCTCAGATGGGAGGTACGTCTACTTAGTGGATAATGTGTCTCTTAAATTTCGCAAGTACCTTGCAAAATATTTATTCATGCTTACAACTGTGTAGCAAGTCTCGAGAAATATCAGATTTACAAACTGCGTACCTTCTCACGCAATGTTGAGTAACCGACGGCTGCATTCGATGCTTGAGCAATGTTATAATTTTTCGTTGTTACATAAGTTTCAATATTTCCCCCACTCTCGGGTTGCGATTACGGAATAATCTTATCGAAATGAAAGGGTCATGTACTAGCAGTAACAGTAACTAGATCGTGACTGTTAAGATAAAGACTATTTTCATACAACGTTAAATTGATCATTCAGAAATTGAATCTTGTAAGAACTTTGTAGTCACTCTTCACAAATGGATGCTGATAACAATACTGTGTCAAGCCACACGGACTTCATTTTAAGAAAATGGCGTCTAATGATGTCAAACCTAATCTTAACGAATGTTTGAAGGAGTATATATCTTTTCTTTTCTATTTTGATAAAAAATATAATAAATTAATAGCAAATAGGCCAGTACAGAAGAGTTCTATCTTTTAATTTTTTTTCCATTATATGAAATTATTTGCTTAATACAAAATATGGAACACTTCAATACTGTAAACATTACATAAATAAACTTTTTCCGTAATTATTTAGTTAAAATAAATTGAAAAAGTTTTGTATGATGGTATATACGAAATGCAATACTTTTTGTGGGTTGACACATTATTGTTTATCAGCAACCAAATATTAGTGAGTCCGATGATATATGAAACTATTACTTAGAACCTACTTTCCGAACCGGTGGTAGCTTTACATTTGAAATACTAATTTGTAACTGAACGATTTAAAAGCTTTAAAATAAAATTTATTAATTTGAAAATTTGAATTTTTATCGTAGATTAGGTAAGTACAATTAGTAATGAGTAAAAGCAATGGATGCACCGCTGTGCGTAAAAGGTTAAATATAATTAAATCACTTTAAATGATTGATGGATAATAATATATTTGAGTGATCTTTTAAAACATGACCTTGGGTTTATTCATTATAGATTGACAGGCGAAAATATCAAGTGTCTAGTTAGGCAATTTATTTAACTAAATAAATTAACATTACGACATCGTGTAAACCATGATTGAAAATCATTTCATTAAATTCCAGGCATCTTAATATATTTGAAACCAATCTTGACGTTGTTAAAAAAATGAACAAAAAAAAAGTCGCGCTGAGTTTCTTTCGCGGTTTCTTCTCAGGCCTGAGGTTATACTTTTCCGAAACCGTGGTAGATTCATTTTCTTGACGTTCAAAAATAGAATGTAAATTCCTTTTTTGAATAAATAGAAAAAGCATACTATTCCGTATATAACTACATTAAAGATAAAACCGCGTGGAATAATAGGGCTTTCATATTCTCGCAGGTTAGCTGTAGCTAATTGTATCAAACAAAATAGTACAAAAATATTTTTTAAAAGAGTAACTCTTCTCAGTAGAGTCCACATTCTGAGCCTGAGTGCTTACACAGCTTCACGTGGAACTGACATCACAAATTGTAAATTGACGATTCGAAAGACCTTGTAAAGGCCTATTTGCATAGAGTATATTTTGAGTTTGAGTTTAAAAAAACAAAACCTACATTCTACTACTGCTAAAAGCTACTGTTATATAGGACAAAACAAAACGAAATTAAAGGTTTTAAAATTGTATGTGTATATACAATTAAAAAAAGAAACAATAATTCTCATTGAGACCATTTCAACGAGCCCCAACACGATACTTCGGCTGTTAATTCCAGACGATTCCAGATGAGGCTGCAGCATCGGGTCATTTTCAAATCATTCATAGTGTAGTAAATTTCGAATCGAGTTTATTTTTAATTACCGAACGAAACTACCACAAAATGTAAACAAACAATTGCGCTATTCATCTTACATAACAGATTTTTTTGTCGATTAGTTACACGAGAATGATTCAACCGGCGTTTTTATTACACCGGCATTTTTTGTATTTATGTTTTTTGTTGTTGATAAAAAATTAAAGTAATGTAACAGCCTGTAGATGTCCCACTGTTTGGCAAAGACCTCCTCTTTTATAAGGCAAAGGTTCTGCTCCACTGCGGATATATATGCTAGAAGTTCTTCCGACAGGTGCCGGTTTCCTCACAACGTTTTCCTTTACCGCGAAGCACAAAATTAATTTAAAAATAAATTAAGCCCATGAAAAGTCAGCGGAGCTAGCCAGGATTAGAACCCGCGATTAATTTTTGAGATAGGCATGTTCTAACTACTAGGCCGTCACGGCTATAGATTTCATCATAAAAGATATTGTTCCAATTCAATCACTATCCTATATATTTAAAATGGTAAAGATTATAGTTGCACTATAATCTTTACCATTTTACACCATAATCGAAACTCTTGTCCAATTTTGTATCATAAATTGACATTTACAGAAATTCTTGTTTTATGAATCTGATGTCTTATTTTTAATGACTTCTGAACTATCAAATCGAGTAGTAAAAATCTTTTATATATATACATATATAGTATATTATTAAAGAAAACACAATCTACGGAAATGAATAACATGTTATTATATAAAAATATAAAAAGGGGGTTAAAATCGCTTAGCTTTCAAATCGATAAATTAGTAAAACGAAAAATAAATAAAAACAGTTTCGCATTGCAACAGAACGTTTAACAAAAAAAAAACCATTTACGATGTACATTTCCCTTTAAATTAAAATGATAATCCAAGGAATTAATAATAAAAAAACTCACTTGTCAAAAAATTTCTGCCAAAACTATAATTGTCAAAGAACGTGTACACTAAACAACACACCGGCTCGCACTGGGCACTTGTGAAATGGTTCACGTGGTTTTGCTCGTCGATGATGGAGGTACTCTGAAGTCACTCCTCAGATATTACAGTAAGAAGTTAAGACACAGCCAGTGAATAGCCCTGCGTTTGACAACATTTTTTGTTAATAACATTTTAATAAGTATCGTGTGCGTCCCGATATTATCTGTAGGTATATTAAGAGATTAAAAAAAAAAACGAAATACGCAATTTCTTTACTTGAATGATCTTTTCATTCTAGTTATTTTGATTTTCAAACCAACCACTAAACCCATTTTGATGAAAATTCTGATGAATGGAAGAGATTGAATGAAATCCGTCCAGCTGTTTTCGAAAAATCAGTGAACATACACTAAAAATGTCCTGCGTATTGGGAACCCCCTCTTTTTTGGGAATTGGTTGAATGTGGTTACTTAAAAAAAGTTGCTTGTATTAACTTGACCTGTTAATATTCGTAGTTAGGAATGAATATATTAAAATCTTACGAATCAATTTGTTACCCCTTGTGAAAATAGGTTAAATTGAAAAAATATTTCAGAAATAAGAAATAAAAAAAAAAAAAAGTGAATAGAGAAATTAAAAATTATAACACGTTTAAATTGATTATCGTTTTAATTTTTAAATGATTTATTTTTTCTTTGCTTGAATGAAAAAATAATCATTTAAACATTCAATTTTTAGACATTGAAGAAAGCCCAAGGAACATAGGAACAGTAAATTATTATTTTTCTATAGTTACCTCTTCGTTATTTTAAACAATGCTAGCTATGTCATTCGTCTTTTTTCATAATAAAAGCTGTCCTGTATCATATTACAATTTTATTGATATATTCTTGAAATATTTTTACGATAAAAAAAATCAATAATAAATATTTCCCAGATAAATAAACGTTTTGATAAGTGCCTACTATTATGAATGACAAATTTGATCGTCAATCGCGGCATATCGAAAAATATTTATTTCATACGATAAATAAAACTGTAACAAAGAAAATCAAAGGTTTGACAATACTGAATTTTCTCTCAGTACACTGACCGTTACATAAATCAAATAATAGCGAACATTGCGTACAACATTAAGGTCACTATGATTTGAATCAAATTTTGTTGAAAACTGTTGCAATTATTGTATAACCATGGTTTCCGCACACGAGACATGAATAACATCTATGTTAGACCAATTTGATCCGCCAAAACCTTTTTATAAATTGCTATTTGCACGTAAATGAAAAGCAAACAAAAAAGTTCTCATTCAAAAATTAATTTAATAAAAATATAAAAAATAATAATGTTAACCACTTTTTTTATAAAGATCCTCTCGCAAATTTTGATAATTATGTTCAATATTAAAATAAAAATTTGATATACATATCATAGGAGATGACGATCAACTTTTTCATATTGTTAATAATGAACACTAATAATAAAAAAAAAAAAAAAAAAACAGAAACAAAACTAATTTTTTTAATATTAAATTATGAAAATACTTAAACCGTCTTTAATTATTAATAAGCTTTCTACAAGGTTGTACTAACACATTTAAGTGTGGTGAATTATGCAATGTTATAGTTCAGCAAGAGACTGGCCCCGGAGAGACACTGCGCAATTTGAAGACAGTAAAACTCGGCCTAATAATGAGTAAGTAGCCGTGTAGTTAAACTTAATTTAAATACGTCGCGCCGTATTATAATCAAAATTTCAGAAATTTTAGACCATTTGAATCGAGACATTTCAGACCTTCTGTTATAATTAGGCTTGCCAAAGTTCCGAAAAACCCGGAAATGTCTCCTATCTTTGGGTAACACAGGATAAGTATGTTCAGTAATAAGACTACATTTTTCATTATACTTGACACTTTATATAATACTAGCAGTTTCTCGCGGCGTTGCCCGCGTAAACTTTAATACCCCCTAGCACAACTATAAGGGATGATTTTTTTATTAGGGGATATAGATATGTATTTAATCACCCTAAGTAATATTAATGCTAAGTTTAAGGATCATCGGCAAAAAAAATTTTTGTCCAAACTTTACCACCCCATTGCATTTTAATTGGGGATGATATTCGTGAGTTTTATGGTTCACAATACTATCATCCAGAAGTCTGTGTATTAAATTTTAAATTAATATGACCACGGAATAAGATTTTCCATACAAGTGTTTTTTGCCCATTTTAGCCCTCTTATGGGTGGGAAATCGAAAAATCCTTTCTTAGTAAATGCTTACACCTTCAAAGGCACCTACTGCAAAAATTTCAAGTTCATAACCCCAGCGGTTTGGGCTCTGTATGTATGAATCAGTCAGGACAATTGATTTTATATGTATCTCTGTTTATGCCTGTAACGTCTTTTTTTTTCAAATAATTGTCGGATATACAAGAATTTTTGATAAAGAAAAATATGGCCGTACAATTGTTTACGGTGAATGGGAATCGAATCCGCTACCGTTGGTGCTTCAGTCAGCTGCAGTGACCAGTGCGTCAACCTGTCTGTCACATAGTTTGTATGTATTTGGGCAAAAGCCCAAAATATATTATATATTTAAAAAATATGTTAGAAAATAACAGCCATGTACACTGTTTCATAGGGTGTAAAAAATGAATGTATCTTTAATCGAAATATATATAAATTACATTTTATTTTAAAAATTGACAGCATTATGGCTGATCTGTACGATATGTTGTGTTTTTTTATTATTCTACCACAAATTAATTAATAATATTAAGATATGTGTATTTAATATACTTAATCTAGATACAAAAGACTAAGTGACTAAATATCAATGATGTAACAAATAAAACAAAAGGTGTAAGTATTAAGAAATTGTTACTAAAGTTATAAAATATGTCACAATTACAAAATACTTATAAGAGTGGGGCGGAAACATTTATTGTGAGATAGAGCGTGCAGTGTGATACGACTCTGTGATGAAAATTGCATCAGAGCATTAGGTAAAATTAATGCAAGACGGTAATTATTTGAGGGACGAAGTCACACGGTATTACAAAAACTGTCGTTAAAATAGGCCGATTATTAGTAAGAGCAAAACAGCTTAGAAAGCTTAGTGGGTGGAATACGTCAATCTAAACTTACGTCCGCGGGTGCGCATGCGCACTGAAGGTAGTGAGTTTTCAAATGACATTTTGTTTTGTAATGTCACATTTTAAAATAAAACTCGTGCTCGTTGTAAAGACTTATTTGTAAGAAACTCTGTGAATCTGAGAAAATAAAAAGATAATTATTTCGGTTATTGGACTTTGTATTAAATATTTGTTTATATACGAAGTGTTCGAACGGTTCATAAAGTAAAGTAGTAAAGTAACTGCCTGTTAATATTCCGCTGCTGGGCAAAGGCCTCCACTCCTATTAAGGAAAATGTTTAGAGCTTAATCCACCATGCTGCTCCACTGCGGGTTGGCGGATATACATGTGTCAGAATTTCTCCCACATGCAGGTTATCTCACGATGTTTTCCTTCACCCCCGAGCTCGAGATGAATTTAAACACTATTTAGCACTTGAAAAATTAGTGGTACTAGCCGGGGTTTGAATCCGCGATTATCGGTTGTGATCGACGTGTTCTAACCACTAGGCCATCTCGGCTATTCTACGTTTCATAAATAAAACGTAAATTATCATAAAGTTGAATCCAATGTTGTCTGCATACTAGACTAATCATATTAAAATGTAATCGATGTAAAAATGTTATGAATTAAAGTCGATGCCTAAAAATATTCTATCCTTTGAATTTATCCATAGTATAAAAACTATTAATTTGTTATTTTACCAACAAGTATCATTTGTAACGGTCCAAATAAACGCAAGTGTTGCACGGGTAAGCGTCGTGCGTAGGGTTGTACCAACATACTTGTGAACTTTTCTATACGAGGAGTCAACTGGGCATATTCTGGTAACCATAGCCAACAAATAGACACCAGAATCGATATTTAAAACTGAATTGTTTTTTTTTATTATTTTGTTATACCGTATAAATTGCCAATCTGTCAAATTACTCATTTCAGATAGAGGTCGTACACATCTAATCTTCAAAACGATGGAGTAACATTTCATATGTATTTATTTTTGACATAATTAATTCATTATTTTTATTGAAATCACCATAAAATATTATCATGATTAATATTCTCGAACATGACAAACAGTTTGGTCGAGTAAAAAATAATCGGATCAGTGCTATAACTACATTTTAATGGAATTTTATTCCTTGTTGTTCTCGTAATTTTAGACTTTATTATATATTTAACGAACAAGGTAGGAAATGACTTAAAAGTTGATTTTCCACAAATGTACCGAGTTTTTTTTGTTTTTGGCAGTGCCGTCATAATGTTGAATACAAATGATTATCTGTAAAAATATAATTTATTATTTTTTAAAAGTAAAAAATATTTTCTTAATTAAACAATAGTTTCGTTATAATTTATAAGATTCATGTAGCAGCCTAATTCTTCAGCCACAGCGATTTTGGCCGGCGCCGGTACTGCTGGTAAGTGTACCATGAGTATCAGTGATTATGTCAAAGGGGAAAAGCTACTAGTACTCTTGCCATCATAACAAAATTCCATGCCGTTGTGACTTATACATTATTTTATATTTTTATTTGTAAAAGTAATAAAAATGAATTGAAAATATTTACATTTCTATAATGATATTTTGTAATTTAATATTATATGTAAAGAGTAACTATAAATATATGAAAATTACGTATTTTGTAACAATAAACTAATTTCATAGAATATAATTATTATTTTTATTATGTTAAAAGTTTACCGACTAATCCGATAATTATCGACACAAATGGAATAGTCTCATCATTATTATAAAATAACTGTCATAGTTTTATGTTTATAATGTATGTTAGTAGTGTGTTCGTATGTATAACGTGTTTAACATATTAGTGTGCATATTATTTACTAGTGTTGGTGTTCTTTTTTGTGCGTTCGTTTTGTACTGATGGGTTTTATTGTCAAATAATATGAACTTAAATAGCTTATCTAATTTTTTTATAGCTCTTTATAATATTTAAAAAATGCTTAGTTTTATATTTTTAATATCAATAATAAACTTTATATAGACAGCTCGTCTGAGTCATTATATATTTTTTTGTTATATACTTCACAATTGATGTTACGACTGGTTTATGATTCTATTAATAAAAATTAAGGTATAAAACCTGATTTAACGAATTATCAGTGATATCGCAATATTGTGTAATTTGCTTTTGTTAAAAAGGGCCAAATTTGAAGAAAATATTTAAAAAATAAGGCTTATTTAATTTATAAATGAAAACTAGTGATCGCCTAGCGCTCGGAATTCGACCGAAGTTCAATAAATTTTCAACCGATTTCAAGATTGGCCACAGATAATCTATTCTCAATTTGACCATAGACTTTAACAATAAACAAAAGAGTATATACGCGTGTGTAATTCAAATACATGTTAACTATAAGAAATAACTTTTATTGCAGGTGAAATATTTGAAATACGAAACCGAA
The DNA here is from genome assembly GCA_037950945.1 of Hypolimnas misippus. NCBI lineage: Eukaryota > Metazoa > Arthropoda > Insecta > Lepidoptera > Nymphalidae > Hypolimnas > Hypolimnas misippus. The sequence goes on from JBBEEQ010000001.1 coordinate 1,506,097, forward strand.
CTCTTAGTCAATACGTCCAAATGGAAGCCTCATTCCTCATTCAAGAATATTCCATAGGCCTGATCTTTGCGATTGCAACCTTGGCCCGAAAGCGCCTTTCTCGTGTCGTTGACTCATGTGGTCATGGTGTCGTCACACTAGACTATGGTTATCGACTTTTATGAGTAAAATTATACAATCATAATTTATATTGTCATAAAATATTTTGTATACATTTTAATTAAAATAGTTGTTATTGAAAGCAAGAATAAAATTGTATTTTTTTCTATTTGTTTGTTTTTTTTTTCTGATGAAAAAAAAAACAATTTTACATAAATCTATAACAATCTATAAACATATTATAGAAGTTCAGAATGCCAATATTTCTTCTAAATTTATGCATAAAAAATCAATAAAAAAAACATTACACACACTACCACATATTTGCCACACACGCATATTCTCGAAATCTCGTCGAATTTCGACCACTGAACGAACACTGGTATAAGTAATCGATACATCTGTTGCATCGCAGCCAATAGATATTCTAAGTGAACTTCCTATATTGCACCTACATTATTAAAGTGTGTCAGTCGTCCATTGTCGCTGTTGTGACGACATCTTGCTGTCTCGGTGCAAACAAAACTTGTTTAAAGAAATATGACTAAAAACTGGTGACCTTCACCCAGCTTACACCTTACCGTGCTTGAGAAAGCTTTAAGTTCAATTCGATGTTTTCACTAATTATTTATTATACTATACAGTTTATGTTATATCGATTTTAAAATTAGAGCCAATAAGCGTTACTACAAATATTATATTGTTTTATTTTATCATTAAAAGCTTTTCAATGGAACTGTTTCAACGTTTTCACGATCTTTCATTAAATATGTAAGATTAATTAATTATTTTAATACACAGAGACTTCTTCACTTTATTCGAGTCGTATACCTAATGATAATTTAATAATTGTAACTTATATTTTTTATTTAAGTTTTCATTCACATTTCTACAAAAATACATTAAACGAGCGCTGACTCATCTACATGGAACAGTGCATTGTCATGTATTACGTCTGTGAAAGGTTTCTGTTTTCACCCGGCTGGGCAAAGAAGGGTATTGTGTTTATCAGTCTATGCATGTATGTATGTATGTGTTGGTTTGTAGCTTTGTGGCACTATTTAGACAAACCGCGTAGGCCAACTTCGCCATGACGGCGCGAATATCATGGATAGTATAATAATTCGGAAAAAAAATTAATATTGATCAATACTGATTTTGGACGCCACAATGTGAAGAAAAAAAATAAAATCGCTGAACTATGTCATTTTTAGGCATCTTACATAATTTTTAGACAGAACTATCTTTTAGAATCTATACCGATTTAAAGTCAGTTAATAACGATTCACTAAAGATGGTCTTGTAATGCAGTCGGGTTTTTGACTTTTTAAATTACCTATTCACTTGTTAAAAAAAACTTTTTTGTTCAAGTGTGCAGTAAACACAACATTACCTTGGAGCATTATGTTGATACGATGCACGAAAATAGCGTGTAGCTCTAGAGTGTGCATCTCGCGTTTTAAACTTTGATATTACCTTTAGTTATTTTTTCTTGAGAATTACGTTTGTAAGATTTACTTTTGACAGTGACATATAAGAACTCCGTAACCTGGTAACAGTTTCCCAGGTAACCTTACACAAGCTATGCTTGACAAAAATAAAGGCAATTTATGTAAATCTTTATGAGTCTGAATAAGTGAAATGAATAAGCCTAATTCTTGCCTTTTAATGTGCTCTGGACACATATTTTTTAAAACAAGTAGGTTTCAATGCATCCCAAGTTTTTAGTTTAGTCTGTTAATCGTCCGAGACTTCCGAGGCTCCATTGGTATTCTCATTATTTTCTAGCTTTTGGTACTACTGATGATTCAAAATAATGCGATTTATTTCTATTTTTTACCGACTTCGATAAAGAAGTTATCTGTATCTATCTTTGGCTGTATGTACATATTTATTAAAGTTTTTAGTTTGATTCAGTTTTATTAAAGAGACTCGTAAAAAACAGCTGAGTGAGTTTACTGAACTCAACGGGACTACTTAACATTTGAAGAGTTCTGTCCGCCCCCGACTTCATGATCTGAATTTTTTCACCAAGTATAAATTATAGAACTCGATCGTCAAAATCTACTCAAAAAGTCCGAATTCTATAGGGAACCGTTGAAGAGTAGTGGAAATCTTCGATGGTTCCTCGTACATCTCATTTTCAGTTCATCTTGAATTTATCATTATTGTACTGTCACGAAATTCGATGTATGTGAAAAGTTTCATAACGATCGTTATATTAAAATAGTTAAAAAAGCTGCCGCAGGATACGGACCAAACAAATATAATAATGTCAAGTTAAATAAAACCGTTGAAAAATTAAAGGCAAAAAATATTTTCCTTCATTCTGGCAAAATCTATTGAACAGATTTTGGTGAAACTTTACAGTAATTGCATCAGAATAACTCATCTGCTCCTTTTTACCAAAATGGATTTATTAAAAGTCATAAATTAAAAAAAATATACATCTATTTCATTTTTTCTATTAGCTGCTAGTCATATCGACGAGATTTGTCGAACGAAAGTCGAAGATGATAAGGAAGTTTTTGTAGAGAAACTTAGATAATAATTGCGGTTTGTAGACAGGTGCTTACAACTCGTCGTAATATTATAACGTTTAAAGCTATCAGACAAAAATATATATAATCAAGGTTTCATTTATGTTACTTTAGCTATGATTAAAGTGAACTCTTTCCAAATATTTATTTAGCTGGTTCCAAACTAAGCTCGTAAAGATTAACAAAAGGGGTGGCGAAAAAAATAATTTACTACCAATAAAAATATAATTTGAACTCAAACTTTTTTTCTTATTTTGTTGGTTACGTCGGCTCAGATTTTCATTAGTTTCTAAATAGGTACGAGTTTCGCAATGAAAGAAATGAACCTTTTTCTAATAAACATTGCAAGTGTTTTGAAAAAAAAAAAGTGGGTATTTATTGTTTAAAAATAATAGACACAAGAATCAGGTAAGTTTATTCAGAATAAAAAAAAATCACATAACTTTGGGTTCCATTGACATAAATTAGACATTTATGATGATTTGTTGCTTAAATGTCTTCGAAACTTCTAGATTAGGATTTTTTATACCTGCAAAATATACTCTTAATAAATAAATATTTAAATAACACAAAGGCACTTCAAAACACAAATTAAATTTTCTACAATACATTTGTATAAACAGAATTAAATTATATTTCTTTGAATATGTCATTACTATAAACACAATCAAAGCGAAAGTTTATTTTTAACATTAGACCATTGTATTGTATGCGGATCGGAGTTACGTTGGTCGTTACCAAACACCTATTAAAAACGCCGTCGGCCGTCAGCTGTTTTGTAATTTCTTTTAATAATGTTATACAACAAATGCAGATGTTATATATTGTTTCGATGTTACAAATTTATGTATTTCATTAATTGGACTTTAGAATAAGTAAATAAATATATATAAAATAGTGCATTATCCCCCGATTCTAACCTAAATCAAATAGTGCAGAAATCTTCTTTCACAGATCGAATTAAGAAATTTACATTGGATATTTGCAGCATTTAACATATGTTAATAGGTTTCGTTAAAAGGCTTGTAGTTTGTTTTAAATGTTGATTACGAACGAAGCTAGTGATGTTTATGCCTTTCCATGTAGACCTTAGATATTGTTAAGGGGTATCGACAATCCTCTTCAAGTGTTTTCATTTCTAGGATTTAAAATTTGACTGAGTATATGAGCCATCACAATGGGGAATCAAAATCAACTTCGGCTTTCGCTTAATTTAATTATAGAACATTAAAGACATCCAGAACGCAAATTCGTTTCGATGATAGTTATCTAAATTATTATAATTTCATAAAATAAGAGTTTATTTAAAACGTATATTCCGTTTGTGCGTGCAGAGTAATGAAGAAAGTAGAGAGCGTAAGAAATAATGCTCGATATGTCTTAAGAATGGACGTATGTAATGTAACGTTTCAACTGTATAACAGAAGCTAAGCGAGCATAGAAACGTCCTAAAGTCTACGTACATGATATTAGAAGTCTTATATGCTCGTTCTATAGCTGAAATATTGTTCATATCTGTAGCCACTTACACACATACAAACTGCGGGCCTAGGACAAGATTATCTACTGCATTAGGTCCCCGATTCGGTAAGGGGTCTCAAAAATTTAAATTGATTTAAAATTTAATTTGAATATTGATATATGACAATATTATTGACGGCCTTATTTTTCAATAACAGGTTCATTCTACGTTGTCATATATCATATTATTATAAATCGATATTATTTTTTTTACGGTGATGTTATAGGAAAGGGTAAAGCTGCCTAGGTATCCCGATACATGCAATCTTCTGAAGTCAAATCACAGTTCATAGGTACATATACCTAGTTTCACGTAAGTGAGTCGGTCTGAACAAGAGGCGAGTCCGAACTCGCGCATGATACAGTCGAGTAAACAAGACTTAAAACATTGAATGTACATGTTATGAACGTACATTATTATAATATTAATGATTATTTTCAGCAGTTATTTGATATTTATAATCTATTTACTTTACTCGACTTAAATGGTAAATAAACACCTCGGAACAAAAATCACTACTATTCGAGCAATTACACTGATTATATTATTATTATTATTATAATTAGTATTAATGTTTTCAACTATTTTGAGTTTACATATTTGGTATGAAGTTGACTAAAAACTGCTAATAAACAATTAATGATTTAAACATATTAATTTTACAAACTTACAAAAATAAATGAAATGTCTATCCGACTGTCCTGGTGCCTAATTTATTTATTTCGAATAATTACGTTTTTTCACTATTAATATTTTCAAGTATTTGAGAAATACATCCGATATAATTTGCACGAAAAAAGGTTAATAATTAATGATCCAAACAAATTGATTCGACATATATCATTATATAAATAGCTTTTCATAATAAAAATTAATGAAATGTGTAAACGACTGTCCTGGTGTCTAATTTAGTGTACTGCGCAGCGTCATGCGCATAGCTCAGACCGACTCACTTACGTGAAACAAGGTATACTTGACAAAAACCATGAGGCGTAGGAATTGCGTCGCTGACCAACTGTATTATACCAATAAACGCAATATTTATCTAAGAAGCACTTTCAACAAGCAGTGAATATATATACCTACATTCACTTACTAATTTTTTTTACGATAGATCTATAAAGCCCGACGAAATGATGCGGCTCGCTTGCGTCAATACGATCAATAGAAAGGTAAAGGCGACACAGATGAACACGATCTCCACCAAGTCGAATTTGGCACAAAACGCAGATTTGACAGGGAATTCGAAGTCACCCATATCTGCAAACGAATACAGTTTAAAAATTATGTTTAATTTTATGAAGGAAAGCAAAAAATAAAGATTTGTTTTCATGTCCATCTATGATTTTGTGTTTAGTTATGAATGAGGTGGTCCCATAACTTTGTCTGCGTAAAAACTTTCATCGCAAGTATTTCCTCCCGTTCAAGTTTTATTCTTCTGCAAAATTTATCAATATCGGTTTAGCGATTAAGCCGTGTAACCTTAAGAAATAGATAAACAAAGAAAAAGAGTTAATTTCGCATTTATAATATAATTATGAAATATGGATGTTATTTAATTATTTTATGACTAGAATGAGAAAGAATAAAACAGTTCAATGTTATTGTTTCTTTCACTAACGAGTAGTGCAATATATTGTATAAAAGATTGTGAGAATGGATGAATGATTGGAGGTAATGATGGATGTTTCTTGCAAAAATACTAATCAAATATTATGAAACTTGACAATAATTTAAACTATATAAGTATATATAAACGGAATAACATTATGATCGCTTTCCACCATAATGTATTCAATATTTTTTATACTTTATTTAAATTTCGTTAAACATAATTATTTTTTGTTACGAGTTTAGACAAAAACCATAGTACACAAATTGAAAAATTAAATGAATCGTGTTATTGATTGTATGATGGAGATAGTCGAGGTGGATAATCGGAAGAAATCAATATATGAATACCCCGGCCAGGGTGGATAAATGGAATAATCTAATATTTAGGCACTTTTTTTCGACGTACTATTCGTGGACGAAGGTTAGTTAATTATATAAATGAATAAGATCTAACCGTTTATTGTTCGTTTCATCGGTTATTTGAAACAGTTTATTTTTGTATGGAAAATACTTCTAGGTATGTCAAATAAAATAAATGCTGTGTCTATTCATCCTGTTATCGGGTGAATAATAATTCGTCCTGTCAAACTATGGCCATCAAAATAAATATCCTGACAGTTATAGGCAATATTTTGTATTAAAATGTCAGAAATGTAACTGAAGTATACCAACTAATGAAGATAAGTAATGCCGCCAGTGTTTTGGGCACCTTTCCTCACTGTGACATCGATAATTCCTTAGGCTTAATATGATTTTTATTTAATTTAACTTTTTTTTTTAAATATAAATATTTGTTTATATTAATACTTAAGTTTTATTTGTATATTTTTATAGTATACGTAAACCTATTCGTTTCTAATTACTTGTCTGACGTTTATATAATAAATTTTATGAACATAATGAAATAAAATTCGAAACGGTCATAACGCGTGTTGAGCGAACTTTGCGGCGCCTGCCTAAACTATTGATAATAAACTAAATACATTTTTTTTTGTCAATGGTGAATTTTAACCGGTTTTCAATAACTGGCTGAATGAAATATGCTTCAACGACGTTACAAAAAAAATGTTTACAATATTTCAGATTTTGTCGTTTTGACAATGTATTTTTATATTATTTTATAGAATATACATACAGAAAATGAAACCCTTTCTACTTATTACGATGAAGTGAATATAGCCGTAATGATTGATAATAATAAAAATAAAAATGAGGAGTGTAAAGATGAGGGTAAAGAAAAATGGACATGTCCTCCTGTTAAGAACGTAACACACCCTCTGGTTAGTTTAAATGAATGGGCATATACGTAAATGGGTCAAAACTGTAAATAAAATTATATTTAAGTAATTGAAACATTTTATATCCATTATAAACTTTGTAATTAATTCTAGCCTAGACTAGCGGATATTCGAGGCTTCGCTCGCATAAATGTAGATTTTGTTTATATCTATGTATATAAAATATAGGCTGTGACCAACTAGAATAATATTTTTCTCAAATAGTGCAGCAGCAGTTTCAGAGGTTCCTGAGATTACTTCGCACATAAAAAAATATTTTAATATAATAATTATATTAAGTAAAAATATATACACATGATAGTTACTTTTTTATATTTTATTATTGTATGTTTCAGCGTTATTACGAGTTCACACAAGAAGAAATCAAAGCACTTGAAGAATGTGACAAAGAGAGTTTCTACCAGCGTTGCGTACCTTTCAGCTCACTATTTGCTGCTATCACTTACGCCGGCGTTAAAAATGGTAAGATTCATAAGTCAACAAGAACCTAATGAGAACTTCATAGAAGTAAGAATTATGTAATTATAACGTGTATATTTGTTCAACCGTTTTAAATTTATTTTTTTTACTGACGTTGCAATTTTCTTACTTCTTTGAACGTTTGTTCTAGGTATCCTGAGAAGAAACCCACATTTTGGTGCAGTTCCCAAAGTTATGTTAGCCGCCCTTGTCGGTTATTCTTACGGACGTTTATCGTATATCTCGGAATGTGAATTGAAACTTCGTCAGTTACCTGCTAATAGTTATCTTGGAAACGTTATGCGACAATATCATTTAGAGAACCATCCTCCTAAAGACTACAAGAATGCTAGATAATTTGAGATAAAATGAGTTAAAATATCGAATAAAATTTCTTTACGTCAAAATTTTTGTTATAATTTTCTTCGTAATATTTTATAGATAGATGAGTTTATGTACTTATTTTATTTTCAAGAAAATATAGAAGTGCGTATTCAAATCTATTCAATACCAAATTCTTATTTCTCTATTGCGTATTTCAAGATGGCAACATCAATCGAGTATCAATTTCAATTATCAAAATGCTGTCAAATCGTCAAATGTCAGATTGCATTTATTATATTTTTATCTATTGTCATTTGGCCCGTCGAAACTATATTTCGTGATAATCACATGAACGAAGCCAACCGGCTCTTTTAACAAAGAATATGAGTGATACAAACGCGTTCGGTTACGAAGATGCTGGTGCTGGAGGTCCGCGGGTCCCGTCGGTAAGGTTATGTTCCGTGAGTCCCGGTACAAAATTGAGCTGGTTCTTAATAGTGTTGTTGTTCAGGCGCCGTACAAGTTCTCGCAGGATGAGATGCGCGTTCTGCAGGAATGCAATGTTGAAAGCTTTCTGCAGCGTTCGTTGCCTCTCGGCACTGCGTTCGGTTTAACGGCGTATCTTGGCGTTCAGAAAGGTTAGGATGACAATATTTCAGCTTGATTTCACTAAATGGCAAAATACTGCGGATGCTTTGAAATATACACCTGCATATTTTTTTACTACTCGTAACGCTTTATTTTTAAATAAAATGAAATTCTTATTATTATTATGATTCATATGTCAATTATATTTACTTGATAATATAAAATATATGCTTTATATATGAAAGTCACTAACAAATATCTAATTAGCACATATTATGTTGATGCCATAGATATGATATACTGATATAATGTATCCTGCTTAAAAACGGGCACAAACAGCACCAGGCTAGAGTCCTATGATTAATAACATTATTTTTTACCTTTATACATATAAAAACCAAACACATTTTGAAAATTTAACTGCAGTGGAGACTCAATTGTACATCAGTTATACATATTCTCCATTGTCCAGATAGACTGACACTACCTGCCAGTATTCAGACTTTCAATTTGTTTTTCATGAAAAGGTACCCTTAACCTGCTACTACACTTTCATTTTTGTTAATTCAAATAAGTGTAATATGTGTTTATTATTTTGAATATATATGTAACATTGCATATTCCCAAGAAAGATTATAACAATGATATATGTACCTATCACATAGCCATACCAGAGCGACATTGCTTTTATTTTTAAAGCAATATAAAAATTGCTTTAATTCATATATTCATTTTTCTATTTTTGATTATCCTGATGACTTATGACAACAATTAGTCCAGATAATCAAGTCCACAGAATATGTATAAAATAATATTTTCATGTTCATTTGCTTATCATTTTTCAAGTTTTTGATAAAACTTTAAGAGTATCTTAAAACTTTTTGCACAAAATTGTTAAAAAGAGTTTGATGTAAAAATTAATATGTTTGTCCAGAACATTTTTTTGTGTCAATTACCTCATTCTTCATTTTTTGTGAGCTTGTGAATACGTCTAGAGGTGGTAATTGGTGGCATGTGATTGTTCAAATGTGAGAATTACATTTTAAAGTTTTACTCTCGTAATTAACATAAAACGACACTGTAACCTAGTAAAATATACATATCAAATAGTTACGAAACCTATAAATATCAAAACTAAGGCACCGAAAGTAAATGCTTTTAGGTGTAAAACAATGATAGATAAGTAATGTAAATCTTTATGAAAGTGAGAGCAAAACTTATACATGTAAATCTCGCCTCGTATTTGTATTTAAAAGTATTTCATAATAATATTTTATAATACAGTTACATTCATACTAGTTAATGTAAAAAAATTTGTGCCTATTACAAACTTTGTAAACTGGTAAAATATAAGTAATTTTTGGTGGTTAAACTCATAATAATATCTTTGGGGATAATACAAAACAGCACGACTAGCTTTTGCAATGAAGTCCATCTCTGAATCTGAATGTTAAATTTCATTATTGATAAAAAATAAGATAGCAAAATATTATGTAATCGATATTTGTAAAATTAACATAAATAAATATTCACAAATTGTCAGTGATGCTACCAACACACTGTAAAGGAGATTACTGATAAAGGCTTATTTTTATCAATAATGTGTTTGAATATTTGGTTCAAAGTTAGACTATAGGAATAGTTAGATATGTGGTTTTGCAGTATCCCTGACGTAACATAATTGTCTTGCTGGTAAGCAATACAATGTCAAGCCAGTGGACGTCATTTTGAGAAAATGGCGTCAAACCTATTCTTAATAAATTTGCTTGATGAATATATCCATCTTTTCTTTTGTATTTTGAAAGAATAATAAAAATATATATATCTTATTATATACAGGTACCTTCAAAGCGAATCCACGTTTTGGTGCCTTTCCAAAAGTAACATTAGCTGTGATAGTTGGCTACTTCCTTGGTAAGCTGTCTTATCAGCAAGTTTGTGCCGAGAAGCTCATGGCTTTACCTAACAGTTACATTGGACAGCTGCTAAGAGAGAAGAAACAAGGAACTATGAGGTAAGAAACTATTGACTATAACTATTCCTAATTTTATTTTTTTAGATAGAAGAACCAGCAAAAAACTTGATAAGTACCCTCAAAGTCATTCATACATAATGGATTTTTATTACAAATTAAATTATTAGTATATATTTTCAACTGAATAAACAAGATTCACATACAATTATTTTCATTTAAGCGAACCCACCCACCTGCTAATTTGCCTGCATTGTAATAAATGAATGCTGATAAGCAATACTATGTCAAGCCATGTGAACCTTATTTTGATAAAATATTTTTAACAAAATTGTTGAAAGAAATTTATCTCTCCATCTCTTCTTTTCTATTTGTTATAAAGTATAATGATTTATAAAGCAGATTGGTGTAATATTAAGTTTTATCTTATTATAAGTTTATTTAAAATATAACATATTGCATATATCAACATGTATAGCACACTTCGTTATTCAAAACATTAAGAAATTGTTTTTCGTACATATTTAGTTTAAATCGCGGTATAAGAGTCAGATGAACGTATCTACGTTTAAAAAATTTTACTTTTTCCTAATTTAGCAGAACTCATAATATATATATTTTTTTGGTTCTATAGAAAAGTGGTTCTAATAATAACAATATCGTTTTTTTGCAATTAGTGAAATCTTAAATTAAGTTGTTCTGCCATTTCATACAAAACATCTTCAACGGTTTTAGTTAAAAAAAGATTTTCGATATTTTGTAGATACGTTCATCTGGTTGTTATACCGCGAAATGACGTGACGCAATATCAGAATACATCAGTACCTCCAAATTTGACTATTTGTCGGTTGACACATCAGCATCCAATTAAATTATTGCTTATCAGCATCCAATTAAATGTCACTTCTTATTTTACCAGGATGGCTCCAAAACCCACTCCCCCAATGTTCGGCGCCTCTCCCGAAGATGTATACTCCGACGCTGGACCTGGGAGCTCCTTAGATTTAGACACAGACCGCCCCCTCTTCAGCGACGACTCTTACATACCAGGATCCGATTCGGGTGAGAAATATTTTGTTTTATAAAATATAGCTGACAAAGTAGCAGGCAGGACTCATGTTGTTAAGTGATCATAAAGACTGAGCCATAAATATGCTACCAACATAAAAATAAGTAAGAGATAGATGCAAGGGAATACAAAATAAAGTAAGAATTTGGGTTTAGGCTACTGGCTCTCTCACCGCATGAAATGCAGTTATATTAGCTACATAAAATTGATCATCTGTGCCCGTTAGGTTAGAGCAATATACAAGCTGTACACAGCTCCAGCTCGACTCTACTCCGGTAATTGATGTGTTTGTTTAAAACTAGCTGGCTATCGCGGTTTTACTCGCATTTATTATTACCGCTTCACTGCTATGTGTCATAGCGTGATGTAATATAACCTTTCTCAATAAACGGGCTCGCCAACGCAAGAAATATTTTCAAATTTGTTTAGTAGTTTCGGAACCTATATATGCAAACAAACAAACAAACACTCTTACACTCTTATTAATGTAAGTCTAGATTAAGAACTAGCCTATTTCTTTGAGAAATTATGAAATTTTTATTCAAACTTTCATACCCTAAAGTAACGAGGCTAGGCTGTTGAACGACGACGACATATATTTTCACATATTTCACAGCGTTTGCTTGTGATTTAGTACAATATTCATTAGATATTTGTGACATTTCTATCGTTTTTTGTAGTATTGCGTTTAAGATTTCTACATTTTCTCGTTGAATTGAAACCAACTTAAAAATTATATATTATAAAAATAACTTCGATTTTTCTTTAAGGTCCGGTCCAGCAGAATCCGGAGAGCACGCCACCGAGACCATCCTTGTCGTACGATGAGTTACGTCGTCTGAACCGCGGCGAGTATTCAAACGCACGCCAAGATCCGTACAAGTAAGATTATTACGAATTTTACCTCTGGACAGCTTTGATATTGAATAAGTATGTATACGTTATAACTTTATGGACTTTGGCAACCAGAATGACGACCACTTTGGACGACGTTGCTTAGCAACCAGCTAACGATTGTCTTTGGGCCAACAAAACACTTGACGATCTCGTCAATCTTGGAAACGAGTAAAGATTTATAACGTCAAATAGTATGAACGTATACCTCGTTTCACGTAAGTGTGTTGGTCTGAATACGAGGCGAGCCCGAACTTGTGGTACAGTCGAGTGAACAAGAATTAAAACATTGAATGTATACGATATTGTTATAAACTTTTTGAATATTCTATACTGTAAAAAGACATTTTTTAATTTATTATATCTTTACTTGATTTATGTAGTAAATAAGCACACCCTCGAAAGAAAATAATGAATTTTCGAATAATTATGCTCGTTCACTATTAATATTTTCAACTATTTGAGAAATACATCCGATATAATTTGCACGAACAAAGGTTAATTATTAATGATCAAAACAAATGAATTTGACATATATCGTTATATAAAAAGCATTTAATAACAAAAAGTAATGAAATGTCTAAACGACTGTCCTGATATCTAATTTAGTGTACTGCGTAGCGTCCTCTGCATAGTTCAGACCGATACACTTACTTGAAATTACCTACAACATTCATAGTTAATAATATCATTGATATCGCCTAAAATTAGGGTTGCCATTTCCAAAATTTGGCAACTGAGACGCGTAAAAACCCCGGATATTAGAGCCGAGAACCCGGACATGTCAACATGTTTTTTTAAATATTGTCTGTTTAATCAAAACCAGTTGAAAATGACATAAATCACCATTTAAAAAAAAAATTAATTTTAGTCATCTTTTGTCAAAATTTTAAATGTACCTAACAAAACGGAATCTTATTACAAATTGTTTTAATAATCATTTACAAAATTTTTAAACCCAAATGAAATTTTCTCCGGACGCTCCCTGGATGCCCTCTAAACTAGGATAAATCCGGGGAAACCCAGACGGATGGCAACACTACCTAAAATTAATATTTTCATCATCAGAATCGAACCAAACGCAGTGCCACCGGTCAGCAGAGCCCGGCCGAGCCGACCTGATGCTCCAGCTACGAACAAGTACGGTGATATCATGGAATAATTCCCGACTCCACTGAAATATGTAAGCGCTTTGTAACGTAGAATCGAACAACTTCGAATAAGCATAACAGATACTGTTAGAAGCTGGATTTCTCTTTTCAATTGTAATTGTTAAAGTCAAGAAAAGATAAATACTGGTTTAAATGTTACTGCATGTTGTAAAAAAAGGCCTTTGTAAAAATTGTCATGGGCAAGTGTGTAATTTTGTTTTGAAAATATAAATATGTATGAAATTAAATTAAAAATTCGTTGTGTGCTGGTAATTTGAGGGTAGATGGCAATTTTTTACATAAAATATATTTAATTGTAACGTTAGTTAATTATTGTGAATATAAAAATAGTAATGTATGAAAGGTTACGTTTTATTTTTCTCTAAGTAAAATTTTGAGAAAAATATATTTTTTTTAATTTAGAACACTTATAGACGTCTAAAGCTTCTGATTGGTTGACTGACTCTGGTAAGAAATAAAAAAAAAAATTTAAAGGAATGCGTGGCAAAACTAGAACTTTTATTGACTGTAACAATTATGGTTTTATTAAATGGAATATTGTCTTATAAAATGGTTGCCTTGCTAACATCAAATTATATTTTATACAAATAAATATTTTAAAAAATATAATCCTTTTGCACGAAAGATTTATAAATGTAAATATCATCTATAGTGTCTGCCCCGCAGCCAATTTGTTTCATGTAAGTATTGCATAATTGACTGATATTCAACGAACATTTGGGCGCTGATAAGCAATACTGTGTCAACCCACACGGACATCATTTTAAGAAAATTGCGTCTAAAGATTTCAAAAACATTCTTAAACCTTAATTTTGCAATGTATTAAATGCAATAAAATCGTTTTTCTTTGTTTTAATTATAATTGATATACATAAAACTATCATAAAAAAATTATTTAAAAAATCAGAAAAGCTTATGTAAGCCACAATTATTATACCACGTGATTTTTTCAATTTTTAATCGAAATATTTTTTCAAATTTCATGTATGCCAGGGCATACATTGGCAAGTTTAATGCATTTGTTAAAGAAGTATATATCCATCTCTTTTTTCTATTTTGATAAAAGTTATAACCAATTCAAACCTGATTGGTATAATCAAAAGTTTTATCTGATAGTAGGTTTTTCTAAATGTATGAGATTATTGTGTATTTCAAAATGTGGAGCTAACTTCAATATTCGGAACATTAACTTTTTTCTGTACTTATTTAGTTTATATGACTTGAAAAGTTTTCGTATGATGTCAATTACGTGACGCACTATCAGAATACATCAATATTTCTGATTTGGACTTTTTGTGGGTTGACTCATTATTGCTTATCTGCATCCATTTTTAAGCGATGTATCGTTTTTATAAAAATACAGCAACGAAATCAATATTGTGTGTATATGCTACTGTTCTCATGCCTACGTTACTATTTTGTTTTTAGGTTAGAATCGTGAAAATAAAGTAGATAAGGGTTGATATTTTGTGTTTTTATTTGATCCTTTTAAAGCCCCTGCAGTTTTACTATAGACTCGACGAAAATTTGTAGTTTGGGGGTTGTATTACTAAACTTTTTTATACATTGATAGCATCAACTTAGTGGCGTCACCTAAAGTTCGCTGGAGTCGTATTATTATTGATAATTAAATATTGTGTAAGAATTAGATGCTAATAAGCAATACTATGTCAAGCCACACGGACTTTATTTTTTTAAATGGCGACTAAACATGTCTAACTTATACATAATAAAATTGTTTGATGAAATTTATCTTTCATCATCATTCTCTTTTCTATGTTGATAAAGGTATAATGAATTAAAGCGGATCCGTATATTAAAACTATCTAATAATAAGTTTTTCAAATATATTCGATTATTACGTATCAAAAAATAAAGAACAGTATAATGTGTAAAACATTAAATTAAACTTTTTTCCGTACTTAGTTAAGATGACACGAAACATTTTTATATGTTAAATACGTGATTATCAGAACACATCAATATTTCCGATTTTGATATTTTGTGGGTTGACGTATTATTGTTAATATCCAATTATGGCCAAGCGAATGTCAGAAGCGTAGATTGATGTAGATTATTTCAGTACGCGTTGCGATTGCTTGCGAACGATTTTATCTCGTGTGGCGTGCGAGATTTTCTTATTATGTACTTTGCTGCGGTGAAAACGTACATGTATATGGGTTATTTATTTACTAGAAATTCCTGTTGACTTCGCCCGCGTCGTTTTATTTCCGAATTTGTTATGAGCGATTCAGAAAACTGACAAAACGCTGGGTGTTCGATAGCTCTTTAAAGTTTAAGTATTTTTAATTAAACATTAAATAAACAAAAGACGTTTACATTCATAACTCATTTTTACAACAATAATACGTATTACGCAACACAAAAATCAAAACATTTTTTTCACGTTCTAAATTTGAAAAGAAAAAACAATGACGGCCAGTAATATAACGAAATTAATTACACATTTCATAAATTCTATTTAAATATATAAGGATATAATAAATATAATAAAAATATATAAATTGATCCTAACACTGGGTTTTATGTTTTGTATGTCGTTATTAGTATCAATGTGTGTGTATAGTTTTAATATAATATGACCAAGGAATAAGATTTTCTATGCAAACGTTTTTACCTATTTAAGGGGTGGAATGTCGAGAAAACATTTCAAGTTCGAAATCGGGATTTTCAGAATAAAATGCATGCTGCTAGCGTTGGATAATTTTTTTTTAACTAATTGGCATGGGCGATTTAAGGGTTGTTATTTCAGTGGTTCATGTTCTCTGTGAACGATGAGGCGTGTAAAATAATAACGTTTATACTATATTTTAGTAGCTTTTCCTTAAATAAAACGAGTGAAATCGCGGGATAAGGGTACAGCTTTTTTGAGTTTGATTTATTGAACAGGGAATATAAATAAAATACAAAGCTCGAATGAAACACACATTTCGAAACACTTTATTATAATAAAAAAAATAAAACTTAAAATTATTAAACTAAAAAATAAAACAATATAACGTGACTACTCGATGACCATCCCTTATCTATATATGATTATTTATAAAAAAATATCGCAAACGAATTAAAGCAAATACATATGATCCCTAAAAATGTGATGCTTTAAGAATCAGAAAAAAAACCTAATTGCAACTTTTCTAACAAAACAGTGACCGAATAAAAAACCTTTTTTTAATTTAGTTTAGTTAGCTTTAATATAACTCGACCCGGCTTCGTACAGATGCGATGTTGTTTTTTTACATTACATTACAAATCTTTAAAATTCTCTATAACAATATTATACAAAAAAATCTTCCTTTTAAATCACTCGGCTTTTTTATGAAAATCGTATTAAAATCTGATGTATAGTTTAAAAGAACTTAGCGTGCAGACGGCAAGAATGACTTTGTTATACTAATTAAAGATTATTAATGATAAGTTATTCCGGGTTATGAATATTTAAAAAGTTTCGAAAATTCATAAAATTCCTGTATCTAAAGTATCTTCAATTATTAAGAATGACTTATTAATCTAATATAAAGTAATAGGTGACTTAAATTACAGGGTTGTTGTAAAACTTACAAGTGTAGTTCTCGCCTAAGATGTAATAAAGCCAATCCAGACTTGCATTCGTTTCAGTTAATTTTGAACTCAAAAATTTGTTATAGAGAATTTTAATATGATACAAACAGAGCAATCTTAACTCTATTCTTTAAGAAATATGGAAAAGTGATTTAAGTGGTTTTTGCCTACTAAAGTAGTCTTTTTTTAGGTCGGTTACTAAATACTAAAAGTACTTTGCGAAAATTCATTTCGGGTCATTGTTGTATTAGGAAGGCGGTTTACAATGTAGCAAATCAATATTTTAATAGCATTAATCAAGCTTTAAAACTGAGTGCTTATCAACATAATCCTATTTTAATTGACTAGTATGTAATAGTACTATCGTGTGATATCGTTATTGAAAAGTCAATGACAATATTGAAATTTTTTATCAAAATAGACGAAAAATATAATTATAATTTTATTTATTGTATCATAAAATAAGTGCAGATTAAATTATTGATATGCTTTCATAGAATTATTATTTAAGTGGAACAACAATAAATTTCAATCAGTAACAAATCATATATATCGTATAATAATCATCAAAACAAAACAATGCACATAAAAATTCTATTAAAATAATGACAATAAAATTTATATCACCAACTTTAACTCGACTAAATATATAACGTAGGAATTTCTGTGAATAACTTAACGTTTAATAAAACTTACTATACTATGGGATGGTCAAGGGTGATTTTTAGTTTCGATGAGAAATCTTATATAACACGAAGCACTACTATTTTTTTTGTTTTATATAAGTTCACGCTTTGCTCTTTTACTTTTCATGATTAATATAAAATTAAAGAATTTAGTTTTTACGACGCACTTCGTAAATACTCGCAAAGTGGATATTACTGCGACATCGGAACGTGGTCTGTGTGTTTTGGGCCTTAAATTCATTTGGCGTTTTACAGTACACAAGATATTTTTTTTCGTCGACTCTAAAGTAATAACTTTTTTTGTTTATTTATTAAGTAAAAAAGCAAAGCGTGAATTAAAATGAATTAAATTATATAATATTTCACTATATACCTAAAATTGCACATACAATCGACAGTAAAACTAGTACTTAAATTTACTTTATTATAATTACATAACATTTAATTAACCTTAACAGTCTCACGGCCGAATGCTTAAACGATTAATCTTTAGTTGACCTTAAATCTCCAATAGTGACATCCCGTTTTGAAGTAGCAGTTTTATTTAGCGCCACTTAAAATTAAGTCCCGTTTAATTATTCAGCCGTTTACAATAACATTTTACACACGAATTTGCGATTAATTCCCAATACTAATTCAACAATGTCATGTGTAAAATTTTATTTTTCTCAAGACCGCGTCTATAGTAAGAGATGTTTTTAGTTACACAAGGTATGGCATCCGGGACAGATTAAATATTTCTAATAACATTTCTTTTGACAAGAAACAATTTACTTTCTGATAAATGCTTTTATAATAAAGATGATGTGTTAAATATATAAAAAAAAAACTATATACCTTTCTCATGAAAAAAAATATATTAATATTATTGAAATCTATACTAATATTATAAAGCTAAATTAAAAGTAAAATTTGTTTATGTTAGTAAGTTTATATATCGAAACAACTGATCCGATTTGGAAAAATATTTTTGAGTTAGATAGCCCTTTATTGAAGAAATTTATAGGCTATATCACAACGCAATACGACTTATAAGGTAATCATAAACTCGGGTAAAACTGCGAGGGGCGGTTAGTATATAATAAATTATATTTAAATATACTTTCAACAATTTTACAAATCAGGTGTACTCCTTAAATAAGATTATACCATACGGTGGTGCAAGACTTAAAAAAGGGAGAACCGAGATAAGCAATGTTATTAAATTTACAGTTACTTTGGTTTTAAATCCAAACTACTGAATCGATTTTGATGACAATTCTATGAGATCAATCGGAGAATTTGCACTCAAACAAAAGAACATGAATGATCCAAATCGTTTCGGCTGTTTTCGAGTAATCTGTGAATATATAAAAAATAAAAAGTCCCCGACAAGTCGAGAACCTTCTCTTTTTTTGTAAATCGGTAAATAAAAATAATGCGGATCAAGTCAAAGTTGGACCGTCTTACGTGAAGCGTAAAAATGCTTTGGATGATGATTTTGATTGATTTTGTTCATACTTTCTGGTCAAATACGACCATGAAACGATCCATTTCCGCAACGTTCAATCTTATATTACAGAGCATTGTATCAGACAGCAAACGTAAGATGATTAGCTTAAACATATTCCGAATGATGCCACACGGCCGCTAAAAAATATTTCACAACATTATTGGATATTAAAAGCCTTGGTTTCATAGGATGAAGATGCCTATTTCGCGGCGGTTAATACGTTCACATGACACACACACGGCTTCCATAGATTTTTGATTTATTTTTTTGAATTGTTTGATTAAAATCAAACAATTTTAGACGCGTCCGCTATTTACAAAATTCTAAGAAACCAGAGCATACCTATCGCTACTACTAACATTTACTAAAATAATTATTACTTCGTTAGATTTGGTAACTACGAAATGTTTTATAATAAATATTCAGAAACGTTTCATTATATTTATTGACAGCAGTGTGGCAACACTACGACACTTAGATATATTGAATACACAACATTAAAGACATCTACGTCGTGAAGTTTCACTATAAATCTTAACTAACGTTTAAAACGCTAAAGTATTGTCAAAAAAATGTTTTTAAAGTACTAATATTTTTTATTTAATAGTACTTAGAATAATATTATGTATTATGCGTAATTTATAATAAAAGTCGCGGTACAATTAATGTTTCTAATCATATTGTCATTGCACGGATTTTGTTCGTCTCAATTTCATAGATATCATAAAGGTACTTTAGAGTTCGAATAAGTTTTGAATCATTTGGCGAAGCTTATAATGCTAAGTTTTATTTGCGATCGAAACCTTACGAAAGCTGTGAGTGTAAAAAGTTTTTTTGACTGTAAATGCTTTTAGATGTAAAAGTTTTATATGTATTCATTTAAACAATTTATATAAATTTTTTTAAAATTTGAGTCTAAAACTTACAAATGTTAACTCTCGACTAATACTTCGCGAAAATATAAGAAATCTGTTTTGTAGAGCGTCAAATTATCAACAAAAAATATACAAACTATGAAACCTAGAGAAATTTCTTGAAAGGAATCATGTCACCGATTTTGAAGTTAAGAAAAATTGCATTTAAAGTCAACATAACATATACTATGTTTGTGTGTATGTGGGTTTATGCCTTTATGGCACTATTTAGACCAAGCGCCTGGGCTGATTTTGATACGTGAACCGTTCTTCTTCTATTAACGAGAAGGTTTAGAGCTTAATCCTCCACGCTGCTCCTCTGCGGGTTGGTGAATGTACATGTGTCAGAATATTTCTCGACACGTGCAGGTTTCTTCGCGGTGTTTTTTTTACCGCAGAGCTCGAGATGAATTTTAAAGTGGTGCTAGCCGGGGTTTGGAACCGCGATTACCGGTTGAGATCGACGTGTTCTAACCACTCGGCCATCTCGGCTCGAGGTTTGTAATCATTATAAATTACATCTTTTTGACATGAAATAAAGACGATTTGCAAAAACGCGTGCAATTATATTATCGCCAGTAAACATTTACCTCGACTTTTACAATAACCGTGCAACCCACATAAAAACCTAACACATAATAAAAATTTATTAAATAACGAATCATATTTTGTGAAATAAATACGCACACCATGACACCATTAACAGAAATATGTTAAAAAATTTTTGCTACACTTATTCTACAATCAACTTTCGTGACAAAAAAAAAGTGTAGATATTTTCAATAACATTAGAAACATCTATTGTTAAGCAAAGGCTTACTTTGTTTTTGTATTTTTTAAAACGTGTTTCAAAAACGTTTGTCATAAAAGTCACGAAAGTTAAAAGTCAATATAATATCTATCATAGGTATCTATTACCTACACATAAGTTAGATTACTTGAAGAATGATTATGTAAATAATACGAATAATACATAAGAATTTTGAATTTCAGTGTAATTTTCTTATCTCATACATATACATATGTTATATATGTTAATTATTTTTAAAGCATTAGTTTCATAATAGATTATACAAATAAATATGTAAAGATCATTTTGTAAACAATCTAAAAATCTTAGTCGTTTTTAAAATTTCGTTTTAATAATAAAACTAAAGATAAAAATAAATATATAGTATTATTTTTTCTTATATATAAATGTAGACGTATCGAGACAGTATGTGGTCCTAAATCACAGTTTTGAAGATTATTATCATTAGTATTACCGAAAATTTATACGAATTTTGTTGGACGTTTGCTAATGAATGGATTATTTGTTTGAAGAGGAAAATTATATGTGGACGCTGATAAGCAATACTATGTCAAGCTACACGGATATCAAACCTGTTCTTACTAAATCTGTTTGATGAAGAATACATCTTTTCCTTTCTATTAAGATAAAAGGTATATTGAATTAAAAACGGATTGTTATAATTAAAAGTTTTATCTAAAAATATTTTTTTATAATACATGAAATTAATTTATATTGTAAAATATTGAGCGTATTTCAATATTCGAAGCATTAAATTAGAAACTTTTTTCCGTACTCATTTGGTCAAAATGGCTGCAATTTTTCATCAATATCCCCGAAATTTTCTTTTTGTGGGTTGACAGGTTATTGCTTATCAGCATCCAAATGTATATTGTGTTATCGTCGTTACCGTAGACTCGAATGTTTTTCTTTATATTATGCTACGGACATCAAAAGGATAATACGTACTATCAAAATCCATAGTATTGCAAACGAAGTATAGTCATTTGTTTCTAATGCACAGGCAAAGTAGAAATTTGAAAAGAGCATATCCATGTAAAACCCATTTTAAAAACTCCCAGAAATTTTCCAGGTAAAGTAACAAATAGTTTTTGTGTGATTTCACTCATAATAGCACATCGCTGGTTTGCAAGAATATCGTAGTAATTCAAAATTCTAACAAATAGAACTAAGTATGTCAAAAGACCATAAATCTTTGATGTTTTATCATGAAAAGAGTTGCGATGATGATTTTTCTTTAAATTAATAAACTTATAACATCAAGAGATCGTCTAAATTTTGCAGCTATGCACCAACTTATTTATAAAGAAATTTGAAAACCCCATTCTCTAAAATTCATCATTTTTAGTTGCATCGATATTCTTGAAAAGCAGCGATATGCTAACATACATTAAATTATTAGATTAAAAAATATATACAGAGACAAACAATTATGCCCCTAATGTTAAAATGGAAGCAACAATTCTAATAGCAACAATTTTAGTATTATGTCAAGAGTAAATCAAAAATACCATAAGCTTTATGTTTCTAAAAGTTCAAACTAGTGATGTACGCTTACATAATATAATAACACCTTTATATATATTTTATATATAAATATAAAAAAAAAATAGATATAATTTTAAATTTGGACAGTTTACTCGTAAAGCTTTAAAAGTCTTAAAGTAGGGGTAGAACATACGTATATAGAAGTACAAATATTTGTGTATGTAGAGTTGTAACAACCGAGTACCTGCACATTTATAGACTTTGATAAACTACAAATCTAAAATATAGTTATACATTACATTAAGTTCCACATCGCATAATCCGTTTAAAGTAATTAAACAAATAATTTTGTCAGAAAAGTCAATAAAAATATACACTTTAAAACCTGCGATTATGCGATGTTCAAAATTTTTGCCTACACAAAAACAATGATCTTACGTACAACATAGGATTGAGAAATATGATTTTCCAATAGGAATTTAATTAAAAAATAATTGTATAATAATTTGATAAGTTAAGGTCTTCATTTAAATTCGAAAAGGATGAAGATTTATAAAGATCCATTGATAAATCTGAGTTTATACATAAAAATTTTAGAAGGTCTTTTATGGTAATGGCCAAGGCAAGCCCGAGAAATTAACTGGCCCACCGAGTCCAGCATCGGCTTCTAAGAGGCTCATTATGACTGCCATGGCTGCTTCCCCATTACCATCGAGACTGAGAGGAGGAAGGGGTGGGGAGGTGGAGGGGGGGCTAGTGGTGGATGGGCTATTATGGGAGGATAGACCATTCACTTCGGGGATTGGCGACCCTTCGGCACCGGCGGAGCTGAGAGGCACGTTGTTCCGAACTTGATTATTGTAGTTTGATATATCCACCCCCAGAAAGTTATCGACTAACGTCGCCTAGAAGGATATATAAAATAATATTAATTAGGGCGTAAGTATAAAGTAGCGCAAGAGTTGTCAGTCACCTATATTTTTTATACGAATTATCAACTTTTTTTTTGGTTGAATTGGATGAATTGTCGATATGTTTATGGTATTTGCTCATGTACACCAATTATGGTATATTACCAATAAATAATATACCATATAAAAGGGGTTTGGGTAAAAGCGTAGTCGCTGCTTAGATTTACGGCCACTCTTACATACCAGTTAGAGTCATAAAATGCTCAAGTAAATGATAAATTCCATAAAATATAGCAAAAATTAAACAAAAGACAATTAATTAAAATTTTCTATTTTAATTGTTTTTATACTTTACAAAGATTTACATTTCGTGTCTTCTGACATTTGACGTCATATAAAACTGTAAATCGAATCCCTACGTTTAACGTTTCGTAGGTTATTGCACTTAAAATAAGAAAATTAAAGAAATCTTTACGACTATATAAATTTTTCTTATCTTATTGAACTAATGCTGCCATACAAAATATATATTTGTATGAAGGCGAGTCCACACCTACATATTTAACGCGCGCACAACTCACAAAGTAATGAGCATATCCGAGGTAGCACAGTCCACGTGCAATATTCATAATATCTGGAAATAGGCTTGCAGATAACGCCTCATAAGACCGATACTCTATGGTTCTAGCGATCAATGGGCATGAAACCGCCCAGTTCGCAGATCATTTGCGTTGCTGAGTCAAAAGTCTAGGCGTTTAGGTATATGAATACCTGGGCCTAATCCTGCACATCGGTAGGCCGCGAGAGAGGGTTCGCTGTTTTTACGCCGGAATTATACAAGTGGTAGCTCTCTATGGCACCGACTGTTGCCATCTGCCGCTGCAAAACTAAGATCTTCAGTCTGTAGTGTAGATTAGAGGTTCTCCTAATGTGCGGATATCGCACAATATCCTATGAGGCAATTGACCTAGCCCGAGACAGCAGCAACAGCGACTTAAACTAATGCACTAACACCTGGTCGAAATCCGGACTGAATAGAATAAATTATGAGAGAAGAGAATGTTTAACAAGGAATGTATTTAATCGGTTAAACACTAATTTTTCAAGCATTTCAGCAAGTAATAAAAATATAGTATATATACGATAGTCCGAGAAATTAAAATGTTTATTTTTTTCTTGATTTAAGAAATTAACCACACAAATGAATTTATTAAACGTATACGTAAAATGATATCGAGGATAGGTAAGATCATATTACTGTTGTAACATAACATTTCGCGAATAATGCAAAAGTAAATGCTTCAGATTAGGAGTTGGCAATGGAGAAAGAAAGTATATAGTGAGATTTTCCTTATAATCATTAAATATGTTAGAAAATGAAAAATGATTTTTTTTATTTTAGTTCGATAACAATACCACTACAAGTAAAATTAATAGATGGCTTACCAAGTGTTAGGAATATATCATTAATAAATATAGACCTTATTTTGTCTATGAAAACTCTTTGATTAGTTAGTAACTATATATTGTCAGTATGCACACTCCCTCTCTCTAGGATAGATCGCTTGTCTTCACTCTCATAAATATATACATAATTACAAGTAAAGTAGTGACATGAACCCTGGAGATAACACCAAGCTCAAGTGATTCAAGTAATTAGTAAACTTGCCGTGTCAGGTCATTGCTCTAAAACTAGGTTACATAAGAGTTCTTAATTTTACTTTGCAGTTTCTAAGACAGGTAAGTTAAATCATGATAAGAAAATGCACCTGCGGCACATTGGCCATGTTTTGAAACTGTTGGCTCTGATACCATCATAAGGTCAAGGATTTCTAGGTAAGTTATGCGTTGCAGCTAAAGACAAAATGTGCAAGTTAATAGTATCCGCCTTAGTTTGCCGTTTTTTACAACGTGAGATACATATTATGCTCGAAGGATGCAAGATGCGCGCGAACTGCACTATAAATCCACGTGCGCAGGTGTGAACCCGTCATAACGTTTTTTTAACATCGTGTACACTGTAACATACACAGCGTAAATATAATATAAAATAGGCTATTTTTTTAATTAAAATGTGTATTTATATCTACCCTAAAAGAGTCATATTTCAAACTATCATATATCTCGGCTCTGATTTGTGCCTATATCGAAACTATTTATAAATGTAATAAAGTTAAACGACTCCTACGGAATGGCACTGTAACTTTAGTGGCCGTTACAAAAATAAATGCCACTCTCCATATAAGATTACCCAAACCTCTTCGCCGTCAAAATCTATTAAGTACTTTTAAACTCCTGCCATATTCTGTATTGTATAGATTAAGCAAGACTAGACTAGCGTGCATCATTTCGAAAACATCCACAATGCCGATATAATTGATATTACCTGATGTTTGATAAAACAGTCAAGCGGCAGACCCAATCGCATTTTAGAGGAACATCAGTTGAAAGACTTCGTCAGCGAAGGTCGCGTTGTTAATATCAAATTGTTCCATCTGCAAGACTTTATTAGGTTTATCCAATTTTACATACTTTACCTGTTCAACAACACATCCGGAAGTAAATAAATCTTATGTAAGGTTTTCTCATATTACTAGCTGACCCGTTTAAATTCTCATATCGAACGTCTTGAACGTAAGACATGAAATTGTCTATTTACTACCTACCTTACCTGTAAATTGAACCACAAAGATATCTCATATGATCTTCATTTGGCTTACTTTTCTCTACAACTCTACCTGATTGATGTGCTAAGTTTTCTTACCGACACTTACGCCCATTCTACAACTCACTAGGATCTCTCCATTGCCTAACCTCATTCTACCCTCATACCTGCTGATTAAACACAGCATCTTGCAACAGATCAGTCGGAAGATCGAGCGAAAATTCCGAAGAGGATCGTCGAAGTGCCTCCTCGGCTATGGTCGAGCCTATCTTGTGCGATTCGATCTGTGAGTCGATTAAGCGCTGCATCTCAACGTCGGCCTCTGAAAGCGCACTATCAAGTTGGTCGCAAAACGGCTCGCCTGCAAACAAACGAACGTATGGCAGGTGACCTTACATACGTCGTTATGTGCAGTGTGTTTATTGCGACATGAGTAAAACAAAGAAAAATAATAGAAAAAACAACTTTATTTAAACTAAAAAAATCATAGAGAAGTAAAAATTTGTATGATTAAAAAAATGGCTGCTACCAAAAAAAATCATTATTACAAAAAACAAAAGGACGAAAATAATAAAAATACAATATAAATAGTAATTAAAGTTTGCGTTAAGATTGTAATGTTTAGTAATGTTAGTCATGTTAATTATAGTCCATTTGTCACCCATCCCTAGAGACTTGAAACTTAATTGGCTCGCCAATCGCAAATCTAAAATGATCCCCTAAGTCGAGTGAAAATTTACGCAATAGTAAACGCCCTAAAGTCGAATATATTTTAACAAATCACTTGATCCATGAAATTAATTCAATGTATAACTTTAACTACCGCAATTTCAGATTTGACATGGATACATTTATAAAAGTGGAAATGGAAATTTAGTGCAGTCATTTGGTGCTCAAACAATAAGTTTCAGAATAAATTTTCCGGGGATTTGAAGATTACTGAACCAAATTTCTTTGTTGTTCGCGACGCCGGAAAACATTTATTGACAATATTTCTCTTCCAACTCAATTTACAATGAAAATTGTTATGTAACAAATAAAAGATCAGATCGATTTGTTATTTGTTTTTATAATTGTTGATGTTGTTATGTTGTTTGTTATGTATTATATATATTATTTGTTGTTTTAGTCTTTCGCTATATGTAAAATTGTAGGAAATTTTCTCTAGTTTAATTTATTGTAGAACTGTTTTCTTTGTAAAATGAGTAGGAAAGAAGATAATGTTCTAAAACAATTTTAGGCGCCGGTTTTTCAAATATCGAGTGATCGACAATGGTACGAGTTCCTTCAGTCTAGCGTAACCTTGGATGAACGTATGCGCATGCGCTGCGTTATTTCGGTTTTTGTCGTCGTTACGGTGTTATCTTAACAAAATGAATTCCGACGAAGAAACTTTATTGATGGCTTTGTTTTTTAAAATAGAGTAAGAATACATTATGGAATGTGAAAGTTCTTTATTGTAAACACTTAAAAATGCTCTAAAATATTTTTGTTCTTACTCTCGAAAGCCCTATGTATCGGCTAAAGAACGATTTGTCATTACTATAAGGTGAATATAGATATATTTTATTTTTATAATATTTTTACATTTTAGTAATGCGATTGAAACTAAAAAAAAAACATTATTAATCATGCGAGTCATAAATCAATTGACTAGAATTTTGAGACGTTACGCCACCTTGTGCAGAAATTACTACAGAAAGAAATTACAGAATTGTATAATTGTATATTTACATGACGCTGCAGTCATGCGCATGCGACGCGTTCTCGCGGCGTTTGCGCTGCGCATACGTTCTTCGAACACCTTCGCTGGACAAACGCTAGTGTAAAGAAGCCCTACAAATTCACCAATTTTTAAAACTCCTGGCAAACTTTCCAGGTAAAACTACCGAATGACTGTACTATATATATATATATATATATATATATATATATATATATATATATATATATATATATATATATATATATATATATATATATATATATATATATATATATATATATATTATATATATATATTATTATTATTTTAAAGAATGCTTCTTCGACTTTAATAATGAAATGCGTTGAACAATTTTATTATGAATGTAATTAGTGTAAATTAATAGGAAAATAATATTTTATCTGTTGTATTTTGTTGTGTAGTAAAGGAAGTAATTGTGTATTGAAGGTATGCAATTTTTTTTATTTCAAAATAAAAAAAAAGAAAGTAAAATCGAAAAAACAGAATAAACTTTTTAAACTTGTATGTAAAGTGATAATGACATACGCAAGGACACACTACACGCTCTAAAGAAGGAGATATGTTCAAACACAAACTGCGAAGACCTGAAACATTCACACAAGTACGTCATTCGACGTCTTGTAATTAGTCTGCGTCAAGCTCGGCAACGAAATTTAAAGCATATACGTTCAAATGATAGCTATCTCTTTCACTCACACCTTTTTTCCTATCTCTTGTTCAACTCATAGTGGATCATGACAACTAGGGCGGTATAATTGTTTTTTTTTTTTGTTACACCAAAAGTTTGACTGTATATTATTAATATTAGGATTAAAAAAACATTGCACAATCATGTGATTAATCGAATGTTAAAGTAAAAGCTGTCATAATTGGACGCTGATAAGCAATACTGTGTCAAACCACACAGTTCATTTTAAGAAACTACTGTTTGAAGAAGTATATATTCATCTTTTATTTTCCATTTTGATAAAAATTGTAATGAATTAGAAGTAGATCGGCTCGTAAATATTTTTATTTAATAATACGTTTTTCAAATATATGAGACTATGTATTTGAAAAACGAAAAGAATATATTGCATAATCCAAAATTTGAAACATACTTCAATTTTGTAAACATTTCATTAAGAGACTTTTTACCGACTTGATAAAATTTTTAATAATGTGAAATACGCAATGCATTATCAAAACACATCAATATCTCTAAATTTGACTCTTTGTGGGTTGACACATTATTGCTTATCATCCATATATAGTGATTTTTTATTTTCATATGAAGTCTAATTGTTAGTTACTTGAATTCGTATATAATAGTGAATAATTAATAACTTGCCCGGTTTTTAATTTTGTTAATAATTTAAGTTTGAGTTTATTTACACACATATTTCGATACAGCATGTAAAGCATTTGCACACATGCATGCAGTCCAAAAATAGTCTATACGTACTTTGCTTGTAGATATCAAAATTGCTGCAATCCTCCAATGGTGATTGTGTATGGTCGTCTGTCACGAGAGTATTATTAGCGACCAGACATTCCACGTCTTTGGTCCACGGATTTCTGAAAGGAATTGGTTTATCGTCTATATCTTCTATTATAGGTACGGTTATAATACGTTAAATAAATATCAAATAGGGCGCCATCTATTGGATGCTCAACCAACCTAGGTAACATAATATTAACGAGGTAGATCACACCGACTCCAACCCAACTGGTCGCCCACTACACCTCTTTCGCAGAGCTTCTTCTAAAAGAGACTAAATGCGCTAAGCCAGGTTCAAGAACGAGAGCCACGCCTCTAATTTTTAAATCTGTTCATGGACAGAGAGGCCGAAAATGTAGGCAGTGGCCTCTGCTAGCCTGAGCGGTCAGACCGAATAGGGATCTTTTCGGAGTTCGCTTAGCTGATAAAGGGCCATACAATCAAAAGGAACGTCAGGAGCAGTACGTTAAACGCGCTTGTAACGCAGACGGCGAATGACCAAAATTGCCGAATGATGAGACGAAGGGGACACAAAGAGTGTGCCTATTAGCTCATGAAAGCTCGATGGTCTTAAATTCACTGAGGCAAAATAAATGTGGACGCTGCAACAGGATTTGAAAAAAGCAGTCGCGCAGCTGATCGCTTCAGATGCCTAACCTCTAAACACCGCAAGATAATTCGGTTTGAATGAAGATAGGGAAGAAAACCTGAATTATTTTACAACCTAAGTCCAACTATTATCCCCTCACTTATGCCGCCAGCCACATAAATAATGATCGTGCAGACTATTAGCGAAGTAGCGAGAAGCTGCTATAGCTGGAATTCGATTAAACCGTAACGGCCATTTACAACAACAATAGCACATAGACGGACCTATTAAATATCTAATACTTTAGGAAGACCCAATTGTGAAAGTAGCCACATCTACGAGCATAAATCTGGAGTGTAGTATCTTCAAATTGCAATTTCCATTCACCGAGAACGGTTTCGGTTTCATTCGACAACTGTAAGCTACCTGAAATTGTTTACTTTACAACTATATATAACTCGGAACTTTCATGAGGCTAAAGACATATAACATCGTTACGACGTAAGAGTGCACTATAGCCTCCATTATTACGTGAGTTTCGTGAGGACGAGTTGTATGGTCGAATGACAGTCGAGGTAGGCCTCACAAATCGCTTGTCACTAAAGTAATGGCAACTTTCTGTCGTGATCAGATAATGTGTTTCTCTTCAAAGATATGAACCAGTTGCCTTACATTGATACAGAAAATCTATCAGAGTTAGAATGCAGCAGGTCAAGTTTGATAAACATCACGACCAATGAGTAGTTTTGTACGCATCCAAATTATATGAACGTCACTTACGCTACCATTGTGTTGTACAACACTATAAAAAAGGTAATACTACCATTAGTTATCGCGAAAAGACCCGTCATATTAAATATGAATAGTAATAAATCGCGAAAGTTTAAAATATAAAACCACATACTAAACCTTATACGCAGGAGAAAAAACTTTTAATTAACCAAAGACATGCAGCCCACAAAAGATCAAACAGAATGCAATTTTTTTAATTATACATAAAATAAAATATATAAATGAAAATAAAAAAACTTTACACAGACTACCATATATTTGACATACACACACGCTTATATACTATTTTGTTTATTTTTAAAGTCTGTGGTCCAATTGAGAATAGATTATCTGCGGTCAATCTTTGCGGTAAAATATAATAAAATAAAATAATATATTACCTGAAAGGTTTAAAATGGGTCTGAATACGGACAAACGTCCCATCCTTTCGGCGGAAACAATACGGCGGAGTACGTAGAGAATCACGTTTTAGCAAGGCCGCTTTGTGCGTGCGAGCGACGGCACTGAGTTCGGTAGCACTGATGTACTCATACAGACTCGTGCCTAACAGCTCTTGCGGTAAGAAACCTAATGCCAACGTGACCCTGGAACATTGATAATAGACTGCTTTTGTAAGATATCCTACCAGTAATATAAATATGAACGTTGTGACAATGTATGGTCGTACCACTCTAAGTAACATAGATAAATGTCTATCGTATTATTTAACTTCGTTGTCTAAAATCCTGTGCAAACCACTGTATATGGTGATTGATGAAGCTCTATAGTAATACTTAGCTTTTGCACGCGATTGACTTTTCCACAAAAAATTCAAAGTGGCACTCTATTTAAAGTTTCCCTCAACAAATCGAAGCATAGAAAATTACCGTTGGTGCCTCGGTTAAATATGTACCGTAAGTGGCATTTGCAGGAGGCGCCTGTGGCATCTATATTAGTCCAATTCTAAAAAGAGGCGTATTATAAAATTGAATATCTTCTCACCTCTGATCGACGAACAGGAACTTGCCGTCGGTGGCGTGTCTGGAAATGTATTGCAGGTAGCGGGTGTGGGGCGCTGGGGGAGTCGGTGGCGTCAGGTCGGTGAGTGCGCGGCCGACAGCGACGAGGCAAGATAAGTTGCAGACCTCGGCGTCGTCAGGCCCGCCGTCAGTCTCGCTGTTACTGACCTCCGACATTTCTGCTGGTGCCCACGACTTGAGATAGCCTGGAAAATATTGATTGAAATTGTGATGCGATTAAAATAAGAAATTAAATTTGAAATGATTTTGAAATTATAAAAAATTTCGTTCCATACCTCCGCTTTTCAACATTTTGCTTAAAAGTGTTCGACGGACACTTCTGCTAATTTTTTTTGCCAGCAAGGCACCCGTAACGCCACTAGTGTTGCAGATGTCCACGGGCGATGATAATCACTTAACATCAGGTGGTACTGTTTGCTCGTTAGCCACTCTTTTTTATATAAAAATATATATACATATATATTAGAAAGAAACAGAGAGACGAAAGAGCGAGAAAGTATTACTTGGCACCGACTAGTGAATCTTCTCTAGATTTCTTTATTATCTCCTCCCTTTTTTATCGATATTCTCATTTCAATAAATATATAGAGAATCGAACTTCGTTTCTAGGTGCTGTATTAACTCTTAACTTAATTTTTATAGCTGATTTTAGGTAAACTAGATTTTTATATATTTCGATGACTAAAACATATTACTAATAGTTAAAAATTAGATAAAAACAGTAATAATATATATAAGTAATAATTTTTTTAGTTCCAAAGTATGTCTATATTTGCCGTATTCCACGCCGATAGACACTTATAGAATTTAAAAAAAAAACACAACGGCAAAAAAAATAGTAATCTTCTGCGAAAAATAAACTGAAAAAAAATTACCCGTGCACTGCACGACGCAGTACTTCTTCTCATGACCTTGTTTCTTCCTTATTTTGCCATTGGTGTCACTCTCTTCCTTGACTTGACTCTGATTGGTGGGCGAGGTGACGGTGCTGTTCGGGTGGCTGTTCGCGTCGTTGGACATGCGGCACTTGATGCGACAGAAGAAGGAGCGCCGGGCGCCGGGGCATAGTCGTGAAGCCCCAGCCACCAGATCTGCCTTTACCGGTAACATGGCTGGAAAGAAGTATATTAATGTTTTGAAACTACATCTAATACAAAACGTGGGAAGTTGTACTTATACCAGTAATTTTAATATTAAAAACAAACTTCTAAAATTTTTTTTAGCGTTAGTTGATGAAAATTCTTTATTTGGGTATCTAACCAATTATTTAATTCATCATAAGTTAAACATAGTCTAGGAATTAAGAACCTCCTTCTTTTAAAGTTGCTTCAAAATTAAGTATATGACGCAATAATTAACTTCTTGTTCTAAGTTTGAATTTTATCAGTATCATAAATATACATAATTACATTATTTACATAAGTCATTTAAAACATACGACTTTTGGTCGCGATTGTAATTATTGTACATTCAGGATTTTAATATTTAATATTTTGTTTTGTACTAAAGTTGCAAGTTGCAGATTACACTTGCAAATATTTGGATGCTGATAAGCAATAATGTGTTAACCCACAGAAATTCAAATTAAGAGACTTATGTATTCTGATAATGCAACACGTATTTCACAGTTTTCAATAAATTTAAAGTCATCTAAACTATACTCATATTGAATTTTGTTACCTATTTTGCAATATAAAATAATTTCATATATTTCATAAGTGTTTAATAAGATAAAAATTTTGATTTTGATGTTGATTTCGTGTGGCTTGACATTGTATTGTCCAAATATGGTAAGTAATACATACTCTTCGCATCGATCAATCTTTCCCTGGGACTGAGGTCTGAAGACGACAGCTGCTCCTTCACCTTGGCGACGTCCTTCGGATGCAAAATATCGAAGAGACTTTGGCCGAGGAGTTCGGACTGAAGCAAAGAAAAAAATCCAACTTGGTCCTTCGTCTGATTGTGCTCGGATATAAAAATATTAAGTAAATGTAAATGACCATTGAATAGTGTTTATAAATCTTTTAATTTTTCCAAATTTAGAATCGTACATAGAGTCACTGTTTTCTGGAACGACTTCAGTTATATTGATTTATTTAAAATGTTAATAAATAAATAGATGATATTTAAAGATGGGAACGTCAAATTGTAAAGAGCTGACATGTCCGGTGGTAGCTTCATTATTTATGTTTTTTTTTATTTTTTATTTTCATGTATGACGATTCAAAAGTGCTCGTAAGAGCCTACTTGAATAAAGTATTTTTTGATTTTGACTGATACGAAGACGTCATGTCTTGCTTTCAAAACGATTCCATTTTAATAGTCCCTTTGATGTTTCACAGAGCAAGATAGACAAATATAGTAAAGAAATTTTTAGCAATTAGGTCGTAATTAAATATTTCCATTTCATTGAATTACTATTGACTGCAGAAGGTTTAGAGCTTAATCTACCACGCTGCTCCATTGCGGATTGGCGGATATACATGTGTCAGAATTTCTCCCGACACATGCAGATTTCCTCACGATATTTTCCTTCACCGCCGAGCTCGAGATTAATTTAAAAACAAATTTAGCACTTGAAAAATCAGCGGTGCTAGCCGGGGTTTGATCCCGCGAACGTCGATAAATATCGACGTGTTCTAACCCCTAGGCCATCTCGGCTCCCCAACCTTCTCCTTAATAGGAGAGGAGGCCTTAGCTCAGCGGTGGCACATATACAGGCTGTTACGTTACTACTTTACTTTACTATTGACTGGACATTCAAAGCAGTAATCACGTATGTGAAAATGACGCACAGTAAAATAGGCATAGCTATCTCAAATAAATTTGTCATGTATTTTCGTAGACAACTAATTTAATAATCATACATTTAATAAGCTTACAGCTTACAATAGTATCACGTGACCTATTGTTCGAATCATTATCAATTTTGTTACACGCTATAATTTTATATGAAACGTATAATAATTATCATTCAATTAACAAAATGTTAACATGAGTTTGGGCTTTACTAATTAAACGAGACCCTTTGTGTATACAGAAAACTCGCTAAGCTGCAGTAAAATAAAACAAAAACGAAACAACATCAGATCATATAACAATACAATTAATATTTCACTAAGCAAACCTCGCAATGCCGTTTTAACAGTACTCTAAGAAAGCGTCCCGTATAAACGTAAAATATAACCAACAAGAGATTTTAATGACAATCGCCAAAAAATGCTGTACGCTAACACTTTTTTCACACTCTGTATATACATACACACAAATATAATATAACATAATCAAAAATCGCTTGTAACATATTCATTCGCCTCGCAACAGTATATTTGATCGAACCGAACTGTAGTCTGCTTTTATTCGCACACAAAAATCGTACTCACCTGATCGTAGTTCAACAGCTTCGTAACGGACGCGCTCACATACATAAGCCTGCCGCGGTCGCATCCGACGACCATCAGGAAACAATCCTTAGCCGCTTGCAGAACCAGAGCGTTAAGCTCTCGTTCCGACAGAAAAGCGGGACGCGGACTGACCGTCAAGGGTCCCGCGGATAGCGCCCCGCGCACGGATCTCAAGTGCTGTACTGCCATGCGGAGCACGGTGAGTTTGTCAAGCTTACGAGCCATCGCGCCGCACATCGGAACCATAGCGCTCAATTCAGATATGTAGGTGTTCATTTTATCACGTCGCCTTTTCTCGATCTCGCTATGGTTTTGCCTGAAAATATTAATATTATATTATTGACTGGGTAAGCACGAGTTTGTGAGAGTGACTGTATGCACAATTTAATTGGACGCTGATAATATTACTTATATTGTGTCAAGCCGCACGGACTGCGTTTTGAGAAGATAGCGTCTAAAGATGTCGAAGCCATTCTTAATAAAATTGTTTGTGACAGTGTATATACTTTTCTATTTTGATAAAAGGTATAAT
This sequence comes from Hypolimnas misippus, assembly GCA_037950945.1. Lineage (NCBI taxonomy): Eukaryota > Metazoa > Arthropoda > Insecta > Lepidoptera > Nymphalidae > Hypolimnas > Hypolimnas misippus. The sequence goes on from JBBEEQ010000001.1 coordinate 1,541,763, forward strand.
TCATTAAAAGCAGATTGGTATAGTAAAAAGTTTTCTAATACATGATTATTATTTTTTTGGATAATGTTAAATACGTGCCGCATTATTGGAATACATCAATATCTCCGAATTTGACTTTTTGTAGGTTGACACATTATTGCTTATCAGTACCCAATTATAAGCTAAGGTTAAGGTAGCGGTAAGTTTTTAAAGTTTGACATGGCTTTAGAATTACCTCGATCACCAACAATATATTATATATCATTATTAAGTAAATAGCTTTCAATAGTTACCTATACAATCAAAGGTCGTCAAAAACATTTCGAAATCAAATTATTATCAATCGGAAAAAATACTAATAACATTCAGACAGTCAGAGTTTATATACGCCGAAATAAGTCAAGATGTGTTTAGGGAAGTGACAATCCGGCTGTGTGTGGACTAATCGCTCCCCCCTCCCCCTGACTAATAATCGAAACGCGTTTTTTTATCACCATTATCTAACCCCCACCAGATAATGGTAATGTTTTTTGGATCCGCGCCTGGTTGAAGGTTAATACTAAGTTCTCGCAGAAAATCGACATGAAGTACCTAAAATGCTTCATTTCGTACAGTAGAGCGTTCTTATTATCCGTGCAGCAAATGTCCTTGAGCAGATAAGGACACCAGATGTCAAATGTTCAATTTAAACGCAACGCATTGGTGGTTCCTGCGAATATTCATGAAATCTCGTAACACCAATTGACTCGCGTGCTCGTTTGTCAGCTATTAAAAAAAAAGAACCACTCACTTCTTGTCGGGCACAGTGCGACTGGAACGGGTGTCTTCATTGACGTCATCGTCGTAATTACTGCTCACGGTGCCGCTGAAAGCCAAACAAACGTTTTACAATTGAAAAAAATGCTATTAAAATGTAATAATACCGGTCAAGTGCAGGTTACACACGGGGCAGGATATGTATATTAACAGTGCATGTTTGAGCTAACAAAAATTATTTTACGCCTTAAAGAGTACATTCGTGAAGATTGTCATCGTTGTATATTTTTTTCTATAAGAATACTCGTAAATATATAAAATAATGCACACTAAGCGCATTACGCATCACACTCATAGGCCCCTATTACGATCTTATGAGCCTGTGTCGGGCATCCGGAAACAGACAGAACACAAAAGCAAACACCCAGACCACGACAAATATCCGTACAGCCAATACAGCTGTTTGTCGTGAGCGGGGATCAAACCCGCGACCGTTAGCACTTCAGTGCGTTATAGTGATTACTGCGCCAATCTGTCTGTCATAATAATTATTATTATTATTATTATTATTCTTTATTGCACAAAGATAACAGTGTACAAAGGGCGGACTTAACGCTACTACAGCATTTTCTGCCAGCCAACCCAGAAATGTACAAGAGAAATTTTTAGTAGGCGTGCACATTTAGTGATATATGTAAAATATATTATAAATAAATAACAACAGATACGTAAATTATTTTAAAATAAATAAAAAGATATAATACATATATTACATTAAACTATACATACATAAATATAATTAAACAAATATAAAATAAATTAAATATATATACAATAATAGATAAATAACATATTATATAGTATATAGAAAAATATGAATTCATTGACGACAGAACATTTCACATTACATTGTTGTCACTGTGGTAGTACTCCTTTACTTGACGCTTAAAAGAGTCACGCGATGGAGCTTTTCGAATGGACTCAGGCAGAGCATTCCAAAGCCGAGCAGCAACAAGGGCAAAGGAATTGGATACGAAGCCGGATTTGTGGGAGGGAATGAAGAGAGTAAGTGAGTGAGAAGATCGTAGTGGTTTATCATGAGTAGAAGATAGAAGGGAAAATTTGGAAGATAAATAGGTAGGAGCGTTAGGATCAGTAAGTATGGAGTAAAGAAGGCAGAGTATGCGAGTATTTCTACGTTCCCGTATAGAGAGCCAGCGCAGCTGATCCCTATAACGGGAAACTCGATCGAACTTGCGTAATCCGAAGATAAACCGAATGCCAGAATTTAGCAGACGGTCGAGCTTATTTAAGTGTTCTTCCGACAAATCCAGATAGCACGAGTCGCCGTAGTCGAGTATGGGAATCAAGAGCGTAGTGACAAGTTGGATTTTAGTTGCTATAGGTAAGAAATTTTTTAATCGCATCATGGAGTGCATGCGAGAATAAAATTTACGAGCGACTTCTTTGACATGTTTGTTCCAACTGAGCTTACTGTCAATGATAATGCCGAGGTCTTTGACACTGCTGCTGAATTTTATGGGTGTATTATTGTAGAGTAGGTTAGGAATAGTCAATCCATCCAATTTAGCCAGTTGTCTCGGACTGCCAATGATGATGGCTTGACACTTTGACGGGTTGACAACAATGCCATATTTAGCAGACCAAAGTGATATTCGATGAAGATTGTCATTGAGTGAATTTATGACCGCGACAAGATCATTGACAGTGGAGTGCTCATAAAGCTGCAAGTCATCGGCGTACAGATGGTAGTGCGAGGTCAAAATTGTCGTGATGGAGTTAATAAAAACTGAAAATAGCAAAGGAGATAATATACCGCCTTGAGGAACACCAGCATTCACATCGCACCAGTCAGACTGTGTCTGACCAACCCGAATGGATTGCCGACGCCCTCGAAGATAGCAGGAAAACCATTCAATGGCAGAATCTGATAAGTTAGCCTGGGAGAGAAAGGCAAGAAGGAGGTCATGGTCAACTGAACTGAACAATGCATTGAAGACATTGCTGAAATCAAGTAGAACTAGCACTGTGAGTTGCTTGTTCTCCATGGCAACACGAATGTCATCAGTGACCTTTAATAAAGCCGTAGTTGTGCTGTGGCCAGATCGAAAGCCGGACTGGAATGGATTGAACAAGTCACATTTATGAAGGTAGTCAGAAATTTGCTGGTGAGCAATAGCTCCAGGATTTTAGATAAAAATGGAAGGATCGTTATTGGACGATAGTGAGTAGGTAGCGAAGGATTTGATATTTTAGGGAGTGGGAGAACAAAAGCCTTGCGCCAAATCTCAGAGAATATACTTGAAGCAAAGGAAAAATTTACAATTTATAATTTTGTATTATATTAAAAACGAGCTGTACCCCACTCTTTCACCGCGTTAATTTGAGAGAAAATTATATTCGTTTAATGTATACCTTACCCAAGTTTAATGGGATATCGTTCACTATTTTATTAGTTATAATTTTGTTATCACGAAACACTCTTTTTCATTTATTAATTAAAATAAATATTCTTTTTTAAATAAAAGTAGCCTAAGTTGCCCCTTATAACATTAACTATCTGTGCGCAAAAGTCTCGTCAAAACTGGTCCAGCTGTTTCAGAGACTAGCCGGAACAACCAGACACACAGACAAAAATTGAAATTTTTTTTTTTGATATACTTTTATACTCTGTTAATTTAAAATTACAAACAGTCACATGATTTTTTTTTATTTTTTTTTTATTTGTTTGTATAGATTACAATGATATTTGTCGCGTAAACCGGAAAAGGTCGTGTCACTAAAGAGCAATCTAGGCAATCTGGGTTCGGAAGTATTAAATAAGATAAATAATATATTGTTTTCGTCAAACTTTTAACCTTGAATCATTTATTTTTTTACGTTCACACCATACAGTATCATTTATCATAAATTTTCTTCGTGCCTGTCAGGTATTGTATCGTTATAAAGTATCAAATGAACATATGTGAGTGAAAATGTGTTAGGGGATTCGTATTTTGATTAAAGCCCAACGTCCCCCGAGAGAGCACCTGATGAAGTTCAGAAAGTCATTATAAGCTTTATCGATACGATAAGGAATTCTGATCTGTTTAACTTTTTGAATGGCATTTAGTAGTTGTTAAGATGAAACAACTAGCCCGCCAAAATTATAAGATCAATAAACATTTTCGTTTATATCAATGTTTTTAACCGTCTTCGAAAAAGGAGGAGGTAATTTGTTCGGCTATATGTATTTTTCTTTAAGTTTGTTCACTGATTTCTCTGCTAAGTGTGGATCGTTTGGATTATTTTTTGTTTGAAAGTGTATACCTCCAAATTAGTCTCATTGTCACCAGGTCTGGATCTGATGATGGATCCCATCCTCAGATCCTGTCCTGCGGAAAAGGCGGAACACTTCAAGTAGTATAGATACGCCTATACAGATATAGGTAATTTTGATAGTAACTCATGCATTTGCTCTTCGAAAGCAACATTTGGTGAAATGGAACTAATGATGAAGACCACAGATGGGCACTGAAACTACTCAATAACAAGTATTTCACGGATTACTCCAATATGACTGTCAGGCAATTTATGCTTGCCACAATGCATACCATATGTAGAACTGATAGTACAACACTAGGAGGACTCCTCAACAATTAACTGCCCTGCATCAGAAAAAGCAATATTGTGTGATTGGCGTTAAGCGGTTGACATCAGGCTATTGAAACCTATGTGAATCACAAACTGTCTCTTCCTTACTGCCTTGCTATAGTCGTAATTTAAAAATGTAAAATAAAAAGTTTTTGGAAATAATAATAAGTGAAAACCAGGGTGGTGAAGGTTCGATAGACAGGAGCGACACTATGGCGAGTGCGCTAACGTATAATGGCGCCTTTTCTTGTGAAAATACCAGACAAAAGCAGCAGGCAGAAATGCCATATGAAATTAATGCGTGTACATTTTTCCGTAAAAATATTTGTAAAAAACAATGACATAAAATTAATTTGATATTACTCATTTTGTAATGTATAGCTTTTCGAGTATATTGACTGATTATTTGCTATTAGCGTGCACTTAGCACGAATGCATCATTTTAAAAGAAAAAAATAACGTTTCAGTCAAAATTGATAATTTTAGTTCAATTTAAATTTAACCAAATTTATGTAATGCATTATAACAAATGTGAAGTGTAGAATTAAAAGCGGCCGACGCATTAATAAAAACGAATTTTTAATGGCAAAATTTCCTATAAATTAAGGTTAGCTTTTTTAAAGTTATATACTTTTTGCTTCCAAATAGAAAAAGTTGCACAGTACTGTACATAACTATAATAATTTCAATGGCGAAAAAATAGTAACAGGAACACTATATTCATGTGCATATTGCATATTTAATTAACATTTATTTTTCTTTCAGTAAGCCCAAATGAAGTAATTATATCTACATCATATGAAATAAAGAAGACTTCTCAAAAAATGTGATCTTGTGCTATAAATAATTATTGAAAATTTTAGTTCGTTTAAAAAAATGAGTATGTAATTGTTTTTAAATAAATGTATATTAATATTATCATTACAATATGCAAAGACCGTACTTATTCTTTTATTTATAAAGAATATCACATCATCTGTAAATTATATGACTCATTTAGATGGGTCAGTAGAAATCTGAAACTATGAGAGTTAAAGAAATGTGTTGAAAGGAAGTACGTCACCCATTTTGATCTTTGTGAAGTATAGCTGAGCTAAAAGTTCTTAGCAGATATCGAGGGGAATTGATAAGATAGACAAACTATTCCTTAAAGTTTCATACCCAAAGGGTAAAAATCGGCTTATCGGAGGGCAAAGCAGTGCAGTAGTAACTATATCACTATATGATACGTCTCCACTGACTATTCAAAAAGTGATTAAAATACATGAAGTGTAAAAAAAACGTAAAAAAGTGAATAAAATTATATGTAAATTTCCACGATAATTGAACTGGTGAGTAATTGAATGAATGAATGAATGAATGCAACAGGAATATTTTGTTTATATGGCTTAAACTACCAAAACCTTTAAAATCTAACTAGTCTTATTTAGAATAAAAAATCATTACGTAACGTTGAATGAAAATGTTATTTGATATTATTGCTTAATATATACTATGTCTATATTTTGCAGGTGATTTAAAAAGTTATTATGTTTCCACGAATAGAAGAATATTTTTATTTTTTGCCCCAGAATAATAGTTTACCGTGAAACTTTTGTGCCAGTCATATACAGGAATGAAAAAAACAACACAACTTTTCAAACTTTTGCTGCGATATGGTATGAAGCAATTGCTGATGGCAAAATGAATGACATAACAAGTTATTTCAGGGCAAATAGAGACTTACAGAATATTCTCATCTGGTTAGACAACTGCGCAGTCCGAACAAAAATTAGACGTAATATTATTATTTGCTTCATCTTGTCACTTCTGTGTAAGTAAATTTTGAAACGATTATTTTAAAATATTAGCAGGTAAGTCACACGTATAGGACTGAAGACGAATTACATCGTCAAATTAATTGCCAAATCGCCGAAAATTCCATGAAGAAGATGAGAAGCACATTTATGATTTTGAATATTTTTACCAAGCAATATTGCACACGAGAAAAATATTACCGTAAAAGTAATAAATATTAAAATTTTTGTCAGTTTATAAACTGAAATATTCTTAGGGCACCCACGTTCGTTATAAGACACTTGACTTTTTGAAACAAAAAAATTAAGATCTGGCATTCCACCTCCAAAAATGAAATATAGAGTGTATATCTATAGAATGCTAACTTAAAAGCGCAAATCGTCACCTATTTAAAAACTGACCCCTTAATACCAGACATTAATACGTATTATATGTTAAATGTATTATATGTTACATATATTATATGTTTTATACAAAAAAATTATTTAATTTAATTATTATAAGACGATAAATGTTGAAGCTACGTTCATATTATGCTTTAATAGAAATTAAGTTAAATTTTGAATTAGTATAGGTAGGTAGGTAGATAAAAAAAGGTACTTACTTTTGTTTTTAAGAGTTCATTGTTTTTGTTGATTAGCTATTTACTTATTAGGTTTTTTTTATGATTAAAAAGTACGTATGTTTTAAAAGTTGTTAAAAAAGAATTACTAAAATAAACTCGATAATTACTTTATAAAATTATATATAGTAAAATTATTTTATTTTACTCATTAAACTTGTGTTTATTGTAAATAATTTGTCTTATTAAATAATTTGGCTAAATATAGATTCTTATAAAATGTAGTAACTCATTATGTTTACTCGTTTCGTTTATATTTGAAGTTACGTACATAAAGCGTTTTTGAGCACCAAATGTCCTAAATTTTTTTTAAAACTTTACTACCCCCTTACAGTTCAATAGGGGAAGATATTCGTGCGTTGTATGGTTCACATTTTATTGCTATTATCTAAAAGTCTGTGTATTAAATTTTAAATTAATATGACCACGGAATAAGATTTTCCATACAAACGTTATTACCCCTTTTAACTCCCTTATGGTTGGAAAATCGACAAACACTTTTTTAGTGGTTGCTTGCACCCAAAAAGGTATGCTTACAGCCAAAATTTCAAGTATTGTAGCCCCAGCGGCGTAGAGTCTGCGTTGATGAATCAGTCAGGACAAGTAATTTTATTTTTTAGACAAACGATGTAAGGAAATAGGAAGGAAGGAAAGGAATGGGCGAAGGGATTGGCCGTCCGGTACTCTCACTCACCGTCTAACACGTCTGTATATTAGTACTTCACGCTGATCTCCTGTGAGATTGAGGTACTGCCCGGGTCGTATATAATCATTGGGTGACAGCTAAGCTGTGCCTCAGTGAAAATTAGAATTCAAAATCATGCATGTTATTTATAAACTTATATTGTTAAAACAATAAATTTTACATAAATAGTTTGGAATAATCCAAGCGTGAGTGCGAATCTTGCATTTCCGTTTTATTTTATGAAATAACGGTAACAATATTGTAAGTTCTACAAATATTTTTATGAAATTGATAAATAATCAATCCGCTAGTCAACCGGTGGCGTGACGTAACGAGGTTAGGCCGTTTATTGAACGGCTTATTTATCTAGTTGGCTGCGACATATAATCCGAATATCGGACACGGCTCTTAGATTTCCATGAATTTTAGTATTCGGAGTATTCGGGGGCGATATATCTAGGTTACATTTATAGTAAGCGTCGTTTCGTCGTTTAATCTAGGTCTTCAAAAATTAATTACCAAGCAATGAATACCCACTGTATATTATATTGTTAATGGGAATATGCGTTTGTTGTTAGAGTCTCGCCTTAGCTCAACTAGTCATCTTGAAATTTTGCATTCACGTTAATAAGGGTACAGAAAAGCAGAACAAAGAGATTCTTTTTTTTTTTGACAAAAGTAGGTTCTCGAGGCATTGAAAAATAACTTATAAACAGTCACCGTGTATAACAAATCCTACATTAAACCGAATGGAATCATGAACAAAAGCTAGTCTTCAAATACAAAATAATGTTGGTTTATTTTATGCCACTTGTCTAACTGCGATAATACTTTGTCAATTTTTTGTTTGCATTTAAAGGTAATAAGATTAGTGCAATTGACTATCAGTAGGGGCGTGCTGATGAGAGGGCGCTGTACTACGAGAGCATAGTATATAGCTCCAAACGTAAATTATTTCTGTAAAGTAAATCACGCATAAATAATGGATCACACGTTAATTAATCTGAAATATTAAAAGCGTAGCCTACGAAAAAACGTTATCTATGACGAGAATTACATTTGTAAGTTTTACTATCGAGAGCGATATAAAACAACTCTGACACTTAGTAATAGATACGTCGTAAGTAATTACGAAAGTTATAAATGTCAAAAATAAAGCACTGACAGTCAATTCGTTCATGTGTAAAGTAATGAGAAATAACTTACGTAAATCTTCATGAGAGCTAAACTTATACATGTAATTCATCTGTGTGATCGTTTCGTCGGCAAGATGTTACAGCTGTCATCCCATCCTCTTTGGAATCATTTAAATAAATTGTCCCAAATTTATAATCCTAACAAACCTGTATCCTGTCTTTTAAATAGCTTCCTTTATTTCACTAAGCTTCCGAATCCTATTATCCAACTCCCTTTGAACCCTCTTTTTTCCATCCACTATAAGGCCCTTATCCATCAACCTCCTATTGTAACGAATCTTGGATTCGTCAAAGGCTCACCTGACACTGTGTCTCGATAGTATAGTATACTTCATGAAATTTGGTCAGACCATCTTCTCATTTATACCGATGCGTCTAAACTATCTCCTGAAGGTTGTGTTGGTGCAGCCTGCTGGATTCCCAAATTCAAAATTATTTTACAATTTAAATGCCCACCTGAATCATCAGTATTCACTGGTGAGGCGATCGCCTTATTGGAAGCTATTTTATATGCCCACTCCCATGACTTAAGACAGACTGTTATCTTGACTGACTCCTTAAGCTGCCTTTTAGCCATCAAGGAAAACCCATTTCGTAGTAGAAAGAGGTTTTTCGTTATTTTAAAGATCAGAGAGGCCTTGTTCTTATGTCATCAAAAGGGACTGCAAGTTTCGCTAGTTTGGATTCCCAGCCATTCCGGAATCCCTGGCAACGAAACTGCTGATTCGTGTGCCAAATCCGCCATACATCTTGGTTCTTTAGAATACACTTTGAGAATAACTCTCAAGATCTCTGTGCTGTCGCGAATACTCGAATGTCCAATTCTTGGTCATCTTTTTGGAATTCATCGAAATCGGTCAAGGGTAAATGCTATGCCAGCTTGCAACCTGAAATTCCAAGACGTCCTTGGTTTTTCCTTTTCAGACGTGCCGACCACTGGGTCACTTCGACTATTTGTCGTTTGCGTCTTGGCCATGCATGTACTCCCAGGCACCTGGCCAAAATTAGAGTTCGTGACCACTCACTGTGCGAATGCGGCTTAGACGAAGGTTCCCCATCCCATATCCTGTTTAATTGCCCCAGACTTCTTCATCCCCTCTATGACGTCCTCCCTCCTAAAGCCCCCCGCCCTATAAATGTTGCCTGTTTATTGATGTTTGTGTTTAGTCCACTGTGTTCGTTTCTGTGTAAATATATTAAATATAATAAAATTAAACTGTAAATAAAACATGTGATTGTCCCATTAAAATTACCTGTATTTTTATACTATTATGTATAATATTTATATATATTTTTGTGTTGTTCTAGGTTAAGGACTAATAATGAAATTCATACTATTTTAGGGTCTTTTCAAAATTTAGCTAAGGTTGGATTCTTGACTCCACCGATCAATCTCCATCGTGTCTTCTCCATTCCACGTGACATTGGCGAAATTACATGTGTCTAATTGGCACAACTAAAAGCCATTAACCAAAGAATTGAATTGAATTACATGTAATTCTCTTTTAAGACCAAATCATCTGAAAATTAGTGAAAATTTGCTTTTATTGTGGTGATTGTGTGCAACTAAGATTAAGAACAAATATAAAAGTTTTATAAAGAAAAATGAAAATTCGAAAAACCGACAATCAATTTAATGATGCCGTCTCAACATACGACGTTGTAATTAGTGTAATATTTGTTGACATACATATTCATGACCACTTCCACTGATTTACGAAATCCTATCAAGGATTGCGCAGACGAATTATTTTGGTGCCGTTTTTGTCCGTCGAATAACAATAGAACGCATAGCACGAGCAACGACAACAACCAATTAAAGTCGCCCGATCAATTGTTTATTTTGAAGGGCAAAAGTCGTAAACTTTGGGTACGAAACCCTAAAACCAACGATGGGGTTACTCAGCAGTACAATAGTCCGTAAATTACCCGTCCACTGATCGCACACCGCGGAGTTATAATATGATTACATTTTATGAGTTTTAAATAATTTAATAATTTTTAAATAATTAAATTTTAATATGTTTCGGAAGTAATTTATATATAGTATATTTTTTGTATGCAAAAACAGACTAAAAACACCTAGACGAAAAATATCGCATTCAATAAACTGTTTGAAAAAAAATCAGTTATTTTTATGTTAACACGTGAAGTTTTTTACAAAAATTGCGCGGACAAGGGAGGTATAAAATTTCGCACACTTTTTAAATACGACTAAAATACAAAAATCAATAAAAAACATTACACACACTATGGCTAGTATAAATACGTCGATTATTTATCTTGAAAATAAATTTGAAGATATCAAATATGCAATGAACATGAAAATTGAAAAAATTGAGAACTTGGAACATGAAAATTAAACTTTACACAGTGATGTTGCTAATCTGCAGTCTAGGTTATCTTTTTTAGAACAACAATCGCGAGCTTGTAATCTCGAGATTCAGTGCATTCCCGAATTCAAGAAAGACAATTTATTAACCACAGTTAAACAAATTGCATCAAAAGTTAACTGTGAATGATAAATGATCATGACATTCGAAACTGTACAAGAATTATGAAAATGAACAAAGAAAGTCCACGACCCAGATCCGTATTAGTTAAATTTACTACTCCCAGAATAAGAGATTCTTTCTTAGCCTCTGTTTTATCTTTTAACAAAAAAGCAAAAGACACTACGGAGAAGTGAAACACTAATCACCTTGGTATCAGTGGTGCCAAAAAGCCAATCTACGTATGTGAACACCTGTCTCCGGTTATAAAAGCTTTGCATGCTGAAGCACGACGTCATTCAAAACAAATTGGTTATCGTCATGTTTGGGTAAGAAACGGTAGAGTTTTCATGCGGAAATCAGATAATTCAGATTATATTGATGTTAAAATTTTAGATATGCTAAAAACTTTAAAATAACTTAAAATTTATTGTTATTTTGGCATGTATTTATTTTCTTCATAATACATAATTCTTTTTTTACTATCAAAATATTAGGGGATTAAATACAAACATGCAAGATGTGCGTCATAAAATTTTAAATTGTAACTGAAACGTGAAAATCACCTACATTACTGAGTTAATAAAAGGTATTGATGACGGTGAACAAATAAATGTAATTTACACTGACTTCTCAAAGGCTTTTGACAAGGTTAACAACTCGATTTTAATTCAACAATTAATGTCATTTGGTGTATCCGAAGGTCTGTTACACTGGTGTGAATCCTATTTAAGATTAAGACCATCCACTGTGAACAATCTAGTCCGCTTATTGCGCATACTGGAGTTCCGCAAGGTTCTATTCTTGGCCCAATATTTTTTAATATTTTTATAAATAGCGTATTGTCCACTTCCAAATATTTTAAAGTTTTTATGTATGCGGATGACCTAAAATTGTTACGTAAAGTAAAAACAAATACCGATATACTGTATCTTCAAAAAGACCTTGATCAGTTTAGTGATTGGTGTAATGCTCATAAAATGTGCTTGAATGTAAAAAAATGCCATCATATTCAGTTTACTCGTAAAAAGATTAAGATAAATAGTGTATACAAAATTTTTGATGTATCCATCACCAAAGTTGATACCGTCCGTGACTTGGGTATCTTATTAGATTCAAAATTACAGATTAGAGCTCATATTGAACACATTATTAAATCTGGTTTACGATATTTAGGTTTCGTGCTAAGAAATGTTAAGCAATTTAATAAACTGCCGACAATTTTAACATTTATTATGCAAACTTTGTCTTTTGTTGTTTTTTGTGTCATGTTGTAAATATCTATAATTAGAGGTTCAATTAATTTTCTTTATATGTTATTAAGATAAGATACATTGTCCGCATTTATTATTGTTGCCTCTGTTGATATTTCTAAATAAATAAATAAACACATATAAGACACACACACACGAATATATACTCTTTTTTTATTGTTAAGTCTGTGGTCAAATTCAATGGAACCTTTATAATTTTCAAATTTATAATTCGAATTTCTCTAAAAACTCTACCGTTTCTTACCCAAACATGACGATCACTGGGCGAACCACTTGTAATAAACAGTACCTATAAAACACTTTTATATACAATTATATTTCCTATCTCCACTAGTATATAGTATGTCTTTATTTGTCTTATTTAGAAGACAATTATGGTGTACTTTTAACCATACATAATAGTTAGAGATGAGAAATTATAGATCAAATAATTAAATTGAATTATTTTTTAATCGAAATAATGTTCGTAAATTCGCAAATATCGTTTCGGATATAGTTAATATATAAGAAAAGTAAAGAAAAATAGACTATACCATTTTTTTTTGGCTGGTTAAGTCACTGGTGTGGGATGCTACTTGTGTTGACACTCTAGGAGCATCTCACATTCAGTCGGCGGCATCGATGGTGGGAGCAGCGGCAGCAAGTGCCGAACATTCCAAGCGGCGCAAATATGAAAGCCTTGACGAGGCTTTTATCTTTGCTCCGTTTGGAGTGGAAACTCTTGGTCCGTGGGGCCCAGATGCTCGTTCTCTTTTTGAAGACATCTCTAAGAGGCTTTGGGACTCAACTGGGGACCCAAGAGCTGGCAGCTACCTCGGTCAAAGGATCAGCTTGGCCATTCAACGGGGTAATGCTCCCAATATTTTGGGAACATTACCCAGGTGCAGTGGCTTAGACGAGGTCTACAATGTTTTGTAAAAAATAATCCTTTTTATTTTTTATATTAATTTAGAGCTTCATTGATATATTGAATAATAAATTTCTTTTGTAAGTTGTAACGAAACATTGTACAAAATAAATACAATGCTATACAATTTTAATGTTCTAATATGAAACATATATCTTGTAATGTTTTATATATTGCTAGATATCCAGTGAAGTAAAGCTTTAAAAACCTTAGGAAAGCACAATGTTAGAGCAGGTGCTCTCAGCATGCAACAGGTCAGTCACAGAGCAAATAAATTGCGATCAATTCAATTAAAGTCAAAATCAAATCATAGCGATCTTTGTGACCGAATGCGTCCTAACGCCAAGAGGGCTGCTGTAACGACTATGTTATTGTTTATTATAATAAACGTTTATAATATTTTATGCAATTAAATATTAATTAAAAACACAATTTTTGTAATAATACTAGCTGGTGCCCGCGACTTCGGAATACATTTTGTATTTTGTATCATTATTTAAGATAAATCTTTCTATTATTATATAATCAATTACATACATGAAATTTTAACGGTTTCGCAACGCAGGCCAGAATAGTTCGCAGATGGCAGAATTTTTTTCTGCTTACTTAACACTTATCGTAATATTTTAGTTAATTCACACAACATCTTAATAAATTTTTAGCCTATGTGTTATTTTGATGTATAAGCTATATTATTGTTAAGTTATATTAAAATCGATACAATAGTTTATAAGATATAGCGTTACCAGAATAAATATTTAATTGTAAAAATACTTAGACTTTAATATAAAGCGTTATCAATATCGATATTTAATTGTAAGAAAACTGAGTTTTTTAATATTATTTTTCATAAATAATGCCTACACGAATATCTGTACCAGTCAACAAGATCCATCGTTTTAATTAAAAAGAAAGCTTTTTAAAATAAAATAATAGTGCAGTTTTTTACCTTTTAATATCAATACTACAAACACTGTTGAATATACGACACATGCCCAGTTGCCCGTGTATTAATGTATAGGACTTTAAATGTCAAAGTTAACCTGTTTTCTATCCGTTTAATGCATATTATACAGTTATACGTTAAAATTTTATGATATATGGACGCTGAAAAGCAATGTGTAAAACCACATGGACTTCGTTTTGAGAAAATGGCGTCTTAAGATGTCAAACCTATTCTTAATAAATTTGTTTTGAAGACGTATATAACCATCTTTTCTTTTCTATTTTGATAAAATGTATAATGAATCAACGGCAGATAGATTTATTTAATATGTTATCTAACAATAGGTTTTTAAATATTTAAGATTATTTTATAAATTGCAAAATATGGAACGTACTTGAAATTCGAAGCATTGAGTTAAGAAACTTTTTTTATACTTATTTAGATTAGATGACTTGAATTTTTTTAAATAATGTTAAATAGGTGACGTAGTATCAAAATACATCTCAATATCTCCAAATTTGACTTTTTGTCGGTTGACACATTATTGCTTATCAGCATCCCTATATAGGCTTTTTGTCACGAAAATAAAACTTGAAGGGATACAAAAAGAATGAAAGTTTGTATTGAGGGCCATAATTGCAATTTGCAAAGATAGGCTATTCAATTTTTTTTTAGGAAGACGAAGTCGCGGGTAACAATTAGTTTGTACAGAAGTCATAGTTTCACGTTTCTTACCCGGCGTCGTAAGTTATACTTTTCTTTTCTAGGATGACATCCATTGAATGATCGCTTTGTCTTCAGAACATACTCATACTATTATTACGGAATTAGTATGAAACGGTTTCCTAGAATGTTAAAATTAAGAATAAGTTTGACATCTTTAGACGCCATTTTCTCAAAGTGAATTCATTGTGGCTTGACTTAGTATTGCTTATCAGCGTATCATAATATTGAGCCCAGAATTTGACGGACCACAAGAAACTAAAGCTTCGGTTTCCTACGATTATAATAGCCCCGTATTATTATGCCCGTCAGCTATCTGAAACTCAAATTTTGATGTATCATCTCCGATATAACCTTTAACGTTATATTTTGATCAGCAATATTAAAAACTTACTGCTTACTAAAGAATTAAACATACATTAAACACGTGTTTATAAAATTCGATAGTACAAATCCTCGTCTAATGTTAGCTTTGAGTTAAACATGGTTTAGATGGATTAGAAGATATTAAATGTTTAAAAATTAAAAAAGAAAAAATGTACAGATAGATCTTATGAAAACCAATATGTAGATTTTTGTTTTTTTTCTTGAAACCAACTTTCACGCTCATACCCGTACCCAAAATTTTCAGAAAAATTTTAGCTAAATATATTTTTGAAATTATTGTAATTATGCGAAAACCCGAAAATGTACAAGTGTATTTTCGACTAAACTTTATGCACAATTGTCGTTTTAATTTTTATTTAGGAGTTATTGCGATCCAAAACTTCTAGCGTAAATAATCGAAATCGCAAAAATGTACATGTAAATAATTGAAAATCAGTATAAACTACAAGTTTTTGAGTAGTTATATTGATCCAGTACTTTTAGAGAGCTCTCCAAAATTTATTTTTGGCTATAATTTTTTTTTTGACAAATGAAAAAAAAAATTCCAATTTTGTACATGTAGATTATTTTGAGCCCAAACAACACCATATGCTTTTATTACTTCTAGTGTCCTTCCCGTTCTTCATATCCGTATCCAAAAATTATTTTTGTGGGCTGTGTGCCAAATTCAGGGTCATGAAAATTTTAATTATATTTAATTCATTCACATTCTTCCAATTTTTTTAAGAAAAAAAATAATCAATTTATTGATTTAAAAAAGGTGAAAAAATAACTGAAACGTTTATTGTCTTTTTACCCACATGAAAGTTAATGTTAAAAACACAACTAGTAATCTAATTCCTGGACACGGAAAAATAAAATGGTGATCGTAAACTCCGTTGCTTTAATCCGTTTACAATTTTGGTGTAATACAACATGATAATATTGTCGTCGAAAATCGACTGAAGTTTTTGGAGCTATCAAAAAGCAAAAGCTAGGTGGCTCATAAATTATTACAAATCTTCTGTGTCATGAAGAAAAGATGCACAAATTAAAAAACAACTTTCACTTAAATGCGCTAAATGAATAAAAAAATGCTTTAAAATGTTTACTATTAACTTATAACGTCATTACACATTATATGATAGTCGCGGTCGGTCACTCGCGACGTCACCTTAGTTTTCGGGTATGAGTGGGTGTTTTACGTTATTGTTAAAATTTGGTCCATTCACTTAACGTCTTAGAATTGTGCTCTGTCACATTGGCGACGAGATATAATGGTCGTCTTAAAATGATATATTTTTGTGATCCCAAAAATCGCATGCCATAAAATCGTGACGAACTAGTTTCACAGTATAAGTTTAAGTGACGTCATCTAAAGAAAAACCGACCGTCCTAGGGAACCAAAGCTTCTTTTAATAAAATCGATCTAGGATATTCTAAATTAGATGACGTACCGAATCATTAGAACTTTTTTGTCATAACTTTTTTTTGTATATTTTTCAGATGTTTTAAGTTGTTCTACTATTCGGGACCAAGATAAATTCAACATATCAAAGATCATAAAAATTGGTCCAGCCGTTTTCGAGTTATAAATTAGTTATACAAAAAAAAAAAAAACAATTTCAGCTTTATATAGGTACATAAGTGAAAAATTATAACCGTAATGGTTTTATACTTACTAAGAAGAAATTTTTCTTTTCCTGGTAGCACTCGCCGGTTGAGGTATAGGAGCGTGGGGTGCGGATAGAGGGACGTCACAGCTGGGCATCTCGTAGCTCTCCGAACTAAAATATGTTTTAATATTACCCATAACGTCTCAGTAGAACTCAACCTGTCCCAAAACTACGACGTGACAGTATTGGAGACCTTATTCTTTGAAGAGTTAGGATTTTTTTTTAATTTTCTAACCTCATCCCACAGCTTATATTATCTTAATAATAATAAAGATATTTTTTTCTAAATACCTTTTTCCGATATGTGTTAATTATAATAAAAGAAAAAAAAAACACTTTTCCCGGTAAATATGATTACGGAAAACCCAATTTAAAATTTATAATATATTAGTCGCGTGTAATGAAAAATTATTATAATTATAGGAAAATTATTAGCGAGGATATTTGCTTCAATAATGAACACACATTCGCGAGAGCAAAAAGACGCAACGTTCTTAAAACTAAATTGGCGGAAATTGAATCTATATAGATGCATCAAGCAAGTTAGGGTGTGCTCTGAAATACAATCCAAATTACTGGGCAGAGCTAATGACATCACATATTTGGACGCTGATAAGCAATACTGTGTCAAGCCACACGAACTACATCTTGACAAAATAGCGTCTAAAGATGTCAAACCTATTCTTAATATATTAGTTTCAAGTATATATCCATCTTTTCTTTTTTATTTTGGTAAAGGAATAATTAATTAAAAGCAGATTGGTGTCATAAAAAGATTTATCTAATAATAACTTTTTTTAATATCTGGCATTATTGTATAAATTGCAAAATATGGAACACACTTGAAATTCGAAACATTAAATTAAGGATTTTTTTTTGTACTTATTTTGTTTAGATTGTTTGAATTTTTTCGTATAATGTTAAATACACTATTCATTTTCAGAATACATCAATATTTCCGAGTTTGACTATTTGTGGGTTGACACATTGTTGCCCTCGCCATCCGTTCGTATGTTTTAGACAAGAATTACATTTGTAAATTTTACCCTCGTAATTGACACAAAGCAAGTGGCACCTGGAAACATTTACTTAGCTTTACGAAAGCTGTAGCTGTTTAATACAAAAGCGACCGACCGTTAATTATTTCAGGCGTAAAGCCGATTATATTATTCGCTGGGTGCGCGATGACAGCGCCATTAGCGGTTGCAAATACGGTGGCCTTCGACATGTCAAAGGCCCGGCTGTCATTACGACGGGTTATTTAAAAACGAACAATTTTAATTTAATATTGTAATTTACATTTATTCCAATAAATATTCTAAATCTGTATAAGGTAAGTCTTTTTTATTTTTCGTGCAAAATGGCACAACCAATAGGTTTCGCTTAGTACATTACGGATTTTTCATGGCTGTCGTCATGAGAAGTAAGTAAAGAAATAAGCAAATTTCATCGAATAACGCATTTCATGTAAATAGCAGACGATTATTTATCAGTGCTTGTATTCTCAGTAATCCATCCTTTTATGTATTTTCAGTTAAACATGGTCAAATTAATCATAAAAACTGGATTCCGACCCACCACACACGACATCATTTTCCAACCACAGACAGCATTGAAAGGAAAACATTTTTATCACTATTTCTGCCATTGTTTTTGCAATTAACTACGCAGCAAGCTTCGTGACTCGTGTTTATTTACTAAAAATGTAAATCTCGCTAGTAAAAAGTAACAGCGTCCGCCACAGAAAGTTCCTTTTTTGGCCATGACGCGCGCTGCAATCGTTTCGTGGTTCCCCCACCTTATACTTCGCACCCAGCGAATAAGTAAAAATGTGTAGATACGTTACCTGTAAGGGAATCGAAACTAAAAAATCGACACTCAAACGCACACATAAATAATGTAATATTGTAACGTCAATGGATAATACATCAAAGAACTAAAGAAGGTTAGTACATTTTAGTTAACGGGAGTGAAAAAGAGACATAAGAATGCAATTTTGTTATAACAAACTACAATAAATTCTTCATCAAAAAACTGAAAAAATAAGTTGTATATTGTTATGCATTTTATTGTAGTGTGCGTGAGCTACGAATTGTATAGAATAATCAATAGACATGCCTTCGTGAATCATAATGATTAATGCCTAAACATAGATTGACTCATGAATTTAAGTATAGTGTGATTAGAAGTATTAAAACAGTAATGTTTTCTGAAAATACACACACACCCATACATATTACTCATAATTAACAACATTAGTAACTTTCAAATAAATTCAATTTATTTCATTTTTGTTATGACTCTGCAAAATAGTAGCTTCCAGAGGATACCTGCCTATTCATTTATATATATTTCACGCTTTGTAAAATTATTGTACTCTGAGATAGAGCTGCCGCCTCTGTTTATTAGGTATAATTTTATACTTTGATCTAGTGTTGATATTGAATTTTTCGAATGAAATATTTTACGATTTTTTGCCTTTTAGAAATTTTTTATGTATAATTTTTCAAATATCTGAATACGCACGACGGCATTTCAATTTTTTTAACACTCGCTGCGGACACCCGTCATATGTCAACGTCGCATAGGTGCCGAGGCGGCACTGAGGCGAGTTGTTCCAATTAGCTTAACTTATATCTACACATTTTCACTTATAGTATTACTTATTTCACTCATTATGTAAAGCAATGACCAATAACCTAGGTAAGTAAATCTTTATGAAAGTCTGAGAACAAAATTTGAAAGCGTAATTCTCGTCTCACGAATACTGGTACTGTTCGGCATAGATTCATATTAAGAATGACTACAAATAAAATCTATCACATTGATAGATTTTGTTAGTGACTTGTGTCATGACACTTGATTTCTTACGCAACGACCTAAACACATAACATGTTGCGACTTCACGTCGTGGATTTACGATCAGACAAAAAAATTACGATCGTCGATTGTCTCTCCAAAAATATCGCTCCACGAAGTCGGAACGTGCTACGACGTGACGCCGCATGTAAGTTGTGTTTTGGCCTTAGGTTCTATTAAATATTTGGACGATGATAAGAAATAATATGTCAACCCACAAACAGTCAAATTCAGGGAAATTGGTGTATTATGCTAATGCGTTACATATTTAACATTATTAAAAATTTCTGTGTGTTACAGTAGATATGCAATTATTACACATACCTGAAAAAATATGATTAGATATTTTGTTTTATTATAGCAATCTGTATTCAATTCATTATAATTTTTATCAAAATAGAAAGAAAAAATGGATATATACATATGTCTTCAAACAAATTGATTAAGAATGGTTTTGACATCTTTAGATGCTATTTTCTCAAAATAAATTTTGTGATGCTTGATACAATGTTGCTTATCAGCGTCCATTTATAGTCGTGTTTTTATTATTTGTTATTTCATATTATTAGACCAATAGTTACTTCCAGACATTCATAAAAATCTCTCTGTGTAGGTATTTCATATGATGGCATTCCAACATTGTGTATGGAGTTTTATTTTGTCGCTGGTAAATAACATCAAAGACCGAAACTATGACCAGAAAGAAATAACTGAAATCGATGTTGATACGCAGATATTGGAATGAAAAATCTGCAGCAAGAAAAATCAGCTCTGCAACAGTACACAGATATTATTTTTACTATTTTCTAAATAAAGAGTTCATGATTTTTTAATCTGACGGTCATTTAAAGTGCATATTTTTGTTGAATTATTTCTATGTTATATTTAAGGGTTGGGTAAAAATGGCGTCGCTGATTAGTTTTGTGGCCACTTTTGAATCTAGTATTTTGTTATGAAAATATACCGAAAATTAAACAAAAGTTAATATTCAAGACATACACAGCTAAACCGCTTCGGAGCAGAATAATCGATTTCGAAAAATTAAGTTTATTATGTTTTTATATAAAAATAACTGGCAAAGGAGCTGGTGGGATACCTGAATAGTGATCACCGCTGCCCATATTTGCAGCCAGCGGAGCTACAAATGCGTTGCCAACTTAAAAAATAAGGTAACAAAGAGAATAGAAAGTAAAGAATATGGAGATCGTTGCGAAACGCCGCTATACTAGTTACGCCGACCTTCTGCAAGAATGAGTTACTGCTCCGTTCAGCCCGTTGCCGCCCACTAACTGCAGCCCGTGTACGAGCTGCAGTTAGTGGGCTGCCACTACATAGGTTCCGCTTCACTTATTAGCCTCTAACCCAGTTGTTCAACTTTAATATCAATAATATGGTGTACGAATACGCGATAACTAACAAATTTTTTTCCTCTCGAAACGTTTTTGAATACAATTTCTTAATTGATGATAAGCAATACTGTGTCAAGACACACGGGCTTCATTTTGAGAAAACGCCGTCTAAAGATGTCAAACAAATTCTTAATCGATTTGTTCGAAGACGATTATACTCATCTTTTCTCTTCTATTTTGATAAAATGTACAATGAATTAAAGGCAGGTTGGTATTATAAAAAGTTTTATAGAATAATAAGTTTTTCATATATATGAGATTATTTTATATTGCAAAATATAGCACACATTTCAACATTCGAATTATTTAATTAACTTTTTCCACATTTATTTACTTTCGACGACGTGATTTTTTTTAATAATGTTAAATACATGTATACATGTTGCATTATCAGAATACATCAATATCTCCGAATATGACTTTTTGTGGGTTGGCACATTATTGCTTATCAGTAACAAAATGATTGACCATTTATTGAATACATTTGTTACAAAAATTATGATAAATGAAGAACCGTTCTACCGATTTTTGCAAACTTTACATAAACCTACTAAATAGTCCCAACAGAGCCTTAACATTTGGATAGGTGAGCCTGTTCGTCAATTATGAAATTACAACGAAGAGTGGCATTGATTTTTGTATTTATAGATATGTATATTTTATTACCCAGGTTACCTCATGTGAATGA
This sequence comes from Hypolimnas misippus, assembly GCA_037950945.1. NCBI lineage: Eukaryota > Metazoa > Arthropoda > Insecta > Lepidoptera > Nymphalidae > Hypolimnas > Hypolimnas misippus. The sequence continues at coordinate 1,563,792 of JBBEEQ010000001.1, forward strand.
TCCACTTATGAATTATTTTGTCGGCGTAACCGTCTATAAGCTACAATCTGTAATCAGTGGACCATCTTTTTTAATTAGCAGACAAAGGCAGCAGACAGGCACGACAAAATAAAAAAATTACATGTAAATTGATAACTGTCATTGAATTTAAAATTCACATTTATGTATTTATGTTACAATATTCGATATCTAGCTAAATTTAAACTTGTTCGAGTTTACTATTTATCTTTGAGGTTACCATTATGTAACTCGACATAATCTGTGAATATATAATTGGTAAACAAGCTTAGCGATTGATCTGTTTAAAGAGATGATTTAATTAGTATTTCATTTAGTATTTCCGATAATAATTATTTAAATACATCAGTATTTTGTTAAAATTTGACCTCATTGACCTCATTTTAAAAATAATTATTTAGTAGCTTTAAGCTATGTACTATTGGAATGATATGGCAATTCATTTGGGCAATATATAGGTGTTATTTTTTTTATTTTAATATATCGCCTGATCACCTATAAATAGGACTCCATCTATATATTGAAAATGATTAAGGTAAAAGATCCGTAAAACATCCGCCAATAAAATAACGGATATAGATACGGATACGGATCTTTCTAATCTCTCGTATGTCTGACACGGATACGGATATCAATATTTGTTACTAACAAATGTGCGTTAGAAAAAAATTATCATTCTTTATGGTATGTATGTTTCACTATTTCAGAGATAATGGCTTATACATAAAAGATAGATATATGCTATCGCGGTCTTTTTAGTACAACTATTTAAGATAAACATATACATTATTCATTATATACGTGTAACTCTAACGGTTTTTGCAGGGTACGCCAGAATAGCTCGCAGATAGCGATTTCATACTTACACGACTCTTATTCGTTATATTTTGGACAATTCACAAGGTATCTTTATAAATTATGAGCCCAGATTGTCTAGTGGTTAGAACTCGTCGATCTCAACCGATGAAACCGGTTCAATCCCTGGCTGGCACCGATAGTTTTCAAGTGCTAAATTTGTGTTTAAATTTATCTCGAACTCGGCGGTGAAAGGAAACATTGTAAGGAAACCTGCCTGTGCCGGTAGAAATTCTGACACATGTTTATCCGCTCCGCAGTTGAGCAGCGTGGTGGATTAACCTCTAAACCTTATCCTTAATGGTATAGGAGGCATTTGCCCAGCAGTGGGACATTTACAAGCTGTTACTTTACTTTATAAATTATCGCACATGTGTGATTCTGGTGTAAAATCCTTAATATTATTGTAGTCTCCTTAAAATGCATTTAGTAGTTTTTGCGTGAAAGAGTAACGAACTTCCATACATACTTACAAACTTTATTAAACTATATTAGTAACGCCAAACACCATACAAGATTACCCAATCCCCTTTGCGCAACTAAGAAGTCATAGAAATACACACCATAATTTCAATTCTCTAATAAAAACGGCTTATAAGATACAGACCGGCAGACATACGGTCGAACAGACAGTAGAGGATTAGCAATAGGGACTCTGAATATTATTAGAATCGATTGAAAAGTCGAATCCCCAAAGTGACCACTCGAAACTTTTTCAAACATTTGATTTATTCTTTATTTTCAAATAACAATTTCTTCCAACTTTATACTTTTCAAAGGCGTTACAAGTCTTCCTTTTCTTAGGAAAGAATAACACTTGTAAGCATACTTTCGTTAAAGATAAAAACAACTTTGTAACTTGGTAACAGTTACCCGGGTAGCCTTGCTGGAACTGAGTGTTATACAGAGTGATTCTTTCGGATGGGTCGATGGAGAGACATCTAAAATGATAAGGGCTAGAACAATTTTTTGAAAGGAACCATTTCAGTTAAGAACCTACATTCAATGATTCGAGGACAAACTCTACAGGGCTCAGGATTCAGGAGAATCGTCACGAACATTTATTAAAGTAAATATTCAAATTCAACGTTTTCTGTTCATTTCAGATATGGAGTTTGATAATAATATTTGTTTCTCCCGATCAAATTATTTATATCCGTAATAAAAAGTAATAAAATATGAAAAAAAAATTCTTAGAAAAATTAACAGAATCGATTCCCGAGCCGTATAGAGTTTTTCCTCACATTAACTTTAAAATCAATTACATGGTTTCTTTCAACAAATTTATTTAGCTTTAATTTCGAATAAATCAGTCTATATATTTTCGTATTTTTATCTCTCTATAAAATTAAGAAAAAAAGTCTTTTAAATATACATCCATACATATTCACCATCGTCTATTCGGTTATCTTTCATATTATGACATTTATAAAATCGTTACGTATATTTTAAAGAAATAATAGTCAGTTTTATATTAATGGGCAACATTTTTTTAAAGTTAGACTTACAATTGGCTCTTCCTCTTGCGCGGGTGATGCATCGGCGGCGGCACTGCGAGCATCGCACCAACGGCCTCGACGCGCAGCGGCGCACCGGCGTCGCACGCGGTCGCTGTCAGCTCGTAGGACGGCACCGAGCTCGCGTCCGACCGGCAATGGAAATTTTACATTAGATAATTCGGTCATAGGACATATTTATTTTTCCTTATATTGTATGCCATTAGAAAAAAAGGAATAAAATAATATTCCTTTTGTACAATAAGGCGGTTTTATCACCATTGGCGTTATGTTCCAGGCAACTTTAGCGTTAGAATTTTAGGGAATAATAGCTGTACATATACTTCTTAATCTTATGACTAACACTATGAGATAGTGTAATAACAAAGCATGTGATTTTTCTTTCAAAATATACGGGATCGATTCCCTGCTAGGAAAATGAATTTTTCAAAAAACTAATAATGCAGGTTTAGTTTTCATCAAAATCGGTCCCCAGGGTCCTTTAAGTGTTTTTCGTTATTCCTTATAGTTTCGAATTTGGCCTACCACGCCCAGTTAAAAAATATCCTCACATGTATATATACACAGCTTAAATACTTATATTATGGGTTATGTTCATGGGATCATGCACACCCTTTGTCTTATCTGTATATGCCAGAGGGTGAAAGGTATATTAATATTATAAATGTGAATGTGAGTTTGTTTTTTTGTTACGCTTTCACGGTTTAACTACTAAATCGATTATCATAACTATTAAGTAGCCTTTACAAGTTAACAACGTCGACCAATTTATGGAATATTAATAAGGGAAATAATATATAAATTCTATTAAAAATTACTTAGATAAAGATGTTTATTGTGTAAAACAGGACGGGGATATAAGTTGATGAGTAGAGGTGCCTCTACATAACGTAGCGCCGGTGAGCAGTCAATGCCCCGGGTTTTTCTAGTAGGCGGGCGAATAAAATAGGATCAGTACTTACATTATCTACCTAATAGACGAGCAAAATAAAGCTTATGAACAAAAAGTTCTGCCAATTTGATGGGAGGCGACGACGACGTAAACACTACGTTGACATCGCTGGACTCATACGCAAAGTAATTTCATATAATTACGAACGCATACAAAAATAACGAACGAATACGTCAATAATATTTGTTAGGATCAATTTATATATTATTATTCCATATTTATTATATAGTTTATATATTTAAATTGGATTTATGAAATGTGTAATAAATTTCGATGTACAAATGGCCGTAATTATTTTTTTCTATTTCTTTCAAATTTGGAACGTGCGAAAATATGTATCGACGTTTGTGTGGCGTAGTATGTATTATTTTTGTACAAATAAGTTATGAATTAAAAAAATTTCTGTAAATTTAAAAAAATACTTAATATCTAATGAGCTATCGAACACTAGTACTTGTAACTACAACTAGGTAGGAACCATGTCACGGCGATAGCTAAAGATAGGAGGGCACGGAAAACTACTGCTGCAGCCCTAAGTTCTACCATGAAATAATAGGACAACATCATCAATAATAGTAAAATCCAAGTAATTTCAGCGCTCGACGTCTATAATACCTATGCACTTGTGTGTAGCGCACAGTCTGTATACCTCGGTTCACATAAGTTTGTTAGTCTGAACACGAGGCGAGTCTGAATTCGCGCATGATATAGTCGTGTAAACAAGACTTAAAACATTGTATTGTTATAATATTATTAGATATTTTCAGCCGTAATATGACATTTATAATTAATCTATGTATTTGTCTTTACTTGACTTATTTGGTACATAAACTCAACCCGGAACGAAAATCACGACTCTTCGAACAATTACACCGGCTGTATCGATGTAAGTATCAATGTTTTCAAGTGATATTTATGAAACACATTCGGTATGAATTAAAATACTACTAAAACAATTTTATTTTAAAAACATTAATTTGACATATGTAATTCTATAAGATGTATTTAATGATTAAAATTAATGAAATGACTGAATGACTGTCCTGGTGCCTAATTTTGTGTTCTGCATGCATCCCTCATAACTTTTTTCGTTTATTCTTAACATTAAGAGCAATTGAGCACAACACTGGTCAAAACGACTTTTGTCCTTAATTAAATTATATATTTTCGGTCTCTCTGATATTACGTAAGTACCTATTAAGAAAAAATATTGTCTTTTTTTAACGAGTGGTGTATATACTATGTACTGCTTCTCAATAAATAAACAATAAATGATAAATAATCTCGAGCTCCACGGTGACGGAAAACATCGTAAAGTAGCTTGCAGGTGCCGGGAGAAATTCTGACACACGTATATCCACCAACCCGCAGTAGATCAAGTTCTAAACCTTTTGCCCAGCAGTGAGACATTTACTCGCTGATAAGAAAAAGATGTTCACCGAATCTCTTTTGTTTTATTTGTTAGAGTTGAGAATTTAATTCAAGATCAAATCGAAAACGGCCTTCGTTGTTACTAACACTTATGATCTGTATTTTAGTTGCAACATTCCGAAGACTATTATTAAACCTTGACCATTAATTTACATACATCTAGTTACCTATTAGTCCTTATGAAAAACATTGTTAAGGATGAATTGAAATGTTTTCTGTATTTAAAGACTTCGTGTCTAAGGTTAAGCGAACCTAAATTAAAAGAAGGAATGTTGTGGGCCCATAAAGGCAAAGTCATAAAAGTATTGAAATTTTATTTTAAAATTAGAAACAGTGGTAAAAATGCATGGCTTTTATTTTATTTTTTATGAGAAATTCAAAGCTTGGAAACTGACACCAAGGAAAATACTAAGTTCAATCATTCAATCGTTAATTTCTTATCGAACTCTTATGTCTAGAAGTATGCCTATGCCTATATTATAGCTAGAAGTACGCCATATGTGTCTGCTAAATAAGACAAGGAAAGAAAAATAATTATACAGAACTACACATACAGGTCCTGATCTCAACTTTTATTGTTTTTTTAAGTTACTTACATGCCTCCTATATACTTCTGTTCCATCATCGAATATGATACAGTAAACTATAGTCTAATACAATCACATTATTCGCATTATGTACTACTATAACCTTCTTTCAATGCAAAGATAACCTGAAAATTAGGCAATATGGCAGCGCATATGATACGATCAAACAAACCTTAATTATACTAAGTATTTTCCTTATACATGCAAGTAGAAAAAAAGTAGGTTAGGTACTAAGTCACGTTTCAAATTCCAGCTAAGTTCGTGCCCTTGCAGTCCGCTCTGTCATCACCGCAGTCAAAGACGTAACATCTACTATAAGTAACAAATGCTTTCATTGTTTCAAGACAAATGCCGTCTCACCTGATTATCCCAAATTGATTATGGACGCATGTTTTTTATATAAATTTTGACCGTGTACTAATGCCGGGATTTTTCGTAGTTTATACAAATAACACAAGGAGGATTTACGCGGAAAGCGCGGCACGAACGTCGGACCTGCGTCGGCGCAGCCTTGACATTGACTGATTACGTTGCGTACTTCGCGACGAGGTAACGTCAGCATAAATATAACATAACATAATATTATAAATATCGTTGAAGCACTTAAGTAATATATTGCCACTGCAAAAATATATTGAATACAATTTATACAGCAAATATGAATTTAATTACACTGTGACTATGAATATCAGCGAAATAAGCTATTAAAACATTAAAAAGATATATTATTTATTATTTATAAAAACATTAAAACGTAGATTACATTTAAATCGTTCTCGAGTAGATATGAGTGGTTCTTGAAAGCGCCAATTAGCTCAATATTATTAAATTCGATATTCGACGAATGTTCATAAACATATTATGATTGTTCAAAAAATTGGGGAAAATATTAAAATGATTTATTTTTACCTATCTATGTAAAAATAACTTTCCTGTTTTGACTACATATTAAAAAAAAAAAAAAAAAACAAAAAAACAGAGGAGAAAATGGTACTAAATTGTTTTTTTCTTTATTTTCTTTATCTTTATATATAGAAGATTGAAGACATGAATGAAAGAGGGTGATATGTCGCATTTCGAATTATTAGTTTTTAATAGTATGACTAAAATGTTGTGCACATGAACAATAGGATGCTGATAAGCAATAATGAGTCAACCCACAAAAGTCGAATTCGTAGATATCGATGTATTCTGATAATGTGTTACGTATTTAACAATAACAAAAAAAAAATTAAAGTCGTCTAAACAAAATAAGTACGCACAACTAAAAACGTTTTTTTTACTGAAAATAATTTCTTACAGGTATTAAAAAGTGCTTTTAAATTAATTTGTTTACAGGTAGATGCGTATTCAGGATATTAATCATGGGAGTAAATACATTCCCTTCAATAGTTCACTAGTAAAAATTTAAACGGTTTAGAGTAAGCCCAAAATAGACTTCTGAAAGAATAAATGGGAATTTATAACAGCATTCTTAGCTGTAGAATGAAATGTCGAAGATAATCTAGATGAGAATGATAGAGGATATGATTCAAACTCAAACTCAAAATATACTTTATTCAAATGGGCTTTTAAAGCACTTTCGAATCGTCAAGTTACATGTCATATTTGCATTTTATTTTTTTATAAAGCTACCGCCGGTTCGGAATGTAGTCTCTAACGAGAAGAGCCGGATTATGTATCTAAAAGGTATTAAAACATGATAAATGATTTTATATTAATAACTAGTAAGTAAGTAACTGTTAATTATAGGTAATAAAAATATAATGACTACGGTTAATTTAGTTAAATTATATACCACGAAACATATTTCTTGCTAAATAATAACGTAAGACAAGAACAATTTTTCCGATTTTTTTTTGTCATTATTATAATTAAAATTATACACTGTGAAGGTTATTTGATATATACAGTTTTTACAGGTCAAATATTAAATTAAGTATAAAAAAAGTGCTTTTTAATTCGTTTGTTTGCGTCATAAACAGTTTTATTGATTCCTAAAAAATTATAATTATGTGATTAAAGAGATTTTTGAAATGATCGATTCTTCCTAGAATGATGAGTATGTAGAATGACAGAATTATTTAGAATTATCAATACTAATATAATGAAGAAAGAGTGAATTTATAGGTATCAATATAGAAACAACTTATGTAAAAATTATAATTTTTTATGATTGTAATCATCAAGATAATCGTAAAAACCTCTTGCATATTGAAAATTTTCATGATCACCTATAATCAATTAACAAGCTCGTTATTTACGTGAATAAAATCAACAAGAAAACTCACCGTGACTGATGCTCAAGACTTTTTGTACAAATCGTTTTTTATGCGGTCTATTGCTTAGACAAATACTTTACAAAAAATTCAAGAATTACCACGAGCTAGCCGCGTTGATAGCGTAAAATGTATGTCACCGCTTTGTTTGCGATACAGACACATATTATCCCGAGTATTATGAATCGGTCCCGGAGCCGAACGTGGACGAGCATGTGATGTATTGGGTGTAAGGCTGCTCGCGAACTAGACGACAGCGCGTTTTCTATTTTATATTTCATTACTATCACCCAGGAGTATGTGTATTAAGTTTCAAGTTAATACGACCACGGAATAAGATTTTGCATACAAATGTTTTTACCCCTTTTCACCCTCTTAGGAATGAATAATATAAATACCCTTTCTTAGTGGATGCCTGCCACCTAAAAGCCACCTACTGCCAAAATTTCAAGTTCGTAGCCCAAGCGGTTTAGGCTCTGCGTTGATGAATCAAACAGGACAAGTGATTTTATATATATAGATAGAATAAATATTCATTTATTTAATGTATAATAGATTAACTTCTCCCTAAGATTTGTATGTCAGAGAATAATCGATCACACAGGACTACTCGAGCGGCTCCCGTGAAGATTATGTTAAAAAAAATTATAGTATAAAAAAAAAAAGAAATATTATCTTAATTATTCAAAACAAACGCAAGTCGATCGATGGCTTGTGAGACGATCTAATTACAATTAACACTATTCACAAAATATAAACACAATCGACTATTATTTTTATTTGCTCATAGGTTTCCGATTTCGTAGAAAAACATCGTAATCAAACCCCGTGTGCTAATAATAAATTGATGTATTTAGCTGATATCACAATTGTTAGTCTATGTTGAACCTTTACCGAAAAAGTACCATGAATTCCTAATTTAAACCTATTTAAATAATAAAAAAAAATCATGTAAAATTTGTTATATCGGTAGCCGGTAATGTTGTTTTTAATTAATCATTATTATATCTAGTATGAGCGCAATCGCAAATAATGGAACGTTTCTTACATTACTTTAGTCTTAGGGGCTGTCCATTAATCACGTAAGACCAAATATCACAAGGTGTTATCAAGATATCGTGTATCTAAATATATATAATTCTAAGGTGACTGACTGACATAGTGCGTTATTAAGGCACAGCCCAAGGCACTGGACGGATCAGGCTGTAATCTGGCATGCAGGTAGTAGTTATGACGTAGGCACACGCCAAGAAAGAATTTTTAATTCATACCCTAAGGGAATATAATACGGGATGAAGTTTAAAATTTGTATACAACTTTGTTAATTTTTAAGCGATTGGGCTAAGACTTTGCCCGCATAAATCTACTATGACGTAAGCATCAGACATCGCAGACGAAGTCGCGAGCATCGGCTAGTTTAGTACAAAAACGTCACACGTATCTCCGGAGGGGTTAGGGGAGGGGCGGGGGCTCAATAGTTGCCAAACACATCACGTGATTAATGGAGAGCCCCTTACCTCATCGCATAACGAACTTTGCAATTAACGATTTTATTAAACAGATTGTGCAAAGAAATTATTGTGTAAATTAAAAAAAATGTAAAAACAGCATATTACCGTGAAAGAAAATGCAACGTGAGCGAGAAAACTTAATTTATTTATTTTTTACTACTCAATCTGATATAAAAAGCTACCCGTGACCACGAACGCTGTAAAGTGCTCGAAACGTCGGGATGATAAAAATAAATAATATACGCGATTTAAATCAGCTTAAAATAGTTTTATTTCAATGAATAATAATCGAGAAAATCTAAGACAACGATGAGCACCAACAGATTATTTTTTCCAAACTATATATGGAAGCAATAATGTGTTAACCTACAAAGTCATATACAGAGACATTCATGTATTCCGATAAAGTATCATCTATTTAACATTATACAAACATTTTAAGTATGTAATCGAAACTCAATTCGAAACGTAATTTATTAATTTAATGTTCCAAATTTCAAGTGCATATATTTTGTATTTTAAACAATAATACAATATATTTGAAAAACATATTATTAGATAAAACTTTTCATTACAATAATCAGTTTTTAATTAATTATACCTTTTATCAAAATAGAAAAGAAACGATGGACATATGGACGCTGATATGCAATACCGTGTCAAGCCACACGAACTTCATTTCGAGAAAATGGCGTCTAAAGATGTCAAACCTATTCTTAATAAGTTTGTTTGAATAAGTATTTATCCATATTTTCTTTTCTTTTTTGATTAAAGCTTTAATGAATTGTAATGAAAGAAAATTTAATATATTATCTAATAAAAAGTTTTAAAAAATATAAGATAATTGTATAAATTACTAAATAAGGAACGACCTGAAATTTCGAAACAATTAATTAAGAATCTTTTTTCCGTGTTCATTTAGTTTATATGGCTTTATTTTTTATTGTATAATGTTAAATAGTTGATGCACTATCAAAATACATTAATATATCCAAAATTGACTTTTTGTGGGTTGACACATTATTGCATATCAGCATCCATATGTATACTTCCTCTGATTCATTAAGAATAGATTTAACATCTTTAGACGCCATTATCTCAAAATGAAGTCCGTATGGCTTGACACATTATTGCTTATCAGCATCCTATTCTTTCGTGTGTAAAGCACAAACCATCCACTTTATGTCTGAGAGGAAAGCTTATAAATGTAATTCTCTGCATTATGAACATACTTTATTATTTGAAAGGGTATATTTCCTATGGGATCATTGTCATCGAGTGAGGGTATAATGAGATCCTAGAGAAATCGACGGTTCTCTTCAAACATTCTTTGACACACGTTTAACTTAAATAGTTTGACATAGATGGCGCGCGTGTAGCGTAACTTTAGTTCAATAGTTACATAATTATGTCATCTATGCGAACTTGAGAAACTAGTGTGTTTAATATCGAACTTATTTAGATAAAGCTTGACACCGACTTTGAAATATGAAAATTAAAAAAGAAATACCTATATAGTGTTCTAAAAACGGATTTCGCGTTTAATTTGAGATTTCGTTCTAAGTTAAAAATAAAATTGAATAAATAAAGTTTTTATGACTTAATCGGAAATTGTGCTATTTATATTTTACTTTTCACTCTTTCATGTACGTCTGTAGGTAGTTTTGTTTGGAATACAAAAAAATTACAATATAACATTCATAGAAATTCAAAAAACAATCAAAACAGATAGGTTTTTTTAACAATTTTAATATAAACATATTAATGAGTGGGCGTGTGACTGGGCGTATTACTAGAGGGCGGAGTTAGGCCGCCCGCTTTCATCCTTAATATAAATTGAAGTTCCAAGGTTCCTTAAGATATCCTAATGCTCCTAAAAAATTATTTAAATAGTACGTGTACCTGACACATACACTCATACACGGCCATTTCTGAGCGCAATACATTTATAATTATTACTAGCCTTTACCTTCTATAAGTAAAATAATTAAAAGCAATAATAACTTTAAAATTCTAAATATTAAATTAAGAAATTTTTCTTCGTACTTATATTTTATAACAGTTTAGATGACTTGAAATGTTTTTGTATAATTACATACGTGGCGCATAATCAGAATACACCAATATCTTTGAATTTGACTTTGAAATAATAAAATCACATGAGTAAAAATTAAAATAAATCAGCCAAGTGCTTGTCGGGCCACGCACAATGTAGGGTTCCGTAGTTGTCAGAATTGTCAAGATCGGTCAAGCAATCTTCGAGTACCTATTTTTGTAAAAATGTTTGAATGTGAATTATACTAACGATTTTGAACTTTAAATGTTCGTCGATTATTTATTATTCTAACACTTGTAAAATATACTTAGCGCCGATAATTTTCCTTCCTGATTAGCGCCTATGAAATCTATGGAGATTTGGTTGAAAACTTCATAAGCGCGATTCAGAATCACTCGCGACATGTTTTATTGAGACATTGTTTTATACCTTATTTTATATTTTATTTTAATTTAAACTTATAAAATATTTATTTATTTATTCATTTAAATTCATATATTAATTTAAAATTATTAATATTTACATAATGTGATGCTTTAAAAAGTGAAATATTTATTTTTACTTAGATCATCTATAACTCGATAACCATAAGAACCCACATAGCCGTGATAATTTTTCTTTTAAATTCATTATATGTACCGCTATCGTGAATTTTTTCATATTTTTAGACGCAGCAGTTTAGTGGGTAGAGGGGGGGACACTTGACTCTAAGAAAAATTGACACTTCAAAGCTTAATATTTCGGAAGCAGTTCGTCGTTCGGAAAAATGGTTTTCCCACACCTATAACATTTTTAAAAGACCTATCTAACGATACCCCACAACATGGGATAAATGAGAAAAAAAATTTTTGGTCTCTCTGAACACATAGGGAAGACATCCTGAAAAAAAAATATTTTTAAGATTTTATTTTACGACTTTCTCGGCGTAATTCATATGTATACTCATACCGAATTACAGCTTTCTGCTATTAAGGGTTTCGGAACAAAGCCGCGGACAGACAGACAGACAGACAGACAGACAGACAGACAGACAGACAGACCGACAGACAGACAGACAGACAGACAGACAGACAGACGGACATGGCGAAACTATAAGGGTTCCGTTTTTTACTACGGAACCCTAAAAAGGCCCGACATTAAGAGAAAAGTACGCAATTCCGTTCACTTGGATTTAACCATCAAATTACTGAACTAATTTTGATAATAATTCTGCGAATTGTAAATATAACCCTCAGAAATAAATAAAATCTAAATCGGTTCATAAATTACGAAGTTATGAGATAACATTAAAAAACACATTAAGAACCTTCTGCTTATTTTAAATCGGTTAATAATTATATAATCCATGTATATAAGCATTGAAACAATGAAAACAACAATCCTTTTGTTTCTAAAGCCGTCTGTTAGATAACGAATAACGCTTCCATTAAAAAATATATAAAAATCCACTTTTTATTCGACCTATTATAATCCTTTATGCAGAAAAAGTATTGTATTTCAACAGGAATTATTGTGAAATAACAAAATATACTGCGCACAGCAAACATAATACAATATGGATTAAATAATAAAAATAAAAAAAGATGACTGTTTTAAGTTTGACGTGCATGTCTGTCTGTGGCATCGTAGCTCCCTAACGAATGGACTGTTTTTGGTTTGTTTATTTTGTTTCGAATGCTGATGAAATCGAGATGAATCTTAGATATAATTTATGAAGATCTATTCAATGTTCAATCAATTCTTTCAACAACTAGAAAAGAAGACAATCGATGTAAAAACCGGTGAACAAACATACAAAAATAATTACAGTCGAACATAATACTTCTTTCTTTTTTTAAGTCAGAAAAACATCATACCATCTCTCTCTTTCTTATTCTTCTCTTTGACAACTATCACATAAATAAAAAGCAATTATATGTAATCCATAAATTGTTCAGCGAAGATGGCCTAGTGATTAAAACTTGTCGATCTCAACCAATGATCGCAGGTTCGAAACCTGGCTAGCACCACTGAGTTTACAAGTACTAAATGTGTATAAATTCATGTCGTACTCGGTAAAGGAAAACATCGTGAGGGAACCAGCTTGTGCCGGGATAACTTCTAACATACCCGCAGTGGAGCATCGTAGTGGATTATGCTCTTACACCTTCTCCATAAAAGGAGATGAGGCATTTGCCCAACATTGGACAATACAGGTTTAAATAAAATATTCATAGGTTTCGTCTAAACAGTCGGTTTCAGAAAGATATTAGAGAAATAAGAACATATTAGAGAATAAATCAAATTCAGATTCAATGATCATAAATTCCAAGATGTGAGGCACCTCAATAGTGGTCGCAACGTTTGTCTTTATGAGTAAATTATATAAACGCTTTACTTTTAGGTTGTCAAAGTAGAGAGTAACAATATATATTTAAAAATTAATATTAGGATTTCAATCCATAATGAAACTATACTTTTGGGTTTCAATTATTACTTTATATTAATTAACACTAGTTTTTGCCTGCGACTTCGTCCGCGTTTTCGTCGTTTTTCGTAAAAAAGTAGCGTATGTCCTTCCTCAGGGTTTTGATGTGACAGACAGATCGTATTTTGGTAGGGAAATATAATATGTCAATCCACAATGCTTGATTTCTATGATTTTTTTATTGAATAGGTAATAATGTTGACTTTTTAAAATTAGGGATGAGTGAGAATCTTATAAACGTAAGAGTAAACAAATATAAATCATGCTCCGAACTGCTAAGCTATCAGAAGTTACACGTGTTATTGTGAGTCAACCATAAAAGATAGACATATGCTGTTCCGGGATATTTTTTAGAAAAATTTATGTAGAATATTTCTGTCGTACATGATTTCTATGTAACATTAACCATCAAGGCTGCATACGCGATGGAAGCTTAAAAATTGGAGTAACGTTCTCCCGTTTCCCCCGTTTTCCCAAAGTTTCCCTTCACTACTCTGCTCCTATTGATTGTAACGTGATGAAAAGTATACTATAACCTGCCCAGGAGTATGAAGAATAATTGTACTAAGTTTCGTTAAAATCCGTCGAGTAGTTTTTGTTTCTATAAGGAACATACAAACAGACAGACAGACAAAAATTTTACTGATTGCATTTTTGGCATCAGTATCGATCACTAATCACCCCCTGATAGTTATTTTGAAAATATATTTCATGTACAGAATTGACCTCTCTACAGATTTATTATAAGTATAGATTAAAAGCGAATGTAGAAATTAATAGGCTTCGACGCTATGTGTGACAAAGGGACGGTGGTCTAAATAATTTGACAAATATATATCAGACTTAGTTGTAACTGTAACTGAATGCACTGAAAGGTTTCCCACTGCCGTCGCATTGTATTGAATCGGAATTGAAATGGATTTCTAACATTTGATTTGGATATGTTCGGCCTTAAGACTGAAGTGATGTGATACACAAATATTCAACTGAAAGCATTCATTTTTGAAGTAATTCAATGTTGATATTTGGACGCTGATAAGCAATAATGTGTCAAGCCACACGGAGTCCATTTTGCGAAAATAGTTTAAACGCACATTTAGTAATACATAACAATAAATTATACTAACGTAAAAAAATGATTTATGAACAAATTTCGACGAATAGGTAATCCTTAAAGTGTGAAACGTAATCGAACTTGACTGGTAATCGAGACTAACCGGCACAAGTACCATTTTTTATCTGGCAACATGTTGACCTTTAGAACAAAAAAAGACTCAAACTATCAGAATCTTGCAACGTATTGTATAACTGTATAGTATAAGCGCACACAAGAGAGTGGAGAACGGTGGTGCAGAAGTGGCATGAAAGTCGCCAAGCGCCAGTAGGTGCTTCTCATTAATAAAACGAATTCCACAACAATAAATCCGAATGACTCATAGTATTTTTTCTTAAATCGCGGTTAAAATTATTTGTTTTAACCAGACCTAATACAACAAAAACGTAAATGATATTCTTCGAAATTCTGACGTCGTCAAGTGAATAACATTTAATCGATTCGCGATGTTTATTCGAGAAAACTAAGAAAATTTAATAAAAATCAAAATAAAAATAAAAAAACAAACCAAATATTTAAACACGATTGAGTGATTAATTTTATTTCATAAATAATTTCATCACAGCGCACACATAATACACAAAATATTCGATTCGAGGGACCACGGCCTCGAGCGCGGGGCTTCATATTACAACCGATAGCGTCGGCATCGATAATACAATAAAACTAATTAATTTAACAAACCACTACCACCTTTGGCAAATCCGTATCACCCTTGCCTCCCCTCCGTACTTCGTTTTATACATTTCGTACAAAAGAGTAACAGTTAAAGGGATTGAAATATCCGCAACAATATTACGTTACATGGCAATTAAAGTACATATTGAAATAAAAAACTTTTTACGAAAACATCATCATCAGTCATCGTAGCTTAATGCATGCAAAGTCTCAGCCCGATCGGCTTAAAATTGACAAAGTGTCATACAAACTTTCATCCCCCATTTTATCCCTTTGGGGGTAGAATTAATTTAAATCCTTTTTTAGCGGATACCGACGTCATTACATCTACCTGCATGCCAAATTTCAGCCCGATCCGTTCTGTGCGTTGATAGATCACTATGTCAGTCAGTCACCTTTGAATTATATATGTATATTAAAGTAAAACGTAAAGTAACAGCCTGTATATATCCCACTGCTGGGCTAAGGCCTCCTCTCCTATTAAGGAGAAGGCTTAGAGCTTAATTCACCACGCTGCTCCACTGCGGGTTGGCGGAAATACATGTGTCAGAATTTCTCCCGACACATGCAGGTTTCCTCACGATGTTTAAATAATCAGCGGTGCTAGCCAGGGTTTGAACCCGCGATCGGTAAAGATCGCGGGTTAATTAAGTACAACTTTAACCAACATCTATAATGATTTATGGCATCTAGGTGATATTGTTGTAGATGGAATCTTATTTCCTTTTACCAACATAACTATCAAAGCTCTAACTGTACTGGACCACCTGTAAAACGATTAGACGGGATTACCCCGCGGACGGAATTAGTATCCTGACTATATAATTAATAATACCGTTTACTGTTATATGATTGTTATAATTATGAGCAAAAAAAGAAAAATAAATTAAGGAAAATGTTTGTTTTTTTCTTCAGTTAAATACGAAAAATTAGTTATTTAGTACGAGATGGATTCTTGGCTGCCACTTTGTCTTTCAACAGAAAGAAAAATAATAAATTAGAAAAGTTAAAGACAAGCCGCATTGGTATGACATGCGAAAGGTCACCCATTTATGTGATGGAACATCTGTCCCCGGCTACGAAAGCTCTCCACGCTGCTACTAGGATCAAAGCCAAGGAGAAGAATTACAGATTCGTTTGGATTAAATCAGGTCGTATTTACGTGCGGAAGAATGAGTCATCGGAGCATAAACTTATTAAGAACAATGAATCTATTGATAAGTTAGAATAAGTATCACTTTTACAGTATTTCTCAACTGATCTCAAAATTGTAGGTATATGTAATAGTTGATATTGTTTAAATTCGATTCTTTAAATATTTATTACCAAAATGTGAGATGTCTTAGGTCGAGTACTATTGATGTATTTTTAAAAGTTTTAAATACTAACTATGATGTAATTGTTTTCACTGAAACTTGGTTAAACAGTACTATATTTGACAACGAAATATTTGACAGTAGATACGCTGTCTATAGGACAGATAGATCAGGTAAAGGGCTCGGAGGGGGTGTATTAATAGCGGTTTCAAAACAAGTGCCTTCATACAAGATCTCGGGAATTAGTAGTGGCTATGAAGATATGTGGGTTATGGTGCAAGTCGATTCAGGCAGAGAGAAAGAATTCTTAAAAATTTGTGCAGTATATCTCCCTTCTCCAATAAACCAAACATTATTAAATAATTTTTCTCGTGAAGCTAACAAGATATTGGAGGCAAATTCTTCTAAATATAACTTAATACTAGGGGACTTTAACATAAACAACATTGTATAGAGTACTAACCAATTTGGTTCCAATTTAGTTCCTAATTTTAACCCTAATTGCAGCATTCATAGTATTTTATCGGACTTCATGTAATTAAATGACATCCATCAATTTAACTGTATAACCAATGAAAATAACAGAATTTTAGATTTGGTATTATTTGATTCGGAATCCCTTAAAATACAACAATGCAAGTTACCGGTACGAGCAATCGACTCGCATCACCCCCCTTTGGTGATTTCGGTTTCGTTTCCAATAAAAAGGAAAAAAACGGTTAAAAATTCCATAAAACTTAACTTTCGTAAAGCAGATTATGATAAAATCATATTAGCGTTAGACAAAATATCGTGGATAGACGAACTACACATTTATAATGATGTCAACCTAATGATTGATAAATTCTATACTATATTGGAAAAAATAATCCGCCTGCATGTCCCCAAAAGTACAAATTACAACAATAAATATCCAACTTGGTTTAGTTCTCATTTAATTTACTTAATTAAGCAAAAATATAAATATCATGCTCGCTATAAAAAGTACAAAAATCCTCTTGATTTATTAGAATTCCAATTTCTTCGTGAGGATTGTGATAAGCTTATTAACCATTGTTATAATGAGTACATTACGTCAATAGAATCAGCCATCAGCAATAATCCTAGGTACTTTTGGACATATATAAAAAATAAAAACAAAAGCAGTTCCAACTACCCACCTATCATGACACTTGACGATCTTAGAACAACAGATAAGAAAGGCATATGTGATCTGTTTGCGCGTAACTTCTCAAGTGTCTTTGAAGAGAACACTGGTTATTCGTGTAGTACAACCGTTATTAGCGACCAAAAGCGAAGAGAGTGTTGCAATTAAATTAAAAAGGCTTGATATACATAAAACTGCAGGACCGGATAATATACCACCTATATTCCTGAAAAGCTGCTCTGATTCTTTATGTCGGCCATTAGCAATTATCTACAATGCTTCTTTACATAGGGGAATATTCCCGAATAAGTGGAAAGAGGCTAGAATAGTGCCGATCTTTAAAAATGGTAGTAAAGATTGTGTACGCAACTACAGACCAATATTAATTTTGTCGGCATTGTCGAAGGTGTTTGAATCGCTCGTATACCCATTAATATTCCACCACGTCAAACCACTTCTATCCTTGGAACAACATGGGTTCATTGCAAAAAGGTCCACTCAAACAAACTTATTAAATTACCTTTCAGATCTTACAGAGGCAGTGGACAATAATCTACAAATAGATTCTGTTTATACCGATTTTTCAAAGGCCTTCGACAAAGTTGACCATGGTCTGTTGCTTCTTAAACTTACACAGTACGGTATCAGTGGTTCGTTACTAATATGGTGTGAGTCTTATCTCAATAATAGGCCAGCAAAGGTTGTCATCAATGGCTACGAATCAGATCCTTATATTGCCACCTCTGGGGTTCCACAAGGTTCAAATTTGGGTCCACTCTTTTTTATACTGTTTATTAATGATCTAATAACAGAAATTAAGTACTCGCGTGTATACATGTTTGCAGATGACCTAAAAATTACAAAGGTTATCAGACAAGAGTCTGATGTCTTACAGCTCCAAGAGGACTTAAATAATTTGGATCTCTGGTGTCAGAAAACAAAATGTATTTGAACCCCTTGAAATGCTGTCTCATTAAATTTACAATAAAAAGAAAACCAATACCGAGTTCGTACACAATCTCCAGGGCAGTTTTAAGAGAATCAAAAACAGTTCGTGATCTGGGTGTTATATTTGACAGTGTTCTGCGTTTCGATTCTCATATTGATACCGTTGTCACTTCTGCGCTAAAGTCATTGGGTTTTATTATAAGGCAATCTAAAGAATTTAAGAAGGTATCCACCGTGATTCGACTTTATAACAGTTACGTTCGGAGTAAACTTGAATATTGTTGTCAACTATGGTCACCCTTATATACAATATATGACGATCGCATTGAAAGAGTTCAAAAAAGATTTTTGAGACATTTATGTTATAAAATGAGAGTACACTTACAGAGTTATAGTGATCGACTTGAGTACTTCAAATTACAGCCGCTGCGTGTGCGACGATCTGTATTAGATTTAGCCTTCCTATATAAGCTTTTCCACAATGATATAGACAATATTTACTCGAGAAAATTAATATAAATGTACCACGAAACACATGTCCACTTTTTAAGACCTGTAAAAATAGAACTAACCTAGGAAAAAATCCACCAATATCTCGAATGACCCGACTATATAATGCGATACCAACAGTGGACATGGGTTTCGATACATTAAATTCTATCAAGAGGAAATGCTATGCCTACTATTCTCATATAAAGTAGTCGATGTATGCCTGTTAATTATTGTTATTTTTTAATTTAGTTTTTTCTTGTTTTGTTTTAATGAGTAGTTTTTATTAATAGTGATTTATTTTTGTTCTTTTATCTTTATATTTATTGTATCAACACTATTCTAGTGCATGTTGTGTTCTCCAGTAATTGGAGGTAATGTACCTGTAAAATTTTAGTACCTAATCTTGTGATTCCTTGTATTTGATATGTACTTCTGTTGGAGTTCCTTATTAAATAAATAAATAAATAAATAAATAAAAATTGCGGCGTAGCGGGGATCGATTGCGCAATCAGTGTAGCGTATAATAATAAAACTGACACACGATCCGGATTCGGATAAACTAAATTCCGAGGTGTAAAGTCGATAAATATTAATTCTTCGACTTTACACCTCCATACTACACATAATTATCAATTTATCACACACCTGCGTATACCGTCTGAATATACTTATAATAAACAAAATGCCCTTCGCGGTTTATTCGCGTTTATGTTTACGTCTTCGCTCTTGTGAGCTATAGCGTGATTTAATATAGCCTGTAACCCAGAGGCGTAACTATTCTATCTGAGACCCGTGGCAAATACATTGGATGGGGGATTTGCTGGGGGACTCTGCTGCTGACGAACTGTCCGGTTGTGACCACGACGATGCAACTTCGTCGAAAAGTTAGGCAATAGAAAGGTATTACTACCATTAGTTATCGCGATAACCCGTTATATAAAATATGAATAATTTTACATCGTAATGATATCAGCATAGATAATAAGAAAAAGAATACGTCAAATTATTCGTCTTTTATCCTCATTTTAACTAATTATCAAGTCTTTTCATCCTTTGTTTTTCGTTTTTTGCAGTATAGGTTTTTAATTTTTAATTTATAAATTGTCGCTCGTGCGCTTCAATCTTGAAAACAAATATTAAATCTAAAAAAAACTAAGGACGGTCGATCCAGAGTCTTCGGTGAATATTTTGAATAAAACAGAGCCAATTGAATTGCAAAAATCTCGTTCTTTATATAAACGGGAACGCGTACATATGATCCAAAAAATGTATAAAACAAACGCAACAACGCGTATAAAATCGCAAAGGTATTACCGACATGAAACAAAGACTGCTTTACCTACTGTTAAAGCATCCGCTCCCACCTAAAAAACGTATGTTTCGTCGAAAAAATCCATTAATATTTTTTTCATAAATTAGTTCTTTGGACATAGGTAATTTATATAATACAATTTTACGAGCTTTTATTTAACTTGCAATGTAACATGTCCGGGTGGAATCTTGCAAGTTAATTTTGAACTAGTTATCTTTAACCAATTTCGCTGAAATTTTGTATACACCTAGAATTTGGATGACAATGTTTGATTCGGTATGTGATGCCATCCTAAATCGAACATGTTGGAATATCCAAGGTGACTTTTAATGTATTCTTACAATCGAATAGAATAAAAAGTCTTGCTGAGAATAACTCAAAAAATAAAGTGACGTCACTTTAAACGTAACACGGCGGAACACCCAAGATGGCGGACTTGTTATTTTTAATGCATTTCTATAATATGGTTATTAAGTAAAAAGAAATGCAAAGAATAACTCGAGAAATAAAGTGACAATAATCCAAATTCAATATGGCGAATTTACATAAATGACAGACTAAATATTTTACGCTTTCCTAGAATTGTTACCTATATTCTTTTTCAAATTTTCAAATGAAAGGACTTGCTACGAATACGAATGCGAATTAAAAATATATTATTAGTCGGTGATCGAAAACTCTGTTGCTTCAATCCTTTTAAAATTTCTATGTACTAGGGAATCATCAATAAGTAACAGCATTGAGGTGGCTCATAAATAACAATTATATATGTATATCATAACGTAATAATAGATAACGATGCACAAATATTTGCAGCAATGACTATTTAAATCTGAAGAGTTTGTTTGTTTGTTGGAACGCGCTAATCTCAGGAACTACTGGTTCGAATTGAAAATTATTTTTGTGTTAATAGGTTATTTATTGAAAAAGACCATAGGCTATATCACATCACGCTACGACTCACAGGAGCGAAGCAGTAACCATAAACGCGATTGAAACTGCGAGGGACAGCTAGTTACGAAATAAAGATTGACCGCACTTTTGCGGACCTGGCACTGGGGTTGAGAATTCTAATGTCGACCCCGTGTTTTATGTTTATTTTAATTAGTTGAAGTGTAAAGAAAAGCACTAAAAGAGAATACATAATAATCAATAGTCAATCAATCAGCATTATTTTATTTACACTTATTTCAGGGAGTCGCGTCGAGTCCGTTAGGTTAGGTCACAACTACTAGAACTATAAGAAACAACTCTTCTTTAATGTCGCTCTCTATGAACTCACGACAAGGAGTAGTTCTCCTTTTTTGGCTTGAAACATCTCGTCAGTAGCTCCATAATTATAATTAAGTACTATGAAACAAACTCTAATTTTTAAAAAAATTAAAAAAGCTATAGAAAACCGTTGAAAGCGCGCAACGTGTTAATTAATTTTCACTTTACGCCGCATCGCAGTTCTTTTTTTCTGGATGCTTAATTCTGTTGGTCCTACTAGCCGTGACAGCGTTATCGGTGGGGGAAAGGGGTAGGAGTATTGAGACTCAGTCGTCAAAACGTTGAAATGATCTACGTACATAAACGTTCTTTATCAATTCGGCTGAATGAACTGATATGTATATAAGACTAAAAAATCTGACTTTAAAAGCAAATAACGAAATTTTGTTTACTTAAATGACTTTATCCAGTTATTTCGATTAATAAATCAAACTACTAAATCGGTTTATAGAAAAAATATATGTGACCGATGAGAATTTTCAGAATCGCTAAGAAATTGAAAATAATTAAAGTAAAAAAAAAGAAAAAATATTTATACGTTACGAATTGAAAATCTCTTCTTTTATTTAAGTTGGTTGATAAAAACAATTTGACAGCTTTAGTCGGGTCGAATGGCAGTCAGGAACAGTTCAATCATTGTTTTCACAATACTTTGTTTAAGTCGGAAAAAATCAATACCTTCTTTGAAAAAGTTATTTTTTTTATCTGCGTTTTAATAATAATAAGTCGCGTTTAATATATCTACGTAGCATTTATTTTCGATTATACAAGTTTTGAACAAAGAAAGATTTATTAAAAATTTAAAGTTGGTTCAAAAAGTACTCTTCCTTTATTCCGTCTAGTAGACAGACTTCAAATAAGAGAAGGTCTTCAATTCGTAAATACTTTTTAAAATGTTTGTTATCTCAGAACTTCGCCATTACATTAGACACGATGCCCCGTAACAAGGGATTATTCTTGCTTCGTCTAATATTAGTTAGTTCAATTCGATAATGATTATGGTTAAAAATACCATCCAATCCACCTTTAATCATATACATGTACATATTGACTTATTTTGAGATGCTACTCTATTTCGGAACACTCCAATTCTATACTTTATTATTGATACCTTTAAAATGTCACAAATAGGAGGTGTAAGGATTTTACAGCTGTGTGTAGTAAAAATAAGGCACGGACAATAGTTCTTTCAAGTGTGAAGCAATGACAAACAACTTATGAACTTTTTATAAAAGTCATAGAGCAAAACTTATAAGTTAAACTCTTGCCATTTATTATTTATTTATCTTTACTTAACTTGATGGGTAAATAAACACATTACGGAACAAAAATCACGAATTTCGGAACTATTATATTCGTGTCGGTGAAGTCGTAGAAAAACAAATATACAACATTGAAACAAGTGGTTGATCAAAAGCACCTCATCATATGCGTGACCAGTACGTCGGAAAACTAATAAATTAATATGCAATTCACGTGCTGAGGTAAAAGAGCTGGGTGACGGAAAGAACACGGGCGCCGTGTGTAGTATCCATGTAAAGCTTACTAACAAGTATTTTAGAAAAAAAAAGTATAAAATCGTTTTTAAAAATAAGATTTTATTTAATCAATTTATTTTTTATTAATAATTAATATTTTTAGTTATATTTTTAATTTGTTTCCTTGGGCATGTTTCTGAGTCTATTTATTAATTTTAATAATAGTTACTTGGTCCTACTTCAAGACACGCGTGCTTAGCCAGAAGCGAAGATTCACTATTAAAATTTTGTCAGAGTGTAGAATATACTACCATAATTAAATGCGTACACATAATTTCGTATCAACGCATCGGTGATCCATCTCATAGTGGCTCTTAAAACGGGCTTTAATATTAATATGTAATAATTGAATGTTTATACAAAATCTTGTGGTTGGAGTGTTGCATTGTTATCGGTTCTGAACCAAAATATTTTAACTCCATAGGATAAGAAGAATGATTCTAATTAATCTTGCAAGATTTTACCCGAACAAAGACTTGGTAATTCACACGTAGGATTTTTTCAAAATCAAAAATTGCATTTGCAAAATCAAATCCGACTGAGTCAGAGTTATTGACAAGATGGTTAAAAATGTAATACGACATATTAAAATTGTAAATACTCTTTTACGTCTCATCTCTTTTATTCAGAAAGAAATTCTGTTTCCAACTAAAAAATAACCTGCCTTAACTCTTATAAAAATAATTACGTAAATAAAATGTGCTATATTTTCTTCTGAAGTTTTACAGAATGATAAAAATAATGATACTAAAAACGTTAATGCCAATCAAAAGTTCCCCTCGCCGAAGTTATTTATCGCTAACGATTGAATTTACAATTATTTATTTTAAAGAATGAAATGAAAAACTAATTTTATGATATTTCATCGACGCCAGTAGACAAATTAAGGACGAAATATAATAACTTAACTATCTTTTCAGGATCAGGATCTTGAAAGAAGAGTGAATACGTGTCGATGTCACTCCAAAGAGAGCTTTTGCTTTATTTCCTTCCCTTCTCCTCCAAAAAGAAAGTCCCTTGATTATCGTTTGTGTCCATTAGTAACTTGAGATGTTTCTAAGGTATATTATATTAAGGCTCCTCAAGGGTCTCGATAGGGATGTATAGGGATAATGAATGATACTGAGATAGCTGCGTCCATGAATACCCCTGTTAACAGAGATTTAGTTCCAGTTCTGCTGAACCTCCTGACACCTCTGGTTGCCTGGTCCGACGAGTTGAGGGTAATCGAGCTAAATCTAAACTGCGGTCGGTCGCTTACATATTCGGAACACCGCACCGGCCCGGAGGGAAGGGGTAGCCACGAGTGTTGGCTTCGGCTTTGGTGGCGCAATTTGTGGCAGAATAAATAGGACGTGCCTATTGGTCGTAGATGCGTGACATGGGGGTCTCAGGCATCGGTTTTAATACGATGCTAAAGAGGGCGGCAGTCAAACTACCATACGTACCAGCAAATGATGCTGGGAGAGCAGAACCATACTCTCCTGAAACGAACTCCGTAAGCCACAAGAAGAGTAACACACGCAACGCACGAAAACATCGCCGCGGAGTCTCCGATTTTGTTATGATAGGGGATTCAGTGGTTAAAAAACTTATTATAACCTGATTTTCCCGCTAGGAACAAAAAACGATCCATTAGTAGTTGCTTTATGTTGACAGATGTAATTGTCATTAATCATATTGACGGGGCATTTTAATTATTGATCTAATCTCTTAAAGAAGCCGTTCTTCAATCATCTGCAATAACTGGTTGTGTGACCTCGAGGTTAGAGTTATTTAAATAATTTTCATCAGTAAATCCTCATAACTCCCCTAGAGTATGTATTTATTAAATCTTATAAAAATAAAATATATAAAACTAGCGACTAAACACGCTAAATTTTCAACTATTTTAACAGTCTTCAAAATAGAGGAGATCCCATGTGCGGCTGATTATTTTTTTTCACAAAATATTAATTTTCAATGCGGATTAGTTGATGCTATGAAAACATATGACAGCACACTTGTCAATTTAAACGTAAATGTGACGTTTAGTAGTGACGTAGCAAGCATCTACGTTGCGGAAAGAGCACGACTACACCTTGCCTTTCTAAGACGAGATTCGCCAGGCATGAGCGGAGCGACGCACGGAAGGGGCAGCGGATGCGCATACCAAAGCGATCACGCGGCCTCCCCATTTCCGTGCTCAGGACGTCCTTGCGAGGGTTTTGTGGGGTATATATGTACATAAGTGCGTAATCTCAACATAACTCGATCCCAAGAATCAGGTATCTTTTCAAAGATTTCCCCAGCGAAAACAAGACAAAATCCACATTGATCTGATTTATTACTTCCAAGGGACTGTATAGATACAAGAGACTAATGTTCAGGATTACATGTGCTCCCGAACTATTTCAGAAGATCATGGAAAAAATGTTAATCAAATGTAAAGGAGTCACCAACTTCATAGATGACATACTTGTATGGGGAAGTAATGAAGAGGAACATGATGTACGATTGGCCAAAGTATTAGAAGTTTTAAATGATAATTCGGTTCTACTAAATAAAGATAAATGTGTATACAAAGTTTTGATTTCCATTTATCCTTTCCATCCATTTATCCTTTTGAATGAAACTCCACTCAAGAGAGTTAAAACATTCAAGTACTTAGGCCATTATGCAACCGAGGATCTTAAGGACCTGAGTGACATTAAACGTGAACGCAGAGCCCTGGCTGCCAGATGCAACATGTTGGCTCACAGGTTTGCGCGTTGCAGTATTGATGTTAAAATAACATTGTTCAAAGCATACTGCCAAACATTTTATACCAGTTCCTTGTGGACCAACTAAACGCAGAAGGCAATCAATACCCTGCGAATTCAATACAATAACGGTATCAGGTTACTACTAGGACTGCCAAAATATTGCAGTGCATCAAATATGTTTGCACAAGCAAGAGTTAATGACTTTTACGCAGTGCTCAGAAAAAAGACTGCTTCACTGCTTGCCCGATTAAGAACAAGTTCTAATAGTATCCTGAAAACGTTAGCAGATAAGTGGGATTCGAAAATGTTAAGCCATTTCATAAAACTGTTTGTTTATAAATAATAATTGATTTTGTAGGTACTCGAAATTATGAAATGAATATGTATTTAAAATTAAAATTTATTAACTATATCTATACTAATATTATAAAGAGGAAAGATTTGTTTGTTTGTAATGAATAGGCTCCGAAACTATAGGACCGATTTCAAAAATTCTTTTACCTTTGGAAAGCTACATTATCCCCGAGTAACATAGGCTATATTTAAAAAAAAATTAGGGATCCTTACTAAAACTCAAATAATGTAACCTAAGGTGTAAAAAAATGACCTGAAAAATTCCTTACGTCGCGTGCGCTGCGAAAATTATTGATGATAGAACAAAGTAATTTACTACGACTTTGCAGAATTCATCATTATCTACAAAAAGTGTCGCGACAGCATATGTCTAAATATTATAGTTATGTTACAGTAAGCGGTTTTTTGTTCTAAAAATTTAATTCATATGCCGCCGCTTGAAAAGACTATATTTGTATCTTGGTATCCTTATCGAAATAAATAAATTACTTTATATCCAGGACGGATTCAATACCATTTTATAACTTTTTGAATTATTCAATTCGGACATTTCATTCGGAAGATATCACTAGTTTAAAAATGCAAGTATTAGAAAAAAGTCGCGTGGTTGTCGCTCACCGCGCTCAGCTAGCCAGAATGCGATGTAGGCTCCATGTAAGCGTGACTGGGGTACGGGAGGGAGTCAATGTAATAAAATAAAGTGCCGCGAGTAAATTAATAAAAACTATGAATAAAAAAAATCATTAAAAAAAATCAAACTTCCTTTATAATTTTACTTTTTTTTTGAAACCCGACGCAAAAAAGAATGGTGTATGTGTGTGTGTGTGTGTGTGTGTTTGTGTGTGTGTGTATGTACCCGTGCGAAGCCGGGGCGGGCCGCTAGTTAACTATAAAATTATTTAATTGAAATTATAATCATTAAATTTATCAAAAATAGTTGAATTATTGGATTATGTTTAATTTTTAATTGAAATGAATTAATAATAAATTTTAAATAACAATTTAAAAATTAGTAAATTATAATATAGGGATTTGATTGAAGTATGTAATTAATATGTATTATAAATTAAAAATTAAATTTTACCTGTAATTGAATTGAATTTTAGTAATTATATAACAATAATTAAATTAAATAACATTAATGTAATTTTAATTATTTATTAATTAGATAACATTTTAATTGTAATTTTAATTAATTAAGTAATAATAAATGGAACTGTTACTAACATAGGTATAAGGAAACTATTACTAAAACAATGGGTCAAAGATGCCTAAATAAATAAATTTATTATTATTATTATTATTAAAGTCACAAAAGTGAATTTTTTGGTGTAATTTTTTGGAGTAGTGGAGGGGCGGTATCAGCCGTCAGTCATGCGATGAGCGCCGGCGCAACCGGACGCGATGGTGAATAACTACTTGGTGTGCCCGTGAGCCAGTGTGCGACTACATACTACTAACTAGGATAGGTAGAAGCACTACAGATATCATTACTTTTTGTAGGTAATTACATATCCTAATAACACTGTAGGACCTTTTAAAAGGACAAATTCAAAAATAAAAGTAGTCTTTATAAATAAAAAGCCATTGAATGAGTTACTTTATTTATTTACCTACGTTTACGGGGTATAATTTTCTTCTCAGTGTTATTTTCTATATCATCTTGTACTTTTGAAATATTTGAGTGAATTGCCCATTCGGTATTCGATAGTTCGGTATCTAAATGAATGAAAAAAATTGGGGGGTAGGTTTAATACCTACCCCCCAATTTTTTTAAGATTTACGTTAAGTTAAAAAAATAGAAACCAGTAAATTTGATGATGGCTGTGTTGTATGGTGAGCGAAAAGCTGACGACCTTGCTTACCTACCCTCACAATACTTGTCGAATGCGGCATCAATTGGTTCTATGATCACTTAGTGCTCTGCCTACCCCGTTAAGGCATATAGGCGTGATTATATGGACTCTGATAAGCAATAATGTGTCAAGCTACACGGACTTCATTTTGAGAAAATGACGTCTAAAGATGTCAAACCCATTTTTAACAATTTTTAAAAATTTGTTTGAAGAAGTATACATACATCCATCTTTTCTTTTATTTTTTGATAAAAGGTATAATGAATTATATTCAGACTAATATATTGAATATATTATCTAATAAAAGGTTTTTAAAATATTTGCGGTTATTGTATTAATTGCAAAATGTGGAACGACTTGAAATTCGAACGAATTAATTAAGAAACTTTATTCCGTACTTATTTAGTTTATATGACTTCAATTTTTTTAAATAATGTTAAATAGGTGATGCAGTATCAAAATACATCAATATGTACGAATTTGACTTTTGTGGGTTGACACATTATGCTGATAAGCATCCAAATGTTATGTTATATGTTACAGTCATTAAATAAGTATTTATGTTAAGCGTTCATAATAGAATCTAATTATTTAAAAATTGCCAGTTTCTTATTTTTTCCTTTATATTCATCTAATTACCTATCTGCAAACCAAATTTTAACTCTCTAGGTCATCTGGAATTGGTTCAAATGGTTCGTGTAATATTATTACACACGGTGCGGCTGCCAGTTCTGTTTCTTGAACTTGGCTTAACACGCTACCGCGTGTCTAGATACTAGGTATTATTTGTATGGTTTTGTATTGAATTATGAATTTTGGTTTATGACACTAGTTTCAAAGTTAAATTGTTGAAAACTTTAGACCTTTAAAACTTTAGATGAGTTAAAGAATAACAATGGCGACTTCTTAGAACAAACTAAAATATTGGTATTTGGCACTAAGCACGGAATATAACATTATTAATTGGACACTGATAAGCAATACTGTGTCAAGCCACACGGACTTCGTTTAGAGAAAATGGCGTTTAAAGATGTCAAACCTATTCTTAATAAATTTGTTTGAAGACGTATATATTCTTTTCTTGTCTATTTTGGTAAAATGTATAATGAATCAAAAGCAGATAGATAGATTTATTTAATATGTTATCTAATAATAGGTTTTTAAATATTTAATATTATTTTATAAATTGCAAAATACGGAACGCACCTGAAATTCAAAGCATTGAGTTAAGAAACTTTTTTCATACTTATTTAGTTTAGATGATTTGATTTTTTTTTTGAATAATGTTAAATAGGTGACATAGTATCAAAATACATCAATATCTCGAAATTTGACTTTTTGTGGGTTAACACATTATTGCTTATCAGCATCCAGTTTGTGTCTTTCCTGTTGCGCCGCGCGCGACGTTAGTGCAGCGCAAGAAAAACGAACACACGAATATATGATCTTAGGCCATTAAGCAATTGGACGCGCCCTGTTCGACATTTCCTCTCGGTAAATCTTTAATGAAATGATGTAACGCGTATATAAAAACTACTCGGGAATCAACAACATCAAAATCGAAATCGAATCGAAAAATGCCAATCTGTGCAATTAGTCATTGCAAGAACAAGTCAAACACGTGTAATCTTTAAAAGGGGGGATACATTTCATAGATAATTATTTTCGACATAATTAGTTACCTTTTTTTATTAAAATTACCATGAAGTATTATCATAAATAATATTCAAGATCAAGACTAATGGATAAGTCGACTACAAAACAATCGAATCGGTGCTGTGACATTCACAAACAATTTTATTTCTTATGTTATTAGAAGAAAACTTTAAATTGCAAATCAATATGAAATTCAAAAAGAAGTACCATTCGAAGATAATAATGTATTTTGATACTGACGCAGTTTCAAAAAATATTAAGAAACTTTTTACCGTACTTACTTTGTTCAGATGTCTTGAATTTTTTTTAATAATGTTAAACACGTGATGAATTATTAGAAAACATCAATGTTTCTAAATTTGACTTTTTGTGGGTTGTCAACCCATTATTGTTTATCAGCATCCACGTAATATATCATCAACTAAAAGGAAAAAGGCCATTAATTAAAAAAAAACAATACAAAGTCAAGCAAAAGACTGCTATGGGTCATGTTTCAGGTAGCTATAAAATTGATACATTAAAAAAAATCATTCGTATCTAATATCTAAAAAAGGGCGTAAAAGTAAGCGGCATCTTAATATAGCGTCAATAGAATGAGCCTCCAGAACCTACCGCCGCGCTGGTTACACAGCGGCATTACGTATTTAGAGTTACCGTCTTTTCGTAAAATTAAATTTTAATCAGGCTTAATTTCATTCGCCGATTGCACCTCAACATAGCAGGTTGAACTACAAAGATAGGCTTTATCAAATGACGTGTCTACCTTTTGGTCTATTATCAGAGCCCGAGACGTTCGCGACAGTCCCAAATTGGATAGCAGAGTATCGAAAGAGCAACAAAATATGATGTCTACCATGTGTACCTAGATGACTTGCTACTGACAAACAGATTCTAGGAACAGCTTCGAGGTCGGGCAACATTTACAATACGACTGTTGCCGCATGCACTATGGATAATTAACTACGACAAATCTGTTTTGGTTCAGACTCAACGGCCACCCGGACCCTTCGTTACTATTATTAATGAACAAAATATATCATCTTACTTTCTCGTAGGCACATTTTAAAAGCTATAACAGTCAAAATTTAAAATCATCTTTGCTTTTAATAATAGGTTAACTTTAATAATAGGATTCTTAACCTCCAATACCGTAGTTTAGAGATTTTAAAGAATCAGAACCCAGATCAAGACAGTTTCTTCCAGGTCTCTTTAATCTTGATTGTATTTCGGGTCGAAGTGTGCATGATTTTATAATATTAAGGTCTGATTCGGAGCATTTTAAAGATAAAAATAACTAACAGAAGCAATCGGCCTGGAAAGTGACACAGCGTTTCGAGAATAATTTAAATACAGTGTATTGGATTCGTTGATTACTGAGAAATTTACACGAAAGACTTCCGCCTTTAGAAAATCAATTCCTTGAATTATTTATTAAATCTCAAATAATTTTATTTATTAGTATTTTATTATGTCTTTATTTATTATTTTATTTATGACACACAAATGATAAATATAAAAAAAAAAAAAAAAAACATATACACAGAGAGCATGCAAAGGCGGTCTTATTGCTATAAGCAATCTCTTACAAAGAACCTTATGGTTAAAGGTGTTAAAATAAAAAAAAAACTTATTTATTAAAAAAAAAAATAAACCTACATATACATTACACACTAATATACTTAAAATAAATATACATAGATGTTACTCTAATAGTCTTGTGCTTTATTTATTTATTATTTAAATTAATTTGACTATCATTATTGCTACTAAGGTTTAATTTCATGATTAAGTACATATTAAATGGAAGCTGATAAGCAATACTGTGTCAAGCTACACGAACTTAATTTTGAGAAAATGGTGTCTGAAGATGTCAAACCGATTTTTAACAAATTTGTTTTAAGACGTATACATATATCCATCTTTTCTTTTCTATTTTGATAAAATGTATTATGAATTGAAAGCAGATTGATATATTTAATGTGTTATCTAATAAAAATCTTTCAAATACTTGAGGGTATTGATAAATTGCAAAAAATGGAACGCACTTGAAATTCGAAACATTAAATTAAGTAACTTTTTTCCGTACTTATTTAGTTTATATGACTTGATATTTTTTGGAATAATGTTAGATAGGTACCGCAGAATCAAAATACATTAATATCTCCAAAGAATATTCGGCGTTTTTGGTTTCACTTTTATACGCTATACGCGTATGCGCCATTTAAGTAAATGTATAATTAATATTTATTATTTTAAATGTTTTATAAATGAAATTCATTCAAATCAATTGTGGGGTTTATATTTTCAATCTAATTAGTATTGTATTTTAAATATAATTAATTAAATAATTATGTTGTTTGTCACTATAATGAAGTCTTTATCCTTGAAAAGAATCGATCGACTAACCAGCATTAGAAACTATACAAAAAATATTTATACTACCTATAACTTATAAAATCATTTTAAAAGCGATTATTATTGCTTTTCTATAAATGCATTAGGAACTATTTATAATAAACCTATTTATGTATTTAAGGCCAAACAATAAAGATATACCAATATATATAAATAAACCCAAAATAATAATAAATAATAGAACCATGTAAATATGTTCCTCGACGGTTACAAAACGACATTGTTGTGACATATAACATAACCTCAATACTTTTTTTTCAATTTTGTTTTTTTTTTCAAAAACCCCACATAATATTAATTCGTATTTGACCTTGTTTTAAAGTAGATAAATCCTCCCTATTTACTTCCAATTTTCGCTGCTATACTGTTGCGTTACTCTTAATTATATAGATATATATATATATATATATATATATATATATATATATATATATATATATATATATATATATATATATATATATATATATATATATTGCCGCATGCACTATGGATAATTAACTACGACAAATCTGTTTTGGTTCAGACTCAACGGCCACCCGGACCCTTCGTTACTATTATTAATGAACAAAATATATCATCTTACTTTCTCGTAGGCACATTTTAAAAGCTATAACAGTCAAAATTTAAAATAATTATATTGTTAATATATTTTTTGATAATAATTTTACCTCTAATTATTGTAATTTAATATGTAATAATATTTTCAGTAATAGTCGTTGTTTAGATGTTTTAAACTATATTAGTATTTTAAATTCATATTAGTTAAAATTTATTTTAATATTTTTAACTGTTTTAGTATTTGTTACCCGTGCCGAGATGGCCTAGTAGTTAGAACACGTTGATCTTAACCGATGATCGCAGATTCAAAACTGGGCTAGCACTGCAAACTTTTCTATTGCTAAATTTGTGTTTAAATTCCTCTCGAGCTTGAAAGAAAACATCGTGAGACAACATACATACATAGTTCTTTATTATTTTAAATAAGCACCAACAAAGCACTAGCTTGACGAAATTTTCTGTTGATTTCGCTTAAGATTCTACAAGTCCCACTATTTTTAGAATGGGTTCCGGACTTTACTTCGAAGATACGAAATTCGCTCTCTCTCATTTTGTAGTCCTCGCGGCTTCGGTCGCATATTGTTTGTCATTTGATAGACGCAAATTTGATAACGTAAAATACTATTAAGCACCGAGCTCCAAACAAGGGCAGACACCAACGCTCACATAGTTAGAGAGGTTTTCAATGATCTAAAAATAGCTATAATATCTATTAGTCGGATAGTGTATTGATTAAAGAAACTATAAAAATGCAATCTCACTCGAACGCCGTTAAACTAAATATACACTAAAACTCAATTTCTGCCATCATAATGTATTGGAAAATTTAAAGGGTCAATTTTGAATAGAACTGAGTGGGTTTCCTTCTTACAAAGAACTTGTTGAGCGTGTTTAAAATTCTCCTTATTTAATATTGTAAAGTAAATAAGACATACGGATCTCATTAAATATATAAAAACAGAAAAATATTCAAATTGAATTGTTGATGTCTCGTCCATAGATTATAAAGTACAGATACGAACATGAAAATGAATGAGATAAAAAGACGTTTTTAACAATGTATGTAAAAAAAAAATTATTCAATAATAATTTTCTCTGTTCAATTTTAATAATTTTTATGCAAATATTTTACAATGACAAAATATACGCGTATTATTTGGGATTTATAAGATTAAAATTGTATTTTTATTAAAAAAAGGCAGCATACGCGCGGTTCCCCTGATGTTAACATTTAGTGCTACAGGTGCATTTGTGTCCTTTAAAAACTATTCACCAGTGTTACCTACGCACTGTTGTTTCATAAAAAAAATTCTGTGATTATATTTGATAAGATTCTGTGTTCGCGAAATCGATTAATCTAGTACCACGGATACTAATCTGTGCTCGAACAAGAAATTAGTATACATATGTACCTACAGGTGAGTTTTTTTAGGGTTCCGTAGTAAAAAACGGAACCCTTATAGTTTCGCCATATCCGTCTGTCTGTCTGTCTGTCTGTCTGTCCGCGGCTTTGCTCCGAAACCCTTAATACCAGAAAGCTGTAATTCGGTATGAGTATCCATATGAATTACGCCGAAAAAGTCGTACAATAAAATCTTAAAAATATTTTTTTTGCAGGGTGTCTTCCCTATGTGTTAAGAGAGACCAAAAATTTTTTTTCTCATTTATCCCATGTTGTGGGGTATCGTTAGATAGGTCTTTTAAAAATGTTATAGGTATGGGAAAACCATTTTTCCAAACGACGAACTGTTTCCGAAATATTAAGCTTTGAAGTGTCAATTTTTCTTAGAGTCAAGTGTCCCCCCCTCTGCCCACTAAACTGCTGCTTCTAAAAATATGAAAAAAGTCACGATAGTGGTACATATAATGAATTTAAAAGGAAAATTATCACGGCTGTGTGGGTTCTTATGGTTATCGAGTTATAGATGATCTAAGTAAAAATAAATATTTCACTTTTTAAAGCATCACATTATGTAAATATTAATAATTTTAAATTAATATATGAATTTAAATGAATAAGTAAATAAATATTTAATAAGTTTAAATTAAAATAAAATATAAAATAAGGTATAAAACAATGTCTCAATAAAATATTAGCTCAGTATTTACCTACGGCGAAAAGAGCGAGTTAACAATCAAACAAACGAATTCACTTTGGCATTTATGGTATAATATAAAAGATACGGATTACGTACCTATCTATTATTCTCTTCTTAAAGAGAAATTAAAAATAATTTTATAACAATAAAAGGTTTAAAATTGTAAGTACTTATATTGTATAAACTGACTTAAAAAAAGGAAATTCCCAGTTCGTCGTAAACTTTTTTACGAAAATAGGTACTCGAAGATTGCTTGACCGATCTTGACAATTCTTACTACTACGAAACCCTACATTGTACGTGGCCCGACACGCACTTGGCTGATTTATTTTATTTTAATTTCATATTTTCAACTTTGAAGGGTTATTCATTTCCTTGAAGAATTTACTACTTAAGGTTTAATTCGTGTATGATATTTATAGCATTTTGTAAAAATAAGGCTTTTCCTTCAGTTTTCCGTATACTATTACTTTCCAAAAATTGTTCATTATAAGTAAAACTATCAAACGGTGCATTGCATAATATAGGAATAGTTTTTTTTTTTGCAAAATCAGCGGTTTCGATTCCTGACTAGAAAAATGAATTTTTCAAAAAACTAATGAACCAGTTTTAGTTTTCATTAAAATTGGTCCCACAGATTCATTTCAGTATTTTTCGGTAATCCTTACAGTAGAAAGTATATGCTACTTTCGGATTACGCCTACCACGTTCAGTTAAAAAACTCACCTCTGTATATAGAACTCGTAGTAGCATCGAATGTGTTAACTAATTACGCCACCTTTGTAACACCAGAGGAGATTCCATTAAAAAATGTGAGTGTTTTGTTCTGAACCGGTCTAAAAAAATTATTGACGAAATATAAAAAAAATAAATAAGAACATCGATCATTTACATCTTTAGAAGAGCATATTTTACTGCAGTTTATTTTATTTTAGTATTCATATTTGTTATCATTTTAATTGAATGTCTTTTGTTTAAGTAATAGAATTGTTTCAGCCACAATAAACTGATTAGTTGTGGTTTTCTAACCTACCATAGTTAATATACAAGATGGCGCAAAAGTATTCATAGTTTGAATTGGCTGTTATTTGTTATAAATGTAAAAAAGAGCTCTGTTTTAATTAAAAAAATTTAAAAGTGCATAGTTTCTCAAATGGCCACCTCCCGAATTGATCCATATTCGTTTATCTATTTAGCTGACCCGGCGAACTTTGTTCCGCCTTAATGGCAATAATCAGATTGTTTTTTTTTTTGGAAAAAATACAAAAAAAATTAAATACCTACATTAATCATTCATTATTATTTCTGTATTTTAGTACATAGGTTGCTCTTCACTTAAGTACCTTGTGATACACGACATTTTTTGTTTTATTATCAGACGCAAAAACAACGCAGATGGTCTTCCGATCCCTGAAAATGCCACGTATAATTGACCATGGGAAAAACATGAATGTCCTAGATTTAAACCACAAACTTTCTAGGATGAGCCTTGTGATTTGTTGATGGTCATGGCAAATGCAAGACGTTTCGGAAATTGAAGTCTTTTAAATTCAAACGGCATATCGGTTGGGATCATCGGGATCCTCGGAATGAGAACTTCCTCACCTTTGAATTTTTCTATCATTATCGTAGCATAAATTACATTGTTCATCAATTTTCTAACCACCAAACGCGTACCGTTGCACAGTTTTGGTCGGTTTATGTTTCGAAGCATGATTACTAAGGAGCCAACCTTTAGGCGTAAATTGTGCAGTGGTAAGCCAGGCACGTCCAAAGAGTATAAAAACTCAATTGGATAGTTGGTGGCTTCATCTTCATTTGTGACGCAGTCAATAGATTTGAATGAATGCATTGTTCCAATGATCTTATTTTGAATGATGTAGTTTAGGGTTTTTTGGTTTTTTGATTATTCACCCCTAAGAGGGCGAAAAGGGGTAAAAGTGTTTGTATGCAACATCTTATTCCATGGTCGTATTAATTTAAAACTTAATACACATACTTCTGGGTGATAGTAATGAAATATAAAATAGAAAACAGGGTACTATTATACCACACAGGGGTGCAAGGGTGTAGTAAAGTTTGTATGAGAAAACATATTTTTTTAGACGATTATCCGTAAATTCAGCACAAACATTATTAGGGTAACTAATTAAATATATGTATCCCAGAATTTCAAAATCATCCCTTAAAATGACGCTAGGGGGTAATAAATCTTGGAACGGTCACAATTTCGCTGGTAGATTTATTTAGCTGATATTCCAAAATATACGCGGGTGTAGCCGCGACCATCTGCTAGTTTACTATATATCTAGATTATAAATGTCCAAGCACACTGACATGTGGCGCCATCTGCCAAAATTGCGTCCAATTCAAACTATGTCATTACTTTTTCGCTACACTATATTTTCTAACTATACATATTATAATTCAAATGTTCGTTCTGTTGAACAAATCATAATCTTTGGTCTAAACAAATATTTGACAAACTCGTGAAGTTCCTATATTATTTTTTTGTATACTGATTTCAAAAACGAAGCGGCCATCTTAATTTCTTACTTAACACGCATCATTTTACAATGGCCGAAGCAACGTAAATGGGCATAATAACGAGCCGTAATTCTAGGAAACCACGCGCGACGTATTTTTTTAATAAAATTCTTTATATTATATTTATGTATATTGTAACGTAGAGCGATTCTAGAGATGAATATAATTGCATCATTATATGATAATAGTTATTGTACATACGATCCATGTTCAAGGTTTCCGGGTACACCTGTTTGTATGTAATGTATAATCTTATACAATAGATGATGAGAACTAATGATGTTTCATGCAATAATTACATTGGTTAGATTTTTTAAATAGTTGTAAAGGTTTTAGATTTAGGCAGGCGCCAGTCTCACAGAAACGCTAGCGCTGGCACACCGATGGCCACATAAACATCTATGTATCTGTGCCAGTCCATCGAGCTCCTCCATTTGTTTACCGGGTCACTGCCATGCCAGCTTTAGCATGGTTGTCATGCGTTAGTGTATTAACCTTTGACAGTGGACGAACGGCCTCACAGACAAGTTATTTTATTTTATTTATACATTTGTAAATATATATGTAATGTATACTTATGAATATTTATATATGTGTTGTGTCATATATGTAATTATCGTTATTTATTTCTATACTATAATATTTTTCTCTTTATTTTATATATAAAAACGTTATCGATACCGCCTTCATGATTTTCTCTTTGGCCTAAAGGATGACTGACAGGGAAAACCTGCAGGCATTAAGTCCACCCTTTGTTCATATTTTGTTGGTCAAATTAAGTATTGAAATATATAAAAAAATATTTTTACTATAAATATTCCATTCACTCATGTAGTCGACGAACAAAAAAGATACCCCATATCAATTACATATCGATTTTTTTATCTTTATACATTTCGTTTTTGCTCGCATTATATGCTATCCTGCTCCTGCACTAATAGAAAGAAGTAATTTCTTAAGAAGTAGCACGATCTCTAGTCGTTCCACATACACTAAGATATGTTAAAAATTCAAGATTACCAAACAAACTAAATAAGACACTGAAGCGAGATTTAGAAGTAGATATGCCTCCAGAAGAACCTTCTGTTGAGGCGAATAAGTTGTCAAACTGAAAGACATTTTGCCATTGTCCTCTAAAAGTATGAAGAAGTCCAACTACATTTATGTAAATTATAAATAGATAATATGCTCTGTGCAACGACTGCCAATAATTTTATACATATTGACTTATTATTAGAATTTTTGTATTTTATTTTGCAAGCTTCCTAACTGTTATTCATATATTATTATAACGGGTATTTTTATTGCCCGACGTTTCGACGAATTTGCATCCATCGTGTAATATGTAATTAATCATGTATTCATTTTATATGTAATATACATTAAATGAAATATTCATTTTTGATTGTTTTTATTTGTTCACCCAATGTCTTAAGTGTGAATATTCAATTTGAATTTGAATAAATAATTTCCTTAGTTAATGGTCTAAAACAATTAACCATGCAGCTGATAAACAGATTTATGGAAAAGCAAATTTTTTTCTACAGAGTTTTTTTTCGTTAAATTTTTTAGTCCTAACAATGATCTCAAGTAAATTATGACAAAAATGTGCTTATGGCTGTTGCGAGACTTTAATTATGTTATTAAATAAATATTGATTGAAAACATACAAATTATTTATCTTTAATGAACTCAGGAAATGATTTGTGTAGTCGCGTACCAACGAAATATATATTTATATATCAAGTTGTTCTCAAAATGAAGCGGTCAGTGAGACCACGCTTTCGTGATAGTGTGACAAGTGCTTTTAAAGGTAAAGTTTGATTATATAAACATTTAATTCTTTATTTGATAAATAAAACCTTGTTTTTAAAATACCTTTTTTACTTAATTTTTTTTTTCAGTTAGTGTTTGAATATATTTTGTCTTGAATTTTTTTTTTAGAAATCTATGGAGCTCGATATACTTTATATATTTAAGAATTGACAACGTCAAAGGACTTGAAATAATAAATATAAGTGATTTGTTTAATTTTAATCAATATCAATTTAATACAAATAATCGATTAAAATATGTTTACGCTACTACAGTTTTATGCTATGTAAGGATTAACCGGTAATAAGATGACCTTTCGATAATTGATATTGCAATCGGTGACATGATTACAATAAAACATTAATGGATTTGATTATCATTTAAGATTTGAATAAAAATAATAACAATCTAGTGATTTAATACAAAATAATCAAATAAAGAGAATATAATTGAAGACAATATGATAATTAATTATTAAAGAAATGTGTCAAGCAATATTAACAATGTTGTTGCTATGAGAGCGACTGATGGAGCCTAAGAGGACGACTGCAGCTATGCGGTGCCTTATATAGGATCTATAGGTCTTCAATTCTATTATCTCCAATAATATATTAAGTCATGCGTGTTTTTAGTTATTATATAACTAAAATCAATAGTCGCAATTTTCAAATATTACTGATGTATTCTTCGCCAGTTTTTCGGCATATCCATCTCAAAGATTTTTTGTACTAAAATGCTGTAAGTAGGCATGAAAAAATTAATCACGCCGACAAAATGGTAAAAAAAAACTCAAAAAATAACTATTTGATTACTGTTAAAGTCGAGTGTCCCCACCTCTACCAAATAAAGCGTTGCTTGTGAAACTGTCAAAAAGAACACAGTAATAGTGCTTATAATGATTATAAAAGAAAAAAATATTGCAGCTAACTTTACGAATTAACGAATTACACTCAATCAATATATATACATATGTACATAGGCATCCGCTTGTCAATTTTAAGCCGATCGGGCTGAGTCTTTGTATGTATAAAGTTACTATGACGCAGGCATCACAGACATCGCAAACGAAGTCGCGATAAAATTTTATTAAAATACTTTAATAAAGTTGAATTTGTGTTTAAATACATCTCGAGCTCAGCAGTGAAGGAAAACATCATAAGGAAACCTGCATGTACCGGAAGATATTCTGACAGATGTCTATCCGCCATCCCGCAGTGGAACAGCGTGGTGGATTAAGCTCTAAGCCTTCTCCATAATAAGAAAAGAAGCCTTTGACCAGCAAGGGGACATTTACAGGCTGTTACTTTATTTTTTTAACAATAAACAGGCCTAGTAATTGATAGGATAAGGTTTATATCAGACAAAATTTTTAATTTGGAAACAGGAAGTCTCGCATAGCTTAAAAATGTTATTAAAAACTGTCCTAGTAGCTTGTATTTGTTTCTTAAGACCCCATTTACAATTTTATTTTCACCCTTAAATTTGTGACGTTATCAAGTGTTGATTATAATTTAATTTTTGGTTAATGGCTCGTGTTGTTTATAAATTATACAATATTTGTTCGACAGGTTACAGTTGAGTCTTGAATGCATTAGTATGACACATTATTTTAGCAATTAAATTTTAATTTTTATGTGTAATAATATTCTATTAAATTTTCGTTTTTAATTTTTTTCATTCTTCTTAGTTTTAGGTGTCTTAAATGTATATTTTTTGCTATCTAGTTATTTTTCCAGTAGCTATTATTATTTTATTATTACATAATATATACATATCACTATTTGATGACTGGTAAATTTTCTTCCGTTTGGAAAGACTATGTCGTGTTAAAAAACTTGACATTTTGAAACGTCGTATTTATGAATCTATAGGTCTTCAAAATTAAATACCTACATTAATCATTCATTATTATTTATTTATTTATTCTTTATTGCACACCAATACAAAAAATGTAAGAAAAAAAATACTTAAAATAGGTACAAGGTTGCTTTAGGTGCAACAGGCGGCCTTATCGGCCTTATATGGGCAGAGGACTAGTCATAGAATGTTGGAAGGGGCGCAAGAATAAAATTTTATAATTATATATATATATATATATATATATATATATATATATATATATATATATATATATATATATATATATATATTTATATATGAAGGGTATTTTTAAAACTAAGGTATCGTTCGAACGGAGAGGCCAATCGTGAGTATCACTAAGGAACTCGAATCGCTTTTTAAGGTAGGATGGAGTAGCTGGATTAAATAAAATTCGGAAACATGGTCATACTTGCGGAGTCCAAATATAAACCGTATACAGAGATTTTGTAAGCGCTCAAGTTTATTTAATTGATCCTCATTTAGATTAACGTAACACGTGTCAGCATAGTCAAGAATCGGTAAAAGGAGCGACTGTGCTAGCATAACTTTAGTAGGTATGGGAAGAAAGTTACTTAACCTTCTAAGCGACCCCAGTGAGACAAACAATTTCCTGCTTACCTCATTAACTTGAGGTACCCAAGAAAGGTGTTTGTCAAAAATGGTACCTAGATTTTTGACTTTGTCACTTATTGGTATACATAACCCATCAAACACAACTGAAGGTAGCTGTGACCAGTCAATGCGTGCAATGAACCTCTGACTACCGATGACAATGACCTGTGTTTTTGCAGGATTAACTCTTAAGCCATACGACTTACACCACAGTTGTATAGATAATAGATCGTTGTTTAATAAATTAAAACAATTATAGAGCTCATTAGGGTGTGATTGTGAGTATATTTGGAGATCATCCGCATACATGTGGTAGAGAGAAGATATGTGCTTAGTGACGGAGGAAATGAAAACAGAAAATAAAAGAGGAGACAACACGCCACCTTGCGGAACACCAGCATTAATCATACACCAGTCAGAGGAATGACCTTCAACGTATATTCTTTGCCGACGTCCTTGCAACTAACATAGAAACCAGCCAGTCACCTCAGGAGATATGTTAAGAGAACTAAGTATCGCAATTAAAATGTCAAAATCAACAGTATTGAAGGCATTACTGAAATCTAACAGGATTAATACTGTTATAAGATGGTTGTCCATACCTAATCTGATATCGTCAGTAATATTAACTAACGCCGTACTATGACCGTGCCGAAAACCGGATTGGAAAGGATTAAGGAGGTTATGTTTTGAGAGAAAAGGAGTCATTTTCTGGTATATAAGACGCTCAAAAACTTTTGATAGGAATGGTAGAATGGATATTGGGCGAAAATCAGAATAGTTAGAAGGATTTGAATTTTTAGGCAATGGAATTATTCGAGCTTCTTTCCACGCAGAAGGGAAAGTACAGGACTCTATGGAAAAATTAAAAATGGATGTGATAATGGGAGCTAAGAGATCTATAATCGATATAATCATTTTACGGCTAATGCAATCAAAACCAACGGCATCAGAACTAATGTCTAATATATTCTTCTTAACATCACATACAGTGAACTGACTAAAAGTGAAAGCAGGAAAACTTGGAGTAGACGAAGCTGAAATTTGATTAAGTGTATTTAATTTTGTCCTACCATCAATGGTATTAGAAGTCGAAAAATGCTGGTTAAGCTTATTTAAATCTAATTTATTTGGATTGACATCAATATGTGCTTTCCCAACTCCAAGTGTTTGTAGAAATTTCCATACCTTAGAAGAATCATCTTCTTCGGTTATGCGCTTATGAATATGGCGTCGTTGTTTATCTCAACAACATGTATTGCATCGATTCCTAATTCTTTTATATTTCTCACAATTTTTTACACTTGGGTTAGCCCTATATTTAGCCTTTGCAATGCAATTATTTCTGTATTTTACTACATAAGTTGCTCTTCACTTAAGTACCTTGTGATACACGACATTTTTTGTTTTATTATCAGACGCAAAAACAAACAACGCAGATGGTCTTCCGACCCGTGAACATGCCACGTATAATTGACCATGGGAAAAACATGAATGTCCTAGATTTAAACCACAAACTTTCTAGGATGAGCCTTGTGATTTGTTGATGGTCATGACAAATCAAGTCGAGGTCAAGTACCTGTCGATGATCCGAGTAGATTAATATCATTTCCAAATAATTTCTGAAATTTTGTCTCATCAAAAGACGAACTTATCAATAATGTATTTCCAAACATTATTTCTAACTACAAAAATAATGAATGGTTGAGTGAGCGAGCAATTTTAGCGGCTAAGAATAAAGATGTAGATGACCTAAACTACATCATTCAAAATAAGATCATTGGAACAATGCATTCATTCAAATCTATTGACTGCGTCACAAATGAAGATGAAGCCACCAACTATCCAATTGAGTTTTTATACTCTTTGGACGTGCCTGGCTTACCACCACAATTTACGCCTAAAGG
This sequence comes from Hypolimnas misippus, assembly GCA_037950945.1. Lineage (NCBI taxonomy): Eukaryota > Metazoa > Arthropoda > Insecta > Lepidoptera > Nymphalidae > Hypolimnas > Hypolimnas misippus. The sequence continues at coordinate 1,607,729 of JBBEEQ010000001.1, forward strand.
TTGCCTCCATATTAATCATGCTTCGAAACATAAACCAACCAAAACTGTGCAACGGTACGCGTTTGGTGGTTAGAAAATTGATGAACAATGTAATTTATGCTACGATAATGATAGAAAAATTCAAAGGTGAGGAAGTTCTCATTCCGAGGATCCCGATGATCCCAACCGATATGCCGTTTGAATTTAAAAGACTTCAATTTCCGATACGTCTTGCATTTGCCATGACCATCAACAAATCACACAGCTAATCCTAGAAAGTTTGTGGTTTAAATCTAGAACATTCATGTTTTTCCCATGATCATGTATACGTGGCATGTTCATGGGTCGGAAGACCACCTGCGTTGTTTGTTTTTGCGCCTGATAATAAAACAAAAAATGTCGTGTATCACAAGGTACTTGAGTGAAGAGCAACCTATGTACTAAAAAACAGAAATAATAATGAATGATTAATGTAGGTATTTAATTTTTTTTTTATTTTTTCCAATAAAAAAAAAAACAATCTGCTTATTTATTGCCATTAAGGCGGAACAAAGTTCGCCGGGTCAGCTAGTTACATTATAATTGTTAATTATTTGTTAAATGGAAATAGTTTTAATATTGATTTCTTACAAATAAGAAATTGTCATCCATACGTCATTACATAGCTGTCATTTGCGTTTTATTATTCCAAGTCTGATTCTTTTCTGTTACACCACGTTTTATAGTGACCGACGTTTCATGTCAAGTCAAACGGGAATGCTGTCGAACGGGATTAAAAGTATCTTATGTCCGTCTCCTGGCTCTAAGCTACCTCCCTACCAACTTTCAGCCAAATCTGTTCTGCCGTTCTTGAGTTATAAGTGGTGTAACTAACACGGCTTTCTTTTATATATATAGATATATATATAAAATCACTTGTCCTGACTGATTCATCAACGAAGAGCCTAAACCGCTGGGGCTACGAACTTAAAATTTTGGCAGTAGGTGGCTTTTAGGTTGTAGGCATCCACTAAGAAAGAGTTTTTCGATTATTCACCCCTAAGAGGGTGAAAAGGGGTAAAAACGTTTGTATGCAAAATCTTATTCCGTGGTCGTATTAACTAAAAACTTAATACACATACTCCTGGGTGATAGTAATGAAATATAAAATAGAAAACGGGTACTATTATCGGGGTTTATTATAAACTATTATTATTTACAACAGGGTAGTGAAGTTTGTATGGAGAAAATGTATTTTTTTAACTGATTATCCTTAAATTCAGGACAAACATTACTTAGGGAGAATAATTAAATATATATATCCCAGAATTTCAAAATCAGCCCTTAAAATGACGCTAGGGAGTAAAAATCCTGGAAAGGTCACAATTTCGCTAGTAGATTTATTTAGCTAAAATTCCAAAATATACGCGGGCGTAGCCGCGAGCAACTGCTAGTATTATATAGATCTAATAGCATTTCCCGCAGCTTTAATATTTAATGTGATAACTAACAAAATTTTAACCCTGTTTTTAACCCCTTAGGGGATAGATTTTCAAAAACCTTTTACTTGACACTTGCGATACTTAAGGAACATTTCTGACCCAGCGGTTTGGGCTCTGCGTTGATCGATCAATCAGTGAATGTGTCAGCCAGTCAGTTCTGATTTTATATACATAGATAATTACGGCTTTTCTAGCATATAAGTTTTTTATTTCTTATTTAATTATATATTGTATACTCTTATTTTTCTCTATACAACTTATCTGTTCTTCTATGTAATTTGAATACTATCTTATTGTCATAATACACCTCCACGCATATCTTATACCTATGCCGAATTCACTTTTCAATAATAAGGCCGACAATAAAATACAGCGTAATTTGTATTAATATGGTGCTTTTTATATTACCTGGTACACAATCAAAAAGCAAAATCAAAATATTTTTATTCAAAATAGGAATTTACATTCTCTTTTTGAACGTCAAGAAAGTGAATCTACCACGGTTTCCGAAAAGTATAACCTCAGGCCTGAGAAGAAACCGCGACAGAAACTCAGCGGGACTTATTTTTTTGTTAGTTTTTTTTTTTTAACAACGTCAAGATTGGTTACAGTGTGTAAAATATATTGAGACAGCCTGGAAGTGATCGCAAGGTGTGTCATCATCTATGAAATCTTTAATATTATAATAACCTCTAACACACAAACGTATCTTTACAATTTTTTTGAACTTTGCTTTAGAAGCATTTTGAACGTTTTCTGGGATCCTGTTGTAAAATCGTATACATCTACCAACAAAATAAGTACTTACTCGACGTAGTCGAGTAGCAGGCACAATGAGTTTGCCCTTATTCCTCGTATTGATATGATAGATATCACAATTTTTTTTTAAATGAGTCAATGTTTCTATGTACATACATTACATTTTCAAGAATGAATTGAGAAGTAACAGTCAATATGTTAATTTCTTTAAATTTTTCTCTTAAAGATTCTAACTATAAACTAATAACATACATATTTAACAATAAACTAATAACATATGTACATATTTCACTAATTAATCAATTCATTCATTGAGTAATTACTAAAATAATTATATATCGCATTCAACAAGCTAAATTATTACAATATTCAATATACTTTCTATTACCTATTTAAACGTGCAATCGCATTCGAAACGGAAATAAATTTTAAAACTGAAATACCGGTCACTAGTTATTTCTGCGTCTTATCGGTCAAACATAACAAGAGCGATATACGACTCATTGGTCGTGTCACGATTGAAACACGATTACGAAATCGTTCCACCTAATACCTTTTTTTTTGTTTTCGTAGAGGATAGATTCCTGGGAGGGGGCGGGGGGGGGGAGATTGGGTTATGTGAAGATTTATACCTACTAAAAGCCCTTCGATAGCCTTCCTCAGCACGGAAATGGAGTCAGTTTATACCTAACTAGCATTTCTTTTTGGTTCCGCTTCGCCCCTATGAGTCATACTGTAATGTTATATAGCCTATAACCTTCCTCAATAAAGTAATGTAAGATTTTTCAAATCGATATAATAATTTCAGAGCCTATTCAAGGCGAACAATGAAATCTGTCATCTTTATAATATTAGCGTAGATAAGCAATACGTAAATCAAAGCAAAACCAATGACTATAATATCTACAATCTTCAACAAGTATTTACATAGTGATTAAGAAAACATTATACAATACGACAGTCGAAGTAAAGTAAACGCACAAACAGTCTAATTTAGAGATATTGATCTATTCCAGTAATGCGTGTGTTAAAACACATATGTATTTAATCACGTATTTAAAATTATTCAAAAAATTTCATGCTATCTGAAATAAATAAGTACTGAAAAATGTTTCTTAATTCAATGTTTCGAATATTGAAGTGTATTCGATATTTTACAATATATAATAATCTCATATATTTTACAAACTTATTACTAGTTTTTTTTTATTATACCAATCTGCTTCTATTCATTGTACTTTTTATCAAAATTGAAAAGAGAAGATTGATATATACTTCTTTAAACGAATTTACTAAAAATAGGTTTGACATGTTTAGACGCTATTTTCTCAAAATGAAGTCCGTGTGGCTTGACACATTATTGCTTATCAGCGTCCATAAATAACATTTTTATCATGAAATTTTTCATACACGTCGCTTCGAATAAAATGCAATGAATGACATGAAATAGCTATGCTCTCTCGTTAATATAATATCGAGGATGCTAGTATTCAAACTTTCATGTCGTCTATACAAACTATCGATTAGCAACGGAGCGGCGTCATGATTATAAGGTAAAAACTTTTCTTTAAAAAACATACCTACATATTTTAAATAAAAAAATATAAATATCTAATTAATCACCGTTGACTTCGTCTGCGTAGTATAATAATGTTCTTTGATAAAGTATAAGTTTTCCATACAAAATTTCATGCATTTCCACACATATATAAGACGAGAATGACACTTATGAATTTTGTTCTCGGATTTGGCACACGAATCAACAGTTTCGTTGCCAGGGATTCCGACATGGCTGGGAATCCAAACTTTGGTTTGGATTCTTTAATGAAATAAGAACAAAGCCTCTCTGATCTTTAAAATAACGAAAAACCTCTTCCTACTACGAAATGGGTTTTCCTTGATAGCTAAAAGGCAGCTTAAGAAGTCAGTCAAGATAACAGTCTGTCTTAAGTCATGGGAGTGGGCATATAAAATAGTTTCCAATAAGGCGACTGCCTCACCAGTGAATACTAATGATTCAGGTGGGCATTTAAATTGTAAAATAATTTTGAATTTAGGAATCCAGCACCTGCACCAACACAACCTTCTGGAGATCGTTTAGATGCATCGGTATAAATGTGAAGATAGTCTGACCAATTTTCATTAAGTATACTATTAAAACGAGACACAGTATCAGGTGAGCCTTTGACGAAAGATTCAAGATTCGTTACAATAGGAGGTTGCTGGACAAGGGCCTTATAGTGGATGGAAAAAAGAGGCTTCAAAGGGAGTTGAATAATAGGATTCGGAAGATTAGTGAAATAAAGGAAGCTATTTAAAAGACAGGATACAGGTTTGTTAGGATTATAAATTTGGGACAATTTATTCAAATGATTCCAAAGAGGATGGGATGACATCTGTAACATCTTGCCGACGAAACGATCACACAGATACTGTCTTCTTATTTGCAACGGAGTATCAACGAATTTCACCTGTAGGGCATTCGTATGTGATGATTTCATAGCACCCAGAATGATTCTAAGGCATTTAAATTGAATTTTGTTCAGCTTGTCAGCCGCAGATTTATTTATAGGTTCCAAAACAAATATACCATAGTCCATATGACTACGTACTATATATATAGGAGTTTTATTGAGTATGGGTGAGCTCCACACCAAACATCTGAGACTGCACGAAGGACATTTATGCCTTTTTCACATTTTTTAATGATATGCTCAGTACGAGAAACTCCGTTCAATCGGTTATCGAGTATAACTCCTAAAAATTTAGCCTTGTCTACAAAGTTGATGCGTTGATCTCCATAAAGCAAATCGAAGGTGGGAACCATCCTTTTTCTAGTAAATGTAACTGCCTGACTTTTGGCTATCGATAGAGATAGACCATGATCAGACAGCCACTGGCCAAGATAATGCAAAGCAGAGTTGAGGCGAACTGAAATATCTTCTACTGAATTTGATCGATAATAAATAGCAATGTCATCAGCATATTGTAAAATATTGCAAAAATTGTTAACAGATAATTCAAGATCGTGGGTGTAAATGCTGTTAAGCAGAGGACTAAGGTCAGAGCCTTGAGGAAGACCTTTCGAGACAAGTCTGGGGGGAAGAGAAATGGATTGGTGTTTTGTCACAATGGGTCTGCAAAAAAGCAGATTACATATGAAATGTATCATCCTCGGAGGCATACTTAGCTGGTGCAATTTTTGCCTGAGTAATGGAAGAAGAACATTATCATATGCAGAAGCTACATCCAGAAAAACACAAGGTACTCTACTTTTAAAAAGGCTATTCGAATATCTGTTGTTATAATACTGAGACTATCGATGGTGCTCAAACCCTTTCGAAAGCCAAATTGAGAGGGTGAGAGAATATTTCTGCTTTCCATTATCCACTCCAGACGATTCTTTAACTGATGTGAATAGGTCTATAGGAATTAGAATCTGAAGGATTCTTGCCGGGTTTTAAAATAGGAATTATTAACTGAGACTTCCAAGAATCTGGAATAACTCCTGACAAATAAAACTGATTAATTATATTTAAGAAGAATTTCTGAGACTTTTCATTTAAATGTGTGATAAAAGAATAAGGAACACCATCTTCACCAGGAGAAGAATCTGTGAGACCAGATAGAGCACATTGAAGCTCAGAAAATGAAAATGAGGCATCCATTTCATCTGAAATACTACAACCAAACTACGTAAGAAGGAGAACGAGGGGAAAGGGATTCACAAAAGTCAACCCATCCCAGTTTTTTCTTTTTTGACACTAGTCTCTTTAATTTAGCGTCTAACCGTTGATATCTTTGAAAATTCAGAGGAGTCATAGACAGAGAATATGAATCCTCTGCCTCCGTTCTTTGAGTAGTTAAGCGGGAGCATTCCTCATCCCACCAGGGGCTGGAAAGCACCAACTTTTTGCGGAAATGTTTTGTAGGGACCAGTCAAAAGAGCCTTAAGGAATGTTTCATAATAAAAAAGTTATATTTTCACCAACTTCAGACTCAGGAAGAGAGTCAACAACATCAACAGAACTAGCTTAGTCGAACTAGTTTGCATTTTTCAGGGAATATTTTAGGAGGGGTTTGAGGCAATAGAAGGAACGGAATTTTGATTGAGGGAAAGGAGAATAGGGAAATGATCACTACCAAAAGTGGATGACAGGACATTCCAGAAAAGTTGAGATGCAAGAGAGGAAGAAGATAAGGATAAATCTACTCCAGTTTTAGGGTTCTGCGAAGGGTAAACTCGACGTGTTGGCGAACCATCATTGAGGATGCACAGAATGACATCATCAACGATATCCACCAACAAGTGAGCAACCCCGTCAGTAGAATGACAAGCCCATGCAGTATGATGGGCATTGAGTCGCCCATCACAAGGATAGGATAAGGAAGTGAAGAAAAGATAGAATGAAGTTCAGGAATAAGAGAAGAGGATGGATGGGGAATATACAAAGACAGAAAGGAAATGTTAAGGGATTTAACAGCAACAGCACTAAAATGCTAGCCGGGGGGAGAGGGATTTGAGAGAAAGGGATAGAATGACGGATAAAAAGAGCACAACCTGCATACCCATCACTTCTGTCAACCCTCAAACAGGAAAAACCAGGAACCCGAAACCGAGAAACAGGAATTAACCATGTTGCAGAGATGGCAAAAATGGAGGGACTATGTAGATTGATAAGGCAGAGTAATTCGTGTTTTTTGGGACGGATGCTTTTATAGTTCCACTGAAGGAAGCTGGTTGGGGCCATTTTTAAGGACGAAGAGTAATTGGGACAGGTTATCGGCAACGTTGGACGGTAAAGGAACATCGCTACATGCTGTAACAATATTGAGGATTAGCGAAAGGAGTTCTAAAAGGTTTGTGGTATGATTGGAGGGATAGGTTCCACATTATTGTTGAGGGCACAACCACTGGGAGTGGAAGAAGGACAGTTGCCCACTATGGCTTGGTGGGCTTGTTTATCAAACCCTTTCCCATGGGGGGCTCTGGGAGGGACGGATCTGACTACAGTTTGACGGTAGGATTAAACAGATTTGTTTGGAGAGGGAATTGTTTTAGAGGGACTGGAAGAAACATAAACGGGCGGGGAAAACATCTCCTTAGCGATATCTGCATAGGATCTGCGGACTGGGGGGAATCTTGCGGATGCTTCCATATACGAGACATTATCGGATGCCATGACTAACTTTATTGAATGCTGTCGCGAATACTCAGGACATTGTTTGTCAGAGGCAAAATGCTTGCCTGAGCAATACAAACATGTGGATTGTCCTTGACGACATCCCATGACTCACCAGTACGTTGTTGAGAACATTTAAAACATCTTGGTTTCGATCTGCATTGAGTTTTTACGTGACCATAGCGGCAACAGCATAAACATATAATGGTCGGAAGATTGTAGGTCTCTACGGGAAGGGAAGTGTGGTATGAGTAAACTTTAGGAAGCAATATTTGTCCCCTAAAAGTTATAACGATGGATTGGGTAGGGACCCAGGTGACGACTCCCTCATTAGAGACTTTACGGTTCAACCGTCTCGCTTTCATAACATCTCCGAATCCAGAAGGAATTTCTAATGAGTCGACGAATTCCTCCATCGACCATACCACAGAACGCCTTTAACTAGACCCATTCTAGTAACATTATAAGTTGTAATACTTACAAAGGCCTAAAATAGGGTTATTTAAAAATTCATTTGCTGCTTGCCCGGAAGTAAACTCAACGGATATTTTATTTCGGCCTTACGGCCTCGGACGATAAAGGGACCTTTGTCATCACCCGAATACTTTTTGGGATCTTCTGAGAAGGAGGGATGGACGTACATCGACTGGATCGACGGAGTAGCGGTAGATGGGTGAACTATGTTTTTCTTTGCTGCCGAATCAATCATAGCACGTTCATTAGGCCGTTTACGGGAATCAGAGGGGGACGGATCAGACATAATTGGAGAGCCTCCAGGATCAGGAGGTTCGGCAGGTCGATCGACATCCATTTTTACTTAGAAACAATAAATATATATATATTAACTACTACTAAACAAAAACTACTATTTACACACTTACCACAGCTAAAATTGTTAGTAATACACTATAATTATTAAAAACAAACTATTTGCACAGTGATACACCACAAAAACCGAAAAGAAAAATATAAAATCTCTCTAACACGTGTGTCAACCAAAGCCAACGCAAACGAAAAAAAAAACACCGTGCACACCATTTCTATGTTCGTGAAAATTATTAATCCAGTACCATGGCAACTAATCTTGTGCTCGAACAAAAATCAGTATATATACATAAATTTTTTCATTTCCTTGAAGAATTGACTACATAAGATTTAATTCATGTAAGACATTTTAATTTAGAAATGCGTATGAGTAAACTCGAATTATTGTATGCTCAGTACGATGAAATCCAAACGAAATTAAAATGCATTGTAGATCATTTTGTAGCTCAATTGTCCGAGAGGGGTGAGTTTGTAGCTAGCTATTATAAGATTCTTAGTCAGGCGCAAGAAATACTGTCTAATTTCAAAAAGCCACCTTTGCCTAGTTCTAGCGAATGTCCTAATCGTAGTCGTAATAAGCTCGTAAAATTATCGACTATTCAACTTCCCAAATTTAGTGGATTGTATAATAACTGGTTAGAGTTTCGCGACACAATTACTAGCCTAATACATTCTAATGAAGAAATAGATGAAGTTAACACATTTCATTATCTTCGAGCGTCCTTAGAAGGGTCTGCTGCTCTGGTAATTTAATCCATTGAATTTTCATCTTCAAACTATAAAATTGCATGGAATCTCTTATGTGATCGTTTCGATAATAAGCGTCTATAAATACAAAATCATATTACTACCTTATTTAACATCTTAGAGCGTTACAGTCACTAGGCGAGTCTACACAACACTGGGATACTCTTCTCATTCACATCATTACGCATAACTTGGATTCTAAAAATTTTCGTGAGTGGGAGGAATATAAGGGTCGTTTAGATACACAGGAATCCAAAACACTTCATCACTTCCTTGAATTCATAAAAATACGCAAATATCTCCTAGAAACTTTAGAATTTTCACGCAATGCAAACCAAAGTAATTTTAATAATAAATCTTCAAAACTTAAATCTATGGATTCCGTGCAAACTACTAGAAATATTAATTCGACTTCATCAGAACTGTCGTCGTGTTTATGCCTTAAGTGCAGTGGTGATCACAAGCTTAACAATTGCTCACAATTTTTAGCGCTAAGTAACGAAGCTCGCTTACAAGTATTACCTAGTTTTAAAATATGTTTTAATTGTTTTAGTAGTGGACATTACGCTAATAATTGTAAAAAGCCCGCGCAAGCCATGCAAGCGTCGGCATAATACTTTAATTCATGTTACTGATTTTAAACAAAAATCGCACACGCATAGCGAGCCCGTTCGTAAGAGCTTGCCGTGCACCTCAGCCGATTTAAGCATTAATTTGGCGCTGTCAGCAAAAATTGCAAATAATCAAGGCGGGGTTTTATTGTCCACTGCGTTAGTTAAGTTATATGATTCAAATAGTTGTGAGTATTTAGCACGCGCCGTTCTGAATAGCGGCAGTACATCGTGCCTTATAACTGAAAAGCTGTATAATCAGTTAAAATAACCTTGTAGTCGTACAAATAAATCATTATTAGACATAAATAATGCAACTTCACGTATAAATAAAATGTGTCAATTGTGTATTCAAGCCCTGAATGAAAACTTTGTGATTAATTTAACGTGTTTTGTCTTGCCATCGATTACAAGCAAAGTGCCTTGTCATTTAATTGATATTTCAAATCTTAATATTCCCACTGATGTTTATTTAGCGGATCCTCATTTCTATACGCCGGCGTCAGTAGATTTGATTTTAGATGCTGATATATTTTGGGACATAATAGGGTCACAAAAAATTAATTTAGGTAACGGTAAGCCTATATTGTACGAAACTATCCAACCCAGGCTAGGTTTCCGGTCCTATAAAAAATAATTATTTAAAAACTTTAAAGAATCCGATTCAGTGTAATTTTGTTAAGGTCAATTCGTGTAGCTCTGATATAAATGAAAGAATTGAACATCAACTGGCACAATTTTGTAATTTAGAAGAAGTTAATTGCAAAACAGATGAAAGTTCTACTTGGACTTCAGAACAAAGGTTATGTATGGAACATTTTTTAAATAACACTACTCGGTTAGCTGATGGACGTTTTTGTTTTTGTTGAGTTACTTTTAATAGCATCCAGATGGTAGGACCTACGGTTCAAGATGACCTTTTATCCATAACCTCGAGGAAGTAGAAATCAAATGAGGCTCAACTAGTATCAGATTTCACTAAGTCTCAAAGCTGCTATTTTAATATCGACTTTTCGATTTAAGTATAGACTTTAGGTTTAGGTTGGCAACCGGAACCAGATATCTTGTATTTTCCTGTTAGTACTTTCAACATATGCGGGAATTCAAAACGTGACATGTTTTCTGTTATTTCTCAAACATTTGACCCATTAGGCCTCGTTTCACCTGTTGTTATTAACATGAAAATACTTTTACAAAAACTATGGTTGCTTAAATTATCTTGGGACGAGGAGTTGCCTCAGGACATAAAAAAAATACCTGGTGTAAATTAGTCAAAAATTTTTACCTTTTAAATCATCTACACATACCACGTCGTGTAATAATCGATTCATTTGTACGACTAGAATTTCATATATTTTCTGATAGTTCGGAAAAGGCGTACGGTGCATGCTTATATGTGCGCACTGTTAATAAACAAGGAAATATTCTTGTTTGTTTACTGATGGCTAAGAGCAGAGTAGCTCCAATAAAGGCTACAATCATACCCAGGCTCGAGCTCTGCGGTGCTCTGGTAGGTGCTCGATTATACGAAAAAGTTTCTCAGTCATTACGGGTTAAGCCTACATATACTATATTTTGGACTGACTCCACCATTGTATTAGCTTGGTTGAAAATGTCACCATGTAAGTTGCACACTTTTGTTCGTAATCGCATTGGTGACATTTTAGAAATTACACGCGAATGCGCATGGCGACATATTCCCACGGATCAAAACCTAGCCGATTATATTTCCAGAGGTGTTATGGTTGAAACAATTCAATTTCTTGAGATGTGGTGGTCAGGACCCAGTTTTTTTAAGGAACATTTTACGCAATGGCCTAATCTTTCAGTATATCCCGAATCGCTACCTGAAACACGTATCGATGTATCGTTTGCAGGTTTAATTAATAACAATGTATCAAATAATTTACTTAATAACTTTATAGATTTTGATCGATTTTCCAATTTTAATTATTCGTACTGTTCAGATGGAGTCATTCCTTGAATAAAAGGTCTTAATTAAAAAAAAAACTGTATCTGAAAGAAGTAATTTATTAAAATTTAATGTATTTTTAGATAATATTCAAATTATGAGAGTTGGTGGTCGTCTTGAAAATTCGACAGTTTCGTATGATAAAAAATATTCTATTTTAGTCCACACATCGTTTTACTAAATTATTATTTAATTGTGAGCATATCAGACTTACGCATGCCGCACCACAATTGTTATTAGCATCTATGTGTTGTGGTGTATTGGCCAATAGGTGGTCGAAATTTAGCAAAAGCTTGTTTTCATCACTGCATTAGGTGTTCACGAGTTAAAGGAAGAATTGTTGCTCCATTAATGGGAAATTTACCGCAGCAACGCGAGGTACCTGGCGGTTTTTCTTTTGAAACTGTGGGTGTAGATTATGCTTGTCAGCTATTAATCGCGAAGGACGTGGTTGTCGCGTTGTTAAAGTCTTTATCGCAATTTTCATCTGTTATACAACCAAGGCGATACATTTAGAATTGGTCGGTGATCTGACGAGCAATAGTTTTATTTTCGCGTTACGTAGAATTGTTGCTCGCAGAGGAAAGCCTTCTAAAATTTATTCTGACAATGGGACAACATTTGTAGGAGCGTACAATGATCTTGCTAAATTTCTTAAGCAAAATTCTGATTCTTTATCTAGTGAACTTTATAATGAAGGAATTAGTTTTCATTTCATACCGGCTTATTCACTACATTTAGGAGATCTCTGAAAGGCGGGTGTCAAATCCACTAAGTTTCATTTGCAAAGAGTGTTGGGAAATTGTAATCTCACATACGAAGAATTGTATTCCACTCTCGTTCAAATAGAAGCAATTTTAAATTCGCGGCCACTAGCAACGTTATCCTCGCTCCCAAAAGATTTGCCTCCTCTAACGCCGGGTCATTTTTTAATTGGACGTCCCCTAACTTCAATGGCCTCAAGGGACTTCGTGGATGACATTACTCATCTCAGTCGTTTTCAACGTGTTGAGCAACTCAGACAGCATTTTTGGTCACGCTGAAGTAAAGAATATTTGTCTGAGCTTCAAAAGCGGACAAAATGGCAACGTGATGAAAACTCTTTAAAGTTAAAGGAACTTTAGTTATGGCTGGGTATTTGCATATCATATAATAGTTGTAGTAAATAATTTAAATGCTTTATATATTACTTTTGAGGAGAGGTGGCAACACTATCGGGTGACATGCTAAATTTATTTAAATTCAAAAAAATTATGAAATTCAAAGTGAATTGCTATTGTAATCAAATATATAACTGTTAAATAACGTGCATGAGTGTTTGTGACGAATAAATGTAACGTAATTAATCAATATAACAAGCAGAGTAGCTATCTGCTGCAGCTGTCAAACTTCAACGGTTGCATCTTTAAATTTTCTTCAAAACCCGGGGGAGTCTTTGTATTTAATTGTAACATTTAATCAGTTTTTGGTCAAGAAACAACACTAAACATAGCTCACCAACTGTGAGCAAGATCTCTTCTCACATTTGGCTCCGTTACCGTCTCACTTTGCTTGACAAGTTGGAAGTAAAGTTGAAGACAGAACACTAGCCACATACAATTTTATACACTTATAATACACATTAATAACATAGTACACATCCAAATGTTTACTGCTATATAAAGTAACGGTATCTTACTAGGTATAATATAAATATAAAATACTAATAAACTATAATATTGTCTCCTTCACATTGTTTTATATTTTATCCAAGCATATTGTTTTACATTATTCCATTGTCTCGCCTTACTTTGATAACTGAAGTAAAGTAAAGACTAGGAATACATGCTTTACATACTAATTGTATTATATTATAATATCCTACATCTTAAATCTTATCTCTCTTTTTTGCTTAATTATTGAAGTAAAGCTGTAGACAGATCAAAATTAACATTTCATATCTAATAAATATTATATAAATCAATATATTTACCTATACACAAAACTGAACTTTATACATATGGGGTATACATCATATCTATAAACTGTACCATTATTTACAGTTCCTTTTACACACACACACACACACACACACACACACACACACACACACACATACACACACACACATATATATATATATATATATATATATATATATATATATATATATATATATATATATATATATATATATATATATATATATACCGCCACCTCAAAGGACATGGAAATTAAGTTAAGATTAACACTTCAAGAATTAAAATGTTCCAAGGACTAATGTGAACAACTTCTTAAAGAAAGGGAAGATTGTGAGGAAGAAATTGTTAAAACAGTGAGGAAAAACTCGGACTTGAAGGCTGAACTCGCTGAACTACATAATAAATACTTGGACTTGGAGATACAGCGTGACCATCAATATTGTTACCTCATTCAACCAGTGTAGTGGTGATCATGAGAGGGCTTTAAATCGTAATTCAGATCTGGAAGTAAGTCTCCACGAGGCCAGAAAATCAATATCATCGTTTGAAAAATTAAAAGATTACCAAGAGGACATCATGACTAAGACCTTGTTCGATGAACTCATTGAGTGTGGTTCGGGTTCAATTGTATCAAATGAACATAATGCTAATGTAGATTTACTTAATGACTATTTAAATAAAAAACAATCTTGTATGTTTAATTCATATAACAAATTAGAATATATAAAAAGTAACAAGTTTATAAAAAAAAACCAAAAAACTTATAAAAAACAGACATAGTTCTTTTAATATAAGTAAATTACAACAAAATTGTTCATTATTAAAAAATAATTTAAAACCTTATACTAAGAAATGCATGGATATAGTTTATCCATTAAGAAATTAGACTTAATAAAAAATGTAGAAACTTATTATATGTACAAAATAAAACTAAATGTAAATTTATAATTAACACATTCCCATACTCGCAAAGTTTGACAGATGCACAGAATAAGCACATATACACTTTAAATATTTGTTTAGACAATTTGACTTATCGCCATAGTGATCATTTCATATTATTCGACATAAATAAATTCATTCCTAAATTTAAGTTCACAATGTCAAAAGATTCTATGTTTCTGCCTTTAAATTATAAAAAATATCTCGCTAAATTATTAGTTTATAGTAAATTACTCATTTAAAAATTCCTTAGAAACAAATTGTAATTTGAATAATATTACTATAAATGATGGCATTAAAAAACTAAATTTAAACTAAATAAAAAGACAACGCTTAAGCCCTCTTACTTAAATATTGTTAATCAAAATATACAGAGCATAGGTGGCAAGGAACATGAAATAGAATTATTTTCCGATTGTAGTAATATTCATGTATTTTTGTATTACTGAACACTGGCTTCAAACTTAGAGAGAATGCTATTCGGGGAGGCTCATTAATATTAGTTCGTAATGATATATCTTATAAATGTCGTCATGATATTGTGGCTCTCTCTATCGAGCGAACTAATGAATTATCTTGTGTGGAATTTCAGCTATACATAATAGTTTGCGTATACCGCCCCCCTGTAGGAGATTTTAATTTATTTAAGACAACTATAGAAGACACTTTAAAAAAGCTGTGTAAATGTAGTAAAAATATTATCGTATGCGGGGATTTTAATGTAGATTTATTGAAAGACACAACAATTAGTACTCGACTGATTAGCTTATTTAAGTCATTTAATTTATGTCACAGATATTGTGAACCGACTCGAATAACTAGCCTGTCTTCTACGTGTATTGACAATGTATTTTGTTACTGTGAGATTTTTGCAAAGTCAATTATTAATAATTTAACTTCTGGCCACTGTGGTCAAAAATTTTCACTTAAAGACAATGTAACTAAATAGACGATAATAGAACGATAAATAGACAGAAAATAACTTGTAGACCGATAACTGTTAATAAAATAAATTGTTTTAGAGATATTGTGGCATCTAAAGTATGTAAATTAGATTTGACTGCACATGATCCAGACATGCTCTATGGTTCACTTTTTAAATTAATTTTAAGCGAGTTCAGTAAAATTTTAAAACTAAAACTTTTTATAATATTGCGGGCTTGAAATTCAGTGACTGGGCTACTCCTGGTATTTATAAAAGTAGAAACAAATTATATGAATTATATGCATTACAGTATGAAGCAGTGGAATCATGATGCATCTTTTTTGGAACATGTTAAGCGATATTCAAAAACTTTTAAGGCAGTAGACCTATTAAAATATTTGACAAAATTATCTTAAATCAACTCATTGTTCATTTTGATTTTTTTCATGGTGAACAGTACGGTTTCACTAGAGGACGCTCAAAAACGGATGCCGGTATAGCGCTTTTTAAACATATTTATGATGTGTGGGAGATATCACAGAATGCTATCGGTTTCGGTTTCTGTGATTTGTCTAAGGCATTTGATTGCGTAAACCACGAAACGCTTTTATGTAAACTTCAATATTACGGAGTTGAAGGTAAAGCTCTTGATCTTATTGCTTCATACTTGACTGGGAGAATTCAACATGTTTTTATAAATGGAATAACGTCTTCTGGGTCAAAGCTAAAAATGGGTATTCCACAGGGATCAATTCTGGGTCCATTTCCATTTTTAATATACATCAATGATCTACCTTTTTATGTAAAAAGTATTTGTGACATCGTATTGTTTGCTGATGATACTTCACTTATTTTCAAAGTTAATAGTTGAAAGTAGAATAGTTGATTATGACGATGTAAGCAATGCATTATCACGGATACATGGCTGGTTTACCACTAATAATCTAGTTTTAAATACTAAAAAAACTAAATGTCTAGTGTTTAGATTATCTAATGTAAAACAACAAACTTATAACTTAATATTAAATGGTGAGATCCTTGACGTTAGCGATACAACAGTATTTTTAGGAATTTAATGGATATGAAGCTTCAGTGGAATTCCCATTTGGCATCTCTTACGGGAAGACTCAGCTCCGCAGCATACGCGGTTAGGAAAGTTCGTCAACCAACCGACGTTGATACACCTCGATTATACGGTATATTTTGGTTATTTTCATAGCCTCGTGTCTTAGGGATTGATGTTATGGGGTAATGCTACAGATATTAATACTGTATTCAATTTGCAAAAGAGAGCAGTTCGTGGTATTTATAATCTAGGAGCTCGAGATTTCCTTCGAGATGTTTTTAATAAAGTTGGTATACTTACGGTTGCATCGCAGTACATTTACAACAATATTATGTTTGTTCACAACAACATTGATTCTTTTGATAAAAACAGTAACAGGCATTGTATTAACACGAGAAGAAAGGATAAACTTATGTATAACGCCGAAGTTTCAACTCCGCAAAGTCAATGTTACCTTCTTGGGGCAAGGTATTCGTTTTTATAATAAAATTCCGCAGAAAGTGTTACAGTTTACAAAAAATAAATTTAAAGTACATATTAAAAAATCCTTAGTAGCTAAAGCATATTATTCTATTCAAGATTATATAGATGATAAAGATGCTTGGATTTAGTATAAGCTGGATTCACACAGGGTATTTAATTTATTTGTAACTCATAAATGTATGTGCCCATCGTAAAACTTTAAAAAGAGTAACTATCGAGTTTCTTGCTGGTTCTTCTCGGTAGAATCTACATGCCGAACCGGTGGTAAACTAATTAATTAATGAGTGTTTTATTTTCTTTTGTTTTTGTATTGACGATTCAAAAGTGCCTACTTGAATAAAGCATATTTTGATTTTGATTTTTTGATTTTTTGACTTATTACTTATTTTTAATAA
Organism: Hypolimnas misippus; assembly: GCA_037950945.1. Lineage (NCBI taxonomy): Eukaryota > Metazoa > Arthropoda > Insecta > Lepidoptera > Nymphalidae > Hypolimnas > Hypolimnas misippus. The sequence goes on from JBBEEQ010000001.1 coordinate 1,625,058, forward strand.
TTAACAATAATTTTATTAAAAGATTTACTACAAGTTTCATACTATTCCATTTTAATGACAACGAAATTGGCGCGCAATTAATTTTCTCCTTTTTCTTTCATATAACATTGAGCAAGATAATAATGCATTCTGCCCAATAATGCTAAATATAAATAATATGTCATTAAACGTTGTGAACAGACATTAATAGCATTTTGTAAAAAGTAATCCTTTTACTTTAGTTTGCTGTATTCTTTTACTTTCCAAAAGTTGACCTTTATAAGTAACACTATCAGATGGTGAAATAATATAGTGTGTTTATTTTCCAAAATCTGTGGGTTTGATTCCTGGCTACGAAAATATATGTTTAGGTTTTATTAAAATCGGCCCCCAGGTCCCTTCCAGTATTTTGTAAACAATGGAAATTTTAATATAAATTACAAATTAAGAGTTAGAGTTATTGAAATGATATGGTACATTCAGAGAGGTCTCCAATATTTTTTGGGTCATAAAACGTTTTTTGACAAATGTAAAAAAGCGTCCAATTTTGTACACGTAGCTTTAGTTACCCCTAGCGCTATTCCCGTCCTTTATATGCGTAACCAAAAATAATTTTATTGGGCCGTGCGCTAACTTCACATTTGTACATAAAACGTAATTACTTAATCCAAAATCATTGTTCGTTAGCTAAAAGCGCTAAGCTAACCCCAAAATGGCGATTTTTCAGGAGAGCGTAAAAACTTCTTTTAAAATTCATAATTACATATTTTCTTATAAAAAATGATAGAAAACGATTAAAATATCCGTTTTGAATATATTAGAATTAACAAAATTAATTTAAAATTAGTTATTTTTAAAATATGTCAAAAAAAGGAGTTGTCCATTTTTCAACTTTACACATTCTTAATTTAGCATTATATTTTAGCAAAAATAGAAGTTAGCAAAAATGCGTATTAAGATAAATCCACTAATTTCTTAAGTTAATATTTTCCAATCGTTATAAAATATAAAATAAAAAACTTTAAATGATAAATTACCATACAAATGGATTTTTTTGTAAATCTGGATATTGTTATATTTAACCCCCGACCAAAAAAAGAGTGTTAAAAGTTTGACGTATGTGTCTGTGTATCTGTCTGTGGCATCTTAGCTCCCTAATTAATGGGTAGATTTAGATGCATTTTTTTTGTTTGAAAGTTGATTTAATTGCGACGGTTCTTACCTATAATTTATGAAGATCTGTTTAGACGTTTAAACGTGAACAGCTCTTTTTTAGTTGTTGAAAGGATCTCAGCGACTTCGAGGGATATAATCGACTCCAACTTTATTATACTACTAACATTTGCCTGCGACTTCGTCCGCGTTTTCGTCGTTTTTCGAAAAAAAAGTAGCGTATTTCCTTCCTCAGGGTTCAGTGGTTTTGATGTGACAGACGGTTTAACTATAGTAATTTAATAGGGAAATATAATATGTCAATCCACAATACTTGATTTCTATGATTTTTTTTATTAAATAGGTAATAATGTTAACTTTTTTAAATTAGGGATGAGTGAGAGTATTATAAACGTAAGAGTAAACAAATATAATCAGAATTCTCCGAACTGCTAACCTATCAGAAGTTACACGTGTTATTGTGAGTCAACCATAAATATAGAGATATGCTGTTGCGGGATATTTTTTAGGAAATTTTATAGAATATTTCCGTCATACATGATTTCTATCTAACTTTAACCATTAAGGCTGCATACGCGACGGAAGCTTAAAAATTGGAGTAACGTCTCCCGTTTTCCCAAAATTTCCCTTTATTACTCTGCTCCTGTTGATTGTAACGTGATGGAAAGTATACTATAACCTGCCCAGGAGTATGAAGAATAATTGTACTAAGTTTTGTTAAAATCCGTTGAGTAGTTTATGTTTCTATAAGGAACATACAGACAGACAGACAGACAAAAATTTTACTGATTGCATTTTTGGCATCAGTATCGATCACTAATCACCCCCTGATAGTTACTTTGAAAATATATTTCAGGTACAGAATTGACCTCTCTACAGATTTATTATAAGTATAGATAAATGAATGAATGATATTAAAATAACATAGTTACATAACTTTAACCTGGTGCTGTAACTTCTTATCAACTTACAGCAGAAGTATCGTATTGGGGCTCGTTGAAATGTTCTCAATGTACTCATTTGTCGAAGGCTTATTAACATTTTCAATTTCGTGTCGAGTTTGCTTATGTTCAGACAGATCTAGCATGAGGGCAATTTTTTTCACGTTATATCTATTCGATTCATTGTAGTCAACAGTTTGATCAATTTTGAAGTGTGTTGTTGCGAGGTGTTATTAAAAAGCATTTTCAAATTGCAAGAATTTTGTGCTTGCAATTCGAAGAAATTCATAAAAATATTATTATTTTTAAGGCGATTATAGTTTATCGCAGTTTTCAGTTTATTAAACGAACATTAAACGAATTATAGTTTATTAAACGAATTTTAAGCGAAATACATTGTAATAATTTAGAAGTTAGTCAGAATTAATTGCAATTTCAAAGTCATTTTTTGTAGTAAATAAAGCAATCTATGTTATTTAGATACTTTTAAAAACTTCTTCGTTTTATACCCTTTCTAATGGTATATTACACACGAAGATAGCGCAATAATTCATAGAGTAATACTACAAATACCATTTAAAATCAAGGAAGTTCGATTAACAAAATCATAAAAAAATAACATGGTTGGCGCTGCCTCGCGCTTCTCGCTTCAAATTATGACAATAATTGCGATCGATAATTGTTTTCATGTGCTATTTGCGTAAATTGTCATTATTTTCTAGTTGTGAAAAAAATAATATTTAGTATTTAGTATGAGTTCCTTTAGCAATACTGAATATGCTGATATACTGTACATGTATGGGAGAGCGGACGGCAATGCATCTGAAGCTCGTAGATTATTCCAGGAACGCTTTCCAACTAGAAGACTTCCCAACATCCGAGTCTTTATAAACACATATCGTCGTATGTTTGAAACAGGTAATATGCATCGCAATGAACCTGGAACTATGCAGTTCCGGTTACGATCCAGGTATCGACGAACAAGTCTTGCAAGCATTTGAAGAAAATCCAGGGGAACCAGTACCAGGAAGGTAGCAAGATACCTCAATTTATCAAAATGGAAAACGTGGTCTGTAATGCACAAAGAAAAAAGTACCCTTTCCATTACAGAACGGCACATGGCTAGGAGGACCGCAATCCTGATAGAAGGATAGAATTCTGTCGCTTTTTGCTAAATGCTGACATTGAAGAGTCCTGGTTCTATAAAAGAATTTTATGGACTGATGAATCAAGATTTACGATACCCTCTGTATTACAAATCTTCATAATTTACATCATTGGGCTGATAAAAGGGCCAATCCACATATGAAGAAACAAGTTTCATTTCAAACAAAATTTTCAGTAAATGTGTGGGCTGGTGTTATTGGTAAAGCTTTAGTTGAACCACATTTTCTGCCAGCTAATCTTAATAGTAATAACTATTTAGAATTTTTACAGTGCGATTTGCCTAATTCATTACAAGATTTACCAATTCCAACGTGATAAAACCAATAATTTTTCAAAATGACGGTTGCCCAGCACATTACAGTAATATTGTAAAAAATTATTTAAATAACATATTTCCAAATTCTTGGATCGGCAGAGGTGGGCCAAGCCATGGCCTGCTAGGTCACCGGATATAACACCTTTAGATTTTCACATCTGGGGACGCGCAAAAGATCTAGTTTACGACACAGAAATCCAAAGTCGGGAGCACTTAATTAGAAAAATAAATTAGAAAAAAGAAGCATTTGCAATTATGAAAGAAGAAATTACTTCAAAAATTTCTACAACAGAAGTTAGGCGTCGGGCTCGCTTATGCATTAGAAATCAGGGTAAACATTTTGAAAATTTAGGATAAATAACAGTTTTTAATTTAGTGATTTAATTTATAGTCGTAAAATTGTAATTTAAATGACATAACTTGAACCCTTTTCCAACATTTAATTTAATTTATTCCAGTTGTTGATCGGCTAAAATACGAATTGTGTTAAACGACAAAATATGTTTAATGTGGTACTTATACCATTTTAAAGAGCATAAATCAGGGAAGTTTTTAAAAGTATCTGAACAACTTGCGCTGTTTTATTTTTAATAAAAAATGCCTTTGAAATTCTCATCAACTTTGACACTAATCTCTTTGGCTACATTCTAAGCAATTTTGTTGATATTTTTAACTTAATTTAATATTAATGAATAGGTGGTACGGAACACTTACTTATTAGAGTAACAAATCATAAGAAAAAGAAAAAAAATCTGTATTCATTTTTGTATTACTAGCGTTTAAAGACGGAAAAGTGGAGTTTTCGTAAATAAGTACAAAATCGCTATTTTCTCGAAAACCGTAAAACTTGTTACTAAGGTAAATGACGTGAAATAGTCTCTAAATTACCTCTTCTATCATATCTCTAAAAGTTTGCATCGACCCGGCTGGCACCCTGTAATTTATTTATTTTAATCTCATCGTGTGCCGTACACATTTGATAAGGTATGATTCAAATTGAAATTATTTTATCCGATGAAATAGTTTAACCTAGTCCTCTTTTTGATCACGGTTCCTATGTCGAATTTACTCTTAATATTAAATATTCAATATATTACTAATTCTTACGTCATCCTTTAAAGCATACTTTTACATGAGAACCGGAAATGGATAATTTCATCCACGTTATTCTAGACATTATAAAAGAAGTCATATATTAATAAGGAAAAGTTTAACTTCACTAAAAATTTTGAAAAATTCACGAAATTTTTTTTTTATATAATGGATGTTTTTATTTTTTATTTCTAATTAGCCTTCCAAACCTTAATTTTAAAACTTCAATTTCATCTTTGCTCTAATATTTTAGTAGCTGTATATTTAGATATCCAATTTCAATAATCTACGTGAAACAGTCTTTGAAAAAATTGTCAGTAAAAGACAGACATGCATCTATATTCTCTTAGTTTCGTTGCCTTTCTCCTTTGCTTATCAAATTTTATGATTTTAGACAGTTATTTCACCTTATAACTTCATTATTAATATATTTAAGGAAGGATATCTCGCCTTACATTTAAGAGGAAATAATTTAACTTTTTGAATTCTTTGGAATACCATAGTAAAAGTAATTTAAATTAGTTTTAAAACTTAAAACAGTATATTGTACTAATTATATATGATCTTGGTCAGTTTAAATGAAATAATAATAATATTTTCATAATAATCGCAAGAAAAACGCTTAGACAATAATAACAAAATGGCGGGTAGTGATGGAGTTGTCCAATTTTCCTACTAAAAAGTAAACGTATGGAGTTGTCTAGTTGCAGGATTTTTCAAAAACTATTGCATCTAGGATTTTTATTTTTAAATCTATCTATGCGTTATTTTTTTCTCTATTTAACAGTATATAAAACTCATTTTCGCCAAAAATGGAGTTAGTATTTTAGCATGTTTAGCCGACGTGTTACTTTTTATAAGTAAATTATCGCATAAATAAGCTGAATAACTGACTTTAGTTGAGTATTTTTTCTTTTTATAAACCGTGTTTTTTTTTTTTGGAAAATATATTTATTTGTAGTTCATTGCCTAAAAACACGGATAAAACGACGTTGTATTGACATAAATATACAACATATATTTTACGTAACTTTTAGAATTGTAATGTACATGCGGATCTAGAATGATGTTCACGCATGTTCACTTTAGAGGCTATGTACGAAACATAGAAATTTCTGTTTAACCAAACTCTCTTACTTCTCGCAAAAGGCCATACACCTACTCCAAGTTTCGTCTCCGCGACACGAACAAAACAACACAAAACCAATTTTCGACGCAAGTATTTTATTCATTGTAAAATATGTTAAACAATTAGTCGCACTTTTATAATCGTTCACGATAATTATTTTTCGCGTAAAGAAAATGTTTATATTTTAATAGCGACGTACTAAAAAAATAAATACAATCAAATTCCATTTATTCGTTTTAAAAATTTTCATTCGAGTTATATAATTTTGCGTTCGATTAAAAACAAATTAAAATCTACACGCACAATAACGTTATTATATAACTTACTGTAAATCGTAGGAGTAGTGGTACTGCGGTTGAGGTGTTTGAAACTCGTGGAACTGCAAATAAAAGTCGGGGACGCACGAATAATCCCTGGCCATACCGCGCGAACGCACCGCGCGCCTCGGCCTCTCTCAAGTAACTGGCGACGTGCTTGCACCGCGGCCTGGACCGTCCTGCCCTCAACAACCCTATGCACATCCACAATTTAACCCCTAACTATCGAACACTCCGAGTTTGCCGTATACGTAGTCCTAGACAAAATTTCCGTATGTAACTTTTGTGGTACATATTTCATCGATATGTATTGATTCGTGTTATTACATAAATTGATTTATAATTAATATAATATGGTAATCAATTTATGTGTCAGATTGGATTTTATATGTTTTTTTAAACTTGTAAAACGATTAAAAAATGTTTTTATAATAAATTTTACGTACGATTTAATTTTATGATTGGACCGGTGACATTATGGTATTCGAGTATTACACTTGATTTTTTTTAAGTTAACAATTTTTAAAGTTTTCGTTTCATTTGACATAATCATTTGTATTCGATAATTATCAAGCGACTTCCAAAAAAAAGTGGTTCTCAATCCGTCAGCGACTTTATTGTGGATCTTGTAGAAATGTATGAATAATGAGTAGTATGTAAGTTATATTATAGTATATAGTATACATTCCAAATAGGTTTTTGGTTAGATATTTTAATAAGAAATTCCAGAAAGATCTAGAGGTGCAAGCTTCGATCTAGCCTTGAATTAATAATAGAGGCAGTGGTAAGTTGCATACGGTTTCAGTGTGGCGTTTCGTACAATAGTTGCTCAATACACGTAACTAATGAGTTTATAGTTATGCAATATTACTCAATTATTACGTATATAATCTTAATAATGCTCGTTTATAAAGAAGAATAGATGTATAATAAATGTGGAATGCTTGACGTTTGGCCTTTGTAATTGACTTTATATGTACATAACTATGATTCACTTTTAACCGATCTCGAAAAAAATCCTTAATTCTCTTTAAAACTTCATTCATCTGAACATAAAGTATTTCGATATAGGAACGGAAAACGACGAAGCAATCTATACTAAAAATAAAACTGAGGTGTCTGTTTGTAATTTCAAATTATCAGCATTTAACTGAATGCATATTAAAGTTTACACGTTATAATATTTAAAATTTCTGTCTGTCTATTTGTTCCGATTAATCTCTGAAACGGCTGGACCGATTTTGACGGGACTTTCACTCACAAATAGCTTATATTATTAGGACTAACTTAAGCTACTTTTAAGATTTTTTTTTTTATCTATATCTTCTATACTAATAATAAAATTTAGCGGGTCGCTGTCTGTACATGGAAGATATATGAAAAAAAATATTATAGGGGGCCTATACCAACGCAATAGAACCCAAAACAATGATTTTTAGAATTCTTATCTGTTTGTCTGTTTGTCTGTTTATCTGTGCGTTTGTGCACGCTAATCTCAGAAACGGCTTATCCGATTTAGATGCGGTTTTCACTAATATATCGTAGTAAGCTTCACTTAACATTTAGGGTTTGTTTCATGTCAATCGGTCCATAAATAAAAAAGTTATGTCAATGTATGGAATCACGTTGAACATTTTTTTTGTGTTTATAACTAAATACATGAAAGTATATACAGTATATACATAAAAAAATTCATTTTTAAAAATTTTGTCTGTCAGTCAGTCTGTCTATCTGTTTGTTCCGACTAATCTCTGAAACGACTTAACCGGTTCTAACGGTACTTTTTAGGGTTCCGTAGTAAAAAACGGAACCCTTATAGTTTCGCCATGTCCGTCCGTCTGTCTGTCTGTCTGTCTGTCTGTCTGTCCGCGGCTTTGCTCCGTAACCCTTAATACCAGAAAGCTGTAATTCGGTATGAGTATACATATGATACGCCGAGAAAGTCGTACAATAAAATCTTAAAAATATTTTTTTTCAGGGTGTCTTCCCTATGTGTTAAGAGAGACCAAAAATTTTTTTTCTCATTTATCCCATGTTGTGGGGTATCGTTAGATAGGTCTTTTAAAAATGTTATAGGTGTGGGTGAACCATTTTTCCGAACGACGAACTGTTTCCGAAATATTAAGCTTTGAAGTGTCAATTTTTCTTATAGTCAAGTTTCCCCCCCCTCTACCCACTAAACTTCTGCGTCTAAAAATATGAAAAAATTCACGATAGTGGTACATATAATGAATTTAAAAGGAAAATTATCACGACTATGTGGGTTCTTATGGTTATCGAGTTATAGATGATCTAAGTAAAAATAAATATTTCACTTTTTAAATCATCACATTATGTAAATATTAATAATTTTAAATTAATATATGAATTTAAATGAATAAATAGATAAATATTTAATAAGTTTAAATTAAAATAAAATATAAAAAAGGTATAAAACAATGTCTCAATAAAACATGTCGCGAGTGATTCTGAATCGCGCTTATGAAGTTTCAACCAAATCTCCATAGATTTCATAGGCGCTAATCAGGAAGAAAAATTATCGGCGCTAAGTATATTTTACAAGTGTTAGAGAAGTCAATTAAAAGCCTTCTCACAGGTTATAATCATTTCATCCATCCAAGGAATAAAATGTTTATTAGCTCAGTATTTACCTACGGCGTTATAGCGAAAGAGCGAGTTAACAATCAAACAAACGAATTCACTTTGGCATTTATGGTATAATATAAAAGATACGGATTACGTACCTATCTCTTATTCTCTTCTTAAAGAGAAATTAAAAATAATTTTATAATAATAAAAGGTTTAAAATTGTAAGTGCGTATATTGTATAAACTGACTTAAAAAAGGAAATTCCCAGTTCGCCGTAAACTTTTTTACGAAAATAGGTACTCGAAGATTGCTTGACTGATCTTGACAATTCTGACAACTACGGAACCCTACATTGTGCGTGGCCCGACACGCACTTGGCTGATTTATTGCAATTAGCAAATGTTATAAGGAGTGACTTGGGGTTACTTCTATTTTATATATATATGAAAAAAATTTTAACGGGTCGCTGTCTGTACATGTAAGATATATGAAAAAAAAAAATATTGGAGGCCTTTACCTACGCAATAGAACCCAAAACAAAATTTGTTAGAATTTTTGTCTGTTTATCTGTGCGTTTGTGCCCGCTAAAAAAGATATGTCAACTCATGGGGTCACGTCGAACATTATTTTGTGATTTTCACTAAATGTATGAAAGTACTTACATCAAGTACTGTCAGTCTGTTTCTTACGACTAATCTCTGAAACAGCTGAATCAAATTTGATGGGACTTTCACTTGCAGTTAGAGGATGTCCATTAATCACGTGAGGCCCAGAGAAGGGAGTGGGAATGGAAGAAAACAATCACAAAATATCACAAAGTCTAAAAAGTTCTTAAAAACATTACAGCAGCCCCTATAGCTAATATTATAAGGATTAAATTAGGCTACTTATATTAAATAATATATTTATTTTAATCAATAAGTAAAAAAGAGAATTACACGATAACAAAATATTGGAGAAACCAATAAAATAGTGAACATTTTCCGATTTAAGAAGGGAAGGAATCTGTACAAATAAATAAAATTGATGTGTCTGTTTGTAATTTTAAATAAATGCATATGAAAGTATACACGGTACTTACAATAAAATTACCAATTTTAAAATTTTTGTCTGTCTATCTGTCACTCGGTTTGTTTCGGCTAATATCTGAAACAGCTGGACCGATTTTGATGAAACTTTCACTAGCAGAAAGCCAATTTTATAAGGAACAAAATTGAAACCAATGAAATAGTGAATAATATCTGATTCAAATAGGGAAGATATATATTATATTAATATAATCATTTTAAAAAATAATATATTTACTGGGTAATTTTTTTACCGGATATGATAGAATAAAGGAGTAAGTAAAGGAGTACTACCACAGTGATAACAATGTAATGTGAAATGTTCTGTCGTCAATGAATTCATATTTTTCTATATACTATATAATATGTTATTTATCTATTATTGTATATATATTTAATTTATTTTATATTTGTTTAATTATATTTATGTATGTATAGTTTAATGTAATATATGTATTATATCTTTTTATTTATTTTAAAATAATTTACGTATTTGTTGTTATTTATTTATAATATATTTTACATATATCACTAAATGTGCACGCCTACTAAAAACTTCTCTTGTACATTTCTGGGTTGGCTGGCAGAAAATGCTGTAGTAGCGTTAAGTCCGCCCTTTGTACACTGTTATCTTTGTGCAATAAAGAATAATAATAATAATAATAGAACAAAACCGAAACTATAAGCAAAAGCGAAAAATAATTTAAGTCACAGAGCCGATTTGGATTAAAACTAAAACTGCATCATTAGTTTTTTGAAAAATAAGTTTTCCTAGCCAGAAACGAACACGTTGATTTTGCAAAAAAATAACATTCTGTAGTATTGCACCATCTGATACCTTCACACATTATAAAGATCAACTTTAGTGAGGTAATACTATACAGTAAACTGAAACAAAAAGAAAAGGATATTTTTTTTACAAAATTCTATCAAATTCTTACATTAATTAAATCATTAGCAACGGGATGTTGTAACGCTAATAGCGGGTGAGTACAATAGCCGAGTCCAGTGAAATGTTGATTTTCAACAAACTGATTCATCTTTTTAAAAATTATCTAAACCTACCTAGGAAACTGAGTAGATGACGGGGACCAAAACAAACGTGACATTCTATCAACTTTGTATAACTCACATAGAAAAAAAAGACAAACATAAAAGAAGTTACTGTGAGTAATTCATTTTTTATATTTTCGATTGTATTGTTCACACTCTTCCTCACTTTAGTAGGTGACTAGCATTTTGATGCAATTTATAAAGAAATCGTTCGAAGTAACGCACATTTTTTTCTGAACTTACCGGAACCCATGATTTAACCCTCATATTTGATTATGTCTATGTAGAATCGAATACTTAATTAATGTAAAGATTTAATGTAATTTTGTAAAAAAAATAAATCTTTTCCTTTAATTTGTCGCTTACTATTACTTCCCAAAAGTTGATCCTTACAAGTGACACTATTAGGTGGTGCAATAATACAGAATGATTTTTTTTTTTTCAAAATTAGTGGGTTCTATACCTGGCCAGAAGAATCATGACATCAGAAAAACTTATGATGCAGTTTTAAATTTTTCAAAATCGGACACGAGACTCCATTAAGTATCTTTCGGGATTCCTTATAGTTCCGGATTTGGCCTATTAAGCCCAGTAGAAAAAGTCACCCGATATAAAGTACAAGGAGAACCTAGGTGCGAACTTACTGCTTTGCAGTCGATATTTTAAAGACTACCGCAAAACAACTTTCCTTCAACATTTATAGTGAAAACCGTGGAGGAATACCATATCTGAGTTAGTGTCTGCTTATAAATACAACCAGAAAGTTCCCAGATTCAAAGTAAAAAGCTCCTTTCTTGAGCAGCACTGCAGACTATTATAACCTTGCTTTGCAGGAGACATGCCAAGCATTCTGTAATCCACGCGAACGAAGTCGCGGGCACAGCTAGTTAATAAATAAAAAAAGTTTGAACAATATCCGATTAAAGTAGTAAGGTGAAAGTTAAATAAATAAAAAATACTTACTCGGCTACAATTACAAAAATATTCAAAACGCTTCATATATATACGAAAAGATTATAAAGAAACGTCTATGCCCTCCTGAGACGAGCTCCGCTAGCTACGAGCGGAGCGTCGCACTGGAGGGGCGACGGATGCGTCTGCGCAAATGATCCCACGGCCTCTCCATTTCAGTGCTGAGGAAGGCCATCGCAGGAGTTTTAGTGTGTATAAATCTTTACATAATCTAACCTCCAGGAATCGGGTATCTTTTCAAAGATTTCCCCTGTGAAATCATAAAAAAATGCACACGCATGGTTGAGCTATGCTGTTATACTGTGAAGAAACAGCACGATGCTAAACATTTACTGCTTTACTACAAAAGATGAAATAAAACCATGTTCAACACGTGTCTAACTAAACAGTGTTTAAAAATTAGACATTGTTTAAAATGTTGTCAAAATTGTTGAACATGGTTTTAATGCGTCTTTTGTAGTATGACAGTTAATTTTGGTAAAAAAAATGGATAGAAATTCGGGCAATTATAAAAAGTAGACAAAGTTCGCATACCGCATTACAAAAGCTTAAAAATATGAACCCTAACCTGTATTTACATATTCAAAATTTAAAAATTCGTAAAAAAAACTTTCTCAGTTCATCAAATGTCAGGCAACGCCTTTAATCACGGTATAAGTGCAACCTTAAAACTACAATAACATCAAAACTAAACTTTACCAATCGGGCACAAACACTATGTACGTAAAAGTTTATAATAAATTGCCGATTGAAGTGAAACAGGAGACTAATCAAACTTCGTACTGAAATATATTCAAACAGTTCCTTATAATAAAAGGCGAGAAATAAATATTTTCTACGACATTTTGAAGTCGGTGCCAGAAAAACCCATTACGTTGTATTTACCAGCACCGACTTCAAAATGTTGTAGAGAATAAAAATTTTTTGCTTTTTAGTTCACTTGTTTCGTTTTCGGAGTCCGTTGTTTTTTTGTTTTTTCTTATATTTTTAATTTACGAGTAAGAGACAGTTTGTTTACCAAAGTTACACTAGCCTTACTGCTTATAACCATTTATAAAATATTGCTTTTCCCGATTCAGAGCCGTTAATTATTGAAGAATTCTCCGAGTGTTGCACCATCAGCTCAACTTTACCATATACATTGTAACGAGCATATATTGTTAAGCAATAATATTGAAGTAATCGAATGGCCACCCTTGAAATACTTTCTATTGAATAGTTACAGTGGCCATGTATGCTCTTCCTAAAAATACCTAAATACGTATAGGTGTACCCTTATTATTAAAAGAGTTCCTTCGACTTCTCGAGGATTCCATCATTAGATTGTGACTGATGACAATGGCGAAAATTCGAAAGTAAACCCTATAAAACAAAAAAATCAAAATCGCTTCACAATCGAAGTAAAAATCGGTGAACAATCATAAAAAATATGTACAAGCCGAAGATGAAATCTTCTTCTTTTTTGAGGTCGGTTAAATACAGATATTACGTTTGGAGCGCGAATCTAACCTGCACTTGACAGTTTTTTGTTTTGGTGTGTCCAGATTAACTAAAATGTCATGAAACATTGTTATTTATAACAAGAATGCCCCCTACTAATGTGAATATGACTTTATAATGGAATTAATATTAATTGGATGCTGATAAGCAATAATGTGTCAATTCACAAAAAGGTAATTCAGAGATATTGATATAATCAGATAATGCATCAACTATTTAACATTATCCAAAAAAAATCTAGTCATATAAAGTAAATAATAAAAAAATAACAGAACAGGAAACATGGATATATACTTCTTTAAAAAATATTAAGAATATAAAATCGAACTTACTAGCATTTGTAACTAATTTGTGCATATTCGGGGATTTTAGGGCTCTGAGCTTAAATTGGCTAACTGGATTACGCTGCTAAATCTACCTTATATAGTACGCACGGGGTCTAGTCGGCGTCTGTCTGGCTATTCGATTAAAGGGTTGTAACCCCTGAACTGTAAGAGTTCCATGGTTGAAATTTTCACATAATAGACATAAGTGATTATTTCAACTGTAAACAACACGAGTAATTAATTAAAAAAAATCGAAAACCAGAATGCGTAACAAGACCATAGAGAATCTTTAATAAACAACTTTAAATCGTGGTAGATTCTAAACGGTAATCCTGATGGAAGAATGACATAAAAAACCTAAAAATGATTTTTAAACTTCGATACCGATAACCGACTTAACACAGTTCGTCAATGTTCATTTTTTACATTATGGCGTCCAAAATCGACCATTCTGATTGTTTCCATAATTAAATAAACTTTCACTATATATTTTCTATGACATCCGCGCCGTTATGACGAATCAAACGTATTTGGTCTAAATAGTGCCATAAAGGTACAAATCTACATACATAGACTGATAAATACATTACCCTCTTTTGCGTCGCGCAGTCGGGTAAAATGTGTCGAATTGACAAATTTTATAATTTGATAATGATCATTTACGATTTATTGTAGCAAATGAAAGTTTTAAAATGATAATATCAGTCGTTATTTCCTTTATGGCCTGTGCATTCGTTAATTCGAGGAACTTTTTCAATGGATGGCTTTAATATCTAAGGAAAAAAATATCCATGCTCATTCGCGGGAGTTTTTATACGCGATACAACTAATCCATTGTGTTTTTCATTTCTTTACGATCTATTTTGGAGGGCGAAAAAGTACCCCGGGAATCATTCGTCGCCCGCATGTTGCTTATTTTTATTAAGTGAGTACGACCCAACTCGAGGCTATAATTTATAAAGATGTTGTGTAAATTGACCAAAATGCCAAGTAAGTTGGAAAAAATTCTGCCACCTGCGAGCTATTGGCGTGCGCTGCAAAAACCTCTAGAGTTTATACACGTATTTCACATATAATGTAAATGTTTATCTTAAATAGAAAAATTGTCCAAAAAAGCCCGCGACAGCATATATACATACATTATTGAAATGAAACTATTTTAAACGGATTTAAATCGCGTATATTAATTATTTTTATCATCCCGACGTTTCGAGCACTTTGCAGCGTTCGTGGTCACGGGTAGTCTACCCGTGACCAATATATATAATATACGCGATTTAAATCCGTTTAAAATAGTTTCATTTCAATGAATAATAATCGCGAAAATCTAAGACAACGATACATACATTATGTGTAGATAAGAAGTTATCGCAAACCTAATTCTGCGCAGACGAAGGTGCGGGCACCAGCTTGTGATAAATAAAAAGTAAAATTCTGAGAATTTTACAATTTTTATCTATCACAAGCTGAGAGGCCGCGTTGGAACGTAGTTGTGGCGACGGGTGTTGTTTGTCATGCTTTTACGTCTGAAGTCGAAACTGATGATCTTGAAATGTCACGTAGATGGTTCTAGGAACTTAAAAACCACATGTATTTAATGGTACTTGCTACGAACATACTAGACTAACACACGAATTATTAAAAAGTTAATAAATTTTTAATCATACTCAACAGTTTTATGCAATCTTTTGCTGTCTCAAAATTCTTCCATGGATAAATCGATCATCAATATTCTTAATTTATTTGAAAGAGAGTAAAAAACCCTTATCCGTTTCAAAACCATATCGAATAACAATATATGTACTAAGCTTTATTTATATTCCTTACATACACTGTTTAAATGCTAAATTATATTTTGTGTTCCTATTTATTCGTTAACTGGCTGATGCTCTCGACTTCGTCTGCGATGTCTGATACCTACGCCATAGTGGCTTTATGCATGCAAAGTCTTAGTCTCATATGTTTAAAATTGACAAAGTTTCATACAATTTTCATCCTCTGTTTTATCCCCTTGGAAGTAGAATTAATCAAAATCTTTCTTAGCGGATGTACGTCATAACATCTACCTGCATGCCACGTTTTAGCCCGATGCGTCCAGTGGTTTGGACTGTGCGTTGATAGATCTCTATGTCAGTCAATCACCTTAGATAATGTTGATTTTTGTTCTTACGAGTACCTATACGGTTAGTATTATTAGATATAAAGGCCGCATTTTATTACAGGCGACTCTATCATTAGCCAGCCTAGGTAAGTCCTCCGACTGTTTATACTAAATCGTAATACCATCTTTAAATGGTCTACCTTTTCTCCAATTTGTTACTGTTTGTGACCAACGTTCATCCATTACTCTTTGCATATGAAAATTATTATTTCCATTTCAGTGTTTGCACTTGTTCGACGACATCTCTCGCCACTGTTTTTTCTCAGATCAGTGAACTCATGACTATGTCTTTCAATTAGATATTCATATAACTCCGTTCTATTCCTCCTTGACAGGTTCTTAATTTATTTAAAAGAGATAATAGATAACTTTCAATAGTATTACACAATATGGCAGCGATTGTAATAGTTATCAATCGGATTGAACTGTAAGCTCATGCTTGAATGATGTTTTGTGGCAAACCTGGTGCAATTCAAGGATTATATTGGATTATATATTATTTGGATTGGATTATATCGAGAACTTTTGTTTCTCGATATCTCAACTTTCGGTATGCACAAAGTAGTTATAAAATAGATTAAATAGAACAACAATGCAAACTATTTCAAAAGTAAATATAATATTTTTTAATACCTATCTTTATAAAGCGGCTCAATCTCCTTTTTATCAGGAATGCCAAAGGAGGGTCATGATTTTGACAGGATATGTACGTAAGTATATTCTTCCCTTGTAGCTCCGAAATTAACTATCAGAACTGGACTAATGATGATAGTTAGAAGCGTCTTTATGTTGGGTAGTTTAGTTTTTTAGGTTTTTTTTTTTGTACTTTTTGCGTCTTACATTTTAAAAATTTTAGCATAATTTTATTTTGAAACAGATAATAAAACTGAACGCATAATTAATATTTACATGTCACATGTATGCATACACATGTCGATTTAAATACATTAATAAAATGAAAAAAAAAACATTTTCGTTTTATTGCCTTTTAAATGGTACCTATATGGTGATACTAGCTGAACCCTGCGGTTCCACCCGCGCTAATTTGAGGAAAAAATATATTTATATAATGTTTATCCTCCCTACTTGAATCGGATATCGTTCATTATTTCTCTAATTTTGGCTTAATTCTTTATAATACTATAATTTTTATTTATTAATTAAAAAAAAAAGTTACTCCTTATAACATTCACTATCAATGAGTAAAATCCCCGTCGAAATCGGTCCAGCCGTTTCATCGTGAGGAAACCTGCATGTTTCAGGAGAAATTCTGACACATATATATCCGCCAACGCGCAGTGGAGCAGCGTGGTGGATTAAGCTAAAGACCTTCTCCTTAAGAGGAGGCTTTTCGCAGCAGTGGGATATGTACAGCCTGTTACTTTACTTTTACTTTACTTACTGAAAGTGGGGCTAGTTGGGACGAGTTGAGGAGTAACAGGTAAGCATGGTATGTTTATGATAAGGAATGAATGCCACATAACCAGAGTGTTAGATATGTTGAAGGATATGTTGGTCGAGGCAGACGAAAGAATAGAAGTGAGCGTAGAAATTGATATGAGTAAGAAAGGAGTATGGGCTTGGGTAATATTGACAGAGAAAGGCATGTTACACCGATCCTACATAGAACAAAAATAGTGCAGGTAGATACAGATATTCCATGAATATTTTGTTAAGAGTATAAATAAATAATTTTAAAAAATTTAATCGTCATGTTAAACGATATTTCAGCCCGTATCGAATATCTAGTAGGTATTTTTCATTATTTTCACTCGAAATACGATGGAATTATCTATGTATTCTACATATTTATATAAAAATCCATATGTACATAAGTTTTCTATTGATTGGAAAAATTTGATTTGATTGGAAAGATCTTCCTACGCCTGTAGTTTTCCATGAGCGCTATAATTTTGGAGTGTAAAGACATCTTTTTTTTTCAATTGCCCCAAAGTCTAATTTTACAGATAACAATAACCATAGACAAAATATAATAACCTTTTAACTTCAGGTGGAAATATTAGACTGTTTGCTCCTTGTTTTATAAAAAAAAAAGCTAATCAGTTACGTCGTTATTTCCAAATTCTTATTATGTTACAACGAACGTAGAAATAACAAACACATACTCACTCGCAAACTGCGCATTTATAATTTAAGTTTGAAAACATATTTATCACGAACAGGGCAATTGATGTTAAGTGACCATTTCTGATCATTGATCAGCACTTGCTCGATGCAACCTGCATTATAGTCCAAGCGGAGACCGTTGTAAATATACACGCAGGACAAATATACAAACATTTGTAATACAGATAGATTTAAAAAACGATCTGTTACAGTTACTGCGATTTTATATGTTGTATTCAAATAATAGTCTAAGCGGGAACCATTGTAAACGGTCGGGATTGAGAATAAGGACAAAACCAAGCTTTACCACTTTTTGGAGACGAGTTAAATAATACACTATCAGTCTGTGAGTTGACTTTTTAATTAAAATTTTGATATTTTGATTTTTTTTTAATTGGTAAATAAAGAATATGTACTGATGTCTCAACTTTTACCAGACCACCCTATGTTATACTCTTTTGTTTATGTTCAAAGTTATAATTTAAATTAATTATAGCCGAATTACGACCAATGGGCGAGCACTAGTTAAAACGCCGAATGCATGTTAGCGCATCGCTTCTTAATGGCTGCATTTATTTCGCTATTTTTTTGTTGCGTTTGTAATTGTCAATAAATGATTTTTTATAAAAAATCGTATTGATAAATGAAATGGTTTTAAAAGTCTCTCTATAAAAAAGGTGAAACCTCTGGTTGAGGGTATGATCTTCAAAATTTTTAACATAATTTTCAGATTGACGTTAATTATTAATTATACATTTTATTTACTTACATAGACGATAACGCATTGGCAGGGCCGGAATAAAACCTAGTAGCAAGGATTCCGTGATAAAAAATCTATCAAAAGAAATAGAAATATGTTCGAAACAAATATGTTTACGTTTCGAAAAAATCTAGGTATATACGAAGAAAGTTAGAGAAACACATACAATGTCGTAATGTTTTCACTGATCTTGAAAGACTGAGTCTTATTTTTTATAATCTTAACTAAAAACCGTTATGTAGTAAACCTCACGTATAAAGGGTACCACATTGTTTTATGCTAAAGACCTCGGCAGACGTAATTCGGCACCACGCGTAGGTACATATTACGTTTTTCTCGTAGAATAATTCACCGCGACCGTTACGAAACCTCGCTGGGTCTGGTCTGGAGGGGCGTGTCATGTGGGCTGTACCGATGAATATATTTTGTCTTACTCTACCCTATAAAAACATTAGATCTTCCAATTATAATACGTTAACACAAGATTATAAAAGTAAGAGTTTTGTTTTTTTTATTTGATTGTTATACTTTCATGTACTGCATTGCCACATTATGTACTGAACTCAAAATCATAATCTTGATTTGTTCCTAATTTATGTATGGGTAAACTAGCAGGTGCCCGTGACTTCGTCAGTAGTCAAGTTCATGGATTAGTAATTCGAGTAGCTTATTTTCTTCTCCAAGGTCCTATGTACTTTTACACCAAAATTCATCATAATTGGTTCTGCGGTTTAGTCCTCAAGGCAGACAGACAGATTCACTTCGAGAGTTAAGATATAAGAATTAATTTGTCGTTACCAAGTGTGCCTCTTATTAGTATTAGTGTTTATTTCTTAAAATATATATTTTTAAATTAAAAAATTAGTTTACACATAAAAGATAGATATATGCTTTCGCGGGCTTTTTTGTAGAACTATTTATGATAAACATTTCCATTATTCATTATATACGTGTAAATCTAACGTTTTTTGCAGGGTACCCTGCAAGAGCTCGCAGATACTAACATTACTCTGATCGTTTTATTTGGGAAAATTCACAAGGTATCTTTATAAATTGAGAGCCAAAATGGCCTAGTGGTTAGAACACGTCGATCCAAACCTCGGCCAGCACAGCTGATTTTTCACGTGCTAAATTTGTGTTTAAATTCATTTACAAAGAAAATACTGCAAAGAAACGTAAATGTGCCGGAATAAATTCTGACACATGTCTATCCGCTCTGCAGTGGAGCAGCGTGATGGAGTAAGCTCTAAACCTTCTCATTCGCAGAGGAGCCCTTTGCCTAGAAGTGGGACCTTTACAGGCTGTTGCTTCACTTTATAAATAGTAGCACATGTGTAATTCTGATATATAAGATACATATATATTTTTTAGTCTCCTTAAAATTAGTGTTGCCCAAATTCAGTCTTGGTCTTGCAGTCTTGGTCTTGTTCTTGCGTTTTTGCAAGACCAAGACCAAGAACAAGACCGCGTATTTTTAGCAAGACCAAGACCAAGACTGACCGTGCAAGACTTGAGCGAGAACAAGACATAGCCTGCAAGACTCTTGCGTCTTGCAGCTAGGACTTAGCGCTATTTCACTGAGTAGTTAGGTGTAACAGTTCGGTGTATAGGTAGGTACGCTTAGGAATTCTATGAGACGCAAAAAACTGTATCAAAAAATATGAAAAACTGGACCTATGCGCATTACGATTAATACCATAAACATATCTATTAAAATATCTATTAAAATCAAACTGAGTGCATGCATAGTTATGTTTTAACCATCGGCACTTTGATAATGCGGCATCAAAGGTTTTGTACTTACTTCTCAAAGAAATTTGCCGCTTTTCGGAAGTACATGGTTATGATACACGCGCCGGCGTCTTCTTTTGAAATCTAAAACAATCGTTGCCGCCACGCCGAAATCATAACATTTGACACTATTTGATTGCCGCCATAGGGCGTAGGTATACTCATGCAAAATAATTTCGAATTTTAAGAGTACCTACAGGTGTTCCAAAGAATAAATAAGTTTCAGAGTGCTTAGAATGAAAATGAATACATTATACTGATCACGCAAGTAGTATTATGATTAGGATAAAATGGTAAGGATAGGTAGTAGATGTCATATTAATTCATTCTAGTAAGTATATATTATAATATTGATTACTTATATGGTTTTAAACTAATTACTTAGGTACTATTATTGTACATTTAGTCATTATATTTCTTAAGTTTTTAAAAGAAAAAATAGCAAAAAAGTGTTCAAATATCACCCGTTTAATAAATATTGTAGCCGCTTTTAAATATACTTGAAACGTGTAAAAAAATTCTACAAAACTAATAAAATAATATAAAAAGCGTAGGTACTTATCTACTAATAAAATAAAAAGCCTGCGATAAGAGTTTTGTATTACTTATCAGCCCGAATATCTCTGAGAGAGATGATGAGAGTAAGTATTTACTAGCTGTGCCCGCGACTTCGTCCACGAGGAATAGTAACTTTGGAGGTATAGTGACGTTCAGAACTTATTTATTTATTTTAAAACTTCTGTCATCAAACATACAAACGAACTCTTTAGCTTTATAATATTAGTATAGATGTACGCCAAAACATTCACTTATATGTAAAGAATAGTGATTGGCACTAATTCTTTACATATATTTTATTCACGCGTCGCGTCTGTACAAGTAGGTAATATTTAGTGTGTGTTTGTACGCCGCACGCGGCATTGTTTCATTTGCGGCGGCATCCTTTTCATAGAGCCGGCACGTGGCGAGGCGGCGCGGTAGAAAGCAAGGAAACGTACTATAAATAAAGGAATTATTTTAATTCCAGTCATTTCCAATTGAGCTGTGCTTCGAGTCTAACTTAATAATTGTTTTTACTAATTCTCGTTGT
Organism: Hypolimnas misippus; assembly: GCA_037950945.1. Lineage (NCBI taxonomy): Eukaryota > Metazoa > Arthropoda > Insecta > Lepidoptera > Nymphalidae > Hypolimnas > Hypolimnas misippus. The sequence continues at coordinate 1,646,608 of JBBEEQ010000001.1, forward strand.
TTTCTAAAAACGTATCACGTGTACAATTTAATATGAGTGACGAAGATTCAAATTATTCTAGTCCGAGTAACGAGAGTTTGAGTCACAGATCTAAAAGACCCAAAAGCAAATTTGAAGAGTTTTTCGAAATAATTCATGCATCCCAAACTGCCTTCTGTAAATTGTGCCAACATAAAAAGATTGAAATAAAAATGAAAAACAGAAACACTTCAGGCTTAAGGAAACATCTAATATCTTTCCACAAAAAGGAATCAGAAATATTTCTTCCTGTTAAACCAAAATTAAGTGGAGATATCACAAGCTTTTTAGTAACCGCTGGAAGAAGTGGACAGGTAAGAATATTTTTTTAACAGTTAAAAGAATTTTAACTCCGCGTAGCTATTCATGCGATACTTTCAAAAACGCCATTAACTTACGTAAGTATTTTTGAGTTAGTGGTGTTTTCATCTAGGGGTGCGACATATTAAGTATGTAATTATCGTCTAAAATATTTTTTAGACGATAATTACATACTTAATATGTCGCAACGATGAAAGATGAAGTTTCTAGATGAAAACACCACTAACACCCATATTTTCATTGAATCGGCCAGTAACAACTAAGTACTTTATTTTGGTAAATTACAGTACAGTGCAACCTTAATATAACAAATATCAATTTAACGATTTTCTCGATTTAACAACAACAAACCTCCTCCTCTTATACGCTCAAACCTAGTATGTTTTCAATAATAACACAAGATTTCTTGTTTTGTTTCAGTCGGAAAACAGCAGTGACAACATCACGACAGCTACAGTTGATTGGGTGGTGAAAAAATATCTTCCCTTCTCATTTTTCGATGACGAAGCTACACAAGTATATTTTCGACGTATTTGCCCTAATATGGTGTTTCCTAAAAGGTCTACACTTAGAAGGAAAGTCAAAGAGCGATTTGAAGAGCTCCAATTGAATCTCAAGGAACGACTTCAACAATTATCATCTAAAATGTCTTTTACCATTGATGGGTGGACGTCAATTGCTGGTAGGAGTTACTACGGGGTTACTATTCATTATATAGACAACGAATGGAAGTATCAATCTGTAGTTCTTGATTTTATACCATCACGCGGTCGACATACTGGGGAAGATATTGCAACGATTTTCCATGAATGTTTATTGGAATATGGCATAATTGATAAAATACAAGGTATCACGGTCGACAACGCAACTGCAAATACCAAATTTATGTATGAACTGAGCAAACTGCTGCCGCAACACTTTGATTCAGACAATCAACATTTCCGGTGCTTTGCTCACATTTTAAACCTTGGTGTACAAGATTTATTAAAGACCTTAGCATTACACTGTGAGTCTGACACTAACGCGCAAGATCAGCAGTACGAAGACTATGCAGACGAAACTGAGGATGAGGAAGATGAAGAATCTGCACCAAATATTGCTGACTCGCGTACATCTGTAACAAAGTTACGCAGCATTTCCAGTAAAATAAAAAGAAGTGAGATAGTGAAGAAGAAGTTTCAGTCTGCTTGTGAAGCAGCTGGCGTGCCATCAAATCTAAATGCCATTCTTGACTGTCCAACGAGATGGAATTCCACACATGATATGATTGGATTTGGTTTAAAAGTGAGAGCGGGCATTGACATATTGTGCAGTTCTGTCACCGAATTAAATGATTTTCAAATCACAGCTAATGAATGGCGGGTACTCGAAAAATTACATAAATTTCTAATAAATTTTAAACTTTTAAGTACAAAACTTGGTGGAGACAAATATGTTACATTACCGCTAGTCATTGTATCATTCAATCTCTTGCTAGATAAAATTGAATCCATGGTAAAACAGTTAGATGAGAAACCTAATCGATCTGAAGTGGATGAAAGGCTCATTCTAGCTTTCCAAGCAGCTCGAGACAAAATGCTTAAACATTACAAGAAGAGCAACTGGATTTATTGTACTTCTTTAATTTTAGACCCAAGGCATAAGGCTCAGACTTTTGACCTGACAATGTGGGGGAAGCAACTTAAAACAGAAAGTCTGCGCAAGTTCAATGAACTTTATGAAGAATATAAAAGTCTACACTCACTGAACAAATCTCTGGAATTACCAGAAAAAGAAAATAAAGTATGTGATGAAGATGAAGACGTAATAGACTTTGATAAACTCTATGAATGTCCCTCGACGTCATCTGGATCTTGTCTTCAAGGCTTAGTGATAGACGAGTTGGAGGAGTACCTGAGAAAACCAAGAACTGCCAGCTCGGAAGACATTTTAGATTGGTGGAGGACGCATGAGACAGAGTATCCGATTTTATCGAAAATGGCTCGTGATTTTCTCTCAATACCGGCAACTTCAGTACCTGCTGAGAGATTATTTTCTAACGCATCATTAGTAATTAGAAAACATAGAAATAGGTTAAGTGATGAGTCAGCCAGATGGTTACTTTGTATTAATTCTTGGTCAAAAAAATTGATATAAAGTATCATAACCTAATGATAAAGCTGTTGATTTGTGTTGTATTTTATTTTTTATTCAAATAAATGATAAATCGTAAAACTCTTTTATTAAATTTCTTATAAGTTGAGGGTTCAATCTCTTTCTAGACAGATAAGTATTGTTCTTTAAAATACAGTCAAGTTATTGTAATTAATTTTTTTTTTTACATGTTGTAGCAAATGTAAGCTTATAAATCATAAATGTTTATTAAGAAACAGTTACTTCCATGAAAACGACATATAGGTCAGTTGATTTTTCGAATTTCTTATCAAATCTTCAGTTATTTATTAATCTGCTTGATCTTTACTATGGCTATGTTAATTCAAGCTCACAATGTTCCAAGTTCCAATTCTAATACGTTTTTCTAACATTTAAAGTAAACTTTAATAAATAGTAATAGACTAATAGGTAATTGCAAGACTTGCAAGACTCTTGCTGCAAGACCAAGACCAAGACCAAGACCGGGAGCGCAAGACCAAGACCAAGACCAAGACCAGGTGTATGGGCGCAAGACCAAGACCAAGACTGGCTAAGTCTCGTCTTGTTCTTGCATTTGGGCAACACTACTTAAAATACATTCAGTTGTTTTGCGTGAAAGAGTAACGAATACTTACTTTTAAGCTTTGACGTTTATGATATTAGTAAGGATTTAAATAAAATCAAAATTAAAAAAACAAAACAAAACGTGTAATAAACGTACGTAAAATTTCCACTGTGATCGTTATTCAAAATGGAAACTTAAACAAAACAGTAATAGTTTGAAATTTATAAAAAATGCATTCACTGTGACATTTACGGTGGAGACAGAAGGCGATGTCTTAAAAAATTCATTCAAATTGCTACGTCGAGTCGGGTCGTGTGCAAGCAAATGTCAAACATAATCCGAAATTGTTAGTATTTTCGACTAAATTTTTATAGAGATATGACGTGTTTTTAACTTACTTTTTACTTTACCATATTATATTAGTTGACCCGACAGAAGTTGTCCCTTTTTTTGTCGCTGGGAAATGTTACTATGCATCCCGCCCGGTGTCGTTCTGGCGGGTATGTGGGACTCCAGGCAGCGTAGTACCAGACTACCTACTAAAACCCAGCGGTGCTCTTATCGCCTGGGTTGGACGTTACGGGATCGCTTACGCATTCTACCGTTGCGCCCTAGCCGGTTGGCACGCCTATGCAGGCGACAGACGTTATCCTATCTTAGGTGTGAAAATTCAATGCGAGCTGAAATTTACAATATAAAAATTATTATTTAATAATTTTTGACATATTGTCAAACGCTCGTTAAGTTTTCTTTCATTTTCATTTTCTAGGAAGTAAAAAACATTACAAATAAGATGTACGAAATCGGTCAAGTCACCCTAAAGTTATGACGTGACCAATAGGGATTCATTTATATAGTTATTTAACATAAAACAAAATCACATCGACCGCGTAGTACTTGAATTTAAATGCGTCCAAACTAAAACTGTTCAGATAACCCGATCTCCTTTTCAAGAATCTGGTATCTTTTCGAAGATTTCCCCTGAGTAAACAAAAAAAAATTATATGGTTACTTCTGATTAGAAATATTAATATATACGCGTTCTGAAAAAAAAAATCTCGACAGACGGATAGTCAGGCAGACGAACAACAGTTATCCTATACTATTCCATAATTCCACAATCGATAAACAGTGAGTCGGCTGCGGATAGCGCAAAATTTGAATAGATATAGCCTAGCGGCAGCCCACTGATTTATACACTAAGTTATTGAAAAAAAATTTAACAAGTACCTGTAATTTAACAGTTCAGGCTCGAGCATATAACATCAGAGAGGTGGACTAAGCCTACCAATGCGCAACTTCTAACACCCATGTTACAGCATGTTACAATGTTCATCGAACAGCATGTTCCTTTCGCCCGCTATTAAAAACAACTTATTAGTATGAAATGAAATGAAATAATCAACATCGATTCTTTCCTAAATAAAATACATTTCGAAAAATAAATAATGCAGTTTTAATTTTCATCAAAATAAGTTCCGAAAGTTCTTTGAGTTATTTTCGTCATTACTTATAGTTGCAGATGTAGTCATTCATACCCAATTAAAAAATTAATTTTGTCTATACATTTAAAAACTTATGCATTATCCGTACGACTACGACATTTCAAAAACAAAAAAATATTAGGATCAGTCAATTAATATATAATATAATTTATAGAATATGGTAGAAAAAAGTAAGCACTAAGAAAAAAGTAACAGCCTGTAAATGACTCGTTGCTGGACAAAGGCCTCCTCTCCTGTTAAGGAGAAGGTTTAGAGCTTATACCACCACGCTACCCTGGGGGTTGGCGGATATACGTTCATGTGTCAGTATTTCTCCCGGCACACGCAGGTTTCCTCACGATGTTTTCCTTCACCGCCGAGCTCAAATTGAATTTAATTACAAATTTAGCACTTAAAAAATCAGAGAACCGGGGTTTAAACCCGCGATCATCGGTTGAGATCGACGTGTTGAAAGAACTAGGCCATTCCAAGAATATGGTATGGTATATGTGTGAAAAGTGGCATCTAACAAGTAGTAGGAAATGTAAAACTTCACATAGATCTGGCGGACCAAAGTGGTCAATTATTACTATGGCAGAAATAAATCACAAGAAGAAAAATCAGCTGCATAAATCATTTTCGTTATATAATTATAATTTCAAACATCTACTTCCACATCGATGTGTGCGTTATTTATTTAACAAATGATAATATTTTTAAAGATGATACGAGTAAATCCGTATAATAATACACGAAGTAAAAACATTGAACACCTTTTTCGAATTGCGTAAACAGAGGCGTGTGAAATTTCGCACACTTATAATTATATATATAGAGAAGAAGTGCAGAATGCTAATTCATTTTTTAATTATCTATTTTATTATTTAATAATTATATAATTTATGTGTCAACCTACAAAAAGGCGAATTTGGAGATATTCATATATTCTGTCACGTATTTAACATTAGTCATATAAACTAAATAAGTACGAAAAAAAAGCTCCTTAATAAATGTATCGAATAATAAAGTGTGTTCCATATTTTGAAATATACAATAATCTGATATGTTAGAAAAAACATTAGTAGACAAAAGTTATAATTATATCAATCCGCGTTTAATTAATTATACCTTTTATCAAAATAGAAAAGAAAAGATGGATTTATACTTCTCAAGGAAATTTGTTAGGAATAGGTTTGACATCTTTAGACGCCATTTTTTCAAAACGAAGTCCGTGGATGAATATTATGTTCATTAACATTTACAACTAGTTGTCCCGGTAAACTTCGTACCGCTTCAGAATCAAAATGTGTTAAATTAATTGGATGCTGATAAGCAATAATATGTCAACCTACAAAAAATCCAATTTGGAGTCAGGTATTGAACATTATACAGAATATTTTCAAGTCTAAGTCATCTAAACTAAATAAGTAGGAAAAAAGTTTCTTAATTTAATATTTCAAGACTTGAAGTGTGCTTAATATTTTGCAATGTGCAATAATCTGATACATTTGAAAAGTTATTATTAAACAAAACTTTTTTAAACATTCTTGTAAAGTATAATATGCTTATTACAAGAATATTTAACGTCAAAGAGGCGTGGATGTGATACGCGTTGATTTTATAACAGGATAACAACATTAAAATGTAATAACAATAGATTAAGTATAAATTATTTTAAAAGAGGAGAAAGAGGCTACATTCCGAACCGGTGGTAGCTTATAAGAATTTCAAAAAATTTATAAAAATCTAAAAAAAAAAATGACATGTAACTTGACGATTCGAAACTGCTTTAAAAGCCCACTTGAATAAAGTATATTTTGAGTTTGAGTTTAAATAATTTAATTGCACGACCGCAATGAAAATTCAACACGTGTTTTGACTTAAAGAACTAATTTCCACGCTATTATGAGGTAGATTATAAAGCGCATTTCAATTATTGCTGTATTGCTGGCCACATGAATGTAGTATTACATTATTAAGCGCTTCCGCTTTGTCTTTCGTAATGAGTCAAGTATTGCCGATTTCTGTGACTGTTTTCGAGCTAATATTACTTATACAGCCATTTTAGCAGCTATACCTATAGGATAAGCGAATAGATGAGTAGAATAACAAAGGAATTCAATTCCCCACGTGATACAGATCGTCGATATTCATTTCATTGTTTATCATACTAAAGGCATCCTAAATTTGGCATTATGATTTTTCCTATTGTTTATGCTTTTTATGATATTCGCCCTGTCAAAACAAATAAAATGACATGCTATTAGACAAACAATCACGCGTTTTGTCTAAATAGTGCCACAGGGGTACTCAAAACCCACATAAACAGAATTTACAAAGGCTGATAAACACATATATTAATATTTTGCATCAGTCGGGTAAAAAAGAAAAAAAAATACACAAGATTAAATTTAAAACTTAAAAAACTCTCGACAACCTATTAATTTATGATTGAGAATATTTCAACGGAGCCCAAGCCCCAACACGTAGGTATCTTAGTAGAACAACTAGAGAAGGGGAGAGATGACTAAACGCTTGAACAGATCTTCATATATACTATAATAATCATATTGATTACGTCGCCCTTCATGTTTCGTCGGAGGTTAAAAAGGCAACAAATTGTATATTCGTTGAACGCAAATTTATTAATCTCTTGAACGCTGCGCGAGAGTGGACGCCGCCGACTAAAACTGCCCGACGACCGTGAACCTGACCGTCAAACGTCGATACCGATAATTCTAACACGTCGAACATTGAATGCACCATTACGCGGTTTATAAAACAACTATGCACACCGTGCTACATAGAAACCGCAATGCATGGGATAAATCATACATGCTCCGATGGAATCGCCTACACGTGCCATGGTTGACAAACAACGTAATGTCATGCAATAAAGTCTAGTTCAATGTATATATTATGTGCAACGACTGCGCCGATTACGCTAATAACAAATAGTACCCGGATGACTGAACTTTGCTCAGAATTTTTTTTTGGTTAATCGTTTTTTTTTTTTTTTGGAAATAATAATAATAGCCGATTTAGTAGTAAATAATAAAAGTAGCAGCAGTTTTTTATTGCCTGAAAACACAGGTAAAACGATGTTTTCTAGAAATGAAACCGAGCTAGATTGATTTATCATACCCGAAACCCTCTGCATACCCGTTGGAGCCGTTTCCGCGATTCAGATTATATAAATAAGTATATCAACAATTGCTCGTCTAAAGGTACCAGACATATGGGGACCGTTTATACAATCGATAATTCAAAATTAAAGATGAATCGATCCTACGACTTAATCATAATGTACAAGTAGCGCGCAGTCTCGGCCAAAGTAAATGCAATAGAGAATTTGACCTAGCTATGCCATTGCAAGCGAGAAACTTTTGTCCTTGAATGCTTAAATACACAAATCTTTGATGGGGTAGGGTTAATTAAGCAACTTTTCGCTTGATAGGTGATGGCTCCTTATCTATAAGTATTTTATTTTGATGAAACTGCATTTATAAGCTACAGTTATTTAAGTAGAAAAAGGAAGGGATGCTAAACGTAATCCATACGGGTTTCGATTCCTTTAATGTTACTGCTAAGCGATTCATGCTCGTGTCAATGCATATGGTAATGTGGAACTCAGGGTGTAAAAACAGGAACTCCTCAATAACCCTGCACCGAAAAAAAAAACACGTAAAAATTTTATTTGGTACCAACTTTGAAATGTTGCAGGAAATATTTAATTTTGCTTTATGGTTTACTTCTAACGTTTTTGTAGTCAATGTATTTTTCTTACGTTTTTTTTAGAAAGAAAAGAAAAGTAGTTGTTATTACTTTCCATGAAAAAAGTCGCTCCGAGCAAAAGACGATAGATCAAGTGTCATCGGACACCGTACAATCAGCGACCGCGACACCAGACACCAGTGGCCTACCTAAAATTACGTATTAAGGATAGACGGCCTCATTTACACGTTTAATAATAGGATTTTTGTTTAAAAGTAAAAACTACTATACCTGTCGGGAAAATACGCTTTCTCTAACAACCATTTAAATATATATAACGCAAAGGACTGACATACTGATCTATCAACTTACAGATTAAACCACTGGAAGAATCGGATTGAAATTTGGTATGCAGGTAGATATTATGACGTACGCATCCGCTAAGAAAGGATTATTATTTATTATTTGATTAATTCTACCCCCAAGTGGATAAAGTAGGGGATTAAAAGTTTGTATGAACCTTTGCCAATTTTTAAACCGATCGGGCTGAGCCTTAGGATGCATTAAGTTACTATGACGTAGGTATCACAAACATCGCAGACAAAGTCGCGAGCATCAGCTAGTCAGTAATAATTTAAAGTTTTTCTGCTTTTTTCTCTAGGTGTTCCTAACCGTCTCAAACTTATTATTCAATGTGGCCGTTGCGACGCGCGCGCCACCTACGTTAATTGCACTTTGCCCATAATCAACTTGCAAGTGCACACAGTAAGTTGCGAAAGGTTTCGCGCAATCGACTGAACGATACGTCAGCTCGTATATAATACGAAAAAATAAACGAGCAAAATACATTGATTTGTATAGGTACATTAAATTAATTATATGTGTAATAGATCTAATACCTTTGAACGAGCAATTCTTGTATACGTACGTACGCACACATGTATATTGACGCTGATAAGTACTGCATTTTGATAAAATGGCGTCTAAAGGGCGATAAATCGATCTAGCTACATTTTATGTTTAGAAAACGTCGTTTTATCCATTTTTTAGGCAGTGAAAAACTAATAATAACATTTTTATACTTACTACTAAATTTTCATGTCAATTACAAAAAACACGATTCACCAAAAATAAACCAAGTAAAACTGGGCTATCCAGGTACTAGATAGATAATCGTGGGCAGAAAAACTCCTTATTACGTCGCATCGTATGTAGAGTAAGGTTAAATTAATAGACGACAACTAGGACGGACTCGACATCGTTATTCAATTATCGGTTAAAAACATGTTGATGGAATTATAGTTTAAAGTGCAGTCTTTTGCTTCAGAACCGAATATACATTTTATAGCGAATTTTATTTAAATTCCAAAATATCTCAAAAGTGCGAAATTGAAAATGTTACATTGTATACAAAACAGTATTTTAAAATACTATGTTGTTATTTACATTTACGAAATTTTGGAATAAAATCTAGTATTTATACTGAAAAGGTAGTCTCTTCGATCTGGAAATCTATAAACTAACTGGAATAGTTCATTTACTAATTTACATAATAGGCTTTTGCAAACTCATTAGAATCGTTGTCTTCTATTTTACAGTATGTCATGTCATTTCCACGTGATGCTACTGGTGCCGGTTCTACCCAAATGAATCCGGCAAAAAATTCAATAATTACCCCTTATAAATATTATTGTACAATATTGATGTTTACAATATTAGCTACAGGTGCATTAATGCAACGCTGTTTTATCTTTAATAAAACCCTTAACAGAATAAAGAAAAATTACCGATTTTCAAAATAGGAGAATGTTCTGAAATCGTCGGTTTTTTACGTATATTTTCCGATTACTTGAAAACGATTTGCTCGATTTGGTATATTTTGTTTGAAAGGGTATATTCTTACGTTAGTCTCATAGATTATTTAGTTCAGTAGTTATTCATTTGAACATTTTGCTTTGAAATAAATATAACTGGAATAAGTATGTCATTGCAGTAAACGAAATGCCATCAAAACATACCTTAAAAAAACCAAGTCGCGCAACTCAGTTCTTGTACGGTAAAAGTTGTGAGATCCATGTTATACCGAGTCGGATAATTTATTAATTCCCTTTTTGAAGGACCGTCCGTCTTAAGTTATTATGTACTAATACAACAACATCTTTTTTGTTTTAAACAAAATAGTTTGCCAATCGCACTAAAAATCAAATTTAATATAATATGTAATACTTGTGAAGTACATTGTGTTTTCATGCAATGGTCAAGTCAATCTATTTATTTGCAAAACTTCCTACAAGTCAGAACAAGTCCTGTTTTTTTATTTGTTCCTTGTTATACACACAATATATACATATATACAAACAAGGAATATGTCTGAGACAAGGTGTACGTTTCTTATAATTCCGCAAATAATATTCTACAGGGTGCCAGGCGGGTGGCGATGTAAACTTTTGGAGACGTGATAGAAGAGGTAATTTAGAGTCTATTTAACGTCATTTACCTTAGTACCAAGTTTTACAGTTTTCGAGAAAATCGCGATTTTCTTTTCCGTCTGTAAACGCTAATAAAACAATTATAAATGATTTTTCCTTTTTCCTTTTTAGGGTTCTGTATCTTAAAAGGAAAAACGGAACCCTTATAGGATCCCTTTGTTGTCCGTCTGTCTTTCTGTCAGTCTGTCTGTCTGTCTGTCTGTCTGTCTGTCTGTCTGTCTGTCTGTCTGTCTGTCTGTCTGTCTGTCTGTCTGTCTGTCTGTCTGTCTGTCTGTCTGTCTGTCTGTCTGTCTGTCTGTCTGTCTGTCTGTCTGTCTGTCTGTCTGTCTGTCTGTCTGTCTGTCTGTCTGTCTGTCTGTCTATCTGTCTGTCTGTCTGTCTGTCTGTCTGTCTGTCTGTCTGTCTGTCTGTCTGTCTGTCTCTCTGTCTGTCTGTCTGTCTGTCTGTCTGTCTGTCTGTCTGTCTGTCTGTCTGTCTGTCTGTCTGTCTGTCTGTCTGTCTGTCTGTCTATCTGTCTGTCTGTCTGTCTGTCTGTCTGTCTGTCTGTCTGTCTGTCTGTCTGTCTATCTGTCTGTCTGTCAGTCTGTCTGTCTGTCTGTCTGTCTGTCTGTCTGTCTATCTGTCTGTCTATCTGTCTGTCTGTCTGTCTGTCTGTCTGTCTGTCTGTCGGGCTGTCAACCCTTTTCTCTCAGAAATGCATGGACGTATCAAGTTGAAATTAATATCATATACTCAAGTCTACGATAACATGCGGCTGTAAAAAAATTTAAGTTCTAAGTCAACGCAATCAAAAGATAATGGAAAATATGTCGTATATTTTGACCATTTTAGCGTTTTTGCAAGGGAATCAAAACCTATAGGGTACTTCCCATTGACCTTGCAAGACGAAATTTAGCAAGAAGTAAGATCTTATGGTACGAATAAAGGAAAAAATCTGAATTTTTAAAATTTTAAATTGAAAAATTTGAAATTTTTGTATGTATGTTTGTCTGTTTGTAAGTTTGTCTTTCAACCTTTTTCTCAGAAACGCGTGAAGGTAACAAATTTTTATCAATGTCAAGTACTCAGAGTTGTAATTAGTAATAGCTGTGAAAAAATCAAACTTCTAAGTTAACGCAATCAAAAGATACGGTCATTTATGTCACATATTTTAAGTATTTTAGCGTTTTAACGTTTTCGCAAGGGAATCAAAACCTATAGGGTACTCCCATTGATCCTTATGAAATTTGGCCAGGAGTCCTTTAGTATACATAATGGAAAAAATCCGAAAACTGTAAATTTCTGTTCGTGTGTCTGTCAGTCTGTACGACAGACAGACGGACAACAAAGTGATCCTATAAGGGTTCCGTTTTTCCTTTTAAGGTACGGAACCCTTAAAAAAGATTTAATAAAATAAAAATATTATTTAAACGCGCTAAAAATAATAAAATAAACTTTTCCTTTAAAAGTTTTATCATCAATTATCGCTAATTTTATCATCATAACATAATTTACATTAAATACAAAAGCTTCACGCGATTTGATTTAAGTACTCGTATTCACTTAGTTCGAAAAGTTTTAAATTAAATTCAATCAGATCGAGTTAATTAATTTACTTCTGTATCTACACATGTATGTCTTCTGGTTGTTAGTAATATAATTAGTTATTTATAAATCAACAATTACTTTATTCGAATTAAGGACTACTTATTTTCGTCTTGGCAACACTAAAATATATTTTGATTGATAATGTAAATCTAAATATTTGACGAACGTAGTGCTGGGGAAGTGGAGTGTAGTAGAATATAAATAAAAATAAAACGAGAATACAATATAATATAATTGTTGTTAATGTCAAAGTCAACAAGTTAGTTCATTGAAATTGTCAAGAGATGGCGCTGGGTTTATCCTGAATCGCGCTATAACTTTGCTTTTTTGAAAGTACAAGCTGTTTAGTACGTATTGAATAATTATGTTTCCATGACTTGCACCAATTATCTTGTTTTATATTAACGTGCTCCTAAGTGGTTGTAAAACAATTTTTGGGACGTTTTCAACATGTGTATAATAATTGATTATTATTAAGCGTCTTCAAAAAAAAGAAGTGTTCTCATTTCGCTGCCATTTGTGAACCGATTTTCAATTTTTTATTTTTGTTTGAAAGGGTATACTTCCAAGGTGGTCCCATTGTCTTCAGGTCAGGATCTGTTGCTGGAATCTTGGATAAATTGAGGGAACTCCTCAAATATTATAGGCACACCCATTTTATAATTAGTTACTCTGATAAGTAAGTGTTCCGTACCACCTGTTCACTGATAATAAATAAAGTAATTTTAATAAAATTGTTTTGAATGTAGCCAAAATGATTACGGTCAGAATTAATTGCAATTTCAAAGTCATTTTTTATAATAAATAAAGCAATCTATGTTATTCAGATACTTTAAAAAACTTCTTCGTTTTATACCCTTTCTAATGGTATATCACACACGAAGATAGTGCAATAATTCATAGAGTAATACTACAAATACCATTTAAAATCAAAGAAGTTCGATTAACAAAATCATAAAAAAACAACATGGTTGGCGCTGCCTCGCGCTTCTCGCTTCAAATTATGACAACAATTGCGATCGATAATTGTTTTCATGTGCTATTTGCGAAAATTGTCATTATTTTCTTGTTGTGAAAAAAATAATATTTAGTATTTAGTATGAGTTCCTTTAGCAATACCGAATATGCTGATATACTGTACATGTATGGGAGAGCGGACGGCAATGCATCTGAAGCTCGTAGATTATTCCAGGAACGCTTTCCGTTCGTCGTATGTTTGAAACAGGTAATATGCATCGCAATGAACCTGGAACTATGTAGTTCCGGTTACGATCCAGGTATCGACGAACAAGTCTTGCAAGCATTTGAAGAAAATCCAGGGGAACCAGTACCAGGAAGGTAGCAAGATACCTCAATTTATCAAAATGGAAAACGTGGTCTGTAATGCACAAAGAAAAAAGTACCCTTTCCATTACAGAACGGCACATGGCTAGGAGGACCGCGATCCTGATAGAAGGATAGAATTCTGTCGCTTTTTTGCTAAATGCTGACATTGAAGAGTCCTGGTTCTATAAAAGAATTTTATGGACTGATGAATCAAGATTTACGATACCCTCTGTATTACAAATCTTCATAATTTACATCATTGGGCTGATAAAAGTGCCAATCCACATATGAAGAAACAAGTTTCATTTCAAACAAAATTTTCAGTAAATGTGTGGGCTGGTGTTATTGGTAAAGCTTTAGTTGGACCACGTTTTCTGCCAGCTAATCTTAATAGTAATAACTATTTAGAATTTTTACAGTGCGATTTGTCTAATTCATTACAAGATTTACCAATTTCAAAGTGATAAAACCAATAATTTTTCAAAATGACGGTTGCCCAGCACATTACAGTAATATTGTTAAAAATTATTTAAATAACATATTTCCAAATTCTTGGATCGGCAGAGGTGGGCCAAGCCATGGCCTGCTAGGTCACCGGATATAACACCTTTAGATTTTCACATCTGGGGACGCGCAAAAGATCTAGTTTACGACACAGAAATCCAAAGTCGGGAGCACTTAATTAGAAAAATAAATTAGAAAAAAGAAGCATTTGCAATTATGAAAGAAGAAATTACTTTAAAAATTTCTACAACAGAAGTTAGGCCTCGGGCTCGTTTATGCATTAGAAATCAGGGTGAATATTTTGAAAATTTAGGATAAATAACAGCTTTTAATTTAGTGATTTAATTTATAGTCGTAAAATTGTAATTTAAATGACATAACTTGAACCCTTTTCCAACATTTAATTTAATTTATTCCAGTTGTTGATCGGCTAAAATACGAATTGTGTTAAACGACGAAATATGTTTAATGTGGTACTTATACCATTTTAAAGAGCATAAATCAGGGAAGTTTTTAAAAGTATCTGAACAACTTGCACTGTTTTATTTTTAATAAAAAAATGCCTCTGAAATTCTCATCAACTTTGACACTAATCTATTTGGCTACATTCTAAGCAAGTTTATTAATGTTTTTAACTTAATTTAATTTTAATGAATAGGTGGTACGGAACACTTATTTATTAGAGTAACAAATCATAAGAAAATGAAAAATAAATCTGTATTCATTTTTGTATTACTAGCGTTTAAAGACGGAAAAGTGGAGTTTTCCTAAATAAGTACAAAATCGCGATTTTCTCGCAAACCGTAAAACTTGTTACTAAGGTAAATGACGTTAAATAGACTCTAAATTACCTCTTCTATCACATCTCCAAAAGTTTGCATCGACCCGAACCCTGTATTTACGACTTTATCTAATACCTTAAAACTAGCAAGAAAATATCACATGTCCTGCAATACGACTTCATTAATAATTCGTGTTTATATTACTTCACAAAGTAAAACAAAGTACTTATATTTTGAGCAAATTGCCCGAAAGCTATATATTCGATATTGCTTAACTTCACAGCCACGGCTAAATGTTTTGTTTGACTTGACATTTATCGTGTTTGAGACAGGATGTTTGGTGACTGAGAATATTTTGATATTGTAACTAATGTTTATTTATGAATTAATAACCAACATCTAATGTTTTTGTGTGTTTGTGTGTGTGAGGGGAAGTGAATGATGTGCATATATGCATAATAAGCAATTAATCTACAAAAAGTGAAAATCGAAGATATTTATGTATTCTTCTAATGCGTCACATATTTAACATTATTCAAAAGTTTTTGAAGTCATCAAAATTAAATGAGTGCGGAAAAATGTGTCTTATTTTAACATTTCGAATATTGTAGTATGTTCAAAATTTTCAATGTGCCTTATATATTTAAAGAGCATACCTTATTATCAGTCAAAACTTTTTTTATTAGACTAATTTTTATTCCATTATTCTTAGACATAGTATTGCATATATAAATGTAAACTTCGCTTTCACGCATCAACTACTTAACTGATTATCATGAAATTTTATATTAACGCCGTAAAAGACACACAGGGCAAAGGCTACATCATATACATATACAACATCCATAAAAATAGTACCCAAGTGTCAGAAAATTACATTTAGACGGTGTCCGCCATAACGAAATCTAACGCGAGCAAAAAGCGAAAGCTATGCAAGCCATAACTTATCCTGTTTTGATGCCGCATCAAAATCGGTCTTTTCGTTAGAGTTTTAATTTCACAGACAGACATACAGCTACACACATAAAATCATGTATCGCAAGAACGCCAAAGGAAAAACGACATGAGGTGCCTGACGAATTATATAAGTCTTGTCGTTAAAACAAAAATTCAATTAAAAAGACAAAGGGCTCATTTCAACTAGTCGGATCCGCATATTTAAAAATGTCGGCACCTTGTTAATAATCGATTGTTTGTTACCAATTTGTATCACTCTATGCAAGGCGACTGTGCACGACGGACGTCGATAGACAGCCAAGAAAAAAAAATTAACTACACCCAATCCTGAAGGAAGGATTTTGTTTAAGAACATTTCAGAATTTAATAACAGAATTGAGAAGAAACGAAAGTTTTTAAGAAGAAACAACGGACTTTTATCTGTAAAATCCATAGTAATATTTACTTTAAAATTAGTTGGAACTATACAACTTAACATTAATAATAGAACGTGAAAAATAAATACCGATATCCCCATCCACATCACCAATATATTTAAGAGCAGGTGGTGAAGTTTGTATGGAGAAAAGTTTTTCTCCAATTGACCTTAAACTTAGTTTAAGGATTCATTAGGATGGGTGATAAATAGATATTCCTTAAAATGCTTAATTAATTATGTAATTCAAAAATTATCAAATCATTATTGAGATGCTAGAGGATACTAAACTTTGGAAGGAACAAAATTTTGCTGGTATATGTATGTACTTCGAACAATTAAATAAATAGTATATATAAATTTAAAAAGATAAATATATTTATATGAAATAAAAATTCAATTAAGTAATACAAAAATTATGAATTATCTACAAAGGCGAGGTCAACAGTTACTTTCGGCGGACAAAAGCGGACATTCTATCCAACCACATTATATTAAATAAAGATATTTTAAAAATTTAATCGACTTCAAGAAACAATAATAAAAGATGTTAAAATTTAAAATCATTAGGTTTATAAATTATTACATTTTCTATTAAACCTTTAAAAGTCGATGTTTAATACTTGAAGGAAGGAAAGTTTCAGGTATTTAGTAATAATGCCATTAACCATAGAATTGAATTGAATTGTTTAGTAATATAATGCAAAGTTCGTACGACTTAGAAATGGTCTATTAAACAGGTGAGGTTTGAAGGAGAATTGAGAACGGGGAAGGGCGTGAGGGACGTAGTAAGATGTCATATGCCTTAATGTTTTCGTTAAACGCGCGATTTCAATTTTTTTTTTAATATTATACATAATATATCAGGGTAGAATGCGTCTGCATAATCTAGTAGTAGAAGAATATAAATGGGAGCTAGGGATAGTTTTTCAACCGCAGTAAGGAACTTATAGTGGCAAAAACATTCCGGCCTACGTCTGCCACTTGTGGGATCCCCAAAAATTCGTCGCCGATAACAAGAACAAGGTTTTTAACCGAAGTACTTATTTACATTTCCAAGTATATATTGTCGAACAAAAGGCAAAGCACTAAAGTTTATTTTCACAATTTGTATAGCGCCACCCAATACAGCGAACTGGTGACTTATAAGGATTCAAACAAATCGAAAAATATTTGCTCCAACAACTTATTTTAATTAAATTATTATTCAGTTGTTCGATAGCTCTATTCATGTTGTAGATTTGAGCTGCAACATACACTTGGAGATCTTCAGCATAAAGTGTTAATAAAAATAGAGAAGGGAAAAGAAAAGAGGATACCACCTTGGACAACACCAGCAGTGAGTGAAGTAAAGGCAGAAAAATGGTTCTACGCTCAAGATATTTAGAGAGAAAAGGAAGTATGAAGATCTTTTTAAAGTAAGAAAAAGAAGTTAGATTTTAATTTTAACTATAGGCATAACATAAGCTAAGAGCAAGGAATTTGTTTGAAGAAAGGAAAAAAATAAAGATGTGTTTATTTGGCATATTAGGTTTAGCATCTGAGAAATATTTTCAAAGTTAGTATCGTCATTCTACAGAAAATACCATCATAAACTGAAGCATCCGATTTGATAGCTAAAATATGCCTTTTAACTTTGGTAGGTGAGATTAGACTAAAATGAAAGGAAGAATGAAAAGTATTAGAAAGAGAACATTGTAATGTAAGGTGTCCTGTTTAACGTCGCTGCCAATGGGTGTGGAGTGAGGTGTATAAGAATGAGGGATGCTCATTCTTTTCCCTCCAATACCAGGTGTGCCAAAGAATCTTATCTTGGAAGGACAGCTGTTTTCTATTAAATCCAATATGTATTTACACTAAGCATATACATATATGTACATTTTACTGCAACGGCTTCTTTATAATTTGTATTTGCAAAAGTTACAATAAATTTTAATGTAAAATTTTATTTGGCAGCATTTCGCTTGGACATTAAGGATCTTAATTCATGCGTTAATCATGAGGGAAGAAATTGCTTGAATTTAATTTTACGAAGAGTAGCGTGCTTGGCTTGTCGGCTCTAACCTTGTCTAATCTGTGATAGCAACAAATGCTAACTACAGTTATATAAGGATTCTTAAATCGACCACAGAGTGTTTTAGTTAAAACGAAAAATAGCTTCTCACTTATATTTTCTGGAATGCCGGGAACAACAATATCTTACTTCTTCCTTGTCAGGATTTGTAACTGAAATTGAAGGCCTTCAAGTGCAGCGAAGAGCTTCTAAAGGTCAATCAAGGCTGAATTGTGCTGCTATAACGGACGTTGTACCGGTTTGTGTTGTGCAAGAATCAAATTTGCAAATTACGTTATAATTGTGCCAACCTAGTGTTCACAACTTAATTATTTGGTTAAAAAGTGTTAACTTAATTCAGCGATATTTCAATGGACTATACTAGTGACAGTTTTATGACATAATTTTGTGATTATAAATTGTGTTAGCTTCTTTAAAAATTAAGTAGGAATAGTCGGATGGTAGGTATAATAAGTTTTAGTACGTAATACTTACTGTAAGTCAATACTGTATGTAGAAAACTATGATATTTTTTTTCAATATTTACACTGCTTAACTTTAATGTAATGTAACTATATAGGAAATATAACATTATCACGCTTGATGATAATAGAGATCACTGATCATCCGACTTTCGTGACACAACACATTTAAATTAGTAATCAACTTACCTCTATAAAATGTAACAAAATTGAGTATTATTTCGTTATACTGAAAACATACTTCGTTATGTCTAAGACTATATATGTCTGGCTAATACGACACGCCGGAAATTAATTGTATGTAATTTTTGTATATAACCTTCGCGAAATCGAAGGATCGGTATAGTAGCGCATAAATTAAAATGTTATATTGTAACCATCTTGTCTCGGGCGTAAATCAAATTGGGAAAATATTCTTTAATTAGTTCGTAATACTTTTCAAACGTTACTCAGCAACCAATTGAGGAAGCTTCGTAGCTTAGGCTAATCGATCGAATCTAAAACTGTATTATCTTTTTAACACTCTTCAATAAAGGAAGATGTTCTTAATTCCACAGATTTTTTTTCTATGCATGTTACGTGACATCTTCGCCAATTGTGAGCGAATTTATTTAGAATTGAATTATTTATAGTTATATTCAAAGTCTGTTGCGTTAAATGTATGGGATGCAGGGCGGTTTTACATATATAGGAAAATTAGTCTCGTCTCGTAACAACTAAAATGTTTACCTCCATAGGTCTTAGCAGCTTGCAAATTATATAATTCTTGATTTAACAGTTCTCGGTGTTCCTGATGGTACATAAACTGCACTGTACTGGTTTATCACTTGTTTTAGGTTTCTTGTCCTTTTTAACCCGGGTTAAGTATTATTTAGCGGGAGCGGCGCCGACTCGTGTCGCGTTAATTTTCGAAGTTTTTGCAACTGAAGCTATTCGGCGCTGGCGTCGGTTCTAGCGATTAGCGTAGCGTGGCGTCCTTTTCTTCCTGAGACGCATCGGGGAGAGGGAAAGGGATATGTATATATAGGAAGCGGAAATAATGGATGCATAACTAAATTGCGTTATATTACAAAAAGTCAATAAAATCTTTAAAATTAAATGGACCTATTAAAGCGCTTAAACATCCTCCCCCGCGTTGAGAAAATGAAGTTTTCGCAAGAAGAAAGGAAAATTTTTAAATGCGAATGCGGTAAAATAAGAATGCGAAATGCGAATGGCGTTCGACAATAATAAAAATGCGAAATGCGAATGCGATTCAAGAATAAAAAATTCGAATATGATTTTTTAAACTAAATTTATACTATTATGCGGGCATTTATTTATATTATGCGGATACTTATCGATATTATGCGGTTACTTAATTTATATAAGGATATTTATTAATATAAGAATTATTGCGAAGGTAGCAGACATAATTTAACAACAGGGCGTTTTAGAATACCATTAACGGTTTTTACAGAAGCGACACTAATAATGTTATCTGAACCTGGATGAACTTCTACTATAACTCCCATCGGCCATCGCAGCGGAGGAACATCGTCTTGATGAATAAGTACTACCGTGCCTACTTGAATAGCGTTAGATTTATTATCAAACCATTTTTGACGCATTTGTAAACTATGTAAATATTCCAAATGCCACTTTTTCCAATATAATTATACCATTTGATCTAGTAATAATTTTCTACTGGCTAAACTTTGCGAATTTATCGTATGCGGGTAAACATGTAAGCGAAGATGACATAATAATAAAATACGCGGGAGTAAACAGTTCCAGATTCGGATTTTCGGTTAAAATACAGAGCGGGCGCAAATTCAATAAAGCTTCAATTTGCGTTAAAATAGTAGAAAGTTCCTCATAAGTTAACAACTGAGTACCAACTACTCGATACAAATGCTTTTTAAACTTTTAATGTTGGATTCCCAAATACCACCAAAGTGTGGCGCGCGCGGAGGAATCATATGCCATTGAATGCGACGATTTGTTAATTCCGTGGAAATATCATTATTATAAGATTGCGAAGACAGAAATTTATATAAATCATCAAGTTGAGCTTTAGCTCCAACCAAATTTGTTCCGTTATCAGAATATATATTAGCGACTGGACCCCTGCGAGAAATAAAGCGTTTGAATGCGTTTAAAAATGAATCAGAAGTTAAATCAGGCACAAGCTCTATGTGTACTGCCTTTGTTACGAGACATTTAAATAAGCATATATGCCTTTTGACTTTTCTGACCTCTGCGTCTACATAAAGTTATATTAACTGGGCCACAGTAATCTACTCCTGTATGTACGAAAGCCTTAGCTTCGTGTACGCGGTATACGGGTAAGTCAGCCATTTTCGGGCTGGGATGTATAGGCGAACATTTAAAGCAAAAATTACATTTATGGATGCGTTGGCGTATAACATTGCGAGCGGATATGATCCAAAATTTCTGACGAATAATGGAATTAAGCAAATGAGAACCAGTATGGCAGTGCACGCGGTGATAATGATCAATGATAAGATTAGTCACATGATCTCTATTTGGCAATAATAATAATAAGCGACCTCCAACCCTTAAAATGCGGTTTTCATCTCGAGATACCAACTAAGAAACCGTTGGCGGTAGTTGTAAATAATATTTTTCTTAAACCTCAAATAGACAAATGTCATCTTAGTCTAGCCGTGACCACGAACGCTGTAAAGTGCTCGAAACGTCGGGATGATAAAAATAATTAATACACGCGATTTAAATCCGTTTAAAATTGTTTTATTTCAATGAGTAATAATCGCGAAAATCTAAGAAAACGTTACGTTTAAAAACATTTAAATGGCATTCGGTATTTTAAACGAACTAAGAAGCGGTAATTGATTTTTAAATTTTTCAAATAGCGAACAAATATGAGCGAATGGTTTGTCGTCCCAATCGACACGTTCCAGCCATAATTGTTTTATTAATAGTTTCGCGAAAAGTATAACCGGCGCGGCTATACCCAATACATCCCACAAGCGGGCAATCAGCGAAACAATATTGCGTTTAGTACAATCACGATTATCTGCGTTTATTTTAAATAAAAAGGCGTCATCAGAAGGATTCCATTCTAACCCTAAAATCTTTAGCGTTTCCGACTTATCAAATTCAACATGCGAATATTTAATTTCTGAAGGAATATTTTTCAAAACTGAAGTATAACTGGACCATTTCACCAGTTCAAACCCACCCGATTTAAATAAATTAATTAATCGATTTGAAACTTTAATAGCTTCGCTCTCATCTATAATAGAAACGGCTAAGTCATCCATGCACAGTTTTTTCCAGCGATAGCGGCGGCTTGCGGATAATTATGGCGTTCATCATAACAAAGTTGGCGTACTGTACGCATGGCGAGATATGGACTCGACTTTAAACCGAAGGTAACGCGATTAAATTGATACTCGCGGATGAGTTCCGAAGGATCGAAGCGAAATAATATTTTTTGATATTCTCTATGATCATCTTTTACAAATATTTGTAAATACATCTGTTTGATGTCGGCGGTTATAGCGATCGGAAATAAGCGATAATTGAGTAAAAGTAATAATATATCGGCCTGTAAATTAGGACCGGCGTGTAAAATATCATTAAGTGATATACCATTATAGGATTTAGCGCTTGCGTCTAATACTGGGCGAATTTTAGAAGTACTTTTTTCATTGCGAATTACAGCGTGATGCGGTATAAATATCCTTCCTCTGAGTGCGGCGCCAAAACTTCAAAAATATAATTTTTATTAATATATTAGTTCATTATTTTGAAGTTTGCGTTCTAAATACAAAAATCGGCGTTGTGCTACAGCACGCGAGTTACCTAGACTATCCTTACAAAAAGGCAAAGCGGTACAATAACGACCAGAGGAGTCGCGCGAAATATTAGCGATAAAAATATTTTCACATTGTTTATCTTGCGGACTTAAAAACTTATGTGAAGGAATTTCTTCAAGTTCCCAAAATTTACAATTTACAATTTTATCTAATGCGTTATCATTTAAAATTAAGAAAGATGCGGAGTTACTATTTTTATAAGCGCGGGAACTAAGCGAATTGCGTGGCGAATAATTATTATCAATAGCGGTAGGCACGTTACCCATGAATACAAACCCAAAGACTGTTTGAATAGCGGGCGGAGCGGGAGGTGCAATAATTTTACCACATAATATTAAATAAGGGAATAACTGAGCTCCCAATAAAATATTAACCTCGCCTGGCGCGTGCTAGTGCGGGTCATGGAGCGGAGCGTCCAAGTGCCGAATGACATACGTATCAACTTATCCGTTAGGCAATCGACAACTAAAGCGTTAATATTATAATTAAATTTATTATTTATAGAAGAAATATTTAAATGTATATAACCCTTAATTGGGCGCGAGGATAGACCGATACCTTTTACAAGAGAATTAGATAGCGGCATAATGTTTAAATTTAATTGTTTACAGCAAGTTATTATTATATTACTAGCTGTGCCCGCGACTTCGTTCGCGTGAATTACAGAATGCTTGGCAAAGCAAGGTTATAATAGTCTTAATAATAATAGTCCTTCAAAGCAAGGTTATAATAGTCTGCGGTACTGCTCCAGAAAGGATCTTTTTACTTTGGATTTGGGAACTTTCTGGTTGTATTTATAAGCAGACACTAACTCAGATACGGTATTCCTCCACGGTTTTCACTATAAATGTTGAAGAAAAGTGTTTGGTGTTAGTCTTTAAAATTTCGACTGTAAAACAGTATGTTCCCGCCGAGGTTCTCCTTGTATTATATATCGGGTGACTTTTTTAACTGGGCTTGATAGGCCAAATCTGGAACTATAAGGAATCGCCTAAAATACTAAAAGAAGTCTCGTGTCTGATTATGAGAAATCTAAAACTGCATCATAAGTTTTTTTGATTTCATGATTCTCCTGGCCAGGAATAGAGCCCACTAATTTTGAAAAAAAAAAGTTCATTCTGCATTATTGCACCACCTAATAGTGTCACTTGTAAGGATCAACTTTTGGGAAGTAATAGAAAGCGACAAATTAAAGGAAAAGATTTATTTTTTTACAAAATTACATTAAATCTTTACATTAATTAGAAGTTAAGTAATCGATTCTACACAGACATAATCAAATAGGTATGTGGGTAAATCACGGGTCCCGGTAAGTTTAGAAAGAAAGTCTGCATTACTTTGAACGATTTGTTTATAGGTTGCATCAAAATGCTAGTCACCTACTAAAGTAAGGAAGAGTGTGAACAATACAATCGAAAGTATATAAAATGAATAGCTCACAGTAACTTCCTTTATGTTTGTCTATTTTTTCTATGTGAGCTATACAAAGTTGATAGAATGTGACGTTTGGTTTGGTCTCCCTCACCTACTCCCTTACCTAGGTAGGTTTAGATAATTCTTAAAAAAATTGATTTATTGAAATCTATATTTTACTGGACTCGGCTATTGTACTCACCCGCTATTAGCGTTACAACATCCCGTTATAATTTTTAAATTTCACTTTTAGGTATGATCGTTTTTTTGAAGAATTACTAAAGTTTTAATGTATGAATTTGATAGAATTTTGTAATAAAATTGCCTTTTCTTTTTGTTGCAGTTAACTGTATACTATTACCTCCCTGAAGTTGATCCTTATAATATGTTACAGTATCAGATGATCCAATAATACAGAATGTTATTTTTTTGCAAAATCAACGTGTTCGTTTCTGGCTAGGAAAATTTATTTTTCAAAAAACTAATGATACTGTTTTAGTTTTTATCAAAATCGGCTCTGTGACTCCTTTAATTATTTTTCGCTATTGCTTATAGTTTCGGATTTGGTCTATCATATCCAGTAAAAAAATTACCCAGTAAATTTATCATTTTTTAAAATTATTATATTTATATAATATATATCTTCCCTATTTGAATCAGATATTGATCATTATTTCATTAGTTTCAATTTTTTTCCTTATAACATTGGCTTTCTGCTAGTGAATGTTTAGTCAAAATCGGTCCAGCTGTTTCAAATATTAACCAAAACAAACTGAGTGACAGATAGACAGACAAAAATTTAAAAATTGGTAATTTTGTTGTAAGTACCGTATATACTTTCTTATGCATTTATTTAAAATTACACCAATTTTATTTATTTGTATAGATATATACCTTCCCTTCTTAAATTGGAAATTGTTCATTTTTTTATTGGTTTCTACAATATTTTGTTATAGCGTAATTCTCTTTTTTACTTTTATTCATTAAAATAAATATATTTTTAAATAAAAGTAGCCTAATCACGTAATGTTTTTAAGAACTTTTAGACTTTGTGATATTTCGTTATTTTTATCTTCATCCTCTTTCCTCTGGGCCTCACGTGATTAACGGACATCCCCTAACTGCGAGTAAAAGTCCTGTCAAATATGTTTCAGATGATTCAGAGGTTAGTCTTAAGAAACAGACTGACAGGTAAAAAATTAAAAAATGGATTTTTTGATGTAATTACTGTATATACTTTCATGCATTTAGTGATAAGCACAAAAAAATGTTCAACGTGATTCCTTAAATTGACATAACTTTTTTATTTATGGACCGATTGACATGAAACAAAGCCTAAATGTTAAGTGAAGCTTACTACAATATATTAGTGAAAACCGCATCTAAATCGGATAAGCCGTTTCTGAGATTAGCCGCACAGATAAACAGACAAACAGACAAACAGGCAAACAGATAAGAATTCTAAAAATCATTGTTTTGGGTTCTATTGCGTTGGTATAGGCCCCCTATAATATTTTTTTTTTCATATATTTTCCATGTACAGACAGCGACCCGCTAGAATTTTATTATTAGTATAGATTTTGCGAGGCGTTATCAATAAGCGAGCGCACGGTAGCGCAGTTGTGTTGTTGCTACGCACACACCTGAGCCGTCGACAACAGCAGCCGTTCGCGGCGCGACACGTTCGTTTGAACTAACAGCTGACGAAGAAATCATAGAAGTTGAAGTTTTAGATGCGTCATAATCATTATTAGAGATATTTTTATTTTTATAATTGTTATTAGAGGTATCGAAATGAAGAAGCGTATGATGGTTTTTATTACAAGTTTTACATTTATGCGATGAATTACAATTTATTGTTGTATGTAACAAACTTAAGCAATTAACACAACCTCTTTTTTCTTTAATAAATTCGAACTTACGTTTAGCGGACAGCGATTTAAACATAGAACAAGCGTACAAATGGAAGTGATCATTGTTGTTACACATTATACAATTATTTTTGTTGTTATTTATATTTTGCGATAAAAATGTATGGTGGACTGTATTTTGCGAGCGAAACTGAGAAACGTTACGAAACTACTTATTCGTTTTATTATGAAAATTATTATGCGAAGACGAAGAAATAGGCGCGGGTGCATATTAGCGTATATTTTACTCTCACTGCGAATAAAATTTGCGAAGCCATCAAATGAAGGTATTTTTTCATTACGCGATTCCATTTCAAAAGCGTGAACAGTATTTGAATTAAACTTTATAAGTGCGATATGTAAAATCATATAATCGGCGAGGTCATTGACCTTGAGGTTTTTTAAAGCGTTAAAAGCGGAAGCGGATGCATTCATTTTGAAGTTAATCAGCTGATCTATATAAGTAGAAGATAAAGTGCGCGTGTACTCGAAGCGATCAATTAAAGCGTTCCATATTAAAGTATATTTTTCGGGACAAGGTGTAATACCTGCAAAAACACTTCGTGCTTTACATGCTATTTTTCCTAACAAATAATATAATTTATCGTCGTTACTCAGCGAAATATTATTATGAACATTCGACTTTAAACCTAATACAGAATAAGGGCCAATTTCGTATGTCACCGTCGAATGAAGCGATCTCGATCGGCGGCAACCGAGGCGGCGCGGGAGTTAAAGATTTGTCGTTAATAATTCTAGAAGCGGATTGACAATTATTGTCATTACACAATGAACTTACGCGTAAAATATATGAACATTTACCTTCAAATTCGAAAAGTAAAGTATAATCTATTATAGCGTCGGAATCTATTGTAATAAGCAAGGCGTTGTTACAATTATCCAAAATAGTACTAAATTGACTTCGAATTTCGTCCAATGTTTGAACACTAGTTAGAAATATTTCTTTATCCTTCTTCTTATCCTTCATTATTTAAAGCACATTGTGCTTTGCGATATATATTTTCCATGCGGTTATATAGTGCATCTCGTTTAGCGGTTAATATGTTAAGTTGATTAGCATCCGATAAGTATCCTTTTTCGGTGGCATTATGAATATTTAAATATTAAAGTAATAATATAAAAGAAAGGGAATATGCGAGAGAAATATTATTTAAAGCGCGGATAATCTTACGAGAATACAAGTAGGCCAGTAGGTTTTTTGACTGCCATGGCTACAAATTTAAACCTTTCTCAATCGTTGTTACTGTTTCTTAAAGCTGAATAATGTATTTATCAAATAGATAAAATTTCAGGGCTCCGAGTCTATCATGTGAGAAAAAAGTCACTTGAATTTCAATTTAAAGGTTTTTGTCTTTTGCATCACTATACTTTGAGAATTCACATTAAAAACAATGTACTACACAGAATCTGCAAGTTATCTCAAAAATTGACGCATTTAATGTAGAATCCAATATGATAAAAAAATACCACATTGAATCATTGAAAAAAAAAGATATTGATAATTGATTACAGAAGGTACCATATGTTTAAGAAATTTTCTTAAGAGGGAATTTTGAAATTTTTCTTTTTAATTGTTTAAGTTGGTATTGAAAATTGAAATAGTAATTAATTTTGATTATTTTTTACTGTTTTATTATTAATTAGTTAATTAATTTTATTATTAACTAGTTAGTTGTTGGCGTAATTAAAAAAATTAAACACTGGCCGAATACTGATTCTGATGATATTTGTTCACCGACATCCAAACTAGGTTTTTCTAATCTAGACCGCCCCACGCTTCTAGGAAATACGCCTTCTGTCAAATAACAATGCAGGTTGATGAAATCATCAGAATCAGTGTTTTACATTTTTTTTAATTACGCCAACAACTAGTTAATTAATAATAAAACATTAAAAATAATCAAAATTAATTACTATTTCAATTATTACTAGGTATTGAAATAACAACTCGCTTACCGTGAGCGGGGATCGAACCTGAGACAAATAGCTCTTTAGTGCGTTAACTTGTCTGTCAGGTGAAGATTACTCAGTAACTGCTGTATATAATCGTATTATAGGAAACTAAGGTTTAAAATTCAAGATGTTCAGTGTAAGATTTTTATTACTATTCGATACAAAATTATGTAATAGATTTAGGTCTCCATTTAATCTAAGAACTCAACGCCAACTAAGAACTATGGTTTAAGTTTGAGACCTATACATGATAAGGAATAATGTATCACCCAAAAAAATGAAATTCGGAAATATTGATGTAGTCTGAAAATGAGTCACGTATTTAACATTATTAAAAAAATCAAGTCATATAAACTAAATAAGTACCGAAAGAAATTTCCTTATCTAATATTTTGAATTATAAGTATGTACCATATTATTTGAAATATTTATTATTAAATATTTTTTTATTATACGAATCTGCTATTAATTCATTATACCTTTTATCAAATTAGAAAAGAACAGTATGAAGAATAGGTTTGACATTTTTAGACGCCATTATCTCTCTAAACGAAGTCCGTGTGGCTTGATACAATATTGCTTATCAGCGTCCATATACCTAAGGTTTAAGATGTTACGTAATCTTTCTGACTATTCGATACAAAATTGTTTGTAAATTGCCCTGAGCTTCATAAAGTGGTGCCTATTATCGTCGGCTCTGTCGCATGTTGACGATACTACTTGGGGACTCCATCGCTACTGCACTTGACAGACCTCTCACTCTCAGCCCAATACACCCACTGAGAAAATAGTCTCTGTTATACAATAATGCGCCATTTATTTTAAATTTCTGTATATTGTATATACATTACGAAAAATAAAAATTTTGTTATTTTTACGGTTGATTCGAAAGAGCTTGTAAAGGCCTATTTGAATGAAGTATTTATTTATTTATTTTGTTATATAATAAAACATAATATGGATGATTCATTCAAATATATGACTTAGTGCTAATGTCAATATAATTCAAAGTTGACTGACTGACTGACATAGTCAATGCCCAGCCCAAACCACTGGACGGATCGGGCTGAAATTTGGCATGCAGGTATATGTTATGACGTAGGCACCCACTAAGAATCATAAGGATTTTGAATAATTCTACCCCACAAGGAGATAAAATAAGGAGTGAAAGTTTGTATGAAACTTTGTCAATTTTAAGCTGATTTGGCTGAGACTTTGTATGTATAAAGCTACTATGACGTAGGCATCACAGGCATCGCAGACGAAGTCGCGAGCACCAGCTAGTTTTATAATATAGTAAAAAACTATCGGATCAACTGGACATTCTAGCTAGATATTAAAATAACAGGTTATTTTAATTATTTAGGATGAACAGCCTTCTCCTCCACGCTGACATTAACAATAAAATATATTTTGAGTTTGAGTTTGAGTAATGATAGGCTATATTTTTATGAACAGACTATTAAAGCAGCATTTCGTATGGTGTGTAAGATAGTCTCTCGAAGAACCCCCCACTCATACCTTTCTTCGTTTTCTTATTACCTTTCATTTCTTATACATTTTTAAGTTGGCAACGCATTTGTAGCTCGGCGGAGATCTTTTAACATCAGGTGTCCCGCCTGCTCATTCGCCAGCTATTTAAAAAAAAGTAAAGTTAATTATTTGTATTATGGTTTTAACGTTAATATATAATTCATTAATAAAATAAATTTACACTATTAGAAAAGAAATAGTAGTCTAATAGACTGTGAATGTTATGTTTCGTCTACTAAGAAAAAAATAGGTAATAAAAAAAATTAAAAATTAAAATGAACCGACTTCAAAAACGAATTTAATAGATACAAATAAACCAGAAGGTAAATAACTGGTCAAGTGCAAGTAGGACTCGCGCACTGAGGGTTCCGTACAGAGGGTTCTTACTTAGAGCCAAAGTGCACATTTGCGATAAAAATTAGTCATCAAAGGGTCCACCAACGGACGCGACAACTCAGACCTCCATAAACTCAAACCATTTGTAGCCGCTTTAGCCATATTGCCTAGAAATAATAGCTATATAAAAAAAATAGTTGAACAAGTACGAAAATTAAATCTTGAAGATTTTTCCGCTTTTTAATTACGTTGTGTACCTTATCGTTGTCTTAGATTTTCGCGATTATTGTACATAATAAAACTGTTTTAAACGGATTTAAATCGCGTATATTAATTGTTTTTATCATCCCGATATTTCGAGCACTTTGCAGCGTTCGTGGCCACGGGTAGACTGATATCATGTTTTTCAATGGCAGTTCTCCTGGTATCGCACCATCAGCTCCACTTCACTGTATATATTGTGCCGAGAATAAATTGCTTAACAATCATATTGAAGCAATCGAAACGCAACACGTAAAATACTCGTTATTAAGTGGTTCCTGTACCCATCTGTAATCTTTATCATCAGCTCCACATCATCAAATGTAGCTTTTCGTGAGAAAATACATGAGCTACTAACAAAAATACCTAATTCAGTATAGGTGTGCCTATAACATTTGAACATTACCCTCGATTTGTCCAGGATCCCATCATCCGATCCTGACTTCATGACAATAGGACCAAATTTGAAGTATACCATTTCAAACAAACAAAAATATTTTTTAAATATCGGTTCACAAACGACTGAAAAATCGATGTACAAACATAAAAAAATGACATATAGCCGAACATAGAACCTCCTCCTTTTTCGAAGTCGGTTAAAAATAATCAATTATTATGTACATAATTTCATTTTATTTTATTCTTGTTTTATTTTTATTTATATTCTACTACAATAAGATTAAATATTTATTTGTTAATAGGCTGTTTGCTTATTGCCAAATTAATTGTTATTTGTACTTAAAATATTTGGACAGTTTTAACTAAAATTTTAAATTTTAAAATGATGTTACCTCTGGTAACATTAATCGAGCAGAATTTTATCATAGTTAATGTCATAATATTGTCCAGAGATAGCGCTGGCTGTACGTTGAATCGCGCTATCATTTTGTTAGCAGCGACATATAGATTGCATTGCGTTATGTATAAAGGTTTGCTGCCCCAATGTTTTCGTATTGATACAAATTTCTCCTCATTGATTGTAAAATTGTTTTTTTGACCGTGGTCAACTTTTATGTTAATTTATTTTAAGTACATAAAACTTTAATTCTAAGATAAAATAATTTCCGCTTGATACGCTCTTTTATTGTAAGATCTCACACACAATCTTGTTTTATTTTCTAAAAATAATGCGTTTTAATTAATTGGATACGCATTGATTTATAATTTAGGTTTGTTAACAGCTTCAAGTGAATGCAGCTCTGAATATTTTATATAATTTACAACTTGATATCTTTACGCGTTCCTGAGAAAAAGGTTGAGAGACAGATGTACAGACTGACAAACACACAAAAAGAAATTTACAGTTTTCGGATTTTTTCCATTATTTATACCATACCCTATAGATTCTGATTCCCTTGAGGAAACGCTAAATGGTCAAAATATTCGTCATATTTTCCATTATCTTTTGATTGCGTTGACTTAGAACTTTAATTTTTTTTTACAGCCGCATGTCATCGTAGACTTGAGTATATGATATTAGTTTCAACATGATACGTCCATGCATTTCTGAGAGAAAAGTCTTGACAACCAGACAGACAGACGGACAACAAAGTGATCCTATAAGGGTTCCGTTTTTCCTTTTAAGGTACGGAACCCTAAAAATAATATTTTCTACAACTTATTTCTAGGGTTATTTTTAATTGGTAAAAAAAATATAATATTGTAATAATTAAGAATACATAAGACGCCAAATTTTGAGACAAATTGCAGATTTTGTGTTGTACATTTTTTTACAGTGTGAATCGTCAAAGTACGCAAACTAACCGAAACAGGAAAAATCTTTAAAAAATCAAAATTTGGCATTGAAATAATTAAATTAAATAGTGATTTTTTTTATACTTTTCATACAAGAGCATCAATCTCCGAAACTCAGGGACTATTACTAGAACGATTTTATCATCAACATTTCGACAGTTACGACTTAAGACTCTAACCATTTTCAAATTTATCGTTTCTATATTGAAAAAAAAAACTTAAAAAGTTTAAAAATGGATTGTAAAAAGTAAACCACAATCACACGCATAATTTCATCGTAAATTGGAAGTGAAAATTGCATCAGAGTTAGAAAAGTCCCCTGGCTGGCTTACTATATCCCTTTCACAATCATCTACCCAGTTTCTTTTATTCTCACAACTTTTTCTATGGATATTAATTTGAAACCGCGTTTATGTTTATAAGCTGCTTTTCACATGATTTGATGGCACATAACACTTTGATAGATCCCATCGTGCGTATCAAACTGTTGATTAAACAACTTATCGCAGTTTCGAAATGTAAGTACAAAACAATAACACTGCGGATATACACGATATGCGTTGCGTTTTCTAAACAAACGACCACCGTTTTTTGACCGCCATAGATTCAAAAGAAGTGGAACATGAGAATATTATTTGACATACAAACTATTTTTAATTGTTATAAATAAAAAATATAAATTTTTATGAATCTGTACAAAAACTTTTATAGCAATTCGTCGTAAACTGACGACCTTAATCGAAAACAGATTTTTTCGTTATAAGAAATTATAAAAAAATTGAACGCCCGTAAAACAACAATGTTTTTCGCGACTATGTTTAGTATTAATATAGACATTTATTTGAGCTATTTTTGATAGAAATCGACGCCATAGTGGTTTATGTACGAACCTGACGTGTTTATCTCATTCCAGAAATTTATAGTTTGTTACGAGGAATAAAAATGTGAGAGCAGATATGACCTAGTGGTGGTAGTTAGAACACGTCGACCTCAACCGGTGATCACGCGTTCCAACCCCGGCTAAGAGCGCTGAGTTTTCAAGTGCTAAATTTATGTTTAAATTTATCTCGTGCTCGACGGTAAAGAAAAACTTCTGGAGGAATTCTGACACAAATATCCACAGTCGCAGCGTAGTAGATTAAACTGTAAAACCTTCTACTTGATACGAAAGGAGGATTTCGCCATTACAGATCTTTACGTTACGTAAACCCCACGCTTCGTGAACTTACATGGACGGGTTTAGATAGGTTTTTTTTTCTATGATAATATTAACTCTTATACATCGTTATCTTCGTTATTCACGTCACACAATGGAGCCTCGTCCCTTCAATAACGATTGATCCTTCCTCATAGTGAGCCAGTCCATTCTATTGTACAATTCATATGGATAATTTAATTTAAATTTTCAATGGTAAATTTAGTTAAATATATCGTTATGCGAACTAATGTTATCCTATTATCTGTATTAACACGTGAAGCGAAACCTTTGTACCCCTTTTTACGAAAATTGGGCGGACGGAGGAGTATAATATATTCGCACACTTATAATTTATATAGAGGAGTGCAAAATGCTAATATAAGTTTAATTATGCGTAAAAATATATTAAACCAATAAAAAACATTATATACACTATAATATAATTGAAATACACGCATATCTATATACTCTTTTGTTAAATTCAAACTTTCATCCTGAAAAAAAATGCTAGTCTGTTATCACAAAATCTAAATCAACGTGAGCGAATAAGCGGTACTCTACGGTACATTCAATGAATGTTATGGGATTACCGAATATACGGATCACGTATTTCCGACTGCATGTATAACATATTAACAGAACTTTTCAAAGATAAATATGGAATTATCTGTACTAATATTATAAAACGGAAGAGTTTGTTTGTTTGAACGCGCTTGTCTCAAGAACTAGTGGTTCGCATTTAAATATTATTTTTGTGTTAGATATTTTATTTATTGAGATAGGCTATGGGCTATATTACATCGCGCAACGACTTATAGGAATGAAGCAGTAACCATAAATGCGAGAGAAACCGCAAAAGACAGCTAGTATTTCAATATGGCGACTATTCGTAGGGATGTACACAGTTCGTATAGGCCACGTGGAAACAGCGTTTATGTCTCCATTTTAAAATTAAAAAAATAAGACCTAACGCAGACCAGTGGCGTGCACAGAGTTTTTAGACAACGTAGAGAGAGTATTTCAAAAGCTCATTTATATTTTATATATAAAGAAGTTGCGAGTTGTACAAGTAATTAATAAAAAAATCAAAACCCGCCTGCGTAACAAGACCATGGAGAATTGTTACTAACCAACTTTAAATCGTTATAGATTCTAAACGGTAATTCTGGTTGCAATTTTGTATAAGAAACCTTAAAACGATTTTGAAATGCCTATTCAACGATATCCCACTTAACACAATTCGTCAAATTTCGTTTCACTATGGCGTCCGAAATCGGCCACATTGTTACCAAATTAGTTTACTTTCTCTGACATTTGTTATGACGAATAAAACGACGCGCGCAGCCGGGTAATTATACAAATAAAATTCATTTTATTATATATTAATAGTATTCATTTCGATTCAAAGTCATCCCCGTAAACTTCGTACTCAGATGGCATCTCATTAAGCTGTCAGGCACAAGCAACTCCCTCACGATATTCACTCATACATTCAGGCACTTGCTTACCCATCGATACAAAGTATTATTATTATTATATATATAATCTATTCTTCTTAACTTGTCATTATTTGGTAACAATAACCCGAATGAAAATGACGAATTTTCGAACAATTATTTTTCATTATAAAAAATGATTCAGTTCAATCATTCAATCGATGATTTCTTATATAACTTTTATAGCTAAAAATATGCTATATATGTCTGTTTAATAATGTTTTGGATTGCAATAACTCCTAAATAGAATTTAAAAAATTCAAAATCGACAATTGTACATAAAGTTAATTCAAAAATACACATGTACATTTTCGGGTTTTCCCATAGTTACAATATTTTCAAAAATATATGTTTGCTAAAATTTTTCTCAAACTTTTGGATACGGAAGAGCGTGAAAGTTGGTTTGTAGAAAAAAAAATAAAAATGTACATATTTGTTTTCATAAAATCCACCGGTGCATTTTTTCTTTTTTAATTTTTTCGATTATTTTCGTAAATATTTAAGATTTTTATTTTTGTCTAATTTAAGTCTAGCAGATAAATTTGATCATATTTTCATTAATAAAAACGTACAATATCAAAGTTTTCGCTTGCTGGGACAAGGGTGTCCTACTGTTACTAAAAATCCCGTTAACCATTGCTTGTAACTAAAAAATATTTCAAACGTAAATAATGTCCTTTACCTCCTGGACTAAAAGTTAAATGTATAGTAAATCTACAATATTTAAAAATTGCCAAATTCAGGGTCAATCTATGGTGGCCTTCTGTACGGCTTGACCGATGTTTAATAACAAATTTTCATTAAATTCATATTCTTCCTCGGAATGTAACAAGTCATGTGACATCAGCAAAAAGTCAACACGTGACGTGGACGAGACGCTTTGTAGTCTATTTTTTCATAGTTCAATTTGAAAACAAATATGGCATCCTTCTAACCAGAGACGAAAGATAAAGATGTGAAAATACTGAATGAATGATTGAACTGAATGATTTTATATGATAAATATCGTTATTATATTCAAGGAAAAAATAAACACAAATAATTAAATCATTTACAAATAATACGACAATCTATTTTAAAATAAATGGACGCTGATAAGCAATACTGTGTCAACCCACACGGACTTCATTTTGAGAAAATGGCGTCTAAAGATGTCAAACCTATTCTTACTTAATTTGTTTAATGAAGTTTATATCCATCTTTTCTTTTCTTTTTTTTTAAAGGTAAAATGAATTAAAAGTAGATTGATATATTTAATATATTATCTTATAAAATGTTTTCAAATATTTCAGATTATTCAATAAATTGCAAAATATGGAACGCACTTGAAATACGAAACAATTATTAAGACACTTTTTAGGGTTCCGTAGTAAAAAACGAAACCCTTATAGTTTCGCCATGTCCGTCTGTCTGTCTGTCTGTCTGTCCGCGGCTTTGCTTCGAAACCCTTAATACCAGAAAGCTGTAATTCGGTATGAGTATACATATGAATTACGCCGAGAAAGTCGTACAATAAAATCTTAAATTTTTTTTTTTCAGGGTGTCTTCCCTATGTGTTAAGAGAGACCAAAAATTTTTTTTCTCATTTATCCCATGTTGTGGGGTATCGTTAGATAGGTCTTTTAAAAATGTTATAGGTGTGGGAAAACCATTTTCCAAACGACGAACTGTTTCCGAAATATTAAGCTTTGAAGTGTTAATTTTTCTTAGAGTCAAGTGTCCCCCCCCCCCTCTACCCACTAAACTGCTGCGTCTAAAAAAATTCACGATAGTGGTACATATAATGAATTTAAAAGGAAAATTATCACGGCTAAGTGGGTTCTTATGGTTATCGAGTTATAGATGATCTAAGTAAAAATAAATATTTCACTTTTTAAAGCATCACATTATATAAATATTAATAATTTTAAATTAATATATGAATTTAAATGAATAAATAAATACATATTTAATAAGTTTAAATTAAAATGAAATATAAATCTCCATAGATTTCATAGGCGCTAGTCAGGAAGGAAAATTATCGGCGCTAAGTATATTTTACAAGTGTTAGAATAATAAATAATCGACGAACATATAAAGTTCAAAATCGTTAGTATAATTCACATTCAAACAATCATTTTACATTAAAAATATTTTAGTCTCGAAATATAAAGAGAAATTAAAAATAATTTTATAATAATAAGAGGTTTAAAATTGTAAGTACGTATATTGTATAAACTGACTTAAAAAAGGAAATTCCCAGTTCGTCGTAAACTTTTTTACGAAAATAGGTACTCGAACATTGCTTGACCGATCTTGACAATTCTGACAACTACATCGTGCGTGGCCCGACACGCACTTGGCTGATTTATTTCCGTACTTATTTAGTTTATATTACTTGATCTTTCTTTGAATAATGTTGAATAGGTAATGCAGTATCAACATACATTAATATCTCCAAATTTGACTTTTTGTGGGCAAACACATTATTGATTATCAGCATCCAAATAGTAATGATGTATTTTGATTGACACCTATTTAACATTATTTAATAAAATTTCAAATCATCTTAACTGAATATGTACGAAAAACAGATTTTTATTTCAATGTTTCGAATTTCAAGTGCGTTCCATATTTTGAAAAAACATAAAATTTTCCCAAATATTTAAAAAACTTATTATTAGATAACACATTAAATGGATACTGATAAGCAATAATGTGTCAACCCACAAAAAGTCAAATTCGGAGATATTGATATATTATAATAGTGCATCATCTATTTAACATTATTCAATAAAAAATAAAGTCATATAAACTAAATAAGTACGGAAAAGAGATTCTTAATTCATTGTTTCGAATTTCAAGGTCGTTCCATATTTTGTATTTTTTACAATAATCTCATATGTAAAAAAAAAACAACTTTTTATTATATAATATATTAAGTATAGCATTTCCTTTTAATACATTATACTTTTTATCAAAAAAGAAAAGAAAATATGGATAAATACTTATTCAAACAAATGTATTAAGAATAGGTTTTATATCTTTAGACGCCATTTTCTCAAAATGAAGTTCGTGTGGCTTGACACAGTATTGCTTATCAGCGTCAAAATATTGTTAGCGGTAAAAACTTGTAGGAGCTATAGTCACGTGTCATAGTATCATCTATACTAATAATAAAATTCTTGCGGGTCGATGTCTGTACATGGAAGATATGTGAAAAAAAATATTACTGGGGGCCTTTACCAACGCAATAGAACCCAAAACAAACATTTTTAGAATTCTTATCTGTTTGTCTGTTTGTCTGTTTATCTATGC
The DNA here is from genome assembly GCA_037950945.1 of Hypolimnas misippus. Lineage (NCBI taxonomy): Eukaryota > Metazoa > Arthropoda > Insecta > Lepidoptera > Nymphalidae > Hypolimnas > Hypolimnas misippus. Next base: position 1,684,456 of record JBBEEQ010000001.1, read on the forward strand.
GTTTGTGCACGCTAATCTCAGAAACGGCTTATCCGATTTAGATGCGGTTTTCACTAATATATTGTAGTAAGCTTCACTTAACATTTAGTGTTTGTTTCATGTCAATCGGTACATAAATAAAAAAGTTATGTCAATTTAAGGAATCACGTCGAACTTTTTTTGCGCTTTTCACTAAATGCATGAAAGTATATACAGTACTTACATCAATATATACATTTTTTAATTTTTTGTCCGTCGGTCTGGCCGTCTATCTGTTGGTTCCGATCAATCTCTGAAACGGCTGAACCGATTTTGATGGTACTTTTACTTTAACTGTGAGCAGTTATCAAATGTTATAAGGAGTGACTTAGGCAGTTAGGCTTACTTCTATTTTAAATATTTTTTGATCTATACATATAATAAAATTCTAACTGTTCTCTGTCTGTACATGGAAGAAATATGAAAAAAAATATTATTGGGGCCCTTTACCAACGCAATAGAACCGAAAACAATGATTTTTAGAATTCTTATCTGTTTGTCTGTTTGTGTCTGCGTTTGTGCCCGTTAAAAAATATATGTCAATTTAAGGGATCACGTCGAACATTATTTTGTGCTTTTCACTAAATGCATGAAAGTATATACAGTACTTAAATCAAACAAATACATTTTTTAATTTTTTGTCTCTCAGTCTGTCTGTCTATCTGTTTGTTTCGACTAATCTCTGAAACGGCTGAACCGATTTTGATGGTACTCTTACTCTCAGTTATCAAATGTTATAAGGAATGATTTAGGCTTACTTCTATTTTAGATATTTTAAAATCTATACATATAATAAAATTCTAACGGGGCGCTGTACATGTACATGGAAGATATATGAAAAAAAAAATTATTGAGGGACTTTACCAACGTAATAGAACCCAAAACAATAATTGTTAGAATTTTTGTCTGTTTGTCAGTTTATCTGTGCGTTTGTGCTCGCTAAAAAAGATATGTCAATTTAAGGGGTCACGTCAAACATTATTTTGTGTTTTTCACTAAATGCTTGAAAGTATATACGGTACTTAAATCAAAAAACCATTTTTTAATTTTTTATCTGTCAGTCTGTTTCTTACGACTAATCTCTGAAACGGCTAAATCGAATTTGATGGGACTTTCACTCGCAATTAGGGGCTGGGGCTGTAGAGGAGGGAGAGGGGATAAAAGAAAAAAATCACAAAATATGAAAAAGTCTAAAAAGGTCTTTAAAACATTACGTGATTAATGGACAGCCACTATAGTTAATATTATAAGGATTAATTAAGGCTAATTTTACTAAAAAAAAAATTTTAATGAATAAGTGAAAAGGGAAATTACGCGAAAACAAAATATTGTAGAAACCAATAAAATAGTGAAAAATTTCCGACTCAAGAAGAGGTACTTACATCAAAAATACCATTTTTAAAATGTTTGTCTCTCTTTCTGTCAGTCAGTTTGTTCCGGCTAATATCTGAAACGTCTGGACCGATTTTGACGAAACCTTCACTAGCAGAAAGCCAATGTTATAAGGAGTAACTTAGGCTATTTTTATTTTAGATCATTTTAAATTAATAAATTAAAAAAGCGTTACGCGTAAACAAAATTGAAACTAATGAAATAGTGAAGATTGTCTGATTCAAACAGGGAAGGTATATATTATATAAATATAATAATTTAAAATATATATGTACCCATTTGCTGGGTCCTTTTTTTTACTGGATATGATAGACCAAATCCGAAACTATAAGGAATAGCGAAAAATAACTAAAGGAGTCTAAGAGCCGATTTTGATAAAAACTAAAACTGCATCATTAGTCTTTTGAAAAATAATTTTTCATAGACAGAAATGAATTAATTGATTTTGAAAAAAATAAACATTCTGTATTATTGCACCATCTGATTCTGACACATATTATAAGGATCAACTTCGAAGAAGTAGTAGTATACGGTTAACCGCAACAAAAAGAAAAGACTATTTTTTTTACAAAATTCTATCAAATTCCTACATTAATATATTTTCAAAAAAAAAACGATCATATCTAAAAGTGAAATTTTAAAATTAAAACTGGATGTTTTAACGCTAATAGCAGGTGGGTACAATAGCCGAGTCCAGTGAAATGTAGATTTTCAATAAATTGATTAATTGAATTATCTAAACCAACCAAAACAAACGTCACATTCTATCAACTTTGTATAGCTCACATAGAAAATATAGACAAACATAAAAGAAGTTACTGTGAGTTATTCATTTTATATGTATATTTTCGATTGTACTGTTCACACTCTTCCTTACTTTAGTAGGTGACTAGCATTTTGATGCAACCTATAAACAAATCGTTTGAAGTAATGCACTTTTTTTCTAAACTTTCCGGGACCCATGATTTAACCCACATATTTCATCCTGTTTGTGTAGAATCGATTACTTAACTTCTAATTAATGTATAGATTTAATGTTATTTTGTAAAAAAATAAATCTTTTCCTTCAATTTGTCCCTTACTATTATTTCCCAAAAGTTAATCCTTAAAAGTGACACTATTAGGTGGTGCAATAATACAGAATGTATTATTTTTTCCAAAATTAGTGGGTTCAATTGCTGGCTAGAAGAATCATTAAATCAAAAGAACTTATGATGTGACTTTTAGATTTATCAAAATCTGACACGAGATTCCTTTAAGTATTTATTTTTGCGATTTTTTATAGTTCCGGATTTATCAAAATCGGACACGAGATTCCTTTAAGTATTTATTTTTCGCGATTTCTTATAGTTCCGGATTTAGCTCTATCAAGCCCAGTTGAAAAAGTCACCCATATATAATACAAGGAAAACCTTAGCGAGAAAATATTGTTTTATAGTCGAAATTTTAAAGACTAGCACAAAACACTTTTCTTCAATATTTACAGTGAAAACCGTGGAGGAATTCCGTATCTGAGTTAGTGTCTGCTTATAAATACAACCAGAAGTTCCCAAATCAAAAGTAAAAATCTCCTTTCCTGAGAGGCACCGCAGACTAAAGTCTTGCTTTGCAGGAGACATGCCAAGCATTATGTAATCCACGCGAACGAAGTCGCGGGCACAGCTAGACATGACATTATAAAAAGAGCAACACAAACATAGATGGGGGCACTTTTGATTGAGCACTGGGAACTGACGGACGTTGACGAGACCTTTATTTAATTGTTATCTTTTATACTTTCACTTAATATTGATTTAGTTGTTTATAATTTTATTTCTTAGGAAACCCCGAATTGTTTTATTTTTCTTTTTTAAATACCGCTTTTTGCTAACAATATATTCATCTGCTTTTAATTCATTGTACATTTTACCAAATTGGAAAAGAAAAGGTCTCAAACTAATTAAATAAGAGTAAGTTTGACATGTTTAGGTGCCATTTTGTCAAAATGAAGTTCGTGTGGCTTGACGCAGTATTGCTTATCAGCGTCCAAATAATACATAAAATGAATAAAAAAATATTACACGCATATAGGTATGCTCGTTTGTTTATTATTAAAACCTGTGGTCAATCTTTAAATCGGCGGACAATTTAATCGGTCGAATTCAAACCACAAAGCGACCACAAGTATAGAAAAGATATCACATACTATTACAAATTCCTATACACAGATTTTCAAAGTCTGCATTCGGCGACGTCCAACGATTACTAAATCCAATTAATTACTACAGGTTCATAAAAAACGACCTTGGTGTATTCCTTTATTCTTATTAACCAAGCCAACTAAAAAAAACTATGGATCTGTTATATACAATATGTATGAAATAATGATCTGAAATAAAACTATTATTATTATATTATTATTATTATAATAACCATACAACACACAAGAAATGCAAGAAACGAGTTTGCGCGAATACTATTAATATCTGTTAATTTCAAGTAATTTTTTTTTATATTTATTTAAAGAGTTTTGTCACAAAAAAGCAACTATGTCACTCTATACCTTCTCTTAAAATAAGTAAATCTATCTAAATTTCAAACCGAGCCTGACAAGTTTGTACAGCGCTCTGGCTCCATCCGATTAAGGATAGGCCAAAACACTATTTACTCCACCGATTTCTCTAATGCTATGGGACATTGATACGACTTACCGGAAATTTTCATTCCGAACGCATTCCATCAACATGTGATATACGTCTTCAATATATGTGACATACTATTTCGCATTAAAATGCAAATTTATTTGATGGAATGTGTCCGGAACGAATCTTTAAAGCTATAACAATATCGGATCTCTTTAAGTGGTTATAAATCCAGGGAGATTTATTAATGGGCACGCAATGCTACAGATGTCAATCGTTCAGTCACTCGTCTAGAAACTGTAACTTGACTCCAAGATGTGTTACCAGCCCGCTGTCTACCAGCCCGCTGCACGGCAAAACTTTATATGAATATATGCTTTCTAGTCATCATCAATTTGAGGTTATTGCTCCAAATAGCCCAACCTTGGTGCATTACAATATTAATTATACTCCTTCTACTCCTGATATATTACTTGCTAAAAACACTTATCATATCTCTGAACTTAGGGCCCTCTCATGCCTTTCATCAAATCATTTACCCGTTTTCTATACCATTGGTGGGGAAATCACTAGAAAACCTTACATTATTTACGATTATGCGAAAGCTGATTGGAAAACATTTAATCTTATGAAACCCATCATACTTCTCTACACATAACATATTAAAGAAAGTATTTAATTGATCTTTAGTAAAGGTACGTTTTGATTTGTCTATAAATTTGATAGTAGGTCTAATGAAATGTTGTAAATTTATACCACTAATCCATACATTTAAAGTAAACATTTCCAAAATAGAACTTATAGTAATATCAGTATTTTTTAGACAATTATGAATAGAAAATAACAAAGGCTTTTTCTTTCTTTGCTATCGATACATTTGTATTAAATCTGAGAGTTCATCTAATTGAAAAAAAATGAATTCGGTTTATAAGCTCTGTTTTTTAACCAAAATTTACTGCCTTAATACTGCCTACGAATAAAGAGTGGCTGTAAAGAAATTTCGCTTTCCATTACGTGAATAGGAGAACTTTTGATAAAACCCCCTATGACACGCATAGCCTGGTTTTGAATCAAATCCAACTTATTTAGCTGTGATTGAGAGCAGTCCAAACGACTACGAATTATTGATATATAGACCTTTCGTAAATGATAGGGATGAATTCCCCAACCCGAACTAGACAAAACTTTAAACAAGTTAAGAAATTTAAGACATTTATCATGCGTCTCGCTCATATGTTTTCCCCTTTTATAAGACCGATCCAACCATAAACCTAAATATTTAACATATTCTACTGTCCCAAAACAATTCTATTTATTTTAAGTTCTACTACCTCCCTTAATGGTCTTTTCTTAAAAATACAAAGTTTAATTTTAAATGGAGAAAGGTTTAAACCAAGATCATTTAAAAGTTTACACAACACATCTAAGGCTGACTGCAAATTAGCAACAGCTTGCAATATATTATTACTAGTGCAATATAATACAAAATCATCGGCATCCTGCATAATCATAGCAGTTTTAATCTGTTTGCAAATATTAATTGAAGCCACATTAAACAGTAGTGGAGACAAAGGGTCACCTTGTACCAAACCACGACTACATATTCTAACAACAGAGACATTATCCACGTTGATATGAATTCGTCTTTCTCTTAGAAAATTGCAAATATATGTATATAATTTTGAACCAATATTCAGACGATCCTGGGTCTTCATCAAAGATCAGAAAAGGTCTACATTATTGTAAGCATTGTCAATGTCAACAAAACAGGCGAGAGTTGCATTATTTTTTAAAAATCCAATTTGAATTTGATTATCCAAACGAGAAAGGCTATCTAAACAATATTTAGATTTTATAAAATCAAATGTAATATCAGAAAATAACTTGTTTTTTTTTCTAAAAACCATTCAATCCTTCTATTAATTATAGTATGAAAAACTTTGCAAACACAAGATATTAACGATATAGGACGTAGCGTAGATGCGGATTGAGGGTCGCGACCCGGTTTTGGAATCGGAACAACGCGTACGTCCTGCCATTGAGTAGGAACAAAGCCTGTATCTAAAAAACAGTTATATAAATTTAAATGGTCAATTTTAGCATTTTCGGGAAGATGTTTTAACATTGAAAATGAAATATCGTCGACTTCAGGGGCCGTGTCTGTAAATTTAATACAATTTTTTAATTCGAAAATTGTTATAGGGGTTTCTAAAAATGAATTAAAAGAATGAAACTCCGGTTTAGACTTAGCTTTATACTTATCAACTTGAATGTGAGGATGACCGCGACCTTTCATCCATTTCATTCTACACCATAGCTGATTGGAACTAGCGCTTTCATCAATCGAATCACAGAAATTTGACTAACTTTTTATCTCCGCACAACGCATAAGTCTTTGCTCTTCTCTACCGGCATCTAAATATCTCTCGAGATTATAAGGAATAGGATTACGCCTAAATTCAGCCAAATAAAGTCGACGAATAGCAACAGTTTTAGATAACTGTGCATTCCAGTAAGGTCTCGGAGAAAATCTACTTTCAGGCTTTTGACAAAATTTTATGTTTAGAATAATTAAATTAGCCGCGTCGTTAATTAAACGTAAAAAATTATCATAAAAACATTGAAGATCGCCAGAAACGAAGAAGTTCGTAAATGATTTTTTCAAAAACAAAGTATAACCGTGACAATTAGATAATTTAAAATTCCTTTTTTTATGATAAAAAATATTTACTGGCATACTTGTAGTAGATATTTTAATCATTAAATGATCGCTTCCAAATGTTTCCCTAGTAACTTGCCATGATACAAAAGTTATATCAGGTGAAGACTCTCTCAAGACACCTTCAACCAGTTGAAATCTAGTAGGGGAATCATTATTTAAGACAATAAAATCAGTTTTCATAAACGAATTAAGGATTTGCATACCACGGCAATCTGTTTTGTTCGACCAAGTCGTATGATGACCGTTGAAGTCACCTAAAATCATTGTTTTGTTAGTCGAAAGACTAAACAAAAAATCCCAATCAGATTGATAAGTATTAGCTTCACTTGTGCAATAGATGCAAATAATATTTTCTAATTGATCACAGCAAAAAATTTTAACCCAAATTAATTCTAGGTCTGGATTGATGTTTTGAAACTGAATAAGTTCAGACATGATATTTTTGTGTAGTAACAACATAACACCACCGTACGCAACATTTCTATCTTGTCTATATATATTATAATTACTAATTTTCAACTTAAACTCTAAATCAAGCTAGGTTTCCGTCACAGCAGCCACGTGAATTCTCCCCTGAATTAATAAATGCTTAAAAGATGATAATTTTGACCTAATACTTCGAGCATTCCATTGAAAAATATTAAAATTAACCTGCTTAATGTGATTGTTATCCATTTATAAAAGACGATATAATTTTAAAGAAATCCGATACGTTTGATATACTTTTAGAGACAAATGTCTTAATCCATTCTATTATAACTCTAAACACTTTTTTTTAATTTAGAAACTACACTAACATTTTTTAACAAAATAATCATTCTAACTTTCTGAATTAAATCACTAAAAGATAATGTCTGATCACAGGTACATATCTGTTTGCTCTTGAGATACATCATTCGACTATGGGCACTCAGTTTCATCGTCAATCTATATTTGCAGAAATTGATATAAACGCATTTTCATCATCCACTAGAGCAGGGTGTTTATGTAAATTAACTGTATTGGACGGATGAATTTCGAAAGAAACTTTCTTTGTACGAGAGGGACCCGAACCAAGTACCTCCGCAAACGATGGGGTAACAGCAGCCGACGAGGAACTAGGTCCACCCGAGATTCCAATATTACTATTAGAAGTTGAATTAATGGTATTGTTGTTACTGGGAGACTGCGACTTTTTACGTTGTGTTGAAGTAGGAGGTAAATATAATAATAACGCTTTTTTATAGGTAACGTTATATCTTTTCTTCTTATATACACGACACGATTTCGATAAAGATATGTAAGTATATCATCTCCACAGTTGACGCATTTATATGAAATAGTTTCACAGTTTTCATGGTGACCACTACATTTAGGACATATATATTTGTTAGAAGGACACAAATTTTTTGTATGTCCAAATCTCCAACATTTAGAGCACTGGGTCACCGGAAATATATATTGATCCACTTTAATTCGTAAGTGAAATATATAGATATGCGACGGTAAAACAGGACCTTTAAATCCAATTCTAACTGATGCACTTGCAACCCATTCATTCTCGGAACTACGACTAAGCCGCTTGACAGATACAACTTCAATTCCACTTTTTAAATATTTCAATAAATATAAATGGAGTAATTATACCTGAGTTTACCTGATGTCCTAGAGAATAATTATTTATAGTAGATATCTAAATTTTGTGAAAATCAAATTTTAATTTTCATATTGAACTGATTTTGATAGGACATGTCTAAGAACCAACGCTAGTAAATAATCTTTCAATTAAAAAAAAAACCTCATTCAAATCGGTTGATCCGTTTAGGAGATACGGTGCCACGGACAACTATACAAAAAAAAACACATACATAAGTATGAAGACGGATATAAAAACTTTTTTTTATTATGTTGGTTTTTTATTATGTCTAATTTACTTGAAATTGAAGATGGCGCTGATTTAGAAAAAATATTATCTTAAATCATTAAATAAGTGTAAAAGTATTTTAGATATTATTTTATATTTAGTAATGATATTAAAAATTATATGTGATGGTGGATAACTCTGTTTCAAACGACAATGTAATTCAATTATTCGATTATGTGGAAACTAATAAGAGCGGACATTCGATGGAAAATTCGTTAAAGGAGTTAGAGGACTATGCACTGCCAATGAATTTAAATAATATGGATAGTAATTTTAACAAACGTGGACGCATTGACGATTCTGAAAATAATGATGACGATTGGACTAAGTTAACTAGAAATAGAGCGAAAAGAAGATCTCTTGAGGATATTCAGTTGAGTGTGACTTGTAGAGATAAATTTCCTAAACAATTCGCATTAGTAAAATTACTTAAAATCTCAAAATATTTCTGATATTATGAATATTAAGTTTATAAATCCATATAAAATTCTTATAAATTTTAATTCAGAAGAGTCTGTTGAAAAGTTTATGTGTTGCGAGGTATTACATAACATGCGTTGGAAGGGTAAAAAAACTTGGGAGGTCGGAATTTCCTGTGGAATTGTTAAGGATATTGATTCTGATTTAGCAGACGAAGATCTATTGAAATATTTAAAAAGTAGAATCTAAGTTGTATCTGTTAAGCAGGTTAATCGTAGGTCCGAGAATGAATGGGTTGCAAGTGAATCAGTTAGAATTGGATTTAAAGGTCTTCTTATAATGAATCCCAATGACTTGAAGGCTGATGCTGTTATGTACTCGATATGTGCTGCAAATTGCAGTTTGGAGTTTACAATAACGCCTAAATCCCGAATAGTCTGCACCTTGCTTATAGTAACACCAGATATGTTGTACGCACTATCTATAACGTTTCTTTTTCGCGTAAATTAAACATGATGGCACTTTTTGACGTTTAATTTCATTTTATGTAAGTTGCACCAATGTTCTAGGCTATCAATATCTTTGTTATTTTTAAATCGTCAGCATATAAGTAAGCTTCAATGTGTTTAAATATGAAGGACAAGATGTTGATAAAAATATTAAAAAATATTGGACCTAGATTTGACCCCTATGGTACTCCCGAGTGAGCAATAAATGGAAATGACTGATATCCATCAACTACTACTGTGGAAGTTCTATAATTCAAATAAGAGGTGCACCATTTTAGTAAGTTTTCAGTAATACCGAATGATTTCAATCTTTCCAATAATATAAAGTGGTTAACCTTGTCAAAAGCCTTTGAGAAATATGTATAGATTGCATCAACTTGATGTCCTCCATCTACGGCTTTAATAGATTCAGTAACGAAGGCGACAAGGTTTGTATTGGAAGATCTCCCTGATATGAATCCATGCTGGTTACTGTTTATATGTGACTTAAGATAATATATTAAATTTTGATACACAAGGCCTTCAAACACTTTTTCTATGGTCGACAGAATTGAAATCGATCGATAATTTTCTATAAAAACAGGATCAATACTTTTAAACACGGGAACTACTCTCGCTTCCTTCCGAATTTGTGGAAAAATTCCTGAATTTAGGGATATGTTATAGATGAGATGTAATGGAAAAGATAATGCAGACGCACACATTGAGAGGAAAAAGGGAGATATGTTATCTGGCCCTGCTCCTTTCTTATGATCAAGTCTCTTTAATTTTTTCTCGATGTCGCCTTGCGATAAGAATATGTTACCAAAGTAAGTTTTGGGTTCAGGTGCACAATAATTTAACATATTGTTATCTACTTCATAGAACGAAGAAAAAAGATTAGAAAGATCTTGTTTATTTTTCGCTACAATATTTCCCAAGACCATAGAAACGGGATAGATACTACACTTTTTACTTTTATTTTTCATATGTGTCCAAAAATACCTAAGATTCCCTAAGATTGCATTTTCCATTGTGATAATGTAATTATTATAGCATTGCTTGATCAATTTATCACAGTCTATGCTTAGGTATTGAAATTCTACTTTATCTAAGGGCTTGTTATACTTTTTAAATTTAATATGAAACTTATATTTCCTCTTTAGGCATCTAATTAAGGTGGGCGTAAACCAAGAAGGATAAAAAGATCGTGTCATACATTTTTTCGGAACATGCCTATCAATAATTTTATATAATATGAAATATAACTTCTCTATCATTTCTGATACATTCTCAAGGCAATCCTTGAATTCACGAAGCCAGTTGACTTTTTTAAGAGATGCTGAAATGGCATAATGGGCTTTGAAGAATTGATATTTATTTTTTGAATTATTTTTTGAAGATAGATATTCCGAAGATATTTTTACAATTATGTCAAGAGGAGGATGAAATATATCAATCTTACGCATTGGAGATATACTTTCTTTAACACTAATTATATTCTGATCACAGAGAACAAGATCTAGTAAATTGTCCTTCATATTTTTAATATAATTAAACTGATACAATGAATTCAAATAAAGAAATTCTTTAAACACGCTTTTAAGAGAAATGTTAGTATAATGAGTGTCAGAGAATAGCGCAGTGCCAGGGTTATTCCATGACAACCCAGGTATATTAAAGTCTCCAACAATCAGCGTAGCGATGTGGTCATTATGATTATCGGGTCGGTGGATATACTTGTGTCAGAATTACTCCTAACACATGCAATTTTTCTCACGATTCCTTCGCCGCCGAGCTCGAGATGAATTTAAACACAAATTTAGCACTTGAAAATTCAGCGCTGCAATCCGGGGTTTGAATCCGCGATTAACGATTGAGACCGACGTGTTCTAAACACTTGTCCATCTCGGTTTACATTTTGTAGTAAGTTTACATTAAAGCTGCGGCCAACTGCAAATGAAATATGACCATTTTCAAAAATTGCGTCATCCTTTTAACCGACTTCAAAGAGGAGTTGTCAATTCGTAGTGTATATTTTTTACGTTTTAACCGATTTTGAACAGTATACCTACATTTAAATAACTTAAAACATTTATCAAACTAAATTGAATTTTCGAAGTCAATTTTTTTGTCTTATTTGTATTTACTACATATTTACAGAAACGAATGATACCAGAAATGCGGGTGAAGCGATCGCACACGAGGGCTTAATCGTAATGTTTTTTTTATTATTCTTCCGATTTTTAATTACCAACAGTTTAACATAGAATAATCTATGCCTATTCATATTATAAAGAGGTAAAATTTGTTTGTAAGCTTGTACGAAGGAAACCTCAAAGACTGATTTGAAAAAATCTTTCTGCGTTGGATAGGCCGTTTATCGAGATTCTCAGTATTCGCAACACGTACGTCTCCTGTATAGACTCCACGTCACTGATTAAAGGTTAGGTTTACCTAAAAATACAAATATATGTTCCTCAACGAATAAATAGCGCACCTAATTTTTTTTTTTTTAATAAAAAGAGGGATAAACGAGCAAATAGTACCAAGTGATGTTAAGTGGTTACCATTGCCCATGGATAACTGCAACACCAGGGGCGTTGCGGGACATCTGAAACACCTTTGACGGTAAGATGTCTATAATCTCGACGCTTGAAAACCCCCAAATTAGAAATAAGAAATAGAAATAATATGAGGTAAAATATAAAAGAGAAGCTAGTCGTAGATACTTCGATAAAGAGTTTAACTGTCTATTATTGCTAAAATAAATACCTGATAAGTCCGAATCGCGTCATGATTCAGGGCCGCAGCCTCTGCCGGTCGGGCCTCTACCTGTAAGCATATCATATCTCAAGCCGAGCTTAATCGCACCGATCCATATCATCGATTATTAAACTTTAGGAACGATGAATTGATATTTTCAATCGATTTTTCTTTTTAGAAAATAATTGAATATGGATCAGAGATAGTAAAACATCACTAAAGTCAATTTATTTGATGTCTATTTCTTTTAAATTATATTCTTTACTACGATTCGTTATCGAATCTTCCGAAGATTCGTTTACCAGCTCGATATGATCGGATTTCGATCCTTATCGAAGCACTAAAATCAATTCACGAATAAATCTAGCAACTGAAACCCAAAATAACTTTATAGTAATTATTCATTGAAAATAGTTTTTATTTAAATGCCCTAGAAAAAAGAAAAAATATTTGAAGTAAATCAAAGTGATCATTTATACTCTAACAAAGTAATCAGTTTGGTTTACTTCAGTGACGTCTTCTTTTTAGAACATTTAGTTGCTTGGAAACTAAAATTATATATCGCATAAATCTCGTCACGATATTAGAAAGTTGTATGCATTTCTGTTGAATCCATTATATACAAAAAATAATTCCCGCGATAAAATTAGGATTAATCGTGATTGTGGAAATCTATTTTCTTCTTCTTCATTGGTTGACTGCGCTGAAGAACGTAGAGAATAAAAAGTAAGTTCAGAATTTGAGGTCGCAAATATATTTTAGATGTTCTTTGTAATGTTGAATTCTCATTTGAGAAAGTTACTTCAGTAGATATTATAAAAACTATTAAATCTCTTAATATTAAGAAAACAAATAATCTATGGGGTAGTTTGGTGAAATTTATTATTACTATTTATTTATTAAAAGGTTCGTCAAGTAACAAATCTAGAGGGTTCATGTTTACATTTACCATAAGGCTATTATACAGATTGTGTAACTATATACAGAAAAACACTACATGCATACAAAGGTGAGAAAGGAAGACAAAATAGCAAAGTATATAAAAAAATAATAATAACAAAGTTTGATTTTTACTTTTAACAAAAATCTTGTGACCGAATCATTTTCGGATTTATTGAAATAATGTAAAGGGAGCATAATCCCACTAATTATATTTCATCCTTAAATAAAATATTGGAAAAAAATTATCTTGAATCAACTCCATGTTGTAATGTTTTCACTAAACGTTGCTCGACTACAGATGCAGGCATAGTGCTTCTGAATCATATATAATTATGATGAGCGGGAGAAAACATAGAATTTTGTTGGTGTATTCTATGATTTGTCTCAATCATAATCTAAATGTAAGTATTGTTAATTTTTTAAAAAAGAAACTATTGAGTGTTTTTTGTTATTATTTTAACGATTCTAACGTGCTCGTGAATGCCTACTGAATAATAATGTATGTTTTTGATTTTTATATTATAATACATAGTTATAATTTAGGACATCATAGTTATTATAATGCACGACACTAATATCGTTGTGATACGCTCATTTCGCTATAGGAAGTGAAGCCTTAGGGGGCTTCTAAAATCGCGCATATGCAAGAAGCGAGCATTTTATGTGCACGCTTCGCGCCTCGTATGGCTTTAGATGCGTCTTGTTACATATGCATGTGCGTGTGTTGTACAGTACTGTGCATATTTTAGGTAGCAAAGTAAACGCCGTGCATGAAATGTGTGAACGAGTTTTTTGTCAATTATTTGCACGGGAACAAGTCCAAAATATCAACTTATACAAGCTACGAATATTACGGCTCGAATAACCTAAATATTTTTATATATCCGTCTAAATAGAAGACCGGTCAGCTTTCGAAATACGCAGTGGGTATGTTATGAAATCGTCATAACAATTACCAATTACGAAAGAAGTTAAACTCATTTATAAGATGTTCGCCTCCAGGCTTGTATAAAGTTCAAGTTGCCATGACTTGATTTTACATTAAGTCAATATTATTACTTTATTTTTTCTTCTGATTTTAACATTACTAATACTTAATAATTTAAATATAAGGAAATTTGTTTTGTCGTCTGTTTATCCGAATTGATAAAAAATCAAGTCAATGGTAAATCTTTAACAAGTAATGATCGGGCAAAGGTGTGATAGAGCCTAACGGTATCACACGCTTGAATACTTACAGATATAATCGATATAAATTCGAATTGAATATCTGCGCTTTACCGCGAGTGAGACAACCGGAAGCCAGATTCCACAATCTTAACTGAGGTAGAGCAGACTTTAGCCCACTATTTACTTTTATACGGGCTGGCTCGATTAGAGCAGTATCGGATCGGTTCGGCGTGAAGTAGCGAACATAGAGTGTCGTTTATTGAGCGAGAGAGCCGCAAGTTAACTCCCACCTCCAGTTCCCACCTTACTTCCTAATACCTTCCATTCCTTATTTATTTTTAAGCACATTAGTAACTCCTCTGGTGCTACAAATGTTTATAGCTGGCGGTGATCACTTCATATTCGGGTAATCTCCTACTCGTTTCTTCCCTATTTCATTAAAAATAAAATTTAACACGGGCGAAACCGAGAAACACATCTAGTATAACAATTAGGAAGATTCGCTTTGACTTGTTAACTACTGTTGTCGTTGAGGAAACAATAATGCAAAATCCCGTAGTCCCGTAAATTTTATTTTCTCAAATTTTTTTCAACTTTTCCGCCATTAATTAGTGATTTTAATCAATTAAAATATATTCGGTAATCTTATGGATTAAAATGTTTTACTTATATTCTTTAGCATTCGGTTATAATTTACAATGATTTAAATTTTGCAATAAGAACGTTCGTAGCGTTCTGCTTACAATTAACACAATGTAAAAGCGACCTTTGTGTCAAAGGTGCGAATTATTGTCGTAGCTCTGGCTCTCGCAATTGACATAAAACAACTCTGGTAACTGTTACCCATGCAACCTTAGGAAAGCTGTTGCTAACGAAAATATAGGCACTGACAGTAAATTCTTTCAGTTGTAAAGCAATGAAAAATAACTTATGTAAATCTGAACTAACACCTTTGTATATATATGAGTAAATGTATTTTTGCATTTTTTCCAGTATTTTGAACTTATATTTAAGGGAAATGAATATTGAAATAATATGAATACTTATAAGAAAAACATATATTGAGGCGAGAAACACTAATTCAGATGTTGAATTCTCTTTGCCCTTTTTAGCATTTAAATTCCTGATTCCAGCAAAACTCAAAAGTGGACATACTTGGCGTTTACTGAAAGTGTGGGTAATATTTGATCATTTATTTCGTATAAAGATTTTCACTACCCTTTTACAATTTTTTTTTGGACAGAGTATTCACAGTACATAATAAGTATAGTTATAAACTGATTTTTACGCAAATTATCTCGAAAATTTTTATAAACAACGTCACAAGAGAGAAACTTGATATTTTCATTTCTTAAAAATTGCTGATTTAAAGAGCATACTGGTATTTAGCATATATTAAGGTCTTTTCTCCAGGATATATCAAAAAATAAGACCAGAATCAGTGAATACCAACTGTAGCTCTGAAGTTCATTCAACAATACCTGCTCTTATAAAATGCCAAAAGTCTACAGTCGCTGAGGAAATTCATCTAAATTGTAATCTCCATCGACCAAAAAGACTCACTTTAAGGAGATACTCCAAATCTAGGATTAAAATGTCTCCAGTATGTACTATATAGCAGTTTTAAAACCCCTTTGTTTGAGCAAACGAAAGTCTTGTTTTTCAGATTTTCATAAAAAGCAGTTTTTTATGTCAGTGCAAATTGCTGAAAACTTCAATATAACCTAGAATATTAATAAAAAACATATTATTCATTATATTTTTGTTTGTGTCGATAGTTACGGTGGTTACTCTAACTAGCCACTTCATTTCTCGAAAGAGTCAGATATTATATGTTCTTCCTACTGTTTATGATTTATAATTGAACCGTAAATAACGTTAATACAAAAATAGAAATATTAAAATTACTGTTAGTAATTAGACCTTGCGATTTCACGCGCGCTTATGGTTATTGCGCTGCTCCTATGAATCTTAGCGTGATGTATTATAACCTGTAACATTTCTTACTATCTTAATGGACTTTGTAACGCCGAAAGAATTTATCGACTCAGATCAATAGTTTCAGAGAGTATACACAAATATCACTTCCTACATATAAATTTACAGATAAAGTTTACCACTTTATCATATTAGTATAGATGAGGTGAAAATTCACGTGTAGACGAATTTGCAGACACACAAAAAACGTTATCTATCAATCTAGTAAAAAATGGTATTTGTCGAAAAACAATCTCAATATCATAAAGAGTGTATGTAGAATACAATGATTTTTATCCTCATTCATTCAAGCCATACTGAACGAAATTTGAAATTCAGCGAAATAAGGCGCAGGAGTTAAAATTTATAGATCGATCAAAACATGTTTGTAATACAATTATACAACAGGAAATTTCATTTTAAAAAAGTTAAATAAGCATACGTTAAATAAATACGATAAATGTATAGCCTACCTATATACATTTGTCGTGATATTGTTAAAATGAAAACTTGCAGCATCGTCGACTAAACGGGACAAACAAGACGAACGCCCATTTTAAAATTTAATCATAAACGCATTAAGACGAGTATACCATGTTTGTCAGCGCTATATCTCCGATACTTTTTGTTTATAAAAGTCAGATCATTACATGCTTTACATTATTCCTAATAATCTCAATCGGCCTATCTCGTACCGACAATGAGATAATTATGAAAAACCGCTATTCATATTGTTCAAATGTCGAAAGTTGAATAAATATTGTGTGAAAAAAAAAAACTTAAAGACAAAAATACAAGATGCAACCATTTTAATGCTCCGTTCTGGGCTATACGTATTTCAAAGAATATTTAAAAAATAGAATTGAATAATGAAGAAAAAAGGCGATAATTACATTTGTGGGTTTTACTCTCGTACAAAAGTTGTGGCTGTTACGAATAAGACACTGTCAGTAAATTGTTTCAGGTGTAAAGTTATAACAACAACTTTTGTACCTAAATATGTATGAAAGTGTCAGAATAAAATTCATAAATGTAATTCCCTTAAAATATGAATACACCAAGATACTCGAATTTGACGTCTAATTTGAAAAGCTAATATACGTAGATACACCGACACCCTAGGATGAATCATCGAATCTTATAGAGATTTCGAGATGAAATATAAAATTCTGTTTTTATCTAAATATTTCAACAGTCATGAATAAATCATTCCATTTTAATGTCATAATACATAAAGAACGTAATACATTGAATTTATAATGTAACACAACCGGCGTATTTACTGAATTTCATATAAGCAATATTTGTGACGATTTTGGGAAAATTTTAAAACAAGGCTCGACACAGTAATCTAGCGTACAAGATAACAACAGTAGATCCAATTCGTCAGAAGCTGTATATATTTAAAGAAAAACAACTTCAAAAAAATTGTTTATTTATTATTTTTATTGTGTAACAAACAAAATATTGATACACACGTGGAGAAGTACGAGGGGAGGTCAAAAATTTCGCGGAATGGAGGGGTTAGTGGGGGTAGGATCACTTGTCCAGGTAGGCACTAGTTAAGCACCTCTTTAGAGTATATATACCTAGTTTTAACCTAATTGGGTCATTAACTTTTGAGTTATCGGCCTGTAAACAACTGAATCGGGAAGAAGTCAGCCAATATGGAGAAAATTGAACACCGCGCCGTTATCAAGTTCCTTATCAAGCAAGGAAAATCCGCTCAGATTATTTTTCAAGAGCTTTTGGCGGTTTACGCGGACTCTGCCCCTGGTAAAACCATAGTTTACAAGTGGCATAGTCTTTTTAAACAAGGAAGAGAGTCTGTTGAAGACGACCCTCGCTCTGGACGGCCAATTGAGGCCACCACACCGGAAATCGCCGAAAAAGTAGAAAATCTTATATTGGAAGATGCCCGGTTGAAAAAGAAGCAGCTTGCAGCAGTGATTGGAGTATCCGAAACAACTATTTTGAATATTCTACATCATCATCTTGGGATGACTAAGGTCAGTGCAAGATGGGTTCCGAGAATGCTCACACCACTTCAAAAACGCGAGCGTGTCAAGTGCTCTCATCAGTTTTCAGAGCTCTTTAGAGAGAGCAAGGAAGAAGTTATGGTCCGAATCGTTACTGGTGATAAAACCTACCCAGATTTCCCAGTGAACCCTCACTACTATGAACCTGAGTCGAAGCAAGAGCCGATGCAGTGGCATAAAAAAGGCACACCTCCTCCAAAGAAGTACAAAGTGACACAATCTGCTGGCAAGATCATGGCGACTGTATTTTGGGATACAGAAGGTATGGGAAGTTTGGGATACAGTAGGTAGGTGGTGTAACTATAACAGGACAGTATTACGCTTCTTTACGTGAAAGATTAAAAGAAGCCATCAAGGAAAAAAGAACAGGAAAGTTGTCAAAAGGTGTGCTCCTTCTGCACGACAATGCACCCGTTCACACGTGCCATGTTGCGACGACTGTCATTCACCGATGCGGTTTCGAAAAGTTGAACCACCCACCTTACAGTCCAGACTTGGCACCCAGTGACTATTATTTATTTCCAAAAATGAAGAAAGAGCTGCGAGGAAAAAAATTTAACGACGATGAAGAAGTGAAGTCCACAATTTCGGCCTATTTTGACACCAAAGACAAATCATTTTTTTCGATGTTATAAACAAGTTATTTCAGATATCTGAAAAATGTATTAGGGTTAAGGGAGAATATATTGAAAAGGAAAAATAGTTTGGTGTTTATTTTCAACCTCCTTCCCTCTTATTCCGCGAACTTTTTGACCTCCCCTCGTAATAATTTGACTTTCAAATATTATTTATAAATTTTAGATACAGCGGGGATGGAATACGAACCTGCGTTTCGTGTTGCTATTAAGTGATCATCGCCAGGTACTCAATCCAAGGGCATTTGCAGCACCAAAAGAGCCACAAATGCGTTACCATCTCAAAAAGAAATAAAGGATGATGGAGAAAAGATAATAGGAAAAGGAATAGAATAGAGAATTCTGTAAAAATTACGTAACAGCGAAGTTAGAACCATAGCCACTTATATTCCTTGCCAGATAGTCAATAAACGACACTGGTCTTTAAAAGAAATAGATAGAACACGTGACTTTTGTATCTTTTTAAATATAAATTCGACCATTACATGGAAAAAAGATCTTTAAATCATGAAGTGTAAAACAACTTATATTATTTACTAAATCTCTTGTTTTTTTCATTGCGTTTATCTATTTAATAGCGAATACAGGTCTTGACTTACTTTTCACGTCTTAAATCTTATGGGGGCGACTGACTGACTTATCATCAACGTAACGTGGCACGTTCCACATTCGCAGCTTAGTACGTTACGGCATTTACTAATTGATCGGTATCATTCATTGCTTATTTCGATCTTGGTGCTCAGACGTGCGCTCGCGACGATGCCTCAAGCTCTACTGGCTAAAATACCACATTTTTCTAATGAATTGTGACGCGTAACGTAGCATTTAAAAGGATTCATCGAAAAACCGACAAACGGGCTGAGTACCTATGCGTTGCGAGCGGCGAGCCGCTCGAGCGCGCTGTACTAAATACATGAATGCTCACATCGTAACATGTTATGTTAAAATGATTCAGTCAGTCGCCGACTTTATCGAATTGTGACTAGTTATATAAATAATAAAATTTTATAAATTCTTTAAAAAAGAAACCTAACACGTATAAAAAATATAAATATCCTGATTAATTTTGCATTTTACGAATAAAAGAAGTTATTTTAATGATAATGTCTGAGGTATAAGAGCCTTGGTTAGCAACATTTACCGTGAGGCTAATTCTTTGGTCAAAAACTGCCAGCCCATAACGAATATGTATAGTTGTTAGACCCCTGTTTTCCACTGAGCACACTTGGTAAGTGCCGAAGTCCCCTCATTTGATGGGATCCCCAGTTCATGCCAGATTTTGGAAAAGTAATTGCTAATTTTGCTTTTTTTAAAACTAAAAAGATACCACTTACTTCTTCTGATAAATGAGGTTCTGTATTTCTATTTATTCACTTAAAAGTAAAACTACCGAATAGCTGTATATTTTCCGGAAATTTTGTGATTTTGTAAATTTTGATTCACTCTATTCAATTTTCGTCCTTTGCTTTTCGTTCTTTGATTTCCAACTCCAAAAACTCTTTAAAAAGGCTGTTATGAGCATTTCTGAGTCCTTACAACAAAATATGTATTTTTAAATTTATAAATCATGCTAAATATTTATCTTGTATCATATGCATGTAATTAAGTTATAATTTACATAGTTACAATAAATAATTCTTTATTGAATAAATATTAAAACGATAATCTATTTCAGAATTTAGATTTCCTTATTTTTTATCTTTAAAGATATATTTTGATACTAAAGGAATTTTAATATTGATTCTTATTTTCTGAATAATAACTTATTTCAATTAATGATACAATTAAAAAAGATATTTTAAGTCAGTAAAATAAAATTATGCATTACTATACAACCATTTCTAAAACAAAATTGGATAATGTTCCAAAACTATTTGCAATTCTTAGATATACAACAAATTATTAGATGTTATTATTATTAAGTAAAAGACACCATAAATTAATATAAAGTTTATTTATATATTCTTGAAAATGTCCTGCTGCCATCGGATCAAAATAGAAATGTTAATGTTCTGTCACTCAGAAAGGTATAGCACCCTTGCATAATTGTTTCGATATGGAAAGGTCCCCACCCTGCGTTGTTAGTATTTGTTATAGCTGAAAAATATTACAAAAAAGTTAACTAATTTTTATACAAATATATTTAAAACTTGTATATATCCTTATTGAAATAAATTGAGCTGCATTTACAAAATATGAATAAATTATGTTAGAAATATTTTCAGTTCATATTAAGGACTTTATAACTTAAAATAAAGAAAAACAGTTTAACTGAATAGTTAGTTTGTTCAAATTAAAAAGCCTCTGAGCCTCTGGTAATTGCCGAAGAAAAGACGATATTGTCGAAGTTCGACTAAATTGGCGATCGCCATTTATGTCTCATGTAAAAAGCAATATTGTCACCTTCGCCGATATTGGCGATCGCCAATTTTATCGTAGGTGAACAACATTGTCAGCCTTATCGATTCGACAGGGCAACATAGGCTGTAGTTAGACAACACTATCGTACGTCAGCCATATATTTTTTCAGTAACAACTGTTTAAAATTTTTAAAGAATTGAATTAAAAGTTAATCGTTAAAAACAGAAAACAAATGTGAACGCGTGAATGAGTGTAATCAAAGAGTGTGATTAATATTATAACTATGCATGTGTGCTTTGTGCCTTGAATTAATGAAAACAGTGGTCATACAAGCTCACAGGGAGCGTATTTAATACACTGTATTAAATAGAATGGTTTAATTGTTCAATCGACATATCGGTGAACACGAAGCAATCAAAATCCCTAGTCAGTTTGGTGCCATTTGCCTCGTTTTGTGAAATCACAAAAAATGCATGAGTTATATTTTTAAAACTTTATGACTTGTTACAGAAAAATGTTAATAATATTGTTTGTATTAATACAAAAACAAATAAAAAAAATGAATTGAATCTATACTAATAATAAAATTCTAGCGGGTCGCTGTCTGTACATGGAAGATATATGAAAAAAATATTATTGGGGACCTTTACCAACGCAACAGAAGCCAAAACAATGATTTTTAGAATTCTTATCTGTTTGTCTGTTTATCTGTGCGTTTGTACACGCTTATCTCAGAAACGGCTTATCCGATTTAGATGCTGTTCTCACTAGTATATTGTAGTAAGCTTCACTTAACATTTAGTGTTTGTTTCTTGTAAATCGGTTCAATAATAAAAAAGTTATGTAAATTTGAGGAATCACGTCGAACATTTTTTCGTGCTTTTTACTAAATGTATTAAAGTATATATGGTACTTACTTCAAAAAATCCATTTTAATTTTTTTTTGTCAGTGTGTCTGTCTGTTTGTTTCGACTAATCTCTGAAACAGCTGAACCGATTTTGATGATACTTTTACTCAAAGTTAGCTAATGCTATAAGGATTAACTTAGGCTTACTTCTATTTTAGTTTTTTTTTTTATAAATAATTAAAGAAAGCGTTACGCCAAAACAAAATTAAAACCAATAAGACAGTGAACAATATCTGATTTCAATGGGAATGATATATATCATAAAAATATAATAATTATAGAAATAAACCTATCTACTATAGGTAACGGAATAGGTGACGTGAAATTAACAAACATAAAAGAAGTCACTTTAAGTTGTTCATTTTATATACTTCCGATTGTATTGTACCACATCGCCCTGCTTCGTTACTTTAGGAGGTGACTAGCATTTTGATGCAGCCTATAAACGAATTGTTCGAAGTAATGTAGATATTTCCTAGACATAACGGGACTAACCTCATCTACTTACATTTGGTGATATTAAGTCAAGCCACACCGACATTATTTTGCGAAAATGGCGTATAAAATGTCAAATCTTTTCTAATATACATATATTTTTTAAGAAGTATATAACCATCTGTCGTGTTCTATTTTGATACAGGGTTTAATGAAATCAAAGCAGGTTATATATAATTTTTTTAGTTTAAATGACTTGAAAACATTTTGGATTCTGTTAGATAGAACACATTACTGCCTGTCAGCATCCATTTAGGGCTACATCAAATTCTAATTTCAAATTTTCACTTTTGAATGTTGATTATGTCTCTGTAGAATCGATTACTTAACTTGATTTTAATGTAAGGATTTAATTTGTATCATTTTCTAAAAAAATACTTTTATTTAATTTGTTTTTACTATTACTTCCCAGAAGTTGATTAATACAATTGTCACTATCGGGTGGTGCAATCATACAGGATGTGTTATTTTATTAAAAATTTGCGGGTACGATTTTTGGCTAGAAACAATATCAAAAAATGAATAATGCAGTTTTAGTTTCTAAGCCCGGTTAAAAAGAATCACCCTATACCTATATAATATACAAGAGAACCTCGGCGGAAAATACTGTTTTACAGACAAAATTTAAAATTGGCACAAAGCACGTTTCAACATTTATTGTTAAAACCAATAAGACTTAGAGCCCTGAAATTTTATTTATTTGATAAATACATTATTTACCTTTAAGAAACAGTAACAACGATTGAGAAAGGTTTAAATTTGTAGCCATGACAGTCAAAAAAACCTACTAAAGAAGTCATTTTTCGTACTTTTCACATAATGACTCCTATCTCAGAAACCAAGGGACTTTTACTAAAACGATTTTTTGTCTACAGACTCGTTATGACCTGGCCTATATCCCATTTCAACTTAATCGTTGACTTTCTTTTTAGACTTAGATTATCCAACGATATCTGATTTTTGATCTATGGCTTTGACATTTATCTTGATGACACTTTCCTTCCATAATTTTTTGAAGCGGACATGTTTCCATAATAAATATTTTTATTTTGTCCATCTTTGGATGTATTTTTTTGTAATAATATGGTGAATCGTTATTTTGAAATAAGAGAAACTATATGTTATTATTTTCTTCTCAATTCCGTAAAGGATTTTTAAAATATTTGGAGATGTATTTCGCCTCATGGTAAGTTTGCATATTTCGTTGCGGCTTATTGTTCGTTTCGATGTTTTGTTTGGTTTTCAATATTGTTTTGGTTCTTTTCAGGAATCTTCGTTATTACTTCCATGAGACTATAAATATTTAAAGGGAAATAACCGGATTCTTCCGGGTAAGTTATTTTTTATATTTTGGATAGGAATTTGATAAAAACAAATTTATTGAATAATAATTTAAATAGATAAATTTTCTCTTTTTACAGTTATTTTCTCTATTTCAAGATTATTTTCTAACTTTAACATATTTCAAGAATATTTTCCCTATCTCAAGTTTATTTTCTATATTTGAAGACTAGCTGTGCCCGCGACTTCGTTCGCGTGGATTACAGAATGCTGGGCATGTCTCCTGCAAAGCAAGGTGATAATAGTCTGCGGTACTGCTCCAGAAAGGAGCTTTATACTTTGGATTTGGGAACTTTCTGGTCGTATTTATATACAGACACTAACTCAGATACGGTATTCCTCCACGGTTTTCACTATAAATGTTGAAGAAAAGTGTTTGGTGTTAGTCTTTAAAATTTCGACTGTAAAACAGTATGTTCCCGCCGAGGTTCTACTTGTTATTATTTATCTGGTGACTTTTTTAACTGGTCTTGATAGGCCAAATCTGGAACTATAACGAATCGCCTAAAATACTTAAAGGAGTCTCGTGTCCGATTTTGAGAAATCTAAAACTACATCATAAGTTTTTTTTGATTTCATAATTCTCCTGGCCAAGAATGGAGCCCACTAATTTTGTAAAAAAAAATCATTCTGTATTATTGCACCACCTAATAGTGTCACTTTTAAGGATCAACTTTTGGGAAGTAATAGTAAGCGACAAATTAAAGGAAAAAAATTATTTTTTTTACAAAATTACATTAAATCTTTACATTAATTAGAAGTTAAGTACTCGATTCTACACAGACATAAACAAATATGTGAGTAAATCACGGGTCCCGGTAAGTTTAGAAAGAAAGTCTGCATTACTTCGAACGATTTGTTTATAGGTTGCATCAAAATGCTAGTCACCTACTAAAGTAAGGAAGAGTGAACAATATAATCGAAAATATATAAAATGAATAACTCACAGTAACTTCCTTTATGTTTGTCTATTTTTTCTATGTGAGCTATACAAAGTTGATAGAATGTGACGTTTGGTTTGGTCCCCCTCACCTACTCCATTACCTTGGTAGGTTTAGATAATTCTTAAAAAAATTGATTTATTGAAATCTACATTTCGCTCGACTCGGCTATTGTACTCACCCGCTATTAGCGTTACAACATCCCGTTATAATTTTAAAATTTCACTTTTAGGTAAGATCGTTTTTTGAAGAATTACTAAAGTTTTAATGTATGAATTTGATAGAATTTTGTAAAAAAATTGCCTTTTCTTTTTGTTTCAGTTAACTGTATACTATTACCTCCCTGAAGTTGATCCTTATAATATGTTACAGTATCAGATGGTGCAATAATACAGAATGTTAATTTTTTGCAAAATCAACGTGTTCATGTCTGGCTAGTAAAATTTATTTTTCAAAAAACTAATGATACTGTTTTAGTTTTTATCAAAATCGGCTCTGCGACTCCTTTAATTATTTTTCGCTATTGCTTATAGTTTCGGATTTGGTCTATCATATCCAGTAAAAAAATTACCCTGTAAATTTATTATTTTTTTAAATTATTATATTTATATAATATATATCTTCCCTATTTGAATCAAATATTGTTCATTATTTCATTAGTTTCAATTTTGTTCCTTATAACATTGGCTTTCTAGTAGTAGTGAATGTTTAGTCGTAATCGGTCCAGCTGTTTCAAATATTAGCCAAAACAAACTGAGCGGCAGATAGACAGACAAAAATTTAAAAATTGGTAATTTTGTTGTAAGTACCGTATATACTTTCTTATGCATTTATTTAAAATTACAAACAGACACACCAATTTTATTTATTTGTATAGATGTATACCTTCCCTTTTAAATCGGAAATTGTTCATTTTTTTATTGGTTTCTACAATATTTTGTTATCGCGTAATTCTCTTTTTTACTTTTATTCATTAAAATAAATATATTTTTTACATAAAAGTAGCCTAATCACGTAATGTTTTTAAGAACTTTTAGACTTTGTGATATTTCGTGATTTTTATCTCCATCCTCTTTCCTCTGGGCCTCACGTGATTAACGGACATCCCCTAACTGCGAGTAAAAGTCCTATCAAATATGTTTCAGCTGTTTCAGAGATTAGTCGTAAGAAACAGACTGACAGGCAAAAAATTAAAAAATGGATTTTTTGATGTAAGTACTGTATATACTTTCATACATTTACATTTCATACATTCATAGAAAAACACAAAATAATGTTTAACGTGAACCCTTAAATTGACATAACTTTTTTATTTATGAACCGATTGAAATGAAACAAACACTAAATGTTTAGTGAAACTTACTGCAATATATTAATGAAAGTCTCATCTAAATCGGATAAGCTGTTCTGAGATTAGCGGGCACAAACGCACAGATAAAAAGACAAACAAACAAAAATTCTAACAATTATTGTTTTGGGTTCTATTGCGTAGGTAAAGGCCCTCAATAATTTTTTTTGCATATATATTCCATGTACAGCCAGCGACCCGTTAGAATTTTATATATGTATAGATAGATTAAAAAAAGCCTTAAATAGAAGTAAGCCTAAGTCACTCCTTATAACATTTGCTAACTGCAAGTAACAGTACCATCAAAATCGGTTCAGCCGTTTCAGAGATTAGTCGGAACAAACAGATAGACAGACAGACTGACAGACAAAAAATAAAAAAATGTATTTTTTGATGTAATTACTGTATATACTTTCATGCATTTAGTGATAAGCACAAAAAAATATTCAACGTGATTCCTTAAATTGACATAAGTTTTTTATTTATGTACCGATTGACATGAAACAAAGCCTAAATGTTAAGTGAAGCTTACTACAATATATTAGTGAAAACCGCATCTTAATCGGATAAGCCGTTTCTGAGATTAGCGTGCACAAACGCATAGATAAACAGACAAACAGATAAGAATTCTAAAAATCATTGTTTTGGGTTCTATTGCGTTGGTAAAGGCCCCCTATAATATGTTTTTTCATATATCTTCCATGTACAGACAGCGACCCGCTAGAATTTTATTATTAGTATAGATTATTTTCCAATTTTCTCAAGATTTTAATGGCAAATTTTCTTGGATAACTTATTTTTGCAATTTTTTCAAAATACATTTCGACGTTTCCAAGACCTGGGTAATGTAGAAATTATTTCTTTTTCTCCACGTGACATCCATCCAAAAAAAAACTAATTCAAAACTAGTTCGATATAATTTAAAATAATTAGAGATTCTTTGAAACTTATAATTATATGTAACATTTCTTTAAGGTTATATTTTTTTTGCTTAGATATTTGAATTTAATATTTTTTATAACAGATGTAAGCATCAATTTCATATTTTTGCATTTAATTTTTTTCATTTGTTTACATTTCGTAACATATCGATACCTCCCACGTAAGTTATTGTAAGCCACAAAATTGCCGTTAGCGTTTTTACTTAATACTACACGGATTTGCATTGCTTAATGCATTCAAAGTGAAAAAATACCAAAAATCTTTTTTTTTTCAAGGAAAGTTACAACAAAATACGCCTGAACAAAGGCGTATTTTGTTGTAACTTTCAAACTAAAACGGATTAAAAGTGCTCTACTGTAAAATTGCAATTTTGGGGTTACAACAACTTACGTGGGAGGTATCGATATATTTGTGACATTATTACATTAATATCTAGGACGTTATAACCATGTCGGATAAAGATGAATTAGCTTTGTTACATAAACCAACTACTGATGGTTCTGATAAGAATTTATCCCCTAAAATTATTAATACTGAACATTCTGAAATATTGGAAAGTAATTTATCTCAACCTAAGCCTTCTGCTTCTAACGACTTAGTAGATTTGTCAGTGGATATGCTACAATATTTTAATAATAGTAATTTATCTTCTTTGAATAAACAATTACATTACTATAAAAAACCAGATTTATTTATTAAGACAAGGTAATTCCTTCATTCCAATCACATTATAATGACACCATAACCATATGACACTGTTTGCCCCAGACATCCGCACACTTCGCCTGTGCTGTCGTTAGATTGGAGTCACATTCTGTTCTCATCAGTTAAGATGTTCTCGAGCAAAATGAAGCTGGACTCAACCATGAGCTGCGTTTAGTTCCACATCTCTGGCTTGCCGTTTTTAAACCAAAGCTTTCTTCAGATGTCGTCTAACTGTCTACTGACTGAGAACCATTCTTCAATCCCTCCTGAGCTTATGCTGTACATCAAAGCCCGTGACAGATTTCTCAGGGAACTTGAAACTTGAACTTGTAATCGTCACTCTGAACCTGTTGGTTTGTAGTAATGAAGGCATCAGTGTCATGAAATATTCTTTATATTCGTGGAACAATACATTTGCTCATGTTTACGACCCACATGTCGCTGATTTTGTCCCGCTTGAAACAAAGGTACAGCCCGAGCTAGTTTTTCTGGCGTTGTGTCTTTTGTTTTGCGATACAAATGCTTGCGCAGCTTGCGGAGATGTGTAGCGGTCAAAGTCTGATGAGCAACTGATAAAAAATATGATTCACCTCAGCTTTTCAAAGGGATTTAGTCATGCTCGTATTTTGACCACATTTATTTGAAACTAGCTGGTGCTCGCGACTTCGTACGCGCAGGATTAGTTTTGAAGGGCTAATTAACATAGTCTCCTTTTAGTTCAATACACTCAACTTCTTTAATCCGTCTGAATAATACGTTTTTTCGAGGTCTGAAAGTAGGCTTCTGTGATAGCGATAATTTCCTCATTCGAATCAAATTTCTGCCCAGCCAGTGACTTTTTCATATTTTTCTAAATACAAAAAGAAGTCGCAGGGGGTCAAATCCGGAGAATTCGGTGGATAGGGCAGCAATTCGTAGCCTAATTCGACCAATTTGACCACAGCGATGACGGAGGTGTGTGCCGGCGCGTTATCATGATGAAAAAAAACTTTTTTTGCCAGATGGGGTCGTTTTTTCTGCAATTTGCTGTCGAATCGGCCCAATAATTCGACACAATGAAGATCTGTGACCATTTTACCCTTTTTCAGGTAGTCAATATAGATCACACCTCTCAAGGTGAATCCCAGAATAAGGTAGCCATTCCTGCCGATTGGACAGTGTTTGCTTTCTTCGGAGCATGTTCGCCTGCTAAAGTCCACTGTTATGACTGTTTCTTGGTCTCTAATGTTTACCAGTGGATCCATGTTTCGTCAGCGGTCACGAAACGTTGCAGAAAGTCTTTCAAATTACGCTTAAACAGTATCAAACACTGCTGTGAAGTGGTCTCACGGTTGTACTTGCTGTCCGGAGTGTGCAAACGCGGTACTCATCGCGCCAATAGTTTTCTCATGCCCAAATTTTCATGCAGGATATGGTCACTCTCGTGGTCTTTTCACTATCACAGCTATCTTTCGCACTTTCAATCAGCAGTCTGCCAATATGAGATCGTGGATTTTTGTAAATTTATCCTCCGTAGTAGCCTTTTCTGAGGCACATGGGCGTGGCTCATAAAAAACCGACTTACCATCACGTTTAAATTCGTAAACCAATTTTGACGGTCGCCATCAAAGGAGAAGAGTCACCGTACAAAGCATTCAAGCGCTTTTTTAGTTTGCTGCGCGATTTCCTATTCAAAAGCGAGAATCGTATCACTGACCGATGTTGCTCATTGTCAAAACTAAACTATGCGTGCATATGCGTTACCTAAAATTTTAACAGTAGCTGTCTGAAATAATGTTCTACACGATACTAATTTTTTTGCGATGGTGATTCTATAGGGCGGTTCGGCTAAATATTATCGGACCGCCCTCGTATCTTTACATTTTGTACAATTCACTGGAATTTATTAAAATCCTTTCTAAGGGGATGCCTACGTCATAGTAGCTTTATGGATGCAAAGTCTCAGCCCGATCGGTTTAAAATTGACAACGTTTCATACAAACTATCATCCCCTATATTATCCCCTTGGGGTTAGACTTAATCAAAGTCCTTTCTTATCGGATATCTATGTCATAACATCCACGTGCATGCCAAACTTTCGCCCGATCCATCCAGTGGTTTGGGCTGTGCGTTGATAGATCACTATGTCAGTTACCTTTGCGTTATATAACACATGGGCTGAAAAGTCCCGGGCCTAATAAAGAAAACGCGTTTTTTTTTTGTTCAAAATTGGTTTCATTCATCAACGTAATCTCCATCAAGAGCAATACAATCATTCCTGCGCCGCTCTAACATTTCAATACCACTTTTGTAAAACGATTCTTCTTTTGCCTCAAAATAGGCCTCAGTTTCAGCGATAACATCTTCATTCGAGCTAAATTTCTTACCAGTGAGCATTTTTTTCAGGTCTGCGAATAGCCAGTAGTCGCTGGGAGCCAAATGTGGCGAGAACGGTGGATGTGGGAGCAATTCGAAGTTCAGTTCGTGTAGTTTTGCCATTGTTTTAATTGACTTGTGACACGGTACGTTATCTTGATGAAACAAAATTTTTTTCTTTGCCATATGCGGTCGTTTCTTTGCAATTTCGGCCTTCAAACGCTCCAATAATGTTATATAATATTCACTGTTGATGCTATTTCCCTTTTCAAGATAGTCGATAAATATTATACCACGCACATCCCAAAAAACTGAGGCCAGAACCTTTCCAGCCGATTGTTGTGCTTTCGGGCGCTTTGGGCGAGGTTCACCAGTTGCTGTCCACTCAGATGACGATCGTTTTGATTCCGGAGTGAAGTGATGGACCCATGTTTCATCCATTGTCACATATCGACGCAAAAACTCCCGTTTGTTACGTTTAAATATGGCCAAACACTGCTCAGAATCATCAACACGTTCTTGTTTTTGGTCAACAGTGAGCAAACGCGGCACCCACTTTGAACAGAGCTTTCTCATAGTCAAATGCTCATGCAATATAAAGCCAACACGTTCTTTTGATATCTTTACGATATCAGCTAACTCACGCAACTTCACTTTTCGATCATTCAAAACGATTTTGTGGATTTTTTTTACGTTTTCTGGTGTTACCGCCTCATTTGGACGTCCACTGCGTTCTGCATCATCGGTGTCACTACGACCACGTTTGAACTCAGAAAACCAACGTTTTATTGTTGTTTTTGTTGGAGCGGAGTCCCCATAACACTTTTCAAGCCATTGCCTCGCTTGAACGGTATTTTTTCCCATCAAGAAACAGTGTAAAATTAAAACACGAAATTGTTTTCGATCCATTGTTTGGAAAATAACAAAAGTAGTGAGACTCTTAGCACAATAACTCACAAACTTATGAGTAGAATATCATGA